>CM063503.1:36222007-36237007 GCA_032207245.1 Pardosa pseudoannulata
GTTTTTTTTCTCTCGAAGTTGAGTTCTATTTTTTTTCTCGGAGTGACTGGGTGAAAGGTTCCTAAGCGGACAGTGAAATGAATAAAGGACTCAACCGTTCCAGTTTGCAATCTAGCTTTATATAATTGGACTGGATTATTGTACGTCGGAAATCATCCTTTCCCAGCTCTCATATGTGGAGAAAAGACAGGCCGATTAATTTTTTTGAATATATATAAAATGTATATAACTGTAAATAATTATTGTAGTAAGAAACTATTTGTGTTTCGAATTAATGGTTTTAGCGTTCAAGTCATTATAAAATCTTGTGAGTCAAACAAAATTTAAGTAGCGGCTTTAGAATTTATTACTGACTGTTAGCCGTTTGGGACAAATTCTGCTAATAATTACGGGAAATGTATCGATTTATAAACTAGTGTGATATATATACTAATATTTTTAAATTTAATATTTAAAAGTTATTTTAATTTAAGACTTATTATTTTTTTATTTACTATTTTATTAAAAATGTGCAAAATATTTTTTTTTAAATGGATTTCTTTTCTTAAAAAACTTTCGAATGTAGGCAGTCGCCTTAACACAAGTCTATAATCGTGTTTTTGCAAGTGCAGCTAAACTTTATCAAATATTTCTAACCATTTTAGAAGAAAAATAGAAACTCACCACGTTTTATTTCACTACACTATAAAATGTTTTTTTCACTCTTTTGACAACAAACGGAAGGAAATTTGTAGTGCACACACTATTAAGGACGTATTTTGGCCCCGTAAGCACAATTTTTGAAAGTTGCGCATAAAAGCAAAAACATGAAATTACTAAACCAAACATAAGAGAAAAGAAATTTATTTTAATCAGAAAAAGAAACAGTTGGTGTTTGTATGGCAAATCAATTTATAATCGTATTAAAAGTAAAGAATGCAGAATTTTTGGATTAACTTTTGTTTTCAAGCTTTAATAATTTTTTTAGAAATTCTGTTGGAAATGCTGAATTACAGATACTAATAAAGGATGTGATCATTTTCTGGGAACAAAAATGAAAGGCAATTATTTTGTAAAAATGAAGGGTTCTTTTAACACTATTGAAATATTTGAAATGAATGGATATATTTTCATTAAAAGATGACAAAATAAAACTCTCTACAAATGTTTTTCAAACTGCTTCAAAAAAAGCAAGTTTATTTGTTTAATAGCGTATCTATATTTTATGTAACTAAATAAAATAAATATCTATTTTTCAAAATGACCAATGAAAAAAATTTTTGTTGTAAGATACAAGTTGATTTGTGCCATCACCTTTTCACAATGTTTCTCCTCTTGTAACAAAATATATATGCTGATATTTATACTGGACTATTTATATTTCCCTTCCGGATTTCCAAACAGTAAAGTAAATAAAAGTAAGACGAATATAGCAAAAACAAAACTCTATTTAAATACAGAAACAGTTCAAATATTGTTATTATAATAGCAGTTGCCACAAGATACCATGTGTTTTATTCAAGTTTTCATGCTGTTGATTAGTTAAGCTATCGAAAAAGATGTACCTTTTTTGCCATGAATCCCAATCACATCAGTTTTAACCCCGTATGACTTTTTCTTGTGAAGCAATGTAAAAGATTTATTTTTCTCATACGCTTTTCCAGGTGATTCAGCAGAACTGTGTGAAAGGATCACGTGTGAGAATATCGCTGATAGTGTCATGCTAAACAGATTCTAGCAGGATTTGGACGATCGCATTAATGTACGTCATATGACCAAGGGTAAGGTTTGTAAATAAAAATTTTAATTTTTTGTATTAAACACAATATCATTTTATCCTGTGTTCCTCTTAGTTTTTTAATGTTGCATTCTGAAACCCCAGAGGGGATTATGGATAGCCCTTCATAAGTATATCCTAAAAGAATCTAAAATGAACTGATACATGTTAGAAAATAAAGAATTACCAACTGTAAAACACTTATAAAAATGATCAGAAGTTTTCTTAATGAATAGAATGCTGAATAAGCGAAATATTTTCATTAATCAATGCGCTTTAACATAGATATATTTAATATATTCATTCTATAACTTAATACTTTTGTCCCGTAAATATTTCATAATATTAATCATAAAAGGTGTAATTACAACAGATACACTATTTCAGGGACTAGGGTTAATATATATTTTAGTTTTAAGAGTTGATGCTAAAAAGAAACATTTTGCTAGGAAAAACTAAAACGTTTAAGATTTAAAAAATTACAACATTAATGGGGAAACATTGATTTAAATTCGTCAGATTTTTTTCATATGAAAACAGTTATTTTAAACATAAATCAATATTTATTGATATACTGATGGGCTTGTTATTTTAGGTTTATATGGTGTCTGCGAATTTTCTTATTTTTTTCTAAAACGTATTCTTATTTAAAGTTTTTAATCCATCTCAGTAATCTATCATTCTACTCTAACACCCTAATAATTTTTGTAGCTATGGGAGATAGAAGCACACAAGTACGGTGTATATAAAGTAAACTTGATCTTATGAATAACAAAATTCACTAAAATTCAAACATGGAAAAATATTGTCGGATTTAAAGAGTTAAGCTATAGATAAAAAAAAGAAAAAAGAAAATAAAAACATGTCTAGAGTAAACTCGAGGCTAGTTCTTAAAAAATTAATAGTAATTTTTTGTTTCTTTTTTTCGTTATGAGAAATTTTCTCTTCTCTGTTAGTATTTTTCCATCTACAGATCTAAAAATAATTTTATTGGTGAGCTTTTCAAAGCGACATTTAACATGGGTTAAAGGACCCTTTTAATTTTGTCTGCCTACAAATTTGGTTTTATTTATCAGGTTTTTGTGAAGCTGTGCCACTTTTTATGCAGTAGAATCTGTTGAAATAGAATAACCAGTTTTCAATACAGAGGATTTTGCTTCATGTGTAGAAATATCTGATTCTGGTGTTAAATCCCTGTTTTATGTAATTTCTATAAAGTTTCGTACATTCGGTAGTTCTCTTGTGGATAAATAATTATCAGTGATAGTGAAACCTTTTCATGACCAAAATTGAATTTACTGAATTAATTTTTTTAAAAATGGTTAGAGTTTATACTTTATAGTTGATCTTCTTAACTGGCATGAAAATTACTCCATATTCATAATCAGCGTTTAGAAATGGAAATCCTAGAATTACTACATTCCTAACCTCCAGAATTATATCATGTGCGTTGTACTTGATACTAATAGCATTTTCTTCATATTTCCTACACCGAATTTGAAAATAAAATCACTGTATTTTAATGAATTGCAATGCATATATATTTAGTTTACTTGGTGTAACAACTAGCCTAGGTATTTCCAGTCTTAAAAAGAACATTAATCGAATTCAGAATAAAGCGTGAATCGATATATCTGACATATGAGAATGCAGAATATATCATGAAGCAATATGTCGTCGTGTAAGAAATTAAACCGCAACATACACAACCAATGTGAAATAGTCACTTGGAGAGAGATACTCAAAAACAGTCCACCTGTTTTCACCAATAAAACAAAATGTGCTTTTTTTTTAATAAATGTGCAAAAATTAACAAACACGTGAAGAATGTGAGTTTTGCCATATGAATCATTTTTGAACATCTCCGTTTTATATATGCCTCTTTTTACTCTACCTTTTTGAAAATTAATTAATGTAATTAATATAAAATATATCGTTTAATATTTAACAGTTTTTAAAAATAAGCCAGTTGTAGTTTATGTTTAATACATGTTTATTATACTATCAAATTTAAGAAAAAACTTTTGAGTTATTTGTACATTGCCTTTTGCGTAATGAGACTCATGAGTTCAGTTAAATCACATTCAACAGTTGTACTTTTTATATTTATTTTAAAAAAAAATAAGAGTCTGTGAGACCGAATATGGGGAATAGTGTGATAAAACATACATTTTTTAAGTTAAAGGTTAAAAATAAAAGTAAAGCTACTTTTATAAAGTAATGATTTTACGTTGTACGTATTTAGAGTGATAGTATAAACTTCGTAATTATTTGAGACAAAAAAAATTTTTTCAAAGTATATATCCAGAAACATCAAATATTTTCTCCTTCAGTTTCGTCCCCAGCCAAGAAATAATTATTTTAAAGTGCATAGACGATGTGAAGCATCTGTCGGTATAATTGTTTTCAAAATTTAGCAAGAGTATATAAAGTTATGTGTATCAAATATTTTTTTTCTTTTCTAAGTTATGGAATGTTGTCTAAACTCCATATAAATTTCGTTTGATGCTTTTCTTAAGAATAGGAGGCGTGGCCTCTACTACGCAAAGTATTAAAAAATATTAAAGATTAGGAAGTATTAATATGTTCATAATCTGTGGGTAGTTAAGATTAAAATTTTCTCCATGAACTATTAAGATATTTTAAGGAAAGCATCAATCTATTCTATTCGCAGTTTTTCCTTAATAATTTCAAAGGTTTGATATCACACAGACATTTATTTAGTAAAGAATTATTTTCTGGTTGATGATTATGTAAACTATCTTATAAATTTATGTCAAGTTGTAAAAAATGTATTTATTTATGTATATATATACATGATTACCAATATACAAACTATTAGTTAACTAATGAATGTGACAAAATTAACAGCACTTGTGGAAGAAGGGGGTTTCTATGTTGATGTACGCGTCGAGCAAAACATAAAAAGTTTGTTACCTGAAAAAAAAAACCCACAGAAATGACAATAAAAAATATTTAACAAGAGGAGGTGATGATGTATAGTGAAAGCACGAATTATGATAATAACTTAAAAGTTTTAATATTTAAATTAAATTTGGCGTTTCGCTAACTTAAGTTTAAGTCTTAAAATTAAAAAGAAACACAATAGGCATTAAAAAGGAGAGAAGTTACTGAATTAATGGATTTTATTGATATTAAAATGAAATTTTAAAAAATTAATAGAAGACGATTGACTTTTTTTAATGATAAAAATTAATAAAAAGAAAATAGAAAACAATTATTCAGGACCGAACTTCGAGTTCCTCTTCTTTTCACGGGATCCTGGCCTCTCTCTCTCTTCGATCCTGTCTACCGGGCTTCAAGTCCGCAAGTGTGTCTTTCTCATTAACATTCCATTTGCCTGGTTGACACGGTGGAACACCGCCAAGATCAGCATTAGAAAACATGCCAATGTGTGTGGGGATATGTCATATCATGAAAAGGGCGAATTTATAAAACTATTGCAACGCAGCTCTCGCCAAGGAGAACACCAAGTGACACTCCTAGTATGCGTGATGTCATCTGATTGAAAATAGAGAGCGGCTTATGAGATAAAAAATATCAGGTTTTCGACTCACCAATGTGATAATTGGGAACTTGGTAGGGAAGTTACAAACAGGGTATTTTAAGGGAAGCTTATAGAATTAAAATAAACTAAATGGAATAGAATAAAAAATTAAGTAAATGGAACGTTATGACAGAACTGGTTACATTTTTCTGATTTTAAAATATTTATATCTGAAGAGAATAATATACATGTGAAAAGTTTTATTTAATACTTTTAGATTTTTTGTTTTCATTTCAACCGGGTGTTGTAATTATATCCATTACTCTTATTTTATTATTAACTATCAAATATAAAACAGGTTTCTTTTCCATTGGATTATGTATCGTTTAATGTTTACCAAACTAGAAGAGATAACATGAATTTTATTGCTTAAATTGTCATTTGACTTTCACATTGGCAAAATTTAACTAAAATGTCTATCTACAAACTGGAAAAATGATTAAAAATTTGAAGAAAAAGTATATCTTACTATGCCTAATTCTGTAATTATTATAATTGTAACCGCAATATAATTATTACTCTAAACACATCTGTATGGAAAAAAACATTCTGATTACATCTAAAACAATATTAGTGTATACTGATATCATGGGCTATCTCTCTACCCCTGAGAACAAAAGATGTAATAAACGTCAAAAACTAACAAAGTATTTTCTTTGTACTTTTATTTCCTTCATTCTTTTCTTTCGCCGTTTATAAGACAATAGACTCTTGCTATAGAACCCCTATTTTTTCTAATCTTACGCGTTATTAAAGTTTTAAAAAAGTCCATTAAAAAGACGAACTGCATGCATTAAAATAGAAAGAGAAACTATCAAAGATAAAACAACTTTTCCCCTAACAAATATTGAACTAGTATTCTTTTAGTTACATATTCTTAAAAGGAGATAAAAGATTTGTATTCTTATTGCCCGAGAGAGCTTAAACAAAACAAAAACATACATATCCCAGACAGTAATTTTTGGATTTATTTTTTCTCGTTTACATAATTTACTTTATTTAATGAATAGATTAAAAATGAAGAATGTGACTAGATCATATTATATTTTACCACAAATGCATGCAAATGCTTTTTACGTTTCCTTGGAGACTTTCACCCAATTTCTCTTTATTTCTCCTTTAAAAAACCATTCTCATGAAATGCATAGTTTGTTTCCTTCAAACGAATATTTAAAATGTTTTTATCGTGAGCAAATAAATCAAGTTTTTTATATTGTTTTCGATTACTTTAGGTCATAGCTGGAGAATAATAATAAGGAAGTGTCATTCATATTTTAAATATTCCTGAACCTAAAGAAAATTATCATACAATTCTAGCTTTCTCTTTTACTTTTTGCACAGTCTTATTTAAATATAAGAAAATCTGACAGTAAAAAGGCTTAGGAATGAAAGTTTTTTTAAAGGGATATATGCAAATAAAGTTTATCTCTGTTACTACGGCCATCTTTTTACTACATTAAGTTAATACTATTTCTGTATAACAGGGCTTTAATCAACTCGCTAATAATAACAACTTTAGTTAATTGCAATAAAAAAAACCTTCAAGTTTACATAAACTTAACGTAAAAGAAAATTAGCCTGGTTCTCCAGTAACCCGCCAATACCTACTGTCATTTTGCAAGGGCAGCAAAAATTAGTTGTTAGAATGTTTATCTCGGAATGAGTTAACATTTTTCAGCGATGTTAGGTGATTTGGCTTGGTTTGTAGAGTCACGGTCTATTCGTACAACACGAAGGCTAATAAGACCTGGACCTACTGCTTAAAGCCGATTCCAACGGCTGCGAACATCCATGCCAATGTGATATTTGAACACATGAACTATGGTACCGAAGATCAGTGACCTAAACATTCGTCCATGCGGTGTTAGATGGCAATACTATAAACATTCTACAAAATTTTTGTATATCCTCTATTATTTGTAATTTTATAATTTATATTGACATTTCATTATTTTTTGGGTTTGTGCTTCATTTGTATGTTTGATTATACATCTGAAATCTTGAGCAAAATAGCTTTATCTGCTAAAAAGCTTTATTATACAGTACTATATTTACGCGTCATATAAGTTAATTCTCTTATATTTTTTTCTTATTTTAAATGATAGCTAGTCACTAATATCGAGATGTAGTAGTTTTCAAATCTGTAAAATTTCATTTTAGTTTTACTCAATAAAGTCTTTGATAACTTAGCTATTGACACTCCTTTATATGATTGTAACTGATCATCTTCCTTTATATTTTCCTTTAATTTACAAGTGAACAAACGATTAGATCACAAATTGTTTGTTAAAATATCTTCAAAAATAATTGCTTATATGGCTCTTTCTGCTCACTTTTATAAGTAAGTAAACTGTTACACATGTAAACTTTCTTTCTATTCAACAAGTTTTAAAGCAGTCGCCGGCAAATGACTCCGAGTTTTTCCTGATCTTAACAGTTTAATTCGATTAAAGTTTCTTGTCCCTTGGGAAAATTCTTTCTATCTTTGCTCTTTAGTGAACCTCTGTTCGAGATTTTTGTGTCTTTCTCTTGTATGTCGTTGACTAGTAAAGATGTCCATTTTAGCTGGTCTAAAATAAAGTTTTAATTAGACTTGTGCTGTTCTCATCAATGCGACCCGACTGTATGTTTATTACTGCTAGCAGATTACGCTTCACCTTGTCCAGTTGTATAGTTCCTGGATTACACACACACACACACACACACACGCACACACACACACACACACACGCACACACACACACACACACACACACACACATATATATATATATATATATATATATATATATATATATATATATATATATATATGTAGGACCCGCTAATAATGAGTCACACATCAATATTCAACTAGTGAAATTTATTAACAAGAAACATCAATTGACTACAGGCGAACACACAGTTTCAACATCAGTAAATATCGAGATGTAGTAGTATTCAAATCTGTAAAATTTCATTTTAGTTTTACTCAATAAAGTCTTTGATAACTTAGCTATTGACACTCCTTTATATGATTGTAACTGATCATCTTCCTTTATATTTTCCTTTAATTTACAAGTGAACAAACGATTAGATTACAAATTGTTTGTTAAAATATCTTCAGAAATAATTGCTTATATGGCTCTTTGTGCTCACATTTATAAGTAAGTAAACAGTTTTCATTAAGTATCTTTTTTCAAATTTCTGACATTAGAGAAAATGTATCTGAAGTTTTTTAGATGTTCTTAATTTCTAAATTTACAAGTAATATTTAGTTACTTCTTTGAGACTATCATGAGAGTATTATTTCATGAAAAAAATTTATATTCATGATATAGAAAACAAAAATTGTTTACTAAACTAGCTTAAGAAATAAATACCATTGTTTTTTAAACCAAATATTCTTCAGTTTATTCCCCCTTCTGAAAGGACCATTTATAAGAAATCAGGAGACGCTAAATTATTTAACATGCTTTCCAAAATTCCCTGATTATTTAAAAAAAATTATCGATTAGTGAACCACCCATTATGAATACAATTTTTACTGATTACATATATTTAGTTAATTTTTATTTAATTCTATAAAACAGGTACAGCGTAATACATGGTAGGTAGTACTCTGTTTCACACACACACACACACACACACACACACACACACACACATATATATATATATATATATATATATATATATATATATATATATATATATATATATATATATATATATATATATATATATATATATATATATATACATATATATATATATATATATATATATATATATACATATATGTATACATATATGTATATATATGTATATATATATACATATATATGTATATATATATATATATATATATATGTATATATATATGTATATATATATATATGTATATATATGTATATATATACATATATATATACATATATATGTATATATATGTATATATATATATATATATATATATATATATATATGTATATATATATGTATATATATATATATATATATATATATATATATATATATATATATATATATATATATATATATATATATATATATGTATATATATATACATATATATATATATATATACATATATATATATACATTATATATATATATATATACATATATATATGCATATATATACATATATATATACATATATATATATATATATATACATATATATATATATACATATATATATATATATATATATATATATATATATATATATATATATATATATGTATATATATATATATATATATATGTATGTATGATTGCTCCAAACTAAACTAATATATATCTTTACAATGATGGGAACTTGCATGTTTTTATTGCTGATAATAAGTATTTATTGGACAGAATGATGAAATAGACCTATTTAAAAATTATATGGATGATTTCTCCAAGCCAAACTAAAATGTATATCTTCACAATGGTAGGAATTTTCATGTTTTTATAGTTGATGATATATATTTATCAGACAGAATGATCAAATAGACCCCTTTATAAGGATGATTGCTGAGAAGAATCTCTTACAGTTCATACTACCAGTATATACGCTTTGCAAAACTCCTAAAAGCAGTTTAATGATAATAAATGACACTTATTTACGAAGAAAAATGTGGTATTCAAGTAAACAATCTCAAATACACAGCTATTTCATATTTCTATAGGACTAAACATAGGACCTCTAAGAAACTGTTTACAAAAGCCAAATAAAAAATCGAACAGATTTTCAGGCACTTCTTTGTTTAAATGAAGTGTATAAACGTTTATAATTATACGTTTTTCTGTATTATAAATACTGAATTCTATAATAAATTATATGCCTAACATTGTATTTATTCTATATCGAAAATTTATGTATAATATTATTCAAGGCGTAAATAATATTATTCAATTAATAATGATACATTGAATTCAATGAATATAATATGATCGGTCTTCTTTGAATGTAGAATAAATTGCATGTGTATTTTTAGTTTTATAAAAAGAAACAATTTATTTCAAAATGAATAAGGTACTTGTGTCTTATTTTACTTCATTATAAAATATTTTCCTTCTTTGTCATATTTCTATAGGACTAACCATAGGACCTCTAAGAAACTGTTTACAAAAGACAAATAAAAGAAATCGAACAGTATTTCAGGCATTTGTTTGTTCAATTTACGTTTACAAACAGGGCTTCGAACCGTAATTTTTTTTGTTCCGGTTTTCGTTCCGGTTCAACTAAAAAATTAATATCGGTTCAGTTCCGGTTTTCGCTCCGCCAAAAATAACTGTTTTCGTTTCAGTTCCAAATGAATAATTTCATTTTATGTATATTCTTATTTGTACTAAAAATATAATTCTATCATAAACAAAAAATGTAATTCTATCAAAATTTAGAAGATTTTATTGTTTTTTTTAATTGGTACACTATGTGAATTGATACAAACAGCAGGCCTAATGAAATACTACTATTACGAAACATTTCAATCGCCGCCATTACCAAACACCCATTTGATGCGCAGAAGATTTGATAGATGCTTCATGCTACGTCACTTAGGGCCTCTCCTGTCTATTTACTCCTCCCTGATCTAAACAGTCTATACAAACATCCGTGGATGATCGCATGCTGAGATATGAAAAATAAAATATAACTCGATATTTTTCTTAAAAAATCTTCTATACTTCTAGTTTAATCAACTGAATTAAATATGTCTTCTACAAGTAGTTTCATGCGAAACTGAATCAGAAAAATACTAGTGAATATCAAAATAGGAAATCGAGAAGCAGTATACATGTAATGATAATTATAAAGTTGACGTTAAATTAGAAAATATTGATAAGTTGGTAACAGTAACAAAATGGCTGAAAGATATATCGAACCGAAATAAACCGATATTTTTTTCGGTTCAGTTCCGGTTTTCGTTCCGACCAAAATAACGGTTTTTCCGGTTTTCGGTTTTCGGTTTTCGGTTCAGTTCCGGTTCGAAGCCCTGTTTACAAACGCTTATAATTATACGTTTTCTATATTATAAATACTGAATTCTCTAATACGTTATATGCCTAACATCACATTTATTCCATATCGAAAATTTCCTACACTGAAATGTGTTTGTAATTGTGGATAATTCCATAATTTTGTTCTGGAAAAAATGTTTAAGGTAGAAATAACCTTTAATTAAATTATTTCCAATGCATGATTTTGTAGTTAACAATAAAAGGCCTTTGTTATCCTAAATAACAAGACAGCGTTGAATTAAATTTCAATGGCAATAGATAAGTTTTATTTAACGGAAGAAAATATATCTATAAATATACATTGTGACGAAAATATATTATTAATGAATATATATGAGTATAGATTTCAGCTATGTAAGTACATGCATAAAGCAAAGTATGTGTTTTTAATATAAATGATAATTAACATTCTTATAGATATCTGGTCTTATAAAATGCTAATTGCCTAATATGGTCAGAAAGGCTTAAATAATATTATTCAATTAATAATAATACATTGAATTCAATTAATATAATATGATTGGTCTTCTTTGAATGTAGAATAAATTACAAGCGTATTTTTAGTTTTGTAGAAAGGAAAAGTTTATTTCAAAATGTATAAGCTACTTGTGTTTTATTTTACTTCATTATAAAATATTTTCCTTCCTTGTCAACTTACTAGAGAAAATTCGAAATACAAACATTGTTTAACAATAAATTTTGACGTTATAAGCACATTTTTCAGAAGTTCACATAAAAGGAGAAATATAAAATTACTAAAATAAACATTAAATAAAGATTTTCTAAGAACAAAAAAAATAAATAATCATTTGGTATTTGTATAGAGAATCAATTGTAACGATTCTAACAATGATAAAGTTTAGAAGTAATTTAAACTTTAAACAGGGTTTTGAGGCGGCATTAGAAATATATTATACAGATGGAATATATTAAATTTGATCTTGAAAGTTGTGAATAGGTTTTGTAATAATAAATAAAAATAAATTCATCGATTTCATTAAAAGTTCGGAAAACTTATTTATAAAAAGTCTTTCGAAAGGTTATAAAAATACAACGCATTTTAATATTTGTAAAGCAATTTTAATTATATATATGTAATACATCAAAATTATTTAAGTTTTATATTTCCTTAAACACCCCTTATCCCCCATTTTAATTTCTTAAAATCTTTTTCCCAGCCTCAAAGTGCCTTAATCAAAGGAGGAAAGCTTAAAATTCTTTGGATAAATTTCCCAAAACTTTCTCTCCTATATATGTAAACTTTCTTTCTATTCAACACGTTTTAAAGCAGTCGCCGGCAAATGGCTCCGAGTTTTTCCTGATCTTAACAGTTTAATTCGATTAAAGTTTCTTGTCCCTTTTGAAAATTCTTTCTATCTTTGCTCTTTGGTCAACCTCTTTTCGAGCAGAGTGATTTTTGTGTCTTTCTCTTGTATGTCGTTGACTAGTAAAGATGTCCGTTTTAGCTGGTCTGAAATAAAGTTTTAATTAGACTTGTGCTGTTCTCATCAATGCGACCCGACTGTATGTTTATTACTGCTAGTTGATTAGGCTTCACCTTGTCCAGCAGTTGTATAGTTCCTGGATTACACACACACACACACACACACACACACACACACACACACACACACACGCACGCACGCACGCACGCACGCGCGCGCGCGCACACACACACACACACACACACACACACACACACACACACACACACGTAGGACCCGCTAATAATGAATCCCATCAATATTCAACTAGTGAAATTTATTAACATGGAACATCAATTGACTACAGGCGAACACACAGTTCCAACATCAATAAATGCTAAATGTGAACGCAAAGTTCCATCGTCAAGAGCGAGAGCCCGACTGCCCGCTCGCCGTAGATCCTTTCCTTTCTTCACAGCCAACGATGGCGTTGCCACAAAGAACAAGTGAAATGTAGTCTTTCTCTACACTCTGCCATTCTGACTTTTCCGTCCTCGGAAATATTATCAACATGAAAGAAATCTGAAAAGATAAAAAAAAATCACAAAAGAGTATACAAGAACAACATAAATCTGATAAGCTATGTACTAATATTTTTTCAAAAGTTTCATATGATCTGCTTCAGTTGATGTTACATTAGGACCAGGGTGTGTCCCAATTTTTTCAACGTCATACCGGTCATTCGGTTTTGTAGAAGTGACTTTATATGGACCATAAAACTTTGGTCTCAATTTGAGTCCAGTGCCGAACTGTGTTCGTTGTATTGCTACAAGATCATTAACTTTATACTGATGAGCAGTTTTTCTTTTCTTATTAAAGGTTTTTCCATTCTCTTCTTGAATCTTCAATATATTTTCTCTTGCTTCATCTCGAATGGTACTTCGGTCCTCGATGATTGTATTGAAGTACTCTTCTTCCAAAAGCTCTGTTAATCGCAAATCAGTTTTGTCCTTTAATTTTACTCCAGTTAGTAACTCAAATGGGGTGAATTTAGTTGCTCTAGATGTGGTACTATTGATAATTTTTTGTACTTGCGGAACGAATTTGTACCATTTTGTTGGATCGGAAATTGATAATTTTGACAAAATAGGGATTAAAATTTTATGTACAATTTCAATTTGACCATTTCCTCTTGGAATACCTGTTGTTATACTTAAATGTTCAATTTCTTCACTTTCACAGTAGTTATTAAATTCATGAGAGTTGAACGCTGATCCCTTGTCCGATATTATTCTGTTGGGGTTGCCAAACACAGCCTGTTGTTGAGTGAGCTTTTGTATGGCTTCACTGGATGATGTAGATTTCACTGGATAGAGTCAAAAAAAATTTCGTAAAAGCATCGACAACACTAAACACGTGATTATAGTTTTTGTTTGTAGTATCTAATGGACCTATGAAATCGATATGATATGTACTGAGTGGCACATTATCTTTAGGGATTGGATTTAAAAATCCTTCTTTTTTACCTTGTTTTCTATTTACGAGAATACACTTTACACAATTTTTAATTATTTCGTTAACATACTTGTGCATGTTAGGGAAATAATAGTTTTGTTTTAGTAAGTCTACAGTTTTTCGCTTTAGCAAAATGACAAATATTGTGAGCATCTTTAATAATATCAGTTTGCATGGTTTTAGGAACTACTAATAACTCTCTGTCATTCTCAATTTTAAAAAGAATGTCATTTTTAAGTAAATATTCATTACGTTTACCAATTTTTATTAAGTAATAGTTTTGATATACTCATCATCATTTTGGGCTGTTTCAATTTTTACAGTCAACTCATTGTAAGATGAAGAAACGATAAGTACAGAATTACGACTTAATGCATCAACATGTTTCATTTGTTGTGCCGGTTTATGTTTTATTTCAAATTCATATTCCTCAAGGAACATTGCCCATCTTGCAATTCTGGGAATTACTTCTTTTTTGTGCATCGTTTTTTGCAATGCAGAGCAATCAGTGATGATTTTAAACTTAGTTCCTAACAAATAACTTCGAAACTTTTTTAAAGCTTCTATTATCGCAAGCGTTTCTAATTTATAAGAACTGTATTTTTGTTGCTGTGGAGAAGTTTTCTTACTAAAATAGTGAATTGGATAAAACTTATCATTATCAGCCTTCTGAAAAAGCACCGCACCCAACCCATAGCTACTAGCATCAATATGCAACTCTA
>CM063503.1:36242007-36254507 GCA_032207245.1 Pardosa pseudoannulata
TTCCCAAAACTTTTTTCTGCAATAAATGCAAATTGTCTGGCCGCTCACTGCATTATCCAGCTGTAGCTGGCAAATGGTTTAGTTTTATCCCTGGTATAAGTTAGTTTTATTGGTATACTGGCTGACTGAAATGCCTCTCACTTGGGAAAATTCTATGTCATGCTCGATGTGGGGTCGAACCTTGTTCCAGCACATATTTCTCTGTTCATTCACTTGTCTGTCTTTGACTGTTAAACATATCTTTTTTAGTAGGTCTGAAATTCGACTCGGACTTGCGCTGTTCTCTTCAATGTGGACCTATTGCATATTACTTCAATAGTCTAGCATAGTTAAACTTTTCCTTACCCAGAATGCCGGAGTAAGTAAGTACAATAAGGGCTTATTTCGGTGTGAGCGGCGTATTAAATTTTGCCGTGTTACACACACACACACACACACACACACATATATATATATATATATATATATATATATATATATATATATATATATGTGTGTGTGTGTGTGTGTGTGTGTGTGTGTGTGTGTGTGTGTGTGTGTGTGTGTGTTTGTAACCATTAATTACAAAACTGCTAGACACATGATAGCCCCTATTATTTTTACTTGTCCGGGCTACTGGGCAAGGAAAAAACTAATCCAGGTAGCAGCAATAACGGACGATGAAGTCTAGCCACATTGAAGAGAATTGAAGTCTAATTAAAACTTTATTTTAGAGTTTCTAAAATGAACATATTTACTAGTCAATGACAAACAAGAGAGATACACAAAAATCATTTTGCTTGAACAGAGATGCACCCAAGAGCGAAGACAGAAAGAATTTTCCCAAAAAGGTAGAAGAAACTTACTAAGCGAATTTTCCCATGGACAAGAAATTTAGTCAGCAAATTAAACTGTTAAGATCAGGAAAAAACGCCATTTGCCGGCGACACTTGGAAAACGTATTGAATAGACAGAAAATTTACATCTATAGAATAGAAAGATTTGGGAATTGTATCGAAAGAATTTTAAGTCGAAGACACTCTTTTGATTAAAACATTTAGAGGCTGGGAAAAAGATTTTAAGGAATTGGAAGGGGAGAGAGGAGGTTTTTAAGGAAATATTAAAGTTAAATAATTTTGATATACTGCATATATATACATACATACATAGTGCACATGAATAGTAGTTTATAAAAATTGCATTTATCATTCCTCTTTTAAACTGCCCTTTCCAATAAACTATTTTCATGAACTTTGTTTTTATTTTTTCCAGTTGAAGTTGATAGTCAGCATTAAAATTAGTATAATGTTACGTTGAGATATTCCCTAAATATTTAATTGATACTAAGTTAGTACTTTTAATACATGTTTCACAAATTTTCTGCTTTATTTTACCCTTTTAAATACAGTTCTTACTTTTCACTTAAGAAGTAGTGTTAGTATTCCTAATCTACTACATAATAAATTAATTATTCTTATGCTATAAGAAATATTTTATGTACATTAAGTTACGTGTAATCAGATTCCCAGTTCTTTAAAATTACAATAGATTTATGAATTCTTAAAGGGAATACCTGAACTTTAAATCATCGATAAACGTAAGGCTAAACCTTTATCACTTCTGTCATACAGTAAAGAGTTTCATTACTCAGAAGTATTGGAGCTTTATTTTGAAACATGCTTAATTTGCGGCAGGAAAGATTTTTAAACTGAGGAGGTAATGCCTCCTAGGGATTTTAAGAACTTTACCAGGTGCGGTAGACTGATACCTTATCTTCAAAGCATAATTTATTTTAGTTTTCTGCCTGAATACATTTAAAAATTGATAGCATTAAGCATAGATGTTTCTAAAATAGCATATATCAGAAGTATTAGTTTAAATATAATTATCTATGCCATACCAGGTCTCACTATGTGATTTACTGAAATAAGAATGCATGCTAAACAAATATATTATACATTTGAGATATTTAAATAATTTCAAAATTATTTATTATACAGCGTAATGATGTTGATTAAAGCGTGACACATATTTTATATTACATGTTTTGAAAATTAATATTTTGTTTATATAAATATGTCAAATATTTCGTTACAGGATTGAAGAGAATTGATACTAAGTATTGGGAGTATTGATACTAGAAATGGGTTTGAGATCTACAGGTGTTCAAAATTAATTATCATAAAACGTGTAGAGAAAACACAGATTGAATGCAAAACAAATGAAATTGTACTACTTTACATAGAATCTCAGAATTACATAAACTGCTGATAATGAAACCTAATTAAGCATAGATATTTCTAAAACCGTATATATCAGGAATATTAGTTTAAATGTAATTTAACCTACTATATCTGTGTCATACCATGTCTGAATATGTGATTTACTGAAATAAGAATGCATGATGAACAAATATATTATGCATTTGAAATATTTAAATAATTTCAAATTTATTTATTATACAGCGTAATGATGTTGATTAACGCGTGACACATATTTTATATTACATCTTTTGAAAATTAATATTTTCTTTATATAAATATGTCAAATATTTTGTTACAGGGTTGATGAGACTAGATTACTAGAAATGGTTTTGAGATCTACAGGTGTTCAAATTAATTATCATAAAACGTGTAGAGAAAACACAGATTGAATGCAAAACAAATGAAATTGTACTACTTTACATAGAATCTCAGAATTACATAAACTGCTGATAATGAAACCTAATTAAGCATAGATATTTCTAAAATCGTATATATCAGGAGTATTAGTTTAAATATAATTTAACCTAATATATCTGTGTCATACTATGTCTAAATATGTGATTTACTGAAATAAGAATGCATGCTAAACAAATATATTATCCATTTGAAATATTTAAATAATTTCAAAATTATTTATTATACAGCGTAATGATGTTGATTGACGCGTGACACATATTTTATATTACATGTTTTGAAAATTAATATTTTGTTTATATAAATATGTCAAATATTTTGTTACAGGGTTGAAGAGAATTGATTACTAGAAATGGGTTTGAGATCTACAGGTGTTCAAAATTAATTACCGTATAACGTGCAGATAAAACCCAGATTGAATGTAAATCAAATGAAATTGTACTACTTTATATAGAATCTCAGAATTACATAAACTGCTGATAATTAAACCTAATTAAGGATAGATATTTCTAAAATCGTATATATCAGGAGTATTAGTTTAAATATAATTTGACCTACTATATCTGTGTCATACCATGTCTGAATATGTGATTTACTGAAATAAGAATGCATGCTAAACAAATATATTATGCATTTGAAATATTTAAATAATTTCAAAATTATTTATTATACAGCGTAATGATGTTCATTAACGCATGACAAATATTTTATATTACATGTTTTGAAAATTAATATTTTGTTTATATAAATATGTCAAATATTTTGTTACAGGGTTGAAGAGAATTGATTACTAGAAATGGGTTTGAGATCTACAGGTGTTCAAAATTAATTATCGTATAACGTGTAGAGAAAACCCAGATTGAATGCAAATCAAATGAAATTGTACTACTTTACATAGAATCTCAGAATTACATAAACTGCTGATAATGAAACCTAATTAAGGATAGATATTTCTAAAACCGTATATATCAGGAGTATTAGTTTAAATATAATTTGACCTACTATATCTGTGTCATACCATGTCTGAATATGTGATTTACTGAAATAAGAATGCATGCTAAACAAATATATTATGCATTTGAAATATTTAAATAATTTCAAAATTATTTATTATACAGCGTAATGATGTTGATTGACGCGTGACACATATTTTATATTACATGTTTTGAAAATTAATATTTTGTTTATATAAATATGTCAAATATTTTGTTACAGGGTTGAAGAGAATTGATTACTAGAAATGGGTTTGAGATCTACAGGTGTTCAAAATTAATTACCGTATAACGTGCAGATAAAACCCAGATTGAATGTAAATCAAATGAAATTGTACTACTTTATATAGAATCTCAGAATTACATAAACTGCTGATAATTAAACCTAATTAAGGATAGATATTTCTAAAACCGTATATATCAGGAGTATTAGTTTAAATATAAATTAACCTACTATATCTGTGTCATACCATGTCTGAATATGTGATTTACTGAAATAAGAATGCATGCTAAACAAATATATTATGCATTTGAAATATTTAAATAATTTCAAAATTATTTATTATACAGCGTAATGATGTTGATTAAAGCATGACAAATATTTTATATTAGTAGTTTTGAAAATTAATATTTTGTTTATATAAACATGTCAAATATTTTGTTATAGGATTGAAAAGAATTGATTACTAGAAATGGGTTTGAGATCTACAGGTGTTCAAAATTAATTACCGTATAACGTGCAAAGAAAACCCAGATTGAATGTAAATCAAATGAAATTGTACTACTTTATATAGAATCTCAGAATTGCATAAACTCCTGATAATGAAACCTAATTAAGCATAGATATTTCTAAAACCGTATATATCAGGAGTATTAGTTTAAATATAATTTGACCTACTATATCTGTGTCATACCATGTCTGAATATGTGATTTACTGAAATAAGAATGCATGTTAAACAAATATATTATGCATTTGAAATATTTAAATAATTTCAAACTTATTTATTATACTGCGTAAAGATGTTCATTAACGCATGACAAATATTTTATTTTACATGTTTTGAAAATTAATATTTTGTTTATATAAATATGTCAAATATTTTGTTACAGGATTGAAGAGAATTGATAACTGGAAATAGGTTTGAGATCTACAGGTGTTCAAAATTAACTATCGTATAACTTGTAGAGAAAACCCAGATTTAATGTAAATCAAATGAATTTGTACTTCTTTATATAGAATTTCAGAATTACATAAACTGCTGATAATCAGACCTATTCAGGATTTTTTGAAGTTGTTTAAAAAAATAAGTGTTAAAGATTTCGCTGATTTTTTTTTCTTGGTATTGTAACGATATAAGTAATCAATGCAGGCTAGAAATATATTGATTAAATATTTATTCAGTAAATAAATTAACATCTATGTACAAATTTTAGGATGTTAACATTCAGTGAATGTACAGAATTTATTCACACAAAGGATGCGTATACCAACAGTATGGCTAATTCCAATCACAAGAGTTGATAATTAGTACAATGCTGATAAATCCGTCTGTATTAGCACAGTGGCTTTCACAGCAATCAGAAGTTATGATCGTCACGTATTCGTGAAAATCTCAAGCAAGACGATAAAATTCGAGAGAAGTCACTCTCGGCTGCCTATTCTATGCAAGAATTAACTAAAAATTAGCAAAACAAGAATTTCCAAGTCGAAGCTCGACTTTTTAGCAATAGAGACGCTGTCTCTAAAAAAACAAATAGACACAATACATTTAGCGAATATATAGAAATCGGGAAGAACAAAAATTTCTAGTCCTGTATTTTATATAGGCACATTTTAATCCTTGGAAATACTGACGTAATTGTGGTCATAATTTGATCAGCTGTTCTGTTCCCAGATGTGGAAAGTATTTTAATATGTAATCAACAATTTTTTTGTAAGCTAACGGCAACAATTATTATTACTCTTTAAATCGTTCCATTCAGCAGGTTTACAATGCCAGAAGATGAGGAGCCGGAACGAACAGTTTTCAATTAATGCTTAGACCACCAGGTTCTATTGAAATCGTGAGTCCACGAAAGGTCACCTTCGGGCCCCTCGCTCTTTTTTGCATGTAACGGATCGTACAGTATGGAGATATGATATGTAGGAGAGTATTTATTTGTGTTTGTATATTAAAAAACATTTTTTTACTCGTAGGAATATTCAGTCTACATGAATTGCAAAAATTTAATCTTATGTTTATCCAAATTTTGAGTTATATGCTGCGTAAATTGGAAAAATGCTTTACATGGAAATAGTTACTCATCTGTGGTTATTATTCTATTCGATTTACAAGACGACAAACAATTTTATATGTGTGTCAAATTTTTGAGGCTACATTAAAATTATCTGATAACCTTCGGATTTACTTAAATTCACATCAAACAGCAAATATGATGTTTAATGATTTCTTTGACATTAATGCTAACAATGAGTAATGAAATATAAATTTAGTACGCATGTCCTGGACTACAAATTGCATGTTAAAATAACTTTAGAAATAAAATATGAAATAAATAAATATGAAAACTGAATGAACAAACAAATCGAATAATCAAGGGAAGTTAGACAGTTTGAAATTCGTTAAGTGTGAAAGTGACCATTCCCATATTCTATTTCTAAGCAGTCAATGATATGGAAGAGTTTAATACCATCATGTGAAATTATAATAAAGTCTTTTAACGAACGCTGAATTACCATATATGCTATTAAAAAAAATCAACATTTAGTTAACACTGAAAACAATTAGTTAAAAAATTTAGAAGAATACGAGCTTTGGAGGAGTTCTTATTATAATAAAGTGGAAAAAAAATAAAATGGCTACTTCAATCATTTTATTGTAAATACCGAGCACTGCGTAATTAACTTTGGTTTAGAGTAAAAATATTTACTCTCATAAATGTATTAATCAAACAAATAACAATAATAAATTTATACCAATAATAAATTGGTTATATATTTTTATGTCTCAACAGTTTGTTTTGAAATTGAACATTACAAAAGTAGAAGTAATATCTGCCTGATTTTAAGTTTAGATTACAGCTAATATGACATAGAAAATCGTTAATCTGGTAACGATACTGGATTATTACACCTCCATAAATGTATTAATCCAACAAATAGCAATAACAAATCCATACCAATAATAAATTGGTTATTTGTTTTTATATCGCAACAGTTTGTTGTGAAATTGAACATTACAAAAGTAGAAGTAATAACTGTCTGATTTTAACTTTAGATTACAGCTAATATGACAGACAAGATCGATAATATGGTAACGATACTGGATTATTCCACGTCCATAAATGTATTAATCTAACAAATAACAATAATATATTCATACCAATGATAAATTGGTTATATGTTTCTATTTTTATAATTGATTAAATGTTTGAGGAACAACTTAGAATTTAAAAGTTTGGTTTTAATGTTATTGGGAATTAGGTAGGGTTTAACTTGAGACTGGTAATTAATTAAAAAACGCATAAAAATATCTTAAACTCCTTTATTTGATTAAATATTAAACTTTGAAATCGTTGCTTTCATACATATAATTGTATAACTATTTTGTGAATAATTCCGAAGAGTAGAGTTTCAAAATACCGACTTTATTTCATAAATTATATATGATATTATAACACAAATCGAAAAACACATTCCGTATATTGTCAATCCATGTTAGTTTAAAATGTATTCATTCTAAAGAGTAATACTATTGCAGATCTCATGTACCAACATACTAATGACAATTTTACGTTCTAACTTTACGGAATGTCATTTACCAAGAGATTTTTTTTTAAATAAAAAAATATGTAAATAATCTGAAAATAAAAATATTTCAATATTTTTATTTACTCCTTATTTACACATAAATAAAAATCTTCAAATAACTGCATAAATATTTCAAGAGTTTTTATAATTGAGCTTCCCCAGATCACTTTAATTTTAGGAAATTTAAAACATCTCTTTTGACAATCATTTTTCCAACTACATTAAATTATTTAAATATATTTCCGGAAATATTAAGAATTCTAAATAAACCTTCAAATCTCCTAGATAATTATGCTCTATAAATATTCGAGGTTTAAATCCTTTTAATATTAAAGAAATTTTTCGGGAAGTAATGCTACACTAAAAACAGGGGAAAAAAGAAAGTATTTCCATGTTTATAATCTACTAATTGAAACAGATGTGGTAGTATATTAGTTAAAAATTTAAAAGAAATAAATAGCAGCAGGTTTTAGGTAAGTCATAAAAATTTTGTTATTAGATAATTTCCTTTTTAATATATATTTTGATTTGTACTGCTGATGTTAAAAGAACATTCAAAGCGATAAAAGTGTTTTAAATTTTATATGACATAAAGTTCATTTTTATAGGTAATAAAATTATAATAAATTCTTTTTCGCAGAGCTTTAAAATTTATGTTGCACGCAACTTTCTAGCTTTAATTATAGTTTATGATGCGTTACACGAATATTCATGTTTTAAGTACGGGTAAAATAAAATAAAAATATGTTTCACTTGATGTATCTCTAATGGATTACTTCCATGTATTTTAGTTATTAATTACTTGAAACCTAAGTATAAAATATCGCCTAGAAATCGTGAAAGATTATGTAACAAATCCTTTGAAGTTTGCTTCGTATTTATATATATATATATATATATATATTATATATATATATATATATATATATATATATATATATATATATATATATATATATATATATATATATATATATATATATATATATATATATATATATATATATATATATATATATGCATGTATACATGTGGTAACTTGTGAAAAAGGCCTCAATCGCGGTAGTTCAGTGGCAGACGCTTCAAACTTATAGCCGGAGAGATGTGAGGTTAGATGTTTAATGCTCTTTACGGGAGCCTGGGAAACATAAAGTAGATTAGTTGTCATAATGTCCTCAAAGTTTAAACGATACCTCTGGAGATGGCTGGCCAAACATAGGGGGTCTTATGTTTAGTCAGAGCTTCTGAGTTATGAGGGTCAAGAATGGGCATTGCTACTCGCCGTCACAGAATTCCTAAAACTGTACGTGTTCATCGTGTAGTTCTGAATGAGCAACAGTTTTTGGGCTGTTTTTGGCATGAAGCTCTATGACTGTATTGCCGCCGGCAATGGGAAAAGTATGGTTTAACAGCATCTGAATCCATAGTATTTATCCCCGTGCTCTTTAATGGCGCCTGGTGAACATGAAGTAGGTTAGTTGTAATGTCCTTGAAGTTTAAACTATACCCCCACCCGGGGGGGGGGGTGGGGGGGGGGGGGGGGGGGGGGGGGGGGGGGGAGGGGGGGGGTGCCCAAGGGGGGGGGGGGGGGGGGGGGGGGGGGGGGGGGGGGGGGGGGGGTGTGTGTCGCTGGAAGTGGCAGGTCAAACATAGGGAGACTTATGCTTAGTCAGAGCATCTGAATTACGAGGATCAAGAATGGGCATTGTAACTCGCCGTCACAGCATTCCTAAAACTATAAGTGCTCATCGTGTAGTTCTAGATGAGCAACAGTTTTTAGGCTGTTTTTGGCATAAAGCTCTATGTTTGTATTGACAGCTGCAATGGGAAAAGTAGGGTTTTTCTTTATCTGAACCCCTTTTATTTATCCCCGTGTTCTTTAATGGCGACTGGGGAGCTTACAGTAGTTTAGAGGTCGTAATGTTCTCGTAGTTTAAACAATACCTCTGGAGGTGGAAGGTAAAAAATAGGGGGTCTTATGCTTAGTCAGAACTTCTGAATTGCGAGGATCAAGAATGGGCATTGTTACTCGCCGTCACAGAATTCTTCAAACTATACGTGCTCATCGGTAGTTCTAAATGAGCAACAGTTTTTCGACTGTTTTTCGCATGAAGCTCTATGTCTGTATTGACAGCTGCATTGGGAAAAATATGGTTTTTCTTCATCTAAACCCATAGTATCTATCTACGTGTTCTTTAATGGCGACTGGGGAGCATACAGTAGATTAGTGGTCGTAATGTCCTCGAAGTTTAAACTATACCTCTGGAGATGGTAGGCCAAACATAGGGAGTCTTATGCTTAGTCAGAGCTTTTGAATTATAAGGATCAAGAATGGGCATTGTTACTCGCCTTCACAGCATTCCTAAAACTATAAGTGCTCATCGGGTAATTTTAAATGTGCAATAGTTTTTCGGCTGTTTTTGTCAGGAATCTCTATGTCTGCATTGCCAGATGGAATGGGAAAAGTATGTTTTTTCAGCAGCTGAATCCATAGTATTTATCCCTGTGTTCTTTAATGGCGACTGAGAATGTAAAGTAGGTTAGTGGTCGTAATGTCCAAGTTTAAACTATACCTCTGGAAGTTCAGGTCAAAAATTGGGGGTCTTATGCTTAGTCAGAACTTCTGAATTATAAGGATCAAGAATGGGCATTGTTACTCGCCTTCACAGCATTCCTAAAACTATAAGTGCTCATCGGGTAATTTTAAATGTGCAATAGTTTTTCGGCTGTTTTTGTCAGGAATCTCTATGTCTGCATTGCCAGATGGAATGGGAAAAGTATGTTTTTTCAGCAGCTGAATCCATAGTATTTATCCCTGTGTTCTTTAATGGCGACTGAGAATGTAAAGTAGGTTAGTGGTCGTAATGTCCAAGTTTAAACTATACCTCTGGAAGTTCAGGTCAAAAATTGGGGGTCTTATGCTTAGTCAGAACTTCTGAATTACGAGAATCAAGAATGGGCATTGTTGCTCGCTGTCACAGCATTCCTAAAATTATACGTGCTGATCGCGCAGTTCTAAATGAGCAACAGTGTTTAGGCTGTTTTTGGAATGAAACCCTATATCTGTATTGCCAGCTACAATGGGGAAAGTATGATTTTACAGCAGCTGAATACATAGTATTTATCTCCATGTTCTTTAATGGCGACTGAGGAGCGTACAGTAGTTTAGAGGTCTTAATGTCCTCGAAGTTTAAACAATACCTCTGGAGATAGCAGGTCAAAAATTGGGTGTCTTATTGTTAGTCAGATCTTTGAATTACGAGAATCAAGAATGGACATTATTACTCGCCGTCACAGCATTTCTAAAACTATACGTGCTCATCGGGCAGTTCTAAATGAGCAAGAGTTTTTAGGCTGTTTTTGGAATGAAGCTCTATGCCTGCATTGCAAGCTGAAATGGGAAAATATGGTTTTACAGCAGCTGAATCCATAGTATCTATCCCCGTGTTCTTTAAGGACGACTGGGGAACGTAAAGAAGGTTAGTGGACGTAAATTATTATATTTATCAGAACTTGTAAACAGCAGGTGAATTCATAGTATTTACAATTATTATTTTTATCGTAACACATTCAGTGCATATGAGAAACTATTAAATCTTTTATATGAAATTGAGACTTTTTGACATCTTTCAATATTTTTTTTCAAAACACATAAAAAATTCTATATATAAGATATGTAGATTGTTTATCACTTGGTGGTTATATTTTATATTAAATTAGAAGTATATTATTAGGTATCATAAAGGTAAACAATTATCCAAGAATAGAGATTTATTTAAGAAATTATATAAATATTATTATTATCCAAAAATTGCTTATCGAAGTGAAAAAAGAATGATATGGAGAAAATATTTCAGCTCGAAATTTTTTTATGTGCTTAAAAATATATTCAAAACTATTCACTTTTATTACGAATGGAATTATTAAATTAATGCTTACGGCATACATTAATAATTTGTTTTTATCATTACAATTGAAATTGTATCTTTTTGCATTTTAATCAGAATTTGAAGCATATGAAAATAAACTGCGAACTTAAATACTTCAAGCAAAAATCACTAGAACCAGTTTAGTTCTATCTTAAACTCAGTCACAAAAGAAAGGATTGAATATTTGAGCTTTCAACCGTGTTTGGAAAGCGGTTTCCAAGAATGTTTCATATAAGTTTCCGCCTTTATAGAAGCAATCCTTATTTTATATATTCTCCATCTGAATGCTTGTCATATATTTTTGCATAGTATAGGAATTATACTTCTTACTGTGGGAATGTATTCAAACCAGATACAATGGACAAAGATAATTGACTTCTATTTGCAAGCTATATTTATACTGCTTTAAGTAAATCATAGTAAATATTTTTAAAGCACTGAAATGTTTGAGAAGAAACATAGTTTAAACAGTGACATATGATTATGTATCTGTAATAGGTAGAGATGATAGACTAGCCCTTTTAAATCTCAGCAGTAGAGAACTAGCTAATTAACACAATATTAAAAAGTAAAGTAATTTTAAAAGCAATAATTACAAATATTTTGCAATTATTATTTTACTATTTTCTCTTTAATTTATGTATAACTATTATTTTTTCTAACTAGGATATAACTCATCATCAGACGGGATCAGTAAAAAACTTTACTACCCGTTTGTTAGTTGCTAGCTTTAATTCATCTTGTCATATTGCATGATAGAATGAACAGCAGAAGTTTTAATATTGACAGTGATTATTTGGCGATATATATGAATGATGTCCAAAATTTGGCGAATATATTGCAAACCGTGTGGATATGAAAAAAATTCAAACATACAAACAAACTTAATTTTCAAAGATATATAACTTAAACGCTAGATATGTATTAGTCCGTAAAATAGACTCCTAGTCTTTTATGAAAATAATTTGTTGATAATACCGGAGATAAAATTTTCACAGCAACAAAAAATAATCGAAGATTAATTTAAAATTATAACATATGTACCTAATCTATTATTTAAGACAAATATAAAAAAATACTTACCTAATATCCAAGTTCATTGATAAAAGG
>CM063503.1:36257007-36267007 GCA_032207245.1 Pardosa pseudoannulata
TCTGACACATACCCTCTGTGACGAAAATGAAACAAGATATTTCAATTTAAAATTTCCGAAAATTTATAGATTTTTTTTCTTATCTCTTAATCTTTGTTGCTAAATCAATTGGCATGTTGCAGTTTTGCGTTCTTGCTTGCGAAATGGCGCGTTGTCTGGGGATGTACCCATGGTAAAGATCAAAATTGATACATAAAAAAAACAACATTTTTTTTTACAAAAATTGATAAATCTAATTAATTAATTAATAAACACAAAGGAAACACATAACATTCATACTAAAAGACTGAAACATTTTAATCACAAAACTAAATAAAAAACAGTGTGATTATCATCACAAATTTGTGATAGTTTTATTTAAAATTAATTTAAAAAAAAAAAAAAAAAAAAGAAAAAGTTTATGTGGAGGTTGAAGAGAGTGTTTGTAAAAATATTTATTTTTTTTAAATCTCTTTTTTCTCTTTCTTGAAGAATCATTTAGTAATCAAATAGCGCAATTCAATGTTAAAGTATTTGTAACGTTTTTTACGTCGAAAGCAATTTTTTCACACCGAAATTATTAACACCGCTGGAGAAATGTGGATGCAAAAAGTAGTCTTTTTTAGTAAAAAAAAATTTAATCCTTGCTCTACAGTGTTTGTGTTTAGACTATCGTGCTAACGAAAAAATCCTTAGTTCCTGTATTAATTAATTTTGATCCTTTAGCATCAGATCAAGCCTAAAAAATATTTTACTGACGTTATAATAAATTATCCTAATGTTTTATGTAATTTCATTTTTAATGTTTTTTATCTGTAATAGTATATTTCAATGATATGTGATATTTATTCCTTAATAATCACAATAAAATGTATGTCATTAATTAACAGTAGACCGTAAGTCCAAACCAAACCTTCTTTATTAGATTTTAAATATTTTACAAAATGGAAATAAAAACTACTGATGTATATAGTTTTAACTAAAATATCATTAAAGTGACATCACATTTTATAAACCAGTATAACAGAAATATATCACTTCGAGAGTAAAACTACTGATATATTTGAAAATTCATACTCAGATCTTTAAAATGATAAAATGCATGTAAAAAAAATATTCTAAAGAAAATCTGTATTTATGTAAAATTTTGAAATTATAATCTTGCTTAAATAATTATATTTGGATTATATAAATATAATAATACTTTTTATATAGGTTTAAAGCAATTTAAGTGTTTTTAGCTGTATCAAGTGGAATTTTTTCACACCTGATAAAATTATTAACACCATCTTTAGAACATGATATCTGAGATGCAAAAGATAATGTCTTTTTTATCACAAAAAACAATTTCCCATTACCTTGATCTCTACAGTGTTTATTGTTTAGACTATCTTGTGCTAACGAAAGCAGTTTTTCTTTAGTTCCTGTAGTTACATTTCGCAATTTTGACTTCTTTATGAAGCCATGTGTTTTTCAGATACAAGCCTCCAAAAAGACATTTTACTGACGTCCATATCAGACTTTTCTGCAAATGCTTTGTGTAATGGAATTCTTAAGGTGTTTTAATCGTTTGTAAGTGAAAGTAGTAAATTCAATGATATGTGATACGTAACTATTTCCTTAATAATCAAAATAAAATTCTTTATTATATTTTTTATAAAATATTTTACAAAACTAAAGGATTAATACAAAACTACTGATGTCAGTTTACGAACTGTTTTTGGATGTGTTTACTACTAAAATATCATTAAAGTGACATCACATTTTGTTTTCTTAAAACCAGCTTATAACAGAGACATATAACATATTTCTGTGGTCTAAAAATACTTTACATTTTATTTTACCTTCATACTTTACTAGTCTTTAAAGGATTTCATGGTTCATAACAATTTTGTGGTGGTTTACATGTCAAAATCATATTCTAGAAAAAAAATCTGTATAAAAAATTTTGAAATTTTATTCTTGCCTTAAGAATTATTATATTTATATTATTTAAATATAATAATACTTTTTTATATAGGTTTAAAACATTTTTATGTATTTTTAGCTGTACACATTTCAAGAAGTATCACAGGAATTTTTTCACACAGGATAAAAATATTAACACTGTCTGGAGAGCATGGTATCTGAGATGCAAAAGACAATTACTGTTTTGTCACAGAAAACAATTTCCCATTACCTTGATCTCTACAGTGTTTGTTGTTTAGACTATCTACTGCTAACGAAAGCAGTTTTTCTTTAGTTCCTGTAGTTACATTTCGCAATTTTGACTTCTTTATGAAGTCATGTATTTTTCAGATACAAGCCTCCAAACAAGCAGTTTTACTGACGTCCATATCAGACTTTTCTGCAAATGCTTTGTGTAATGGAATTCTTAAGGTTTTTTAATCGTTTGTAAGTGAAAGTAGTAAATTCAATGATATGTGATATTTCCTTCCACGTAATATTTCCTTCCACGTAACTATTTCCTTAATAATCAAAATAAAATTCTTTATTATATTTTTTATAAAATATTTTACAAAACTAAAGGATTAATACAAAACTACTATTGTCAGTTTACGAACTGTTTTTGGATGTGTTTACTACTAAAACTATGACATTAAATGACATCATATGTTGTTTCGTTAAAACCAGCTTATAACAGAGACATATAACATATTTCTGTGGTCTAAAAATACTTTACTGATAAATTTTATTTAACAATCATAGTTTACTAATCTTTAAAGGATTTCATGCTTCATAACATTTTTATGGTGGTTTACATGTAAAAATGACATTCTAAAAAAAAATCTTAATTTATGTAAAATACTATATATTTCATTAAAGTTATTAACAGTTACAAGCACTGAATGAAGGATTAAGTTAATTATAATATAAATTATATGTCATATAAACAACGACTCCAAAGTATATTCAGAATGCGTTTCTCGGATGTTCATTCAAGTAAAGAGAAATATCAAACTACAAGACTGTAAAGACTATAAAATCCCCAAAGTCTTCAAATGATTTCTATTTTAGAAAGTGCTCTGAGTTGGTGTTCATTCTGAAAGAAAATATACAAAATTAAATATTTTTATTACTCATTATTACTCAATAAGTATTAAAAAGATTTATAAAAGTTACACGTAGAGATTTAAGGAATGAGAAAATTAAAAAACATATGAATTTTAAGGGCATATAAACCACTTGTTTTGCAAAAGTATTGTATGCATCTGTCAAATGCAAGGCACGCGAAGATTGTTAATACTTCCCAAAAGATGAATATATCCTGCCTATAGGACGAGTTCTATGATAAACAAATGTGATGTATACTTTTATTTATCTTAAAGTTCAAGGTTGTATGTATAGTATGAGAGTAAAAGAAAAACAATCCTTAATGGTAACTGTAAATATAATAGATTTTGTGAATTAATCTTGTATATATAATATGTGTGTGGCGATTTGAAATTATAAATGTACTTGCAACCAAACTGTAATGTTTATATGAATTAATAATGAATGCACGATATAAATATTTAGATCAGAAATTGTGAATTTATATGTGACGCTATGCGTAATAGATATTTAATTTAATATATTCTGATAACAAATGCACAAAAATGTAACAAATATTTTTAAAACTTTTAATGCCATACTCATCAAGAAATAATAATGTATAATTATTATTTCATATTTATTGTATTCCTGTGAACCACCATGCATATAACCACATTTTGTTAATAGTGGAACGTGATATCTTCTCATGCTTTAGACATATGAGTCGCCATAAAACCATTTGGATTAGCAGCATTCGTAAATATTAAACATACTTTTATATATTTTATATATCATATATTTTCAAACAATAAATTCATTGATTATTAAAAGAAACTAAATTTCATAAGGACTACATGCCAGTGTTTATCGAAAACAAAATAAAAGCACTATATTTATCTAAAATATTAATAAAATTAAAAATGATGGCAACAGGAATGTATATAAAGTTTGGAGTATAAGTCTTAAATAAACGAACTTATACACTCATGTCCATAAATTAAGGATAATGAAGTTCAGGCAATGAAAGAGACAAAAGCAAAACAAATTTGACTTATTTGTAAAGTCTATTTATTAAACAAAAGGTAAAGAGCAAAAAAGATGCTATATGTTTGACATAATTAATAAAAATTGCAATTTTTACTCCCTGGAGCAAATTTCAAAAAAGAACCTATTTACAGAAAACAGTATAACATGGTTAGTATGATGGTTAATACGGAGTATGTCTCCCGGACGATGCAATACAAGCGTTACAAAGCCTACGCATGCTGAGTATCAGATTATCAATCTGATCTTGGGGAAAATTACACCACTCATCAAGCAATGCCCTCCGAAGTTCCGATAGACAGTTGGGAGGGGGTTGACGGGCTGCAATTCGTCGGCCAAGCATGTCCCACACATGCTCTATTGGATTCGAGTCCGGTGAGTATGCTAACCAATCCATACGAGTGATATCCTCCGATTGAAGACATTCGTCTACAATGTTTGCACGGTGAGGTCGGGCGTTGTCATCCATATACAGAAATTCAGGACCCATGGCGCCCCGAAACAAACGTACATGTTGTTCCAGAATGACATCCCGATAGATGTGGCCTGTCATCGTTACACTCTGAACATGCAGGTCAGTTCTGGAACCAAGAATAATTCCTCCCCAAACGAGCCATCCTGCACCACCGTAACGGTGTCGTTCAATGGTGTTCTCTTGGTGGTAACGGGTACCTGGCGCTCTCCATATGAATGTCCGGCGAGAATCAGAATGTAAACTGAACCTGGACTCGTCGGAAAACATCACACAAGACCACTGTTGCGGTGTCCACAATGCATGCTCTCTAGCCCAGCATAATCGCAGGCGACAGTGAGTTGCGGTAAGGGGAACACATCTGACAGGCCTACGAGCATATAGATCAATGTTCCCTAAGCGTCTGTACACGGTCTGCCTTGAAACTGTAGTACCGGTAGCTGAAGAGAGCTGACGAGACAGGTCTGATGCTGTGCTCCGTCTGTTTCTTTTGGCAGTAACTGCCAAATACCGGTCATCATTCGGCGTAGTAACTCGGGGGTGACCTGTGCTGTAACATCTACTCACATTACCATCATGTTTGAATCGTTGCCAAAGCCTGGAGATGACACTCTGGGCGATTCCAAGTTCCTCGGATACTTCCAGCTGGGTACGTCCACATTCCAGTCGTCCGATAATTCTACCACGTAAAAAATCTTCCAAATGCTTCCTTTGTGCCATAACTATGCGGTTATTGCACTGAAAGGCTTTTAAAGCGCTTGTGAACAATTTTACTTCTTTGCTACCATTCCTTATATACCCCTTTCATACACTCTCGTCATTGTGACGTACTATCCGCGCCATCTGGTGGTTTCCTGCAATTTGCATATTCTTCTTCAAGATGTGTGTGATAATTCTACAGGTGAAATTTTTATTTTAGAGCTCAATTTCTGTGTGATTCTGAATTATCCTTAATTTATGGACATGAGTGTAAATTAGAGAATAAATCATTATGCATTACTAAAATCTAGCATACAATTCTCAAATGAATGTGCCTGAAGGAGCAAAAAATAAACTTTAAACTTTTATCTTTCAAAGGAATTATATTGAGGTGTTCATCAACAAAACAGTTCCATTAAAATAATAGCTTTTTATTTATGCAAATTATTAAAAGATTTCAAAAGAATTTATAACAGGTGCAAATACAATTTCATGGAGTATGAAATTTAAAAAATATATAAATTATAATTAATGAAAAATAATAGCAACAGTAAAGTATGTAATGGATCTTTGAGATGTGAATGATCAAGGGAGAAGAAAAAAACTTGAATGAATTGAGATCTCATAAAACTTATATTTTGGTATGCATCCAAAAATCAGTAACCTAAATATAATAGATAAGTATGAAAAGTATCCCAAATTCCCAAAAGTTTTATAACAATTTCAAATAATGAGATAATGTAGGATGAATGCAAAAATATATAAATAATAATACATGTAAATCTCTGGCTATAGTAAAATGTTGCATGATTCATTCAAACATATAAGTTTAAAATTGCATTAAAATAAATGCAAAATATTTATGTAAAATTTAACATAACAACTGTCTATCTGTCAATACATAACAATTAGACAGATATACAGACAGATAGATACATTATACATATAGTATAATGTAACGAATTTTCGTTACATTACATTCCCAGTTACAGACTTATCTACTACCGTGAGAAAAAAACGGCATATGATAGAAATAGTGAACGCGTCCTTTGTGGACACTTGAACTGAGCTCATCTTTACCTTGTGACAGGACGTTGTTTAGCGCAAAATAGGATGCTGAATAGAGAATTGTTAACGCCGAGAACCATCGCAATCATTCTGTTCAAAAATTCATTAGTATGCTAATGAAGTGTTTCAAGTGTCGGTTTCAATGGCATCCCGAAGAAAGAGTCTAACATGACAGAAACCCTCTATATTGTACGTGAAGCAGCAATATTTTCCTCCCTTGTTCTCCAAAGGTTGACCAAAGACATCGATTAATAATGTCCTATGGATTGTCAAGATTGCTCCCGATTACTGAGAAATCTCCTTGGAACCTGGCTTACACCCATCCGGATAGAGTTCTACAAAGCGGTTCCTCACCACGTCATTAATCAGGTGTCCGATCAGCTAAGATGAAATTTTGCGGACAGACGAAGGTGTAAAAAGACCAGAGTTCGTGACCGGAGTCGTGGATTTTTTCTCCGATAGAGTCTCTTGTGAAACTCATCAGCTAATAGTGTCTGGAGATCGACCAAGAGTGTCCTACCCCCCCCCCTTTCTCCGTACCTGAGTACTCGGAGTAGTGACGATTAAGAAAGCTGATTCCTGTAACGATCAATAATTCACTGTATATACCATCTTCATTATATCTGTGTCTTCATCATAACTTTAACGTATTTGTGTTTCTAATAAAGATCTTTAGTTTGTACATAGGCCTCCGCTATCCTTTTTCCAGCTCACTTAGAGTTGAGTACGATACAATATATATATGTATATATATATATATATATATATATATACATATATGGATAAAAATTTATTTTTTTACAATGAAATTGCATTACTAATATTTGGCATACGTTTTACAGAAGCCCATACTCAAAAAAAAAAAAAAAAAAAAAAATATATATATATATATATATATATATATATATATATATATATATATATATATATATATATATATATATATATATATATATATATATATATATATATATATATATATATATATATAACATGCAAGAGCCCAGAAGAAGTGAAAAAGCTTATAAATATTTTATATTTCATAAGGTCTCTTGTGATGTGCATTGAAAAAATAACATTGAAAAATTCAATTTTTAATGTGTAATATATGAAACTTTTCAAAAACGTTGACAACACATACAAGTAGAAAGGTGATGGAGGATAAAATTAAATGTATAAATATAAATTATAATGTCATATAAACCATTTCCATAAACAAAATGTGTCATGCAACTTTCAGAAGCACCAGAAATATCTAGGCGTGCCCAACGGAGTGTTAACATGTTTAACAAAATAAGAATATCAGCCATAGAATGTATGTAATAAGATACAAAATAACAAAGAGTTTATTTCATATGACAGTTTCCGTTTCAGGTATTCTGTGGCAAATGGCAAAAATATTTTTGATGGAATTTTCTGGTGCTTATCCATTATTAGAATTTTTTCTGATTTACATTGAAACAGGCTCTGTATTTTGTTCTAGAGAACTTTATGTTATTGGTTTAAAAATATGCTTAAAAATCAAAATTTTGAAACAGTTTAGAAATAGAGTATATGACTCCCTTTCAAATTTATGTAGTTTTTAGATTGGTTATAAAAATATTTCCATTAACTGGATTTTCCCCTTTTTGTTATAAAATTGAACAATGCAGTAAAATCTTCAAAAATCCTAAACAAAGACACAGTCTGTTAAATATTCTAAGACACAGTTCCACTAAAAGGAAGAAATAGTTTAAATCAGAAAAATCAATGACTTTTTGTTACATAAAAAAGTTATTTTTTTTTACTATTCAAACGATCATATGAAACCTATTTGAAGTTAAATTTCTGACTGAATCTAAAATATTGCACATTATAGTTTCACATTTAAAATATAAATGAAAAATTATACAGTTATGTTTTCATTAATATGTTTTGAAATATAGCTTACTAAATATAGTTTTAAAAATAATTTATTAAAATATAGTTAAATTGCATATTTGCAACTTATATAAGCTGACTTACTATGTAAATTGCAATTTTCCATTTCTTTAATTGTAGGTGGTAACTAATATAATTAATAATGCAAATAACTATTACAGCTGAGATGTAGTGGAATAAAAATTACGATTAAGCCGAAGTTTCAATAAAAAAAATTCTATGTTCAATATTTAATTGCTCCAAAACTTTCTAAGGCAGTAATTTAAACTAATTATACTCTCATGTTTATCACAACAATTTATTTGTTTAGAAAGCCAAGAAATTAATTGCTTGTTTTCACTAAGACGGCTAAGAGTTTCTCTTCGTCATTATATTAATTACAGGTTTGAAATTTTAGAATAATGTGTGGATTATGAATACATGACGTAATTTAAATATTTATCGTGGCTATTTAACTGTGATAAACATTTCTGGAAAAAAAATAAAGGAAATAATCCTCCAAGTTGCTGTTATAGATAGTTCCTTATCTATTTAAATATTTGTCTGGAAAAGAATCCTGCATAAAAGAAGATAGCTAAAACTTCATATTTGTCTTAACTAGGATTACAGATTTATTTATTCGTCTGAAAAGACAGTATTTTTTATGAAATAAAAAGTTTATTTCAAAGCTTTGGGTGAATAGAATTCACTAGTGATCAATATTTTAGTTGTGATTCCTATTTTTATTCCCATTTTTACTTTAAAATAAAAATCTTGAGTTTTGAGTAATAAAGTAATTTGAAGTCTTCAAATATAACAGGATTCAATGCTGTAAAAATGATATATGAACTTACTCTGAAATTAGAACCTGCGTTTCTACGACAGAGAGAGTTCTTTATATACACTCATGTCCATAAATTAAGGATAATGAAGTTCAGGCAATGAAAGAGACAAAAGCAAAACAAATTTTGACTTATTTGTAAAGTCTATTTATTAAACAAAAGGTAAAGAGCAAAAAAGATGCTATATGTTTGACATAATTAATAAAAATTGCGATTTTTACTCCCTGGAGCAAATTTCAAATAAGAACCTATTTACAGAAAACAGTATAACATGGTTAGTATGATGGTTAATACGGAGTATGTCTCCCGGACGATGCAATACAAGCGTTACAAAGCCTACGCATGCTGAGTATCAGATTATCAATCTGATCTTGGGGAAAATTACACCACTCATCAAGCAATGCCCTCCGAAGTTCCGATAGACAGTTGGGAGGGGGTTGACGGGCTGCAATTCGTCGGCCAAGCATGTCCCACACATGCTCTATTGGATTCAAGTCCGGTGAGTATGCTGGCCAATCCATACGAGTGATATCCTCCGATTGAAGGCATTCGTCTACAATGTTTGCACGGTGAGGTCGGGCGTTGTTATCCATATACAGAAATTCAGGACCCATGGCGCCCCGAAACAAACGTACATGTTGTTCCAGAATGACATCCCGATAGATGTGGCCTGTCATCGTTACACTCTGAACATGCAGGTCAGTTCTGGAACCAAGAATAATTCCTCCCCAAATGAGCCATCCTGCACCACCGTAACGGTGTCGTTCAATGGTGTTCTCTTGGTGGTAACGGGTACCTGGCGCTCTCCATATGAAAGTCCGGCGAGAATCAGAATGTAAACTCAACCTGGACTCGTCGGAAAATATCACACAAGACCACTGTTGCGGTGTCCACAATGCATGCTCTCTAGCCCAGCATAATCGCAGGCGACAGTGAGTTGCGGTAAGGGGAACACATCTGA
>CM063503.1:36272007-36392007 GCA_032207245.1 Pardosa pseudoannulata
TTGATTTAAGTTTTGAAAACCCCTGAGAATTTTCCTTACATATATATACATATATATATATAATATATATATATATAATATATACATATATTATATATAATATATATATATATATATATATATACATATATATATATACATATATATATATATTTATTTATTTATTTATAATATGTATATAATATATGTGTATATATATGCATATAAATGCATATACAAACAATAAAATATACAGGAATAACCATGGGAAAGGATTTTTAATAGAAACGCTACATGGGATTTAATATTTATGCTTCCGGAAAGAATTCAAATACTGCAAGAAAAAATTTAGAGGGCGATAAGCTACTGAAACAGTAAAACTTTATTAACCGAAGAATACCAGAGTAAAGTGCAATAGTTTGGGTTCTAAAGCTCAGGGAAAAAATGTATTGTCAAGTAACGCACTATTAGCATGGGTTCTAGTAGCTATTCGAAATAGACCTCAAATACTATGTTTTTCTTATCACTGTTCAAGACACAAACGTAAACTAAATGATTTTACACTCGATTTTTTTCGCATCTTTTTATGATATTCCCGTTTATTCTTATTATTGTTTTTATATTATTTGAGCGGAACAAAAAGATACGTGTGATAATTTTGTAGAAATACCCGACACAAAATAGATAACTGCTCAACAGTAGAGACTTTTTACAGAGTTGACATAAAATTAAGTGTGAGAGGGGAAAATAGAAGAGGGTAAAGAATAAGTGAATCTTAAGTTAAATTAAAAGGAAAGAAAATTACAGATAGTTAAAAAAGCACCAACTGAACAAGAAATTTAAGTTTTTTTTCACTTCCATAAATTTTTTATTTGTTAGGATCCTGAGAAGTAAAATCTTCAGTGCCTTTCATGAAAATCAGAAATTGGATATAATAGATTTTGCATGGAGTTTATCGACCTAATATGTGGACTTTTAAACCTGAAAAAGCTCTATATAATATCTAAATCAGAAAATCCAACAGGAATGACAAATGAACTCGTTTCAATTAATTGTTTGTGTTATAAAAATAGGTACATTTCAAATTTAAAACTACCATTTTTTCTTCTCTATGACGTACAACTAAAATTTATTTAATACACATTGCATAATTTAATTGTAATTTAATACATATTTAATAGTACCATCTATGTAACTCACTTTAGGCAAAGAAAGAATAATCGATTTTCATCTGTAGATACTTTCATCTGTAGATACTTTCATCTGTAGATACAGATCTACTTTCAATCTGTATTTACAGATAAATTGTACAGAAGACTTATATCAAACTCTAACTCTGTACAATAGCCTGGAAAGAAAAATCCTTTAAAAAGAGCAAATGCACTTTGGAATATGAAACAAACCATTTTTTTTACCTGCCTCTTAGGGTACTTTACAATTCCTGAAAATTAAAAATTTTACTGATCCCGTCATATGACGGGCTATATACTAGTTTTAAATAGTTTTTGTTTCATTGAACACGTTCAAATTAAAAAAGAAATAGAAATCTATCGATAAAAAATTATGATCGTTTCGTAAACTTTGTAAAATGTTTTCAGGATTCCGTAATCAAAAATGTTTAGATACTATGTGCTAAACTAATTCAAAATGGACGATATGCCAGCCACATTATGTTACCCTACAGATAAATTTTTAAAGTACGTCATTTGGACCATTTGCGACCTGAGAGATTATCTTATACGGTCTGTGTAGAACTGCCCGGTCAAATAAATATTATTAGAAGACACATTTTACTAGTTCAAAAAATACATTTAAATAGGGATTCCTGTGCTTTATTTTCATTTATGCGATCATTGTCTATGTGGGAGAAAATCGCTGGACATTGCAAAAATCTTATTTCTTAAGCTCCGGGGTTTTGTGTACCAATTCATGTGCGTGTTTTTTGTAGAACTCTACATTTACATCTGGGAAAATTATGCTTATTGGTAAATAGTCATAAGTATACTAATATTAATAAAATTACTCGTTAAAAGCATTGTAAAAATACAATGATTACTTATTAGTAGTCCTCATTTTGATACACGGTGTGGACAAAACAGAATAGCACGATAATATGTATATTATATCGTAAGTATTTCAAAGATATAAATATCTAACTCAGGGGTAGGCAACGCGGCGCCCGCGGGCGCCATGGCGCCCCCGATCGATTTTTAATGCGCCCTCGCTGGACTAATGTAAATATATGATAGCCAGAGCGATTTACTTATTCTTGTCAAACGGCGATATACAGCAAGTAGTCAGTTGAGTTTAGGACATTCAAATGCAAGTTAGTGTTGTTGAAATCCCATCTATTGAAAAAATCATTATCACATATCCCAAATATAAAATATACTGTTGAGAGTTTAAATTTGAATAACGAAAATTTTACTGCTACATCATATTTAGAAATTATAGATAAGCTAATAGAAGAGTTTTCTTCTAGATTTGACGATTTTGCAGAATTAGAATATCTTCATAATATTGAAGACCTAGAATTAGAAATAATAAACTTGCAAAGTGATATTATTTTAAAAGCGCATAGTAATGATAAAATGTTTCGGAATTTAGTCGATGAAAATAAGTATCCTATTTTAAAGAAATGTGCGCTAAAAATTTATTCATATTGTGCAACATACAATTTCGAGTCTTAGTTCAAATATGAAAAATTTGAAATCAAAATACCGAACAAAGCTTAATGACTCACATTTAGATAATTATTTAAGGACCGGGAACTCTAAATATATCCCCAATTATAAGAAATTAGCTGAAAATATGGACACCCAAGTTTCACACTGAACTATATGTATCATTATGTATGACACCAACAAAATAAAGTTATAAAAAATCTGTTTTTTTAATGCCTATTTATACCTGTTGATTATCTGTAAAATATGCACCCTCGGAGATTTTCAAATTTAGTATTGCGCCCTTAAGAACAAACAGGTTGCCGACCCCTGATCTAACTAGTTATAATTTTTTATCCATGATAGGCTGCCAACCAACTCACTTTTTTTAAAAATAATTATTACATTTTGCTTTCGAGGGGAAACTTTTGGTAACATTTGTTCTACGGGATACCCTAAAACATTTGCAAGAAATGTGACTTTAACAGCAAGTGAAAACTATCTGGGTGACATATACTCGACTAGTTCTTGCGAGATGAAAGCAGAAAAAATGTACCTAAATTCATAGATTTTTTCAAAATATTCTAACATTCCTGGGTACCATGCAAATACCTCCAATCCCTTGTTAATCAAAACCAGATCTACCAGTGTTAATGAGCATAACTTGGAATGGAAGTGCGTAGTAATACTATCTAAAAAGATTTTACATTGAGACTCTCTTATACGAATTAACTTAACAATTGCGATTGCATCTTTTTATTTTTTGCCTCTCTCCTTCATCAGAAATATACAAAGTCAGTAAATGTAAACCCCGTAGTATTTCTTTATATTCTATGCATGCTCTCTCTCTCTCTGTCTCTCTTTCTCGCTCTCTCGGAGTTGGTTGAGCTTTATTATAACTGAACTTAATACGAAATTGATTACATGTTTCAGTGGTCAGACTAGCTCAGGAAGTATTAAATTCTTATAGGGATTCTTTTACGTATTTAATAGCTAGGGAAGTTTTCAGTAAGTAAATGGCCATTTTCACTAAACCTATAATATGTTTCGATTTTATATCCACGACTCTCTTTTCAATAACATGTGAAGCTGTTTTAATCTTTAAACTATTTTATATAATTAACTATATTTATTTATACAAATTTAACAAGATTAATACTCATTTATATCTCTATTATTTTAAGTTAAATTCCCTTTTGAGCACGAATCATTATATTCACAGAATTCTTGTTATAAAATCAAGCAAATCAATTTCGTAATTGTCATGTAAACATGCATAGATTTTGTTAAAAGTTTATGGAAGCTGACTTCCCTGATAGTGATTTTGACAGACACCCAGGAAAATGATTGAAGGATCGTTTGCACTTTAAATTGCATTTTCAATGATAATACTTATTTTTCCTATTACTTTGTACAATCTTTACAAATTGAAATAGCTTATGCAAACATCTTGACGTATCTATAGAACAGAAGCAATTACGGTATTTTATACATGTTGGTATTTTTTTACCTTTTTAAGGCCTAAATGTTAATTAAGAGTTTTTCAGAAAATACATATTTTACTTTTCGCTGATTTTCAATACCAATTTAAATACTAACACTCCTTCTCTTTCACATATACACACGCATGTGCCCGTGTTGCTTGTAAAACTATTGTACACGACATTTAATTGTATATGCACACACACACACATATCTTTATATATACACTGTCTACCAATAAGTATTTGGACACCTATGCAAATGACGATATATGTGGTCCTGAGGTACTTCAAGGCTTCGGCCGGTATACATTATGTAAGAAACAGCATCGGCATTAGTTGCATTCAAGATGCCGCGCAGTTCGGAGCTCTCTGATTTCGAGAGAGGTATAATTAGCGGGTATCATAAATGTGGCCGATACTTAAAGGACATATCTAGCGATCTGAAGTATCCTAATTCGAAAGTAACCTATGTGATTAAGAAGTGGAAATTGAACAGGGATTGTCGGAATGTGCCCCGAGTCGACAGACTAATGAAAATGGGAGATAGAGACCGACGAGAGTGCTGTGCAGAAAAATTCGGAAGAAACGCACCCAACTGATGGCCCTCATCCTCGAGGATACCACAGGCATCCGGGAGTATTGTTTCAATGATACCATCCGTTAGGAAGCACATCTGCTTGGTTTTCATGGTCGGGCTGCTGCCCATAAGTCTTTTATCACAAAGTCCAACCGCGATGCTCGGTTAATGTGGTGCAAAGCACATCAAAATTGGACCGTAGATCAGTGTAAACGGGTTCTTTGGAGTGACAAATCAAAGTTTACCCTTTATCCTTTCGGATGGCAGGCTCTGGGTCTGGCGTCTGCCTGAAGAACGTCTCCTGCCAGAAGGCATTGTGCCAACAGTCAAGTTGGGCGGAGGTGGAATTATGGTCTGGGGGTGTTTCTCCTGGTATGGACTGGGACCCTTGATCCCCATTCATGGTAAGCTCAACGCTGATGCCTACTGCACTATTTTGGATGACAATGTGCTTCTACTTTGTGGCATTTTTACGGGTTGGACCCCTGTTATTTTCAGGACGACAATGCCAGTTGTCTTGTGTCGATGTTAACCAAGGCTTGGTATGGTGCTAATGGAGTTCATCGAATGGACTGGCCTGCCCAGAGCCCAGACCTGAACCCTATCGAGAACCTCTGGGACGAGTTGGTTCACCGAATTATGGGTTGCACTACCAGTCCAAAATCGGTGAAGGAACTTGTATGTCTACTCCAAGAAGAGTGGAAGACAATACCACTAGCTGTAATACAAATACTTGTGAAAAGTATGCCTCGGAGGGTTCAAGCTAGTTGCCTCTCGTGGAGGCTTTACCAACCATTGATTTTGAATAAAGTTAGTTTTTCTTGTTTGTCGCAGGTGTCCAAATACTTATTGGTAGACAGTGTCTATACATATACTAGTCATATTAATATGAATCCTTCATAAATATTGACATTCCTGAATTTTCTAAAAAACTACTTGATAAAGTATTTGGAAAATATAACCACGAGATTTATGAATTTATTTCCTCACATTCCTATAAAAAATTTAATCATCTTTTAAATAGGCGTCTATTTAGACAGCTATTGTTAGAATCAGCATTCATTGGAGTGAAGTCTTTCTCTTGAAGTTGACATTGCTTTTTCTGTAGCTGGCACATCTCTTGCTGCAAGAACACTTACAGGCTGCTATTCGAGCTTCGGAGTAATAAAAAAAGGACTAGATTCGTGTTGTTGGTTTAGATTTCATTTGGAATTGTTGGATAAAAATAAAATCCACTATATTTATATTGGTGTGATTTTAATGTTATAATTTGACAGCAGCTATAACGGCAATCCAAGAATGGAAACTAAATAATGGCTAGTTATTTCCCATAAATTCCGTATTCTAAAAAATTTGGACATGTCAAGTATATATATATATATATATATATATATATATATATATATATATATATATATATATGTGTGTGTGTGTGTGTGTGTGTGTGTGTGTGTGTGTGTGTCATTTTATGCAAATATAAATATTTTTTAATTAAGAATTTTAAGCCTTCTTTATCTGTTGGTTAAAACCCACTGATCTATTTAGGTTTTGGTAGTCAAGAAAATAGCTTTTGATGTTTTCCAAAGATTAACTTTATTTAAAATAAAATTAAGTATGCAATAGATTGAATTGGGATTTAATTTCCTTGTTTGGCAGCAAATAAATTAGTCATTACTTTTATTAGAGGCCTTTTTTCTATTTTTTATATTGAAATAGATTCTCTGATAAATATACTTGTTAGGAATATAACAAGAGCTAGTTGGAGTACATGCAAAGATAATTTTGCAAGTTATCTAAACAAAAAAGTATATTAATAAGTAAATACTGATTATAATTTTTAAGTAAGTGTTTTATGTAAAACATTAAGCAATTTTTATTATTTTATATCCAATAATCTATAATTAAAAATCGTGTTTTCTAGAAGTAAGTCATTAATTTCGTTTGCAATTTGTGTCACTTTTATATTACAACATCAAAATATATATAAATCCCCATTTTATTACATTACAGTAATAATGCATTAAAAAAAGGGGGCAGAAATATAAATTAATATTTTTCGTTATACTTATATCAGTAAAAATTACCTCTGCTCATTTTACAGGAATATTTAAGACATAAAATATATTTTTCTGAATGAGAAAAAGTCATTCATTTAAATCTACTGGGAAATCTTAAAGTTAAAATGCACATTATTAAAGCAATAAAAAAATAACCGATTACAAAAAACAGTTTAGTTATTTCCCCTAAGCGATATGGTATAATAGAAAATGCTCGATAGTAAAATTAGTTTCCTTACGTCATAACACTTTAAAGTGTAATCGAGTAATTTCATTATTCCCTAACACTCACTGTCTTTCGTTCATAAAAGCATCGTCTTAATTAAAAGAGTGATGCACGAATGACGCAATTGTTTACAGAGAAAATATATCTTACTCTTATGGGGAGAAAGTAATATTTTAAGGGGATATTGTACTCCAAATATGGTTAAAACATTGATTTGTTTTATTCACTTAAACTATCATTTTAAACATTCCACGCGTGCAATTTGAATGAGTATCTTTGACATTTCAAAAGTTGTTTACGTATATGTTTTTGTTTATAGGGACATTTTAAACATATGACACTTTTAATGTTTCATTTTCCATGTTTTTACTCTACAGTAGTTTTGCGTTAGTCGATTCCCCGTTAATTTTTTTCAAATGTTCCCCCTGTAATATTCCTCTACTTAAACTTGTATTTATACAGAGAAAATATATCTTACTGTTATGGGGGAGAAAGTAATATTTTAAGGGGATATTGTAGCCATAGATGGTTAAAATATTTATTCGTTTTATTCACTCAAACTATCCTTTTAAACAGTCTACAAGTGCAATTTGAATGAGTATCTTTGACATTTCAAAAGTTGTTTACGTATATGTTTTTGTTTATAGGGACATTTTAAACATATGACACTTTTAATGTTTCATTTTCCATGTTTTTACTCTACAGTAGTTTTGCGTTAGTCGATTCCCCGTTAATTTTTTTCAAATGTTCCCCCTGTAATATTCCTCTACTTAAACTTGTATTTATACAGAGAAAATATATCTTACTGTTATGGGGGAGAAAGTAATATTTTAAGGGGATATTGTAGCCATAGATGGTTAAAATATTTATTCGTTTTATTCACTCAAACTATCCTTTTAAACAGTCTTCAAGTGCAATTTGAATGAGTATCTTTCACATTTCAAAAGTTGATTACGTATATGTTTTTGTTTATAGGGACATTTTAACCCATATTGGACCGCTGTCCTATAAACAGGACAGCAAATAAAATTCCATTTAATAATAAAGTTATAAATATTTTCTGAGTGGGTTTTATTTTAACACCTTTGAAATAGACACACTTTAGCATAGTAACAAAAAAAAACTGAGAAATCAAATTATATTGTATTGTAAAATTTATTTTCAGTTACCTCTTAAAAATTGTCATTTTTTTAACTTTAATTTTATATTCATTATTATTATTTTTTAAACATTGTGAAGGTTACTTTTAGTTTAAAAACAGAGCTAATAATGTAGCTGAAAGTTTTTGTTGAAAAATATATTTTACATGTGTATTTTGTAAGTATAAAAAAGGTGCCCTAAAATTAAGACGACGGTCCAATCCTGATTATTTTTCTATGAATTCGATATTGCATTGATAGCTCTCATTCTTTTCTTATCTTTCAATGAAAACCAGTTCAAGCACCTGTTCACACACCTGGACACAACAAGGGGTAAATAGATGTCTATTCTATTCAGAAAACTGGAGATATTTTGCAAGATAAACTTACTCTCTTACTGCCAGTTCAATAACTGCAAGAGAAAATCTAGAACAGTATGCTTAAAATGTAATGTTGGACTTTGTTTTGACTGTTTCGCCAAATTTCATCTATGAATCAGCCTAATGCAATGTAAGTGATATTTGTTAAGTTTTAGTAGTGTAATGGACCGTTGTCCTATTTATAGGACAGCCAATTACATAAAAAATTAAAAATATTTTTTCAAAATTTTGGTTTTATATGCTTAGTTACACCATATTAATGATATGGATTAAGTTTTAATAACTTACAGAAATATTTAGTTGGTGTGGTACAATATGGGTTAAACATATGCCACTTTTAATGTTTCATTTTCCATGTTTTTACTCTATAGTAGTTTTGCGTTAGTCAATTCCCCGTTAATTTTTTTCAAATGTTCTCCTGTAATATTCCTCTACTTAAGTTTGTATGTATAAGATTCGTGGTACATATAGGTCCATAAATATTATTCCTCCCCACTTGTGGCATGATAAGATCCTTTTCCTGTTTATCTGATAGTTTATTGCTTTCGAAGGATCAAATCGTTCGTTTCAAACACGTCACTACTTCTGATTCAGCTGTTGTTTGCACTTGCGATGATACGTTATTATTGATTTTGTTTTGGTGTTATAGCATTTTGAGATGTATAAAGTTTGAGAATCTCTAACTGTTATTTATGATATTTTGACACAGCCAGATGATGAAGTTAGTTCACAGGAAATAAAATAATTTAATAGGATTACAAGTTGAAAATCACGTTAATGAGTTTGTGTCAATTAAGGGCAATCAAAACAGTTCGTCAAATCTTTACTTCCAGTATCTTAAATTCTCCTTCATTGATAGAAGCGGGGAAAAAACTGTCACACTACTGCTAATTTTCTGAAAAATGCGCGACTACACATGTTTAAAATATTAAGGAGTTTTTTGTCTTAAAATAAAAGTGTAATATTTTTATTCTGGTTAGCCATATAGCGTAAAACTGTATATAAATTAGCAATAAGTTGTTCTGTAGAGATATATCTATACAAAAAAAATGTCAAATTTCATTATTCTTAACTGTAAGTGTCGATAAAAAATGTTTAAATAATTTTACAGATATCTGAAAATCCATGCACAGACTTTAGTTTAATGTTATAATAAATAGAAATAAAAATTTGGAAAATTTATGGATATAAAAAAATATAAGCTTTTTTTTTATTTTAATTTTCAATAGCAAGTAAATTTACTGTACAAATAAATTGATGAATAGGTAAATAAGCTGTGTAAATAAATTAGATAGATAAGTTTGGTGTACAAATGTATATTATAAATAAATTTACTATACAAAATTTTAATAAAGTTATAATAAGCATTATAAAATATATAAGCATTAAAAATTTTAAAACATTTTAATTTTAAACTGTAAATAAATCTACTATGTAAATAAAATGTTAGTTCATCTATCAAATAATCGCATAACAGGTGCTATTGATGTTACTAACTTGTTGATCGTCGTTGAATACATAGTTTAAACAACTTGTTAAAATTTAGCTTTGTAGACATTATATAAATGCATATTTTGCTTATTTTGCATTAACTTTGTTCCTATACTCTTTTTTTTTTGTTTCTACATGAGCTAAAAGCAATTTTACACATTGATTTGTTGTTCTAAAGCGCATCAAAAGAGCAATCAATAGCGTAGCCATGAACAAATCGATGAGAACACAAGATGTTAGCCACTGACACAAAGCCTTATTTTATAAAGGTCAAGATAATTACATGTAGTTTATAGATTTAATATTAAAGTGCAATCTGTCTTGTATTCATTAACATGTTTTAAAATTGCTCCCGGCAGCCTTTAGGACGTCTCGGGACCCAATAGTTCTACGGAACCAAGTTTGCCCACTACATATACCGTATACTTGCATATACCGTATAAATATTAGGATATCTCTGTGCAGTGACATAGACTCTGTTGAAAACACGTACATCCATCGATCACTATTCCTCCCCATTTCATCGCCTTTCCACTATCGAAACGGTCACGTTACATAACGTTGTAAGTAAAATTTCATGTTCCTGACTAGTTACAGGTGTGAAAATGCTTAGAATCACCTGTTAAATTAAATTTCGATTCATCAATAAAGAGAACATGGGACCATTGGTGTTCACTCCAGTTCTTTTGCACTTTTCACCAGTTAAAGAGATGCCTTATATTTTGGAGCCATATCCTTGGGTTGCTGCATGAAAGCATTTCCATTAAGTCATCTGTATGCCGTTTCCCTTAACCCTTTGCTTATCCCGCTATTTCTACGAGCAACTCAAATGTAGCAAAATTTGCTCATCTCGCGATTTTCGCGGGCATTGGTTTTTCTTCCTTTTTCGAGGAGTGCATCCCACTTTTTCACCGTTTAACCAGTGAAATGAATTATATACATTATTAGATGTTTAATTATGTAATAAACAGAATTATATGAGTAGAACTATAGTTATATTAAATAATATAATTATAATTATATTATGTAATAAATAGAAATTAACTGTAATTCAATTGAAATTTATTAAAAAAAAATGTTTGTTGTGATAACATATGAAACTGGTTTTTTTGGCAGTTTAATTTCTCACTATAAAAATCTATACAAAAAATCTGTTCTAGAAAGAAGAAGTGAATATTCCATTTTATTTTCAATATATATAGATTTAAAATGTACACAAAATTGCACACTTTTTTAACCGATTTCGGTCTACAAATTCAGCAGTAGGAGGGTTAATATCGCTATTCCAGGATCCTACTTATTTTTTTTTTTCACATAATCTTTGGAGAACATTAAAATTTTATTTGCAAAGTGCCCCGTCTCACGCTATTCGTCAGAACGACAAACTACCAAGTCGACAATCGTCCGACTATCAGCAAGTTAAAAAGATAACTGCAAGGACTTTTACTGGAAGAATGTTAAAAATGCAGCACTTAATTTATTAACCCTAAGTATTAATTTTTTGGACTATTGTAAAACAGTTTATAGAATTTTTATGTTTATTTAAAATAATCTATCCCTTTTAGTGAAAACAGATGACAGACTTATAAACAATCCAAGCCTAGCTGTCATGCATTTATTATTTTTTAATATTTTGTAATTTGTATCGCCATTTTATCATTTCTCAATCCTCGTGTTTTTCACATTTTCGCAAGGCATTTCAGGAATAGCTAATTTATTATAAATAATATAGCTTTAAATAATATTATGAATAGCTACATCTATTATAACACTTCCCTTTACATTAGTGTGTTTACATATGATAGAATATAACTATGTTATGAAGGAACTTTTATTTTTTATAAATGTCATCATAGGATGGTTAAAATTACAGCTCACTCTAATACGAACAGGTTGCAATATTCAAAGTTATTTAAATTTCATATATTTTCTTATTCCTAGGGTACAATTATAAGTTAGATTTCAGATATTGATTAATATACTTTCGGTTAAAAATATTCGATCATTAATGGGTTAATATAGTTAACCTGGGCACTTCAAAAAATTTTGGATAATATAAAAAAAAATTTCATTCGAGACCTTTATAAACTTGTTTTTTAAACATCCCATCTACGACGAAAATATTGTTTTTTATATGAGGGATTTTTTATGACTTTTCTTCAGTTTTATTTCATTTTTTTAATTGCATTCAATATTACTTACAGCTACTTATAGATATTTTTTACTGCTATTGATTATTGTAAAATTGTATGATGTCAACTATTCTTTATTTTCTGAATAAAAATATTTTTGCTCTTAAATTTCTAAATTAAAAAGAATATAACTTTTAGGCAGCGAATCTATAACCTGTTTCTGCTTAATCAAGGAATTATTTAAGTTAAAATTGTTAAAAAAGTTAAATATTCATGATATAATATGCAATACACTTTATAATATTTTTAAAAATTGTATCACTGTTAAATAAATAGCATCGGTTAAAATAAATATTTAAATTGAACATATGGATTAAAAACCAATGGGAGTATAGAGAAAAATATTTTTCTTCTTTGGCTGTATTATTATCAGAAAACAATTATACCTAAAGATATTTTTAGAACGTGTAAAAGATTCCTATTTGCATCTCTTCTTAAAAGCTCGTTCTATAATAAAAAAATATTTTTTATAAATTATTCGTATATTGGAGTTTTGTATTACACAAACCCTTAATCATACTCACAAACGAATTTAATGAGTTAAACCACTAACTGGGAATATACGAGTAAGTCGTTAACAAAACGTGACTAAAATTTATAACAAAAGCAAATTAACAAGAAGCAGAAATGTACTATACAAAATTCAGATTCTTTCTTTAATATTTTTAGCAAACAAGCACATTGTTTTATAGCTCACTCCATATTTAGGTATTTACCTGAAATTAAATATAGTGGTAATTATTTGGTTACTACAAGACTAATAATTATTTCGTTTGAGCTGTGTAAATTATTTAAATTAAATTTTAACCACGGGTTGTTGATAGGCTATAGACTTTTATTATAAGAACCAATAACAAAACTAAATAAAAGACTGATTAAATTATTAACCAATTAACAGAATTCATTTAAAGTATATTTACATTTCAAATTCTACTAATCAATGAATGTTACCAATTAATGTGTAATTAACCCTCCGAGTGGAACACACCGATTAAAAAAAGTCTCCAAAAATACGCTAAATGTTTATTGTATCAATGGCCAAAGCGTTCTATGATTTTTTACTTCACCTTTTGTCGACTAGAATGGAATACGGGAAACCCACCCTCGTTACTGTCCCTTTACTTCCGGTTATAAATAAATATATAAATAGAAAATATAGATTGTTAATTTTAATACACATAAAGCTCGTCAAGTCTCGAAGATCATCCCATAAAATATAATGGATTCTAAAAGTACAAATAAAAATATTCTTTAAGAAAATTATTTATATTTTTTTACGAAAGTTATCCAAGATATTTAAGTGGTGCAATTAGAGATACATCTGTTACTGCGAACGAAATACTTCGAAATAGAGATTTACAAAGCCATGAAATGCTATCAGCGTCTTTGTGTCTCAGGGAGTAGGGGTGCATCCCTCAATAAATGTCAGTCAAAGAAGGATGCAGTTTCTAAACAATCGACCTGACCCTCCTACCTCAAACACTGACAGAAATGTACATTACATCCATTTTCGGAACGTTTTTGGAGGTCGAAAATTGTACGTGACAACCGCTTTGAAGACATCATCGGTTTGGCGGAATTGTACGTGCGAACCGCTTAGTGGGTTAATCATTTACACACATAATTATAAACTACGATTTGCTTATTCAAAATTTTACTGCCAAAGAGATAATAATCCTGATAATTTCATAAAAAATATATAATCAAAAATAAAAGAAGTCTGATACTTGCGAATGAAACGGAGACAACTTTTAATTCATCATCAGGTCATTGATTCATAGACAGGAGATGAATGTCGCACGTCGCATCTTATGCTGGGACTCAGGAGTGCAGTGGTATTGTAGCTGGGCATCTCAGCTTGGAGAGGAAACTTGCAGTCCTCCTTGCTGATTATCTTTTGATGACGGAGTTGATCTGGGTCCATTGGCCACTAATATATTTGGTGAGAAAATTAGCTTAGCCTCCTCCACCTTTTGCTTTCTTTTTCGTAAGCTTTCTCTGCTTGCACTATACATGTTTTCTGACAGCTCTCTCTCTGTCTTCTTTTGTCAGCTGGTTACTCGTTTTATTTAACTCATTACACACCTCCTTCTAAACGAAAAACTCCAATGGAATATTTCGGCTACTTTATTTGCTACCTGAAATGATGCTCCGCATATGATCATAAAATGGCCAACTTTTATTACAACCTCCCTTCCGATCCTTATTTTTGCCATCGCTTTTAAATCTTTCCCAAGCCTTATTTACATCTGGTGTCATCCTTGCAGACATCTGGGTCCATTGACCACCAATATATTTGGTGAGAGAATTAGCTTAGCCTCTTCCACCTTTTGCTTTCTTTTTCGTAAGCTTTCTCAGCTTGCACTATACATTTTTTCTGACAGCTCTCTCTCTCTCTTCTTTTGTCAGCTGCTTACTCATTTTATTTAACAATTTGCTTTAAAACAACGTATGGGAGACGGGATAGTACTGCTGTGCTTAAAATGAGAACCTCGTATCACACACGTAATGATTCTGTCTGGCCAAAAGTGAAAAGCTCGTATCAGACATGTTATTGTTTTTAAGCGATAAAGTTTTCGTTTTTGTGTTATTCTTTGTTACAGTTGCAGTATAAGAGTTGGTCGTTTATTCTTAGGTGTAATTGCAATACAGTATTATATTATATGCAATAAATAATTAACTGTTGGTGCTTAAAAAATTCTTTAAAAATCTAAAAATTTAACCTAATGACAAAAAGAAAAATTGGTACTAACAACGGTTCTGGAAAGTGTCCTGATTACACCTTAGAAACTGAAACAGATACCGATTTGGATGCATCTGAAGATAGCATTGTAGTTTGTCCTGTAAAAAAAAACGTGTGCAAAATTTAGTTAGTGATGAAACTGCTTCTGGTCACGAAGCATGAGAAAAGCTTTCATCGAAAGTGGTACACACAAGAGTCGCTCGATTCATAAGGCAAGAAGTTAGTTAGCTCATTACGCACCTCCTTCTAAACGAAAAACTTCAATTGGCATCTTTCGGCTACTTCATTTGCTACCTCAAATGATTCACCGCATATGATCATAATATCGCCAACTTTTATTACAACCTTCCTTCCGATCCTTATTTTTGCCATCGCTTGTAAATCTTTTCCAAGCCTTATTTATCCCTGGTGTCATCCTTACAGACACCGTTCTTATCTTCGTCTATCAATCTTAGACGTCCCTGAAGAGTCATAAACCATCACTTACCTTTTATCAGAATTCTTTGATCCTCTCTTCTCAATTTCCATTAAGGTATCCGTCTACTTTAAAAGCGTCATTTTTTGCCAAAAATCATAATTTTTTTATTTCTCTATTGTAAAATGTCAACTTTTAGGCTTCTAAATCTGTTTTTGTTTTGTCTTTACGGCATTTTAAATAAAAGTTACAGCTGTTTTAACATCAGCGCCAGCTGTCAAAACAAACCGGAAGTAGCGACTTCGGAAATGGAAGTTGTGAATTTAAAGCCTTTTAAAGAACATTTTTTGGACAAAACTTTTTAAATTTTCATGAAGATTAGTTTAAACATTTTTCTTGTATTTTTAATAATTAGCAACTTGGCAATTAGAAAGTTCTAAAGCAATAAAGTGTGGGGAATTTTAAATATCTATTTTAATTTTTTAATAGTTAAAATTGCTTTCATAAACTTCAAATGCGTTTTTCTCAGAACGGTATTTTTAATAAAATGTTGAAACTTGAAATGTGATTTCTCAAAAATTCCTTAAAATATTTTGTTGATAATTATTATGAATGCTTTTGATAGTATTTACTAGTGAATGACCTAAAAGCTTTAAATTTGGATAATTTTTAATAATGTTACACTCATAGTAAGGTATAAAGGTAATGAAAATTCGTTAAAAAATTCAATGTGTAGGATTTTGAAGGACCAAAAATGTTTACCAAATGTAAATTAAGCAAAGATTTTAGGTGATTCACTAGTCCAATGTATAAGAAATGTGTTGCATCAAAAAATATTGAAATAACTTCATTTATTAAAAAATTAGATGTTTTGAAAAAAGCCGATTTTTTTACTCAATTTTCTTCATTTATTAGAAATTTTATAAAAACTTCTCGAGGAATAAATTTTTTAAGTGCAATTATCTATGATAATATAAAAATAAATCTAAAAATGTAAAAACCTGAACTAGTTTCTGCGTTTAAAGAAAAAAGTTCTCCGAACATAGACGGATACCTTAACATGTATAAGGTTTGGTTTAATATCTATCAATTAACTAATCCCCAAAACTTTCTTATATTTCTTTATTTTGAATAGCCTCATTATAAACATTACTTCATTTTAAACACATTTTAAACGTGGCATCACTAGTTCAGATAATACGAGAAAGGCATAAAGGAAAGAGATGAAATACTTACAGAAATACCATGGGAAAAATAAATATTCACGGTAGAAATCCATTGTATAAAATTACACAATAATTATTAGTACTTTTTCTACACAAAAGTGCACGTTAAATAAATTAAAATAGAATATTTGCTGAAAAATGCTCTCTGGCAAATCTATTTTGTGCTTTCAACAAAAACTAATAATAAAGTCCCTTCTTAAAACAAAAAGAATCCCTAAATTTGTTTAATTTTTTCTCAGTATTAACTGCCATGACTCCATTAATTAACTATTAAGAAGCTATTAATTAAAGCTTTTATGTTATATGCGTTTTTGCAACAAATGTATTTCACTATTCGTCAAGTTACTAAAAAACCCTTATTTATAGATTGCATTTATTTTCCTCTACAAGCCAATAAACTGATTTATAATGATGACATTCAATATTTCAGCTTTTTACAAGAGTAGATAAGTAAAAAAGTCTTTTATTTTTATATTCCTTTCTCCAGACGCTTCTAAAAATTTAATAAAGAACTTTTGCTTTTGCATGTCTTCCGTCTAATTATTCTTGTTCATTGAATTATATATTTATAGGAACGTATTATATGTGAGCTTTTTATTTCATTATTAAAAAATAAGAATGAGGCGAATAGATAAATCAAAACTAGATATTAATCATAAACTCCCAATCAATATCTAAGTGATTTCTTTGTAATCTTGCATTTTTACCTTTATTTTTTACAGAAAATTAAACATTATATTCTACCTTACAAATTTCAATATCAATTGTAAGATTACAGAATCTTTGATGTTACTCAATTTTAAAAAATTAACAATAATAAAGCATAATTCATATGTAGAAATTTACAAAAAAAAAAAATAGAAAATGACTGGGAAGACATCATTCATGTAACTAACTTCCTTACTTACTTACAAACAAGGAAGGATCAAAGTGGAGTTATATAAAAGCAGATTGAAATAACTTTAAGCAGGCTTTTATGAATACCCAAACTTTTCAATAAAAAATGTATGATTTACTTTCTTAATGTCATTACAATATAAGTGATTTCCTTCACATATGATAATCTATTACTAAAAACGCTTTCTGGAATTATACTGCTTAGACATGATTTGGAGGTGAATTTGCCCTCTGGCGTACAACCAATAATTATTTGGACACCTGTGATAGAAAAGAAAAACTAACTTTATTCAAAATCAATAGCTGGTAGAGCCTCCACGAGAGGCAATTACAGCGTGAACCCTCCGGGGCATACTTTCCACAAGTCTTTGTATTACAGCTAGTGGTATTGTCTTCCACTCGGATTGGAGAAGACATACAAGTTCCTTCACCGATTTTGGACGGGTAGTGCATCAATTAATTCGCCGATCCAACTTGTCCAAGAGGTTCGCGATAGGGTTCAGGTCTGGGCTCTGGGCAAGCCAGTCCATTCGATAAGCTCCATTGGCACCATTCCAAGCCTTGGTTAACCTCGAAACATGACGGTACGAACCGAACCAGAGCTCGTTTCAACACCCCGCGTCCCTAGGTGCCAGGGTAGTCTTGATAAGAACCGCTCTATGGTGGTAACTGGTCAGGTTCCATCCGAGATGATCCTGGGGGCTCATAAAAGAGCTTGGAGGATAGCATAAAGCTCAGCGTTGAAGACCGAGTTGCCATCGGCAAGCTGGTAAACACCGAAGTATACAATCAAGTTGTTCTTGTATGCAACGAACGCTGTGCCCACACGCGATCCCGCATGCGGTGTATCCATATTCGAAATATCCGTAAAGATCTCCCATCCTTTCCTATCAGAGGAATATCGTCGAAATCAACAAATGGCCATGAGGGCGGCCATGCGTGCAACTGCGAAAGAAAGAGAGTCCGAAGAGATCGACACACCTCTTGCAGAGATACAGCGCTTGTCTAGTACGCGCAGAAAACTCCAGTGGCACAACACCTGCTAGTACGAGCAAGGCCTCATTCTAGGCGTCCTGTAAGTCTTTGTGTAACCAAAAGAAGACAGGTCCGTTGAATTTGAGAAATTCTCCTATCCTGCCTCATGGTATTCCGGCATAGATGATTATCTTCTCCAGGACTGCACAATATAGTGCCTTCATGGTCTTGCGACCAAGTTTCCATGTGCACCGAGAGACCCTGGCCAGTTTCTGTATCACCTTCTGCACCTTGTGCTCTACAAAGTCAAGGTGAGTAATGAACGAGATCCCATTATTGAAGGTTACTCTGAGGTACCTTATTTTCGAGGTACCTTTAGTTCCTGGATGACCGCCGTCCAGGTCGAACTTCAAACTGTAGGTCCACGGGTGCCTCGGAGACATAATGAGGATATTGGTCTTTCCCACGCTAAGTCTCAGATGGGGCTATCTGCACTACACTGACATGAGCAGAGAGCTCGTTTCGTCTTAGCGATGACGTCATCCCGATTCTGGGCCCTGAAGACGAAGAAGAAATCATCCGCAAAAGCCACGAGCTTGTAGTTGGCAAAGTAGTTGCACCCATCAAAGTGTCTTAACAAGGTGTTGGCCACTATAAACCATCTCAGTGATCCCGAGCAGGACCCCCTGTGGAACACCACAGTTGTATTCGACGGAGTGACTGAAGGAGTGGCCATGAAAGCCAAACGATCATCCAATAATTTCCCATACAGATGGAAAAGTTTCAGAGGGATTTCAAGCAGGAAAAGCTGTAGGAGAACATCTGCCCATCGGACAGTGTTGAAAGCTTCCTTAATGTCGAATGACAGTAGCAGAGTATGCAGGTCATCACTTCAACTGGTGAGGTTAAACCCGTCAACCAGCCGAAGCTTGTCGACGGCGCTCCGGTGCTTCTGGAATCCGAACTGGTATTCACTGAGAAACCCCCTGCGTTCGAAAAACTGCCTAAGCTAATTCTACATCCTCTTATCCAGGAGTTTTCCCCAAGAGCTCACTAAACTGATGGGTAGCAGTATTCGTCGGCATAGGGTTCCTTGTTTCACGGCGGCCGGGCATAATCTCTCCTGTTAGCCTGATAGGCGTCAAAAATAGCTTTGTGCTTACAGCAGTATCGAACGACAAATCCAGGGTGGTCATAATGGAAGCAGACAGGCCTTCTGTCAACGGTGAGTCAGACGTCTGTCTTCCACTGCGGTTGCCGCTCATCGGGCCTAGGTCGTCTGCAAACGGTGGCATAGGGAGATTGGCGTCTTGGTTTTGCCATTATTCACTCGGATGTGGTCTGTGAGCCAACTCATTTTCCACTTTTTCTCGAACTATGGCTTCAATGTATTGGTCTTGTGGATTGGGGTCGACTACCGGAGACATAAGGCGCTGGACCTCTTCCAGCTCTATTTGACATACCAGTGATACCAGGTCCAGCTGCAGTTCAATTGCAGCCATTGGTACGACATTTGGTATCATTTCAAGTTTCCTACCCTGGATCCTCTTTTGCTGCATGCACCATTCAATAAAGTCCTCTGTAGTGGCTATTTCTTTCGTCAGTAGCGCCTGGCAAAAAGCTTCTGTGACTACTTTTATCAGATGAGAAGTTTTTCTTCCTCTGACATATCTGCTTTGACTTCATGGCATAGTCCTAGCACGCTTTGGACGTACGACTTCGTGTTTTCACCAGATTTTTGAATTCTGTACTTTAGCTCATATTCTGCCTTCTTTCCCCAAATGCCTATTTTAACTTTTATTTGAAAACATCTTAAGAAGTCAATTTCTCTTCATTATTTTACAACCATTTCTTCGCTGTGCGGTCCACGAAGAAGACCACATTTGCGAAACAAACAGTGTCATCCCATCTGTTGATTTTTGATACCCTGTCATATTCCTTCAGCCATTCGTTTGGGTGTTGTCCCATGTCTCCTTTTAATTCAGATGGATTCCTGTATTGTGGCTGTACTGGTGGAATGATGACATGTTAAGCTTCTGGCTCCATACACATTTCCTTTTTTTTTTCAAGGCGGATTATAAAGTCATAAATCGGGGTCAAGGCCTTTAAGGCGATTGCTTCTTCTTAAATTCGCTTCCACGCTGACTGAAATCCTACCTGGCACCTCCACCAAAAATGTCAAGTAGGCTTAATGTGGAACACAATAGCAACACAGGAAGAAGAGCCAATCTAATTTAACTTAACTCAAAGAGCGAAGTAAAATTGCAATCTCTGAACTCTCTAAGATCTTTGGCTTAGGGAAAGTTCCAGAAAAATGTTTACGAAAGCGATGAAAGTTTTACTGCACAACGCAGAGATGTGAAGAATATTCCAGAATACTTTTGTGGGAAACTAAAGAAAGTTGGAACTCCTAGAACACGATGTAAATTAGGTCATAAATAATGGGTAATATTGTAATAACAATTATCTAGATTGATTTTAGATTCTACCGTCGCTAACGGGGTTAGAACTTACGGCGTCTTGATTATGAGGCTAGTGTGATGACCATTCAGTTATGGAGATTTAGTTACACTTCTCTTCAATTTGGCAATTTATAAAGTCATAGAAATAAGACAAATAAAGCAAACTCTTAAATTTCAAAATTAAACATGAATCTGATGTTAAATAACGGTTAAAAAGTAATGCAATAAACACTATATTTCTCAAGACCTCTAGAGAATTGGGACTCAAATTAGAGTTTAAACGATTTGATGTACGCACAACCTTCAAACATAGTAATACTGGATACAAACATAGATATAATAGGGTAATGAAGCCAAAATTTCTGATATTCAAGAATTACCTCTGCGCATGCATATCAGAAGAAGGAAATATCAAAAGAAGGAAAAACATTATAACAGCAGCAATACAAAAAAGGTAAATTATCCGCCCAAATATATGGTGCCTTCTTAAAGAAATAAAAATATTTACCACCACCAATACTCCATATTTACAGAATTTCTAAAATCCTCTTACCAGTTTTTACTTATTTATAAATTCCGAATAAATTCTAAACATTAAGAAATGTCATATTGCTAAAATATTACATTACATTTAGTATTATCTAAGTGAAATTAAAGCAAAAAAATATAAACAATGCTGCCATCTACATTTTGAAAATGAGATATTACATTAAATGTAAAAAATGTAATTAAAAATATTTATAATAATTTATGAATAAAATATTATCTTATTTCCAATTCTATTAAATATACATCAATTAATTAATTATTCAATATAATATTAAAATACGTCATTAAGTTATTTAATAAATCCCTACTAGAAATAATCTCAAGATTTTCTCAAAAAAAAAAAAAAAAAAAAAAAAAAAATCTGAAGAATACATTAAGATATTTGACCTACATCTTAAACCTACAGTCTTAAGATTTTCTTGAGAATATAAAATGAAGAAAATCTTAAGATTATAATCTGAAAATTTTCTTGAGAATATAGGCTTATATGGGCCAAATAACTTAAGATATTCTGAAGAATTATAGAAATTGGATACATTCAAATATTCTTCAGATATTGAGAAGAATTATAAATATTTGTTTTGGATTTCTACTTCCAAAAACAGATATCAAATTGTAAGAGTAAATATCTCTTACCTGAAATTTTCCAGGTTCATAACGGGATCTCTATCTTGCCGTGGTGATTCCAAAGATTCGTCTCTAAACAGGACTTTGAAATCAAAACTTGAGAATGTCCTTTAAATATTTATTCTTTAGACAGCACAATTCAATATAAAACAAATAAAGATAAAAAGAACAGATATCGTCAACTTTCGGGCGAACTAAGCCCATTTTCATAAGCTACATAGACATCACAAGATGCCCCTTTAAAAAAAAAAAAAAAAAAAAAAAAACTTAACAAAATTTACAGAACGAGAACTGGCTTGTTGCCACAACGTACAAATAAATATACTCATCATAATAAATATCGTTTTCAAAATCGTTCAGTTCACGGTGACAAAATAAAATTTAAATAATTGTTTTGCATAATAAACCGAGATTTATAAAGTGGATCTCACAATTTGGAAATGTTTTTCTTTTCCCCTGAGGAAAAGCTTTAAAACTGCTTTTTTATGCCCTTTTCTCCCTTAGACATAATCAATAAATTTTTATAACAGTATTAATACCTAAGTCATATCATAATAAAGCAATTGTCCATATTTGTCAACTGCAAATACAGTAGATGTTTTCATTTGATAGGTAAGTAAATATTTATAAAGATGTAATATAAATGACAAACCAACTTCAATGTAAAAATGTTTAGTTTCTTTCTTTTTCTTATTTTAAAGTGTAATTTCACAATTATACACATAAACAGAACAATTTGAAAATGTAATAATTATATTCAGAAATTTACCTTATTATTAATACAGATTTACTCAAAAATTAATTAGAATAAAACAAATATAGACTTTTAATAACTAAATATGCATAACTCTGATGTTGTGTTAGTACACACTATTATTTTATAATGTTAACAGAAAAAATAGTTCACTACATTTGTTACAGTACCATGAAGGTATATGGAATGTACTAACTGTAAAATTAAAAAATTCAATAATCTATTTAGGAAGATTACTTCTGCATAATCCAGAATTACTCAGATATAGGAGAGAATTAATCCAATACAGAGTTGTAATAACTAAATCTGCTTTACTCTGATGTTGTATTTACAGTGGCCACTTTTTGTATTTGATTAATAGAATAATTTACAATTTTTATTATACCATATAAGGATATATTATAATATACATGCAATATATTATAAAATGTAATAAGTCTATTTAGAGAATTTTATTTATTTGTAATGTAGCACTACTTAAAAATTACTGAAAATAAAACCAATACAGAATTGCAATAACTAAATGTACATTACTGTGATATTGCATTAATAGGCAACTCTTTTATGTCCTCTTAATAGAATAAATAACTCACTATTTATATTATACTATATAGGGATGTATTTTAATATACAAGCAATATATTATAAAATGCAATCTCTTTTTAGACAGTTAACTTATTCATGATGAAGCATTACTTAAAAATTACTGAGAATAAAGCCAAAACAGAATTTTAATAACTAAATCCACATTACTCTGATATTGTATTAATAGGCAAGTCTTTTGTATCCTCTTAATAGAATAAATCACTCACTATTTTTATTATACCATATAGGGATACATTACAATATACATGCAATATATTATAAAATACAATAAGTTTATTTAGAGAGTTTCCTTATACATAATGTAGCACTACTTAAAAATTACTGAGAATAAAGCCAAAACAGAATTGTAATAACTAAATCCACAATATTCTGATATTGTTTTAATAGGCAATTCTTTTGTTTCCTCGTAATAGAATAAACCACTCACTATTTTTATTATACCATAAAGGGATACATTATAATATACATGCAATATATTATAAAATGCAATAAGTCTATTTAGAGAGTTTACTTATTCCTAATGTAGCACTACTTAAAAATTACTGAGAATAAAGCCAAGACAGAATTGTAATAACTAAATCCACATTATACTGATATAGTAAAAATAGGCCATTCTTTTATATTCTCTTAATTGAATAAATAACTCTCTACTTTTATTATACGATATAGGCATACATTATAATATACAAGCAATATATTATAAAATGCAATAAGTATTTTTAGAAAGTTAACTTATACGTAATGTAGCATTACGTAAAAATTACTGACAATAAAGCCAATACAGAATTGTAAAACTAAATCCACATTACTCTGATATTGTATTAGTAAGCAATTCTTTTGTATCCTCTTAATAGAATAAATATCTCACTATTTTTATTATGCCATATAGGGATACATTATATTTTAAAAGCAATATATTATAAATTGCAATAAATCTTTTTAGAGAGTTAACTTATTCGTAATGTAGCATTACTTAAAAATTACTGAGAATAAAACCAAAACAGAATTGTAATAACTAAATCCACATTACTCTGATATTGTATTAATAGGCAATTCTTTTATATTCTCTTAATAGAATAAATAACTCTCTACTTTTATTATACGATATAGGCATACATTATAATATACAAGCAATATAATATAAAATGCAATAAGTATTTTTAGAAAGTTAACTTATACATAATGTAGCATTACATAAAAATTACTGAGAATAAAGCCAAAAAAGAATTGTAATAACTAAATCCACATTATTATGGTATTGTATTAATAGGCAATTCTTTCTTTCCTCTTAAAAGAATAAACCACTCACTATTTTTATTATACCATATAGAGATACATTATAATATACATGCAATATATTACAAAATGCTATAAGTCTATTTAGAGAGTTAAATTATTCCTAATGTAGCATTACTTAAAAATTACTGAAAAAACCAATACAGAATTGTAATAAATAAATCCATATTACTCTGATATTGTATTAATAGGCAATTCTTTTATATTTTCTTAATAGAATAAATAACTCTCTACTTTTATTATACAATATAGGCATACATTATAATATACAAGCAATATATTATAAAATGCAATAAGTCTTTTTAGAATGTTAAATTATTCGTAATGTAGCAATACTTAAAAATTACTGAGAATAAAGCCAAAAAAGAATTGTAATAACTAAATCCACATTATTATGGTATTGTATTAATAGGCAATTCTTTCTTTCCTCTTAAAAGAATAAACCACTCACTATTTTTATTATACCATATAGAGATACATTATAATATACATGCAATATATTACAAAATGCTATAAGTCTATTTAGAGAGTTAAATTATTCCTAATGTAGCATTACTTAAAAATTACTGAAAAAACCAATACAGAATTGTAATAAATAAATCCAAATTATTCTGATAGTGTATTAATAGGCTATTATTTTGTATCCTTTAAATAGAATAAACCACTCACTATTTTTAATATACCATGTAGGTACACATTATAATATACAAGCAATATATTATAAAATGCAATAAGTCTTTTTAGAGAGTTAAATTATTGGTAATGTAGCATTACTTAAAAATTACTGAGAATAAATCCAATACAGAATTGTAATACCTAAATCCACATTACTCTGATATTTTATTAATACGCAATTCTTTTGTATCCTTTTAATAGAATAAACAACTCTCTACTTTTACTATACCATATAGGTGTACATTATATTTTACAAGTAATATATTATAAAATACAATAAGTCTTTTTAGAGAGTTTAACTTATTCCTAATATAGCACTACTTAAAAATTACTGAGAATAAAGCCAAAACTGAATTGTAATAACTAAATCCATATTACTCTGATATTGTATTAATAGGCAATTCTTTTATCTTTTCTTAATAGAATAAATAACTCTCTACTTTTATTATACAATATAGGCATACATTATAATATACAAGCAATATATTATAAAATGCAATAAGTCTTTTTAGAATGTTAAATTATTTTTAATGTAGCAATACTTAAAAATTACTGAGAATAAATCCAATACAGAATTGTAATACCTAAATATAAATTACTCTAAAATTGTATTAATAGGCAATTCTTTTGTATCCTTTTAGTAGAATAAACCACTCACTATTTTTATTATACCATATAGGGATACATTATATTTTATAAGCAATATATTATAAAATACAATAAGTCTTTTTAGAGAGTTAACTTATTCGTAATGTAGTATTACTTAAAAATTACTGAGAATAAAGCCAGTACAGAATTGTAATAACTAAATCCACATTACTCTGATATGTATTAATAGGCAATTCTTTTGTATCTTCTTAATAGAGTAAATAACTATTTTTATTATACATATAGTGATACATTTATTTATACAAGCAATGTATTATAAAAGGCAATAAGTCTTTATAGAGAATTAACTTATTCGTAATGTAGCAATATTTAAAAACTGCTGAGAATTAAACCAATATAGTATTGTAATAACTAAATCCACATTACTCTGATATTGTATTAATAGGCAATTCTTTTGTATCTTCTTAATAGAATAAACCACTCACTATTTGTATTATACCATATAGGGATGTATTTCAATATACAAGCGATATATTATAAAATGCAATAAGTCTATTTAGAGAGTTAACTTATTCCTAATGTAGCATTACTTAAAAATTGCTGAAAAATACCAATACAGAATTGTAATAACTAAATCCCCATTATTCTGATAGTTTATTAATAGGCAATTCTTTTGTATCCTTTTAATAGAATAAACCACTAAGTATATTTATTATACCATATAGGGATACATTATATTTTAAAAGCAATATATTATAAAATGGAAATAAGTCTATTGAGAGAGTTTAATTATTCCTAATGTAGAACTACTTAATAATTACTGTGAATAAAGTCAAAACAGAATTGTAATAACTAAATCCACATTAATCTGATATTAAATTAATAGGCAATTCTTTTATATTCTCTTAATAGAATAAATAATTCTCTACTGTTATTATACGATATAGGCATACATTATAATATACAAGCAATATATTATTAAATTTAATAAGTTTTTTTAGAGAGTTAACTTATTCGTAATGTAGAATTACTTCAAAATTACTGAGAATAAATAAAATAAAGAATTGTATTATTTAAATTCACATTACTCTCATATTGTATTAATAGGCAATTCTTTTATATCCTTTTAATAGAATAAACCACTCACTATTTTTATTATACCATATAGGGATACATAATAATATACATGCAATATATTACAAAATGCTATAAGTCTATTTAGAGAGTTAACTTATTCCTAATGAAGCATTACTTAAAAATTACTGAAAAAACCAATACAGAATTGTAATAACTAAATCCCCATTATTCTGATAGTGTATTAATAGGCAATTCTTTTGTATCCTTTTAATAGAATAAACCAATCACTATTTTTACTATACCATATAGGTATACATTATATTTTACAAACAATATATTATAAAATACAATAAGTCTTTTTAGAGAGTAAACTTATTCATGATGTAGCATTAATTAAAAATTACTGAGAATAAAGCCAAAAGAGAATTGTAATAACTAAATCCAAAATTACTCTGATACTGTAATAATAGGCAATTCTTTTGTATCTTCTTAATAGAATAAATAATTATTTTTATTATACATATAGTGATACATTATAATATACAAGCAATGTATTATAAAAGGCAATATGTCTTTTTAGAGAATTAACTTATTCGTAATGTAGCATTATTTAAAAATTGCTGAGAATTAAACCAATATAGAATTGTAATAACTAAATCCACATTACTCTGATATTGTATTACGAGGCAATTCTTTTGTATCCTCTTAATAGAATAAACCACTCACTATTTTCATTATACCATATAGGGATGTATTTCAATATACAAGCAATATATTATAAAATGCAATAAGTCTATTTAGAGAGTAAACTTATTCCTAATGTAGCATTACTTAAAAATTACTGAAAAAACCAATACAGAATTGTAATAACTAAATCCCCATTATTCTGATAGTGTATTAATAGGCTATTCTTTTGTATCCTTTAAATAGAATAAACCACTCACTATTTTTAATATACCATATAGGTACACATTATAATATACAAGCAATATATTATAAAATTCAATAAGTCTTTTTAGAGAGTTAAATTATTCCTAATATAGCACTACTTAAATATTACTGAGAATAAAGCCAAAACAGAATTGTAATAACTAAATCCACATTACTCTGAATACTGTATTAATAGGCAATTTTTTTGTATCTTCTTAATAGAATAAATAATTATTTTTATTATACATATAGTGATACATTATAATATACAAGCAATGTATTATAAAAGGCAATATGTCTTTTTAGAGAATTAACTTATTCGTAATGTAGCATTATTTAAAAATTGCTGAGAATTAAACCAATATAGAATTGTAATAACTAAATCCACATTACTCTGATATTGTATTACGAGGCAATTCTTTTGTATCCTCTTTGTAATAGAGTGTCCTTTTGTAATAGAATAAACCACTCACTATTTTTATTATACCATATAGGGATGTATTTCAATATACAAGCAATATATTATAAAATGCAATAAGTCTATTTAGAGAGTAAACTTATTCCTAATGTAGCATTACTTAAAAATTACTGAAAAAACCAATACAGAATTGTAATAACTAAATCCCCATTATTCTGATAGTGTATTAATAGGCTATTCTTTTGTATCCTTTAAATAGAATAAACCACTCACTATTTTTAATATACCATATAGGTACACATTATAATATACAAGCAATATATTATAAAATTCAATAAGTCTTTTTAGAGAGTTAAATTATTCCTAATATAGCACTACTTAAATATTACTGAGAATAAAGCCAAAACAGAATTGTAATAACTAAATCCACATTACTCTGAATACTGTATTAATATGCAATTCTTTTGTATCTTCTTAATAGAATAAATAATTATTTTTATTATACATATAGTGATACATTATAATATACAAGCAATGTATTATAAAAGGCAATATGTCTTTTTAGAGAATTAACTTATTCGTAATGTAGCATTATTTAAAAATTGCTGAGAATTAAACCAATATAGAATTGTAATAACTAAATCCACATTACTCTGATATTGTATTATGATTCAATTTCTTTGTATCCTCTTAATAGAAAAAAAACTCACTATTTTTATTATACCATATAGGGATGTATTTCAATATACAAGCTATATATTATAAAATGCAATAAGTCTATTTAGAGAGTAAACTTATTTCTAATGTAGCATTACTTAAAAATTACTGAAAAAACCAATACAGAACTGTAATAACTAAATCTACTTTACTTTGATATTGTATTAATAGGCAATTCTTTTATATTTTCTTAATAGAATAAATAACTCTCTACTTTTATTATACCATATAGGTACACATTATAATATACAAGCAATATATTATAAAATGCAATAAGCCTTTTTAGAGAGTTAAATTATTCATAATGTAGCATTACTTAAAAATTACTGAGAATAAATTCAATACAGAATTGTAATATCTAAATCCACATTACTCTGATATTTTATTAATAGGCAATTCTTTTGTATCCTTTTAATAGAATAAACCACTCACTATTTTTATTATACCATATAGGGATACATTATATTTTACAAGCAATATATTATAAAATACAATAAGTCTTTTTAGAGAGTTTAACTTATTCCTAATATAGCACTACTTAAAAATTACTGAGAATAAAGCCAAAACAGAACTGTAATAACTAAATCCATATTACTCTGATATTGTATTAATAGGCAATTCTTTTGTATCTTCTTAATAGAATAAATAATTATTTTTATTATACATATAGTGATACATTTTAATATACAAGCAATGTATTATAAAAGGCAATAAGTCTTTTTAGAGAATTAACTTATTCGTAATGTAGCAATATTTAAAAACTTCTGAGAATTAAACTAATATAGTATTGTAATAACTAAATCCACATTACTCTGATATTGTATTAATAGGCAATTCTTTTGTATCTTCTTAATAGAATAAACCACTCACTATTTTTATTATACCAATAGGGATACATTATATTTTATACAAGCAATATATTATAAAATGCAATAAGTCTTTTTAGAGAGTTAACTTATTCCTAATATAGCACTACTTAAAAATTACTGAGAATAAAGCCAAAACAGAACTGTAATAACTAAATCCATATTACTCTGATATTGTATTAATAGGCAATTCTTTTATATTTTCTTAATAGAATAAATAACTCTTTTTATTATACAATATAGGCATACATTTTAATATACAAGCAATGTATTATAAAAGGCAATAAGTCTTTTTAGAGAATTAACTTATTCGTAATGTAGCAATATTTAAAAACTTCTGAGAATTAAACTAATATAGTATTGTAATAACTAAATCCACATTACTCTGATATTGTATTAATAGGCAATTCTTTTGTATCTTCTTAATAGAATAAACCACTCACTATTTGTATTATACCATATAGGGATGTATTTCAATATACAAGCAATATATTATAAAATGCAATAAGTCTATTTAGAGAATTAACTTATTCCTAATGTAGCATTACTTAAAAATTACTGAAAAAACCAATACATAATTGTAATAACTAAATCCACATTATTCTGATATTGTATTAATAGGGAATTCTTTTGTATCCTCTTAATAGAATAAATAACTCACTATTTTTATTATACCATATAGGGATACATTATAATATACAAGCAATATATTATAAAATACAATAATTCTATTAAGAAAGTTTACTTTCCCTAATGAGGTATTACATCCAAATATTGTAAAATAAAATCAGTACCGAATTGTAATAACTAAATTGCATTAAGTCTGAGTTAGCACTTTTATCTTTTATATTAATAGAATAAATGATTCATTAATTTTGTTTCATACTAGGCATTGATACATTAGAATATACAAAGAGTAAAATTAAAAAAATGTATTCAGGAGTATGCTTCTTTTTTCTCTTATTAACTGAGTATGAACATTAAATACTTATTTATTACCATTTATCAGACAGACTAAATAAGCAGAAGAATAACCAAATATATCAATGACAGAAACTTTGTAAATTTATAATCAAACAATAAAGACAATGTACATTTTAAAACAGACTTTATTTAATATTTTCAACTGTGTTTACAGAATGTGAACTGTTATTACTTAGTACATTTTTTTATGCTACTGCCAGAAGTATCATTTGAATTTGGCAAATATTGTGGCTATGAACCTATTTTATGTGTACTCGCAAGCATATAAATGTGTCTTATTCCATCTCAGGCATCTATATACCCAACATACGACAGAACTGATATGTCCTTCATACCACACGAAAAACTCAGATTCATTTCCTGAATTTGCTGCAATTTTCTGAAATTCATGACAGTATTCATATTTAATTTTACAGTCAATAAAAATATCCGTTTGAATGTTGATAACACAATCTACACAATGAGTTGTGTCCTGTTTTCTGCTATGTCCTTATGTATGAAACTCCTCTAATCTCTTTATTACATTTTGAATCAGAAATTTTATGCTGGGATTTTACATCTTTTCGTGCTTTTCCCAACACATTGAATGTAATAAACTTTTTTCCTCTGCAGATTGCCTGCAACTTTAAATTGTAATGCAGGGGTGTGAGAATATTTCAATATCTAGTACTTTACTGTTATAACTGATACAGTCATTTATAGATAAGGAACCAAATCTCCATCCATTCTCACACAATTTATACCAACACCAGCCTGTAGCAATTTTGACATTGTAACTTCACTAGCTGCATTCATCCTGCTGTCTTTAGTAGAATTTTTACTATTTTTTTTTTTTTTTTTTTTTTTTTTTTGCTTCAAAAAATTACTGTATTAAGGATAAATTCAACATGCAGAATAGTTTCTTTTCCCATGTGTAATCTTTTCCTATTAATCTTACAGCATACAAACAGTATATATATGATTTTTTTAGTTAATCTTTTCATTTAAAAAAATTCTTGCAATTTTTAATTGCAACTGCTGCACTTTATCCTGAACTTTGAACACAAAACAAATATCGTATCTTGTGATAAGCTTAATTTATTTTTATAGCAAACAGGTCAACAAAGTATGCTTTCTATACTTATGTTAATGTTTGAATATTGAAGATACGACATCTAAATAGTTTAGAATAATAATCAATAAAAGATTCATTATATAATGTCAGCTTATTTCCACCAAGTTTTGAAGAATTCGCAGAAAATGGAGTGTTACCGGCTGAATTTGAATTCAGATCAAACTACTCAGTTTGACATCGTATGACGGTTGATCATACAAATCAATCGCCATAATTGTAGGCCGATTTCCATAAAATTTTCTTAAATATTTTTTTCTGTTCCATTTTAATAGCACAAAATACTTTTTTAAGAAAAAATTTCGTTAGAAAATGCAAGAAAAAATAGGGAAATCACGAAGCCAAATATGATTGTCATACACGTGGCGCGATGTAAACAAACGCTAGACTGAATGGCGATTCAAGGATAACGATGCTGCAATTCTATATAAAGATCGATTGTAAATGTGCAAAAAAAAAAGTAAAGACATAAACACAGATGTAGCACATATTAGATTATTAGATTATAATTTACAAAGAGAAAATTTGACTAAATATGTTGAAATTGCAGTTTACGGTGAATTTCGGTTCACTTTCATAGCTATGATTGCGTTTCTTAAAATAGCTATAACTCAGTTGTTATTTCGCGTAATATGAAAAAATAAACAGTTTTAGAAGAAGAAATGTATGAATTACTCTATTCTTTAAAAAAGATAAGTAGCACAGACCAAAATAGTCAAAATATGGCATTTTCACACACACAGACACACACACACGTGTGTGTATTTTTCCTAGATGCTGCAAAGGTAATTAGTACCCAACAAATTAATATTAATTGCTTAAATTATCATTAAATTAAAAGACTATAAACTTATTTTTATAAAAAAACTACAATTCTGAATTGGCAAGATTTTTCTTTAAATAAACAAAGTAATAAGTGCTCAGATGGCATCCCCCTTACATTTATTATATATAATATATATAACATCTATTAATACTAGTTCTGCTGTAAATTGTAAAAAAAAAAAAAAAAAAAAAAAAAAAGAAAACTAAACTAAAATAAAATAAAATCAGAATTGGGATATAAAACTGGGATAACAGTATTCTTTTTTTTTTTTTAAACTTAATTAGGATATTTCAGTCTTAAATAAATGAACTTATTAAAAAGTTAAAGCACATTGATTTAAAATTGATTAAATTATTCTATAATACATTTAGGAAAGAGAAATAGTAAATTAATTTAAATATAATTGAGAGGAATTTTCATTAATATATATATATATACTAATGTTTTTAAATAAGTAATGAAAAAATTGATAAAAAAAATAAAATAAACATGTGTGTTAAAACACGATACTACAATGCTTTATGTGAAATAATTTTAAGTGAAATAAAACATTTTATTACTTATTTTTCAATCTCGGATTATTTTGTTATATTTGTTGAAAAAAAATTATTAAAATGTTTTAATTACTATCATTTTAAAATATCTTAATACAAAGTTTGTGTTTCAATTTAAAAAAAAAAAAAAACAGAAATACTGTAATTTACATAATTGCTGATAATATCACAGTATTTTGCAAAAAACATTTTAAGTTCTACCTTTTAACACCTTAAAACCACTTTTTTTAAGTTCTGGCTGATTATTTTCTGAAGAATGTCTCAAAAAAATTATTCTTATCTCTGAAACAATTCTTAAGTTATTTTAAAGATAAAGTTACTTTGAAATTGTCTTAACATTTTCTTAAGAATGTTTTCAGATACATTTCCTTCACTTTAACACATTCAAAATATTTCAAAAATTTTTTAAGATAATCTTAAGAAAAAATGGAATCTCAAAAAAATCTTCACATTTTTGAAGATTTTCTTAAGAAAATACGACTTTCTTAAGAAAATCTTCAGATTATTTCTAGTAAGGATCTATTGTAGCCAGTTTAATACAATGGAATTTGTTAATTTTTATTTACAATGATTTGTGAATAGCCCTGCCATGTTAAAAATAAATAATATTATACTATATATGATAATTTATATAGAGTTATATATCACATCTAATATGACATTTAAGAATTATATTACTTAGCATAAAATTCACTGAACATTTTTTAACATTAAAAGCATATTAAATAAAATTTTATTAAGTAAATGCAAATAAGCATTTCCCAAATTTAATTTTTAATAGGAATTTACTACTCACCCATCAAAACTACCAACTTTGTGTATGTCTGTAACCAATAAAATTATACTTTTCATCCACTGTTTACAGTTGGAACTAGCTGATATTGTTCAGTTTGCAGGACTCTTTCTTTATATAACGAACCATTCTCATTTGGTCGGGAAGCAAACCAGGCATACCTAGGTGTTAGTAGGCAGATCGCAAGTACCGAATCGCTCCCCTCGGCCAACCTCCGCCGAAGTGCCCGATTTACAGCAGATGTTACGAGTGAAAAACGAGAAACAATTTGGGATAGAAAGAACTATGCTCTAGCGAATCTCGTGATTTCAGAATTATCGAGGGTGGCACGAACTTCCTGTGTACGTTGGTAGGGCTTACTTGGTAATGCAAACTGACCCATTTCAAGACCTTCAAGAAGGTAGGGCAACTGGATTACCTGGGCTTAGCTCTCAAATCCAGAGAAATTAACAATAATGAGCAGAGCATAAACAAATAAAAAAAAGTAAGGGATATAATGGGGTAAGAGTTTAATGGATAGAAAACAAAAAAATATTTATTATATAGATAAAAAAAAAAATATTTTAAGTAAAAAAAAAAATTTTGTTAAATAAAAAGATTTTTAATAAGGATAAAAAATAAATAAATATTGTTTTGTCTGTAAAATACAAAATAATTGCAAAAATATAAATCCACGAAAAAGATAAAATAAAATTGGACAACAGATTAAAAGATAGAAATTAACTAATTTACTATCACAGGAGGGTAAATTGAAAAAAGCTTGCAGTAAAATTAAATTTTAAAAATTAAGTATATAAAATACATCTATATTTAAAAGGATGTTTTAAAGTAATAAATTTTACTGATTTTAGATTTAAGAGTTAGTACAATAAATTAAAAAGCATATATCGAAAAACATAAATTTAAAGCATTTTCTAATAAATAATAAAAGTATTTATTTCAAGGTATTATATATTTTTTTGGAGATTTTATGTATCAAATTCATTGATATTTATAAATTGGTGATATTGAAAAAAAAAAAGATAATTTTTTAAAAACTTAATAATTATATACTAAAAATTAAAAATTAATTAAATTTTATACATTTTTTAATGACATATTTAAAAATAAAATTGTATTTAATAAAAAAGTAAAATAATTAAAAACAAAATATTTTGAAATTTCTTCATCATTTATCAGAATTGATTTTTTTTTTTTAAGCAGTCTATTTTACAAAGAATAATGATATGACAAAAAATTTTATTTTTATTTTAATAATACAGTTCTTTTAATAAAAAAATGACAACTGTTTAGATATAGAATTTGACTTGTTTTGTGTACAAACAAAAGATGTGTTTACATGAATAAAAATAAATAATATGTAAGTAAATAAAAAATATATAAATGATTTTATTTTTTTAATTTAGTATTTCTGATAAAATTTTTTTTTTAAGAAAGAAAAAATCATAATTTTATTGAAGAAATCCAAGAAGATAATTTTCATTTAAGATAACTAACATTGATCGATAAAATAAATTCATTTAAAATAAAAAAATTTTGATAGCTAGAAAATTTAGGAACAAAAACAAAATGAAAATAGTGTAACAATACTATTGGTCTGATGAACGATGTACATAAAAATCACTACATTTTTTCATGATATCGCTTAATTAAAATTAATTTTTTAAATGATACTCCATTTTTTTACTTTTTTGAGCTTTTTAATCCACTGAAATTATAGACTAATTTTCGAATACATCAAATTTATTGTTAATACTCTGTTAAAGCTCTTATGCTCTGTATAATGAGCAGAGCATAAACAAATAAAAGATGAAAGATGGGTATAGGATGGTGGATTCGTGAAAGAGTAGAGAGTTTAGGGATAGAAAAAACAAAAATATTTTTAGGCCAGGGACATCAGAAAAGCATTAAAAATAAAAATTTGATATAGAGTAAAAAAAAAAAAAAAATGTTTAAAAATTAGTTAAAATATGAAAATAAAAGTTTAAAAATCAGAAAATGAATTAAATAGCTTCGAAATATTATAAAATAACTGATTTAAGTGTAAATAACGAATAAAAATAAAATTAGAAATTTTTGTCACAGCGGAGGATAGAACCATCGACCTGGCGATTATTGGCAAGCACAGGACGGGGGCCGTACCAATCGAGCCACGCCTTCGCAGAGAATTTCGACTAAATAATATTGTTGAACAGATTAAAAAGTGAGTAACTAATTTGAATACTACGCTCCGCCTTCACCAAAGTGAGGAGGGCCAAGTAAATTGAAAACAGAAGTTTGATATAAAATGCAAAGCATGGTAAAAATTAATAAAAGATTATGTATGGCTTATTTAAAGCTTTTTTCTTACATTTTAATAGGTTTTATGATTTTTTTTGGAGATTTTTGTAGGACGAAACACACAAAAATTTAAAGATCTTTGGCAAGAATGACCAAAAGCCTTCTTCTATTGTAGGCATCAGCAGGGTCATAATTGACAAGATTATTAATTAATTCATTGTTTAGATTTTTATGAAAGTTAGTGGAGATATTGTAAATAAAATAAACCGACCCATCATGTAGTGGGAGCAACTTATTGTAGTACTAAGACCAGACAAAGATTTATTAAAAACCGCATTTTCTTCATTTTCGGATAGCTGATGGACACGTCTGATACAAGTGAGTGAAAATTAGGCGTATGTTGATTTTTGAGAATACCGTCCTGAGAAAGAGTAATAAACACAAGACTAATTTCACGTTTGAATGTGATTTAACTCAATTGTTATTTTTTGGCTTGTTAAGCTTCTTTGTGCAATTGTGGTTCAATAATAGCATACAATGACATAAAAGTAGCAAATATTCTTTTAGCATAAAGCAAGTTGTCCTTTGAAGAATTGACAACTGGTTTACGACAGTGAAAGATATGGCCGCACGTAGTAGTTAATAATTCAGATTTCATGTTTGAGAAATGCGGATGCAATGAAATATATAAGAATCATTTAGTTTTAATTCGAGTGATAGGAAAAGATAAAATAAGAAAAATAGAACATGAATTGGGAGAATTTTGAAGAACTTATTGAGAAATAATTTTAGTATATTACATACATATACATCAAAACGTAAAAAGTTTAGCTATATTTTATGGAAACAAACCAACCCAAGTGGAATTTTAACGAAAATCTTAGTTTGTAACAATACAAATAAATCTTGATTTTTATTTTCATGCTGTACATAAATGTATCATTTTGCAATAAAATCATTGACTCAAATGTAATGTAAATGTTAAATTTTAAAATTAATCTATCCTCATTAATACTACATAGACTACTCAATTCTACTTCTTTTCCATATCATTTTAAACTCGCACTCGTATTTATTACCCATATATTTGATATACGTCTATCTATTCACATTAATTAAATGTTAATTATAGATGTTTAGTATCCAGAACTCAAATCCCAGAAATTTGTTATCGATACTACAGAAGTCTAAGATTTTTGGGTCTTAGATCTATGTGGTTTTCAAGTAGGTTTCGACTACACAAGTCGTGTGGTTGAAAATTGTGTCCACACAAGATTTGTGGTTGAGATTAGGTTCAACTGTATCCAGTATGGAATGTTTATTAAAACTACTGATTAGAAATGAAAAATTTTGAGTTGATTCTGTAGCAGGTGTTAGTAATAGTCATGTGAGCTTGGAAGCATAAAGCCGTGTCAAGAGCTGATTCATTGTTTCATCTTTGATCCTTCAGCATCGCTAAAGAGACATTTTGTTTAATTATAGGATTCTTTATAATTTGTTGGTATAATTAATAAAACGCTCAGGTACAGGTTCCGATTACACGGCATCTCATTGGCATCTTACTGGCCAGTCTCATTTTCAGGTCCGTTTTCTCCCATATATTATATAAATATATATTTATATATATATAAAATATATATAAATGTATATATATATAAAAATATATATATTATATATATATATATATATATATAAATATATATAATAAATAATATATATATATATATAGGTTAGGCATTTTCACTTTAATAAGCGTTTGATACCACATTCAGTCTGATACATATGATATAGTACAGAATGAATAAAGTTAAAAAGAATTTTAAATAAAAGTCTATATTAGGTTGAAGAACTTTTATTTTAAAGCTATGCATATATGCACAGTAGTTCTTAAGAATTGTCAAAAATTTCTTTAAACTTTCCTGATTTAATAATGGTTAACAATTTTTAAGAGTGAATTTCTGTCCACTTTTACAAATAAACTTGTTTCAATTTGGTTGTGAAATCTTCATATTTCCAATCCCGTTAAAATTAAGCAAGCTTTGTTTTTTCCCAGGTGTGCAGTTTATTAGAATTTGAAAAACGTTCGATGAAACATCGTCTATTGGAACCGTTCCAGGAGTGCTCAATCAGAGTGAAGAGATTGTTTATATTACGAAATCTAACGGGATACGCTGATATTCTCGTAAAATTGATGGTCACGCCATCTACCTCATGTAAACTACGCATGTCTGTCTGGAATTTGCGTCTCACTTTCTGATTACTTTGATTCTCGAGGTTTGTGAGTTGTTGCGTTTGCATTATGTTTCCTTTCAGGATGCGTCCCCAAAGACCTACCCTGTTACCTCTCGAAGATGAGTATAATCGTCGTGACTCTACTTACTTAAAGGATCGCCGAATGACAGACGCTGCTATGGTGGCAGAAGATCTTGAGGAATTGCTACGCAGATTGCGCTATACCAAACTGGAATCCTATAATGACATACATTTTTATCCAGCTTATTTAACGGAAGAACGAAGTTGTGTACTCTACATACTGGCAGATTTCTGGTATGTACTATCTCGTATTTCGTAGTTTCATTATTATCGCATGAATTGTCAATTAACTACAATCTAAATTTTAAAATAATTATTTGTAGTAATTATTTATAGTATCTTAAAGTAATTGTTTGTTCAAGAAATAGCAAAGATTCGTTAACGGAATTAATTTTGAAGTAACTGAATTAATTTTTTATTCTCTATGTCAGCCTACGGTCTCAGTTAATTCAGACCAAATTTTTCTGTGTTCTGTATATCTAGTTACTCTGTAGAACTTAAATTCAGGTTTTGTGAAGAAATTTTTTTTTTACTTCTTATACCCAGATATATTAATCACTTTTACGGGAATCCTGTATATTGGTGTTATAATATTTCATAAATATGTTTGATTGTGTAATTATATTTTATAAATGTCCTCAGTTCTGTTTCAGATGGACTAAATTTTGTTCAGTTATTGCTTGAAACCATGAAAAATTTGCTTTCATTCTTTAAAATCCCCTATTTGCTGCTTTATATTATTACTTTATATAATTTCTCAAGATATATAATGATTATCAATCAACTATTGATAGAATTACATGAATGTTATTTTAATAACACTTACTCAAGTGTTACAGGTATTTTAGCAAGCAATATCAAAACATGTTGCATGTCTAAAAATAAAACAGTCTAAAATATGTTTTCAATTTTTTTTTTATGAAAAACAGCATAATCAATGTAGAAAACTTGAATTTAAGTTTGTAGTATATATTGAAGTAGAATGGAATAGAGGATATTGATATAGTATGAAACCAAGTGACTAAATTCCAGATCAGATGGAAAGTTTATATTAATAGGAATATATTAATAGAAAATAAATAGGAATGTCCGGTTTGTAGGTGGCTCCGATTAAGTGTGTGTATATGTATGCATTTTTAAAGAATTTTCATGTTTCTTCAATCTTGCACATTGATTGAAAACATAGTGTATAATGACTGGAAGTGGATTATGTGGCCATTGCGGGTGAAATGTGACTACTTCTCATTGGTTTTCAAATTTGGGAAATTAAATTGATTGGTTTCGTTGATCAACGGGGATTTCACAAATAATTTAAACTGATTAAAATCATATTATTCTTTTCTGCTTGGATTTCATTTCTTGCTGGTTTGTGATCTCATTCTCCAGTTATTCATTATGGCTATTTTTAAAAAAAATAATTTGAAGAACTCGGTAGAAAATTATTTGAGATATTACTTATATATTAATAAGAATGTCCGGTTTGTAGGTGGCTTAAGTGTGTGTATATGTATGCATTTTTAAAGAATTTTCATGTTTCTTCAATCTTGCACATTGATTGAAAACATAGTGTATAATGACTGGAAGAAAATGTGGCCAAAGCGGATGATGACTACTCTCATTGGTTTTCAAATTTGGGAAATTAAATTGATTGGTTTCGTTGATCAACGGCGATTTCACAAATAATATAATGATTAAAATCATATTATTCTTTTCTGCTTGGATTTCATTTTTTGCTGGTTTGTGATCTCATTAAGTTATTCATTATGGCTATTTTAAAAAATAATTGAAGAACTCGGTAGAAAATATTTGGATATTACTTATATTAATAGGAAACGGTTTGTAGGTGGTTCTTGAGGTATCGACTACGTAACATCTTTAAAATGAAATATCATGTTTTCGATATTTATTTTTTATATTATCATAGAGTTGCACTTAAAAATCTCCTGGAGAAATTTTTATAAAATTTCTAATAAATGAGAAAATTTAGTAAAAATTTGTTTTTTTCAAAAGTTCTAATTTTTAATAATTAAATTATTCCAATATTTTTGACGAAATTCTTATACACTGGACTAGTAAATACAATCTTGCTTAATTTACATTTGGTAAAAAAATATTCTTAAAATCATCGTTTGAATTTTAACGAATTTTTCATTACCTTTATATCTAATGAGTTAACTATTAAAAATTATCCAAATTTAAAGCTTTTAGGTCATTCACTAGTAAATACTATAAAAAATATTCATAATAATTTTCCACAAATATTTTAAGAACTTGAGAAATCACATTTTAAGTTTCAAAATTTTTAAAAAAATTCTGAAAAAAACGCATTTGAAGTTATGAAAGCAATTAACTAAAAAATTTACATGTTTAAAATTACACTTCTTGCTTCCAAACTTTCTAAGCCAAGTTGCTAATTATTACTAGAAAAATGTTAAACTAATCTTCATGAAAATTTAAGTTTTGCCAAAAAATGCTCTTTAGTGGCTGTTATACGCTTTACTGTGTCAGTGAAGCGTTCTAAGTTTTTTCTTCACATTTGTCAATAGAAGAGAATTAAAAAACACTCGTTATTTCCCTTTACTACCTTATAAAAAGATATCTAAAGAGATTATAGATTGTTAATTTTTAATACACATAAAGCTAAAAGTTAACATATATAAGGAATAACAGATTAAAAGTACAAAAAATTATATTGAAAGACTTGTTATATTTTTTTACGAAAGTCATCCAAGATATTAAGTCGTGCAATTAGAGATACATCTTAAAAACGAAATACTACGAAAAAAGATTACAAAGCCACGAAAAATCAGCCTCTTAACTCATAGGGTGCATCCCTCAAAAAAAGTTAGTCAAAGAATACAGTTCCTAAACATTGATGACCCTTACCACATAACTCCATAGTAAGCACTGGCAAAAATGTACATACATCCATTTTCGGATTTTTGGAGGTCGAAAATTGTACGTTTTGAAGACATCATCTTTTGATGGAATTGTACGTGCAAACCGCTAGAGGGTTAAAAGGCTTTAAATTCATAACTTCCGGTTTCGAAGTCGATACTTCCGTTTTGTTTTGACAGCTTTCACTGATGTTTAAACAGCTGTAACTTTTCTTTAAAAAGCCGTAGAGACAAAACTAAAGCAAATTTAGAAGCCTAAAAGTTGAAATTTTACAATAGAGAAATAATAATAATAATAATAAAAATTAGGATTTTTGCAACAAATGACGTTTTCAAAGTAGACGGATACCTTAAATGTGTGTATATTTATGAATTTTTAAAGAATTTTCATGTTTCTTCAATCTTGTGCAATGATTGAAAGTATGGTGTATGACGACTGGGGAGCCGCTGTAGCTCAGTCGGCATAGGCAACGCTATCGTAACCGGAGGGTTGCGGGTTCGAAGCCCGAGCCGACCTAAGATCGGCCGTGTTAGTTAGAGGTGACTGGGGCACGTAAAATATATTCGTGGTCACAATGTCCTCGAAGTCCTCAATAATTACCTTTGGGGATGGCAGGCCAAGCCTATGGGGCTTTTGCGTGCTTCAAAATTAGAAGCACTTACTTGAGCAAAAGTCGTACTTTCACCCTTGAGGTACTCGTTAGATTCGAAAAGCGCAGAGGAGGGGACGGTACTGCGGGGTTTGCCGACTGCGAGTGACTCTTATTCCGTTGCAGGGCAAAACCGCCGCAGGGTCGACATAAGTCTGGGGATGGGCGGTCCCTGGACTGATTAAAACTGATTAAAATCATATACTGCTGTTGATATGTTCAAAAAAGTGTTTTTTCTTTCACCGGAAGTGACGTCATCTTTTGTTTTATTCGTAAACTATGGATCGTACAGGAACGCTTCTTTGGGCTGTTTTTATGTACTTCCAGAGAGGAATCTAGCTGTGCAGAGTTTATGCGGTCGTTTTGGGACACCCTGTATATATCTATATATACAAATAGATAGATAGCTAGGTAGAAGGATAGATAGGTAAGATAAAATGTCGATAGATTTCAGAGAGAAAGGATGGTAGGAAATTCGCCTTGAGTAATTGAGGTATTCATAAAATAGAAATATATTTGTATTGAGAAAATGCTTAAAGTTATTATTAATAATAGACATACTAAAGTTTTTTATGATAACAATAGTCATTACGGGATGCATGATATCATAAACTCTCTTTCAGTCAGGTACAGATCCAACTAATTTCGCAATACAATCTAAAGATTAGAAAACATTTAAAATGAATTGAAATTTTTGAGGGAAAATTTCGATCACCGAAACCTAAGGCTGGGCACAAAGCCGCTAGTAATTTAATAAAGACATATACAGGGATAGAAACAGGATAATCCTCATCATTTTGATAACAAGAATATAAGCCTAATTGCCTTAAATATGTTACTGTACTTAAATGATATTTACTAATTAAGTATGGACTAATTAATGTTATACTTTACAAGCATATATTGTATTTTCTGAAGTGATTCACCTGTTAATTTTCTTGTTTAAAAATGATACAATATAAAACCATTTACTTATTCACAAAAATTTCTAATTTAATACTATTTTCTTGCAGTTATTTTCTGATTCTTAAACTGGAACCATCGTATTGGAACAAATATCTCTTCGAAGACTGTAAAAACTTCGCCACTAACTACGTTGACACCGCACAAAATGAAATGCGTGTGCTTCCAAAGCGATTAGTGTTGTTGGCGAAAGTTCTTCATCTTGTGACAAGATTGAAGACTAAATTTCACAGCGTTCCGGATTATGTAGAAGCCTTGCGTCTTAGCTTTCGTGGTATTAAAGATCCAATCGTAAGCCTATCAGAGATTAGGATGCTCATCCTGTCATTCGAGCGTTATTTACCCAATGGTAATCCTCTGCCAGAGCCGCTAAATGAGATTGCAGAAAAAACGTGTGAAGCAATCCGCAACGCGTATCCCGAGACCGAAGAACCATACCAACCTAGATCGTTAAAACATCTGAGCAGATGTTTAATTAGACAACATCAGAAGAAAATCCGACGACCTGTACACCGTGTAGTAGACAGTCTGCATATTCCTAAGAAATTAAAAAATTACTTGCTGGGATTAGAAGATTGATTAAATAGTCATTATTAAAACGCATACTGCAACCAATCAAGGTGTTACTTCATACAGTTACAGTTTTCTTCCCATAATTGTCCGGAAGTGTATAGAGATAAAGCCACTAAATTACTTTATTATACCATTGTGTGTTTTTATAGAATTATTTTAAACAGATTGTTTCTAATATCCTAACTGCAGAGAACTATTTTATGATACCTTTATTTCTCTGAAAATGACTTTTTGAGGGTTACTTTGTAAATTAGCCTACTGGAAACGTCCAAATTGCAGAGAAATATTTTTTAATATATTTGTTTCTTTGAAGATGAACTCTTCATGGTAACTTTGTACCATAAACCCTCGAAAACAATTGGAGCTGTATTGTTTGAAAATATAGCAGTTAAATTGCTTTATCTATATACAGTGTGTTTTGAAAGACTTGTTTCCTACAGATTGATTCTAAAATCATAACTGCAGAGAAATGTATTTTAACATCTCTGTCTATCTGAAGATGAATGTTTGAGGGTTTCTTAAGTGACATACACTCCAGGACACATCATAACTCCAGAGAAATATTTCCGAATATATTTGTTTCTCTGAAGATGAACTTCTGAGCGTTACCTTATAACATAAGCCCCCGAAAATAATTTGAGTTGTATTGTATGAAAATACAGCAGCTAAATTTCTTTTTAATGAACTGTATGTTTTGAAAGACTTATTTAGTACAGATTGTTTCTAAACTATAACTGTAGACAAATATTTTTCAATAAATTTGTTTCTGTAAAGATGAACTTTTGAGGGGATCTTCGTAACATAGCCTCCTGGGAAACATCCTAAACGCAGAGAAATACTTTCTAATAGCTTTGTTTCTGTGAATATGAATGTTGGAGTGTTACTTCGTAACATAAACCCCCGAAAACAATTTGTGCTGTGTCGTATAGAATATATAGCACCTACATTTCTTTCTTAATGTACTGTGTGTTTTAAGACACTTATTTTTAACAGACTGTTTCTGAAACCACAACTGAGAAAAATGTTTTGTAATGTCTTTGTTTCTCTGAAGATGAACTTCTGAGGGTTATTTTGTAACATAGCCTCCCGGAAACATCTTAACTATAAAGCAATATTTTCTGATATCTTTATTTCTGGGACGTTGAACAATGGAGGGTTACTTTATAACCTTAAATCAACGAAAACAATTTGCGAAGTATTGGTTGACAATATCGAAGCTAAATTGCTTTATTATTGTAATATGCGTTTTGAAAGACTTATATTGAACATGTTGTTACTAAAATCATATTTGCAGAGAAATATTGTTTAATATCTTTGTTTCTTTTTGTATTTTTGTATCTTTCTTCTTTTGTCTATGAAAATGACTTATTGACATACATTCCAGGAAACATCATAACTCCAGAGAAATATTTTCTAATATGTTTGTTTCTCTGAAGATGAACCTTTGATGGTTTATTTTACAAATAAACCATCAAAGATTGTTAATTAAATTTGTAAAATAAACCCCGCAAACAATTGGTGCTGTATTGTATAAAAAGATAACTGCTAAATTGCTTTTTAATAGTAGTGTGTGTTTTTAAAGACTTATTTTGTACAAATCTTTACTAAATTCATAACAGCAGAAAAATATTTTCTAATATCTTTGTACCTGTAAACATGAATTTTTGAGGGTTAAATCCCCAAGAAGAATTTGAGCAGTATTGTATGAAAATAAAACAGGTAAATTGCTTTATTACTGTAATGTGTGTTTGGAAAGATTTACTTTGTACTGATTGGTTTTAAAATCATAACAGCAGAAAAATATTTTCTAATATCTTTATATCTGTGAACATGAATTTTTGAGGGTTAAATCCCCAAGAAGAATTTGTGCAGTATTGTATGAAAATATAGTAGGTAAATTGCTTTATTACTGTAATGTGTGTTTGGGAAGACTTATTTTGTACTGATTAGTATTAAAACTATAACCGCAGAAAAATATTTTCTAATATTTTTGTATCTGTGAACATGAAGTTTTGAGGGTTAAATCCCCTAGAAGAATTTGTGCAGTATTGTATGAAAATATAGTAGGTAAATTGCTTTATTACTGTAATATGTGTTTGGAAAGACTTATTTTATACTGATTGGTTTTAAAATCTTAACTGCATAGAAATATTTTCTTATATATTTTATTCTGTGTTGATGCCTTTTTAAAGTGTGTTTTGAAACATAAACCCCCGAAAATATTCTACGAAAATATAGTAGCTAAATTCGTTTGTTATTGGAATGGGTGGTTTAAAAGATATTTTTGCACAGATTGTTTCTAAAATCCTGATTGCAGAGAAATATTTTTTAATATCTTTTTCTCCCTGAAGATGATCGATTGAGGGTTACTTAGTGATATAGATTCCAGGAAACATTATAACTCTAGAGAAATATTTTCTAATATGTTTGTTTCTCTGAAGATGAACTTTTGAGGGTTACTTTTTAACATGAACCATAGAAAACAATTTGTACTGTATTGTATAAAAATATAGCAGCTAAATTGCTTTATTATTGTATTTTGTGTTTTGAAAGCGTTATTTTTAACAGATTGTTACTAAAATGATAGCTGAAGAGGCATATTTTCTATTATCATAGATTCTCTGAAGATGAACTTTTAAGGGTTGTTTAGTAACACATTCTTCCAGCAACATCCTAACTGCAGGGAAATATTTTCTAATATCTTTGTTTATGTGAAGATGGACCTTTTGGGTTACTTTGCAACATCAATCCCCTAAAACAAATTACGCTGTATTGTATGAAAATATAGCAGCTAAATTACTTTATTATTGCAATGCATGTTTTGAAAGTTTTAGTTTGAACAGATTGTTTCCAAAATAATAACTGTAGAGAAATATTTTCTAATAGATTTGTTTCTCTGAAGATGAACTTTTGAGGGCTTCTTTATAACATGCCTCCCGGTAACCTAACTGTAGTGAAATATTTTTTAATATCTTTGTTTCTGTGAAGAAGATATTTTGAGGGTTACCCGGAAACAATTGTTCGTTTAATCTGTTAAAATAGCATTTTCCTCTTTTATTTTGCATTTTCATTGTTTTTATAAGTGTTATTTTAAGTGTAAAATTGCCCTTAAATTACTGGAATTTCTTAAATTTTTAATGTCAATTTAACTTTTATACATTGTATTTTATCTTAAATAAAGTCTTTTTCCAATCAATTGTGTTTTTGTCAGTTATCATTTTTCAGGTATATTTTATGGAGTACATGACACACTTGGTGGCGTATTCTTTGAAGGTAATGTTGATTAAATGTAAAAAGAAAACAGAGGTAACATATGAAAGGTTCACAGTAAATTGAAGAACGTCTGTTTAAAAAGTCAACATTTATTTCATAAATAGGAATATTCCCTGGTTAAATTTGAGTAATATACCAGTAAAAGATTTGGCACAATTTTTCTGGCAGATAAAAATTTCTTAAATGAATAGAGCAATTTCCATATTAAATATTTTATGATGCATCAAAAAAAAAAAAAAAAAAAATTGAAAAAAATATTGAGTTTGGCTTTTACGGAATAATATTTACGGGCATTACAAGTTTTACACATTTCTGCTGCCCGAACATGATTTTGTTGACACTGGGAAGAGTTTAAGAAATTCAGTCTGAGGACCGGTTTCACCAAAGTCGTATAACCACGATTAACCCATGTTTATGACCCCTGTTATGACAGGCTCATAGTAACTTCAAGAACGTCTGTTTTAAAAAGTAAACATTTATTTCATAAAGGATAGGAATATTCCTTGCTTAAATTTAAGTAATATATCAGTAAAATATTTGGCAGATTTTTTCTGGCAGATAAAAATTTCTTAAATGAATAGAGCAATTTCCATATTTAATATTTTATGATGCAATAAAAAAATAAAATAAAATTTTGAAAAAAGTATTGAGTTTGGCTTTTACGGAATAACATTTACGGGCATTACAAGTTTTACACATTTCTGCTGTCCGAACATGATTTTGTTGACACTGATAAGCATTTAAGAAATTGAGTCTGAGGACCGGTTTCACCAAAGTCGTTTAACGGTTAACCGCGATTAACCCATGGTGGCAACAAATGGTGGAACGAGATTCTCCGTTTAAAAAGTGATGAATCGCGGCTTGCCGTTAAATGACTTTGGTGAGCCTGCCATTAAAGGGTGTAACTATTAATTAATTTCTGGAAATATCAATTAGTTTTATAAAATACTCCTTAATTAGGTTATATTATAACATAAATGTATTTTCAATCATGTGGAACAATATTTTATAAACTCTGACAAACAATTTTATTTTGTAAAAGGAAAAATGGACTTGCTTCACTCTGGTTGAAAATCCATCATGTTTTCTTTTGAATAGTGTAAAAATAATGTTACGTTGACCTAGTATTTGAGAAAGAAAAAATTAAAACTCATTAAGAAACACATGGAAAATAGGTCTTGATTAAATGATTTTATACAATTAAATAAATGCCTAAGGAATACAACTGGAATCAACTTATCACCTTCTACTTTTTTGGTAACAACCATGTCCGCTCAAAAAATCCGACTCAATCGCGGAGAAAAAAGAGGGATCCACTCCAGAACGGAGGGGGTCAAAATCCCCCCAAACCAACGGACCCTTCTATTGGTTGGGAGAAGTCCGATGTTTCTTTCTAGTTCAAACCGGTTCTGCTCTTTTATGTCTATGACGATGACTCACTGGAAGAGGTAAACAGAGCTGAACCGAATGTAACTTATTGTTACAAATAGTTTAAGATATTATCACTAGTCGTGTGACAGCTTAAAAAAGAGAACTTGGATTTTCATTCTTATTTTATTCGTAAAATATAATTCTTAATCGGAGTGAAATCTAGGAACTTCATAAACACTTGAAATTGCTATATTAGTTTTTTTTTTATCTACACACAAGGTATTGTAACGTTATGTGATAAAAAGCTATTTAAAAAATATCATTATAGTGTGGCCCAAAATGCAAATTAAAGTTTTAATCTTGGTTGGAATATTTTTGAGATCCACTTTTTTATTAAACATCACACACTGCAATCTTATTTTGTTGTTTCAAACTTTAAAACAAAGATAGAGGACTGAATGATTTTTAAAGTTGGTAAATTTCAACACTAAAATATAAAGAATTTTAAAAAAACTGTTCACTAAACACTTAAAAGACACTCTAAAATCTTAATTAAATGAAACGTTTAGCATGAGCTGCAATTATTAAAACACTATTCTTTATAGAACATCCATATAAATATTTATTTTAGAAAGATAATACGAAAATCAGATATTCTGTTTATGGTAGTTTTACCCTGATGAAGTAAAATTTTCATAATTTGAAATGATAATAATTTTGATTTTCAGAATATTTATTATTTTTTCAGTTAGTTTTGAATTTGTGAGAAAGCAAAGCCGTTTGGTCAATTTACTGACAAATTAACTAAATATTTAAAAAAAATCTTGTTCTGTTGTTTAAAGTAAGTTTTAAATACAGATAACAATTATAAATTACTAGAGTAAAGTAGTTAAACCACTAGATTTACACTTAAATGCAAATATTGAGATTGACCAAATCTCTCTAACGTACCGTATCATACTACATTATTAGCACTAAAATATAATTTTCAGTTTTTTGCAATTATTTATTTTTCTATGATAATCTATTTTTAGTCTTCTATTCTTTTCGTGGTACAGTCTGGAATTATATAATTATTTATGTTCACTTTAAGATATATTACTAAACCTGGAAGAATAGGGAACTGATTTCTGCTGTTTTTCTGAGATTAAATAAGCATTTTTCGTGTGTTTTATAATAACAATTAAAGTTTTCTACTTGATTACAGTTAAGTTGAATTAAGTTAAGTATAAGAATAATAGGAAAAATAGAAAATGAAGAAAATGTCAGTGTAGTAATATAAAAGTAAATTAAAAACAGAGGAATGAGTTATTTATGAAAGAAGTGACACAATAAATAAATATTGCCACTAAATTATGTTATCTGCTGAAAAATGCAGATAAATGTAATAAGAATGAGTAATAACCATATACGTTTATAATAAAAATGCAAGAAAATATTTAAGGCTTTTTAATATTAATTCATGTTTTTCAATGTTCACTCCTAATTTATATAAATAGCTTAACTTATGTCCTAATTATCAATCCAAGTAAAGCATATTTAAAACTGTATACGTAGTCCACTAAAGAAATAATTTTTTTTTCAAATTTTTTCTCCGAATCAACATTTTGAGGCAAGCTTTATAACTTATATTATAATTAGTGTACATGTTTGTTGAATTTCGTAGGGTTTCTTGCTCTTTCCTCTATTTTTCAGAGCCTGTGTACACTGCTCTTTTCCGAATCCATTTACTTTGGACCCAGTAGGTTTTATTATATTTTTGGGCAGGCGGAAGCATGTGGGTGTATGGAAAGCTTATTACTTTTTAAGTTGTTTTGTCTGAAACTCTTAAAGATATATAATTTATTTATACACAAAATATAGGATTTACTGACAAATTGTCTCTATATGATGCACAAAAAGTGCCATTTTACTCAGCAAAAATTGCTTTTTCACTTGACTAAAATTGCCCTATATAGGATTTACTGACAAATTGTCTCTATATGATGCACAAAAAGTGCCATTTTACTCAGCAAAAATTGCTTTTTCACTTGACTAAAATTGCCCTTAAAGGTAAATGCTTCCCACCCCTGATTAAAAGAAATATAAGCACTAATTATAGTCATATTTAAACCCATTTAATAAGTTATCCCAATACTTCAGAACAACTAAAATTTAGGAAGAAAACACATCCTGTATATAGTACGAAAACGAAATATGTTCAGAGAAATGTATTATATGAAGTAAGCAATAACTATCCTTAATTTTACTAAAAAATAATACTAGTAGTAATAAAATAAAATAGATGCTTTTTTGATTAATGGTCTCCGAGAAAATCTATTTTGTTTTGATGATAATTTTTATTAAAACCACTTGTTACTAAATACAAAAGAATCTCATAATTTGTTTAATTTTTTATATAATCCTTATTTTTTCATTATCTAATTGTTAAGAGGCTATTAATTAAAGCTTTTTTATTCTATAATTTTTTTATAGCCAATGTATGTCACTACTCATTAAAAACCTTTATTTATGGATGATATTAATTTTCCGCTTCCATCCAATGGACTTATTTATAAAGATGACATCCAATATTCAAGCTTTTTACAAAAAAGAGAGGAGAGTGCCTTTCATGTTTAAATTCTTTTCTCCGAATAGTTTAAAAAAATTAATAAAGTGTGTTTTTACTTTTTTATGTTTCATGTCTAATTATTCATGTTCATTGAATAATATATTTAAAGAAACGTCTTAAATGAAAGCTATTTATTTTTTTTTTTAATGAGAAATAAAATAGTGCACCTAGATAATTCAAAATTAGAACTTAATCCCCAATCCATAGCTACCTTTTTTCTTTCTTTGAACTTTTTCTTTGAACTGTAGGGGGCACAAGGCCTATATCTTACAAAAAATTTATCAGTTCTTTAAAAGAAAATATTAATTTTTTTTTCATATCTCAACCTTTAGAATACGCTTATGTTTTAATAATTAATAACATATTTTGAAAGAGGTTAAATTTATTATAATTTGAATCATTAAAAGTCATATAAATTTATTTGCACTCTAACAATTTGCTCTGTGGTGTATGTTTATGCACAAGATCTGATAATTTGTTGCACATATAAACAATACATACAAAAATAATTTTCTTATATTTCTTGTTGTAATGTACTTACAACACTAACCCTATTGTTCGTTCTCAAAAGGAACACAGTAAAAATATAATACCTTATATTTGGAATAAAACAGTTATTATGTACATTATTTACAAATTAATACATTGCTTGATTAATATGTGACATGACCAGCAATTATTTGAATTTTATATTCATCAATACACAATAATTATTACAATTTTCTTTTTGTTATACGTTATTCCTTAATCAAAATATTGCATTAATAACTTAGGAGCTAGTAACAATAATAAATATGTTAAATCTGCTTACCTACAGTAATTACAGGGGAACAGGCTGGGGATGGTAACAAGCAGGCTGGACGTCGGGCGAAAAGGGCGTCGGTACTGGTGTAGCGGCCTTTATTTAGCTGGACGTCTATGCTGGCGTGCCGATCATACACATGCGGGTTTGGGAATCGATTGCTGGCCCGGGCTCTGTGGATGTCCAGCAACTCTTTAATACTGACACCGACTCCCTTTTTTTCACTCTCTTTCATAACTCATCACCTCGGTTTTATAGCCCCCTTTTTTATGCCAATCATTTGTTGGTGAAATTTCCCACATCTGCACTCCCTTCGGGCGTGCAGGTGGGCTCATTAAAATAGCCCCTTTTGTGAAAACTGATAATATTTCTTAGCCCCTGCCTCCATAACTCACGGCTACATCTTTGTCTGGGCTTGACCGTTACGCTTGTGCCATTCGTGTGTGCAGAGTTAGCGAAAAGAATTTACAAGCGGTGGACTGTATAAAACTTTATTTCTCCTTTAGCGTCCACCTCGTTCGGCGTCTCTCTTCCATCTGTCCACTTCAGAAAAAGTTACAATAAAGTGAAGTGGGCTCGCATTCCATTTGCCAAGGCTAGCGGGCACAAGTACCGAACATCCCGCCCGGCGTTGAAATATTACAAACTTATTTCAAATAACAAGAAAATGAATACAATATACAAACATTAACCACATAATATAGTAACTTTTACATGACAATATATAAACAAATTAAAATAAAGCAAAATACAAATTAACAATTAATTTAAAACACTAAAGAAGTAATTAATTTATAGTCGGCATATAGATCTCTGTTGGTAATATACTAATTTTTGAAATGGGTCTTCTGAAGTTACCCTTTGGCGTTTTTACGTCTGCGACTCTGACCTTTCCGTCAGGACCTGGAGTCACATTAGTGATTCGACCCAATGACCAAGTACACGTTGGAAGTTGTGTTTCCTTCAATAGTACTATCGTGGTAAGGGATTTAGTAGAGGCTAAACTTATTCACAAATACATTTATTTACGAGAAAGACATTTTAACACAGTTACCACAATCACGGTGACATAGAACAGTATGCAGCGAGTCTGTTGTGTTGCCACACAGCTTTTTTTAAACTTATAGAAATTTTAATGTTCGGCTAAGTAGCCGCCACAGTACCCCCTTCCCAGTGCTTGACTGGGGACGGAGTAGCTGATCATCAGTCAGGCACGTATCTGTTTGTAAATTGCACTCGACGACCAGAACGAGTAGTTTGCACTGGAGGTTCAGTTGTAACATCTTGTTTTGAGTTAACAGCACAAGGTTGTTGTGTGGCTCCGTTGTCGAAGTTTGCCTCGAGGAAAGCTGGTTTGACTCTATCTATTGATACACAAAAATCTTTATTGTTGCGGCGAATCGTGACCACCTTGCCAGACCATTTAACGACTGCAAAGGGTCCGTCGTATGGTGCTTGCAAGGGCTTTCTGGTTGCATCATGCCTCAAAAATACGTGAGTTGATTTTTGCAGTTGAGGGTGCACAAAAACAGTTCTGTTTCCATGAGAGGATGCGGGAACAGGCTTTATGTTATGCATTGTATCTCTCAATTTTTGTACATATTCAGATACATTGTTCACCTTTGAAACAGTGAAAAAATCGCTAGGCAAACGAAGAGTTGTTCTGTAAACTAGTTCAGATGCAGTTGCATCTATATCCTCCTTCATTACTGAACGCAAACCAAGGAGAACAAACGGTAGTGCCTGGGTTCAACTAGGTGTGGCATGTGCCATCAGCGCGGCTTTGAGTGAACGATGTGTCCGTTCAATGATGCCATTAGATGACGGATGATACGGTGTAGTTCGGGTTCTTTGTACGCCGAGGCATGCTGTCAATTCCTGAAAAAGGTGAGACTCGAATTGACGTCCCTGGTCAGTAGTTATCAGTCCAGGAACTCCAAATCTTGGTACCCACTCGCGTATCAAAGTGTTAGCAATTGTTTCAGCAGTCATATCAACGATTGGATAGGCTTCTGGCCATCTAGTGAACCGATCGATGGCTGTCAGGCAATAGGAAAATCCTCGTGAAGGAGGGAGGGGCCCAACGATATCCAGATGGACATGCTGAAAGCGAGCATCAGGAACTTTGAAAGACCCAAGATCACTGAAATTATGTCTTTGAACCTTAACTCTTTGGCAAGGAACACAAGTGCGAGTCCATTTTGTGCAGTCCTTACGTATGGAACTCCACACAAATTTTTGAGCAATAGCCTTTGTGGTTGCTCGTACACCAGGGTGTGAAAGATTGTGTATGGCAAGAAATACTTGCCGCCGAAGAGGTTCTGGGACATATGGTCGTACCGTACCAGTCGAAATGTCACAAAATAGTTCAGTTGATGAGCCTGGCATTCGTAATTTTTTTAGTTCAAGAGAGTGATTTGGTGATGAAATAAGTGTTTGCAACTCATCATCAACACGTTGCGCTTGTGCAAATTCCTCATAGTTAATGGCATTGGGAGTAACTATTGTAGCTATGCGGGAAAGCGCATCCGCTGGCACATTATCCACGCCAGGAAGATACCTGATATCTGTAGTGAATTGTGAGATTAAGTCTAAATGACGTAACTGGCGAATGCTAGCCTTACCTAACTTTTGGTGAAAAGCGAAAGTTAAAGGTTTATGATCCGTATACAGAATAAGAGTACGTCCTTCAACTCTATATCTAAAATACCTAATTGCGGAATATGCTGCGAGTAACTCTCGGTCAAAGGCACTATACTTGGTTTGGGCCGGGGTTAATTTTTTCGAGAAAAATCCCAAAGGTTTGAATCCAGTTAGGGTGACCTCATTTAAAGATGTACCCAATCCGAAATCACTTGCATCGACCATCAAGGCTAGATCCGCATCATGGGAAGGATGAGATAAAAGGGTGACAGTAGCTAGCTGCTTTTTACACTCTTCAAATGCTTTAATGGAATCTGCTGTCCATTGTATTTCACGCTTATCATTTTTCTTAGAATTTTTAAGAAACTCATGCAAAGGAGCTTGGACCTCAGCAGCATGAGGGAGAAATTTTCGATAGAAGTTCAAAATACCCAAAAAGTGTCTGAGATCACGAACCGTGACTGGCTATTTATAATTAGTAATGATATCTACTTTTTCGGGTAGTGGTAAAATACCATCTTTATTCACTAGATAGCCTACAAAAGGAATTTCTTTGCAACCGAACATGCATTTACTAGCGTTGATGGTTAATCCATAATCATCAAGCCGTTTGAGGACCTCTCTAACGTGTGTTTTATGAGACTCAGCGTCTGGTGAGGCAATAAGAATATCATCTAGATACACGAAACAATATGGTAAACCTCGTAAAACCTCGTGTATAAAACGCATCCAAGTTTGAGCAGCATTACATAACCCGAAAGGCATGTAAACAAATTCAAATAGTCCAAAATTTGTAATTATTGCCGTTTTGTGTCTATCATCTGGGTGAATGGGAATGTGATGATAGGTTCTTTGTATATCTAGTTTTGTAAAAATAGTCTTACCTTGTAAGTTATCAGTAAAGTTAGTTAAATGAGGAATATAATAGCGATCTGGTTTTGTTTGTCTATTTAGAGCACGATAGTCACCACAAGGGCGCCAGGAATTCGTGTCTTTTTTCGCAACCACATGAAGAGGAGAACTCCAATTTGATTTTGAAGGTACAATAATGCCCTGATTAAGCATGTATTGATACTCTTCTTTAGCAGCCGTGGATTGTTTCGGATTTAAGTTACGAACGCGAGCATGTACAGGAGGACCTGTTGTTTCTATGTGATGAAATGTGTTGTGTTTAACTCTTTCATTGAACGGCCGTGGCCTAGTTAAATTAGGAAATTCTTTTAAAATAGCACCATATTCCGAATTAATTGTGTGGTCCAATGTTTTTATTTCTAAGCCCTGTCCTGTAAAACGATCACCTTTCGTTGACAATTGTGTCACCGGATCTATTAAACGTCTGCGTTGGATATCAATTAGTAATCCAAAATGATTGAGAAAATCGGAACCAATAATGGCTGTGTTTATATCTGCGATTACGAAATTCCACGAAAAAGATCGTCGTAAATTTAAATCAAGGGTAAGAAGTTTTTGTCCACAAGTTTTGATTTTTGAATCATTAGCCGCAAAAAGTTCAAATTTGGTAGGTTTAAGAAGTAAATTTGGCTTAGGAATAATGCTAATATCAGCGCCAGAATCAATTAAATAACGCTGATTGGTTTTCTTGTCATATACAAATAAGCGACATTTTTTTGAGAATTGATTTTCATGACCACAAGTCGCGACTGTAGTCATGGATTTTAGTTTTCCTGATTATCTGATAAATGTGGTGCATCGCGAGATTGCGGTCGTCTATATTCACAAGGTTGAACACAGTTGCGTGCGTTATCCCTAAAGCGTCTATGATAGTAGCATATGTTATTTGGGCGTCGATGTTTGCTGGTCGATCGAGAAGATGATCTTCGAGGAAAATAACTTTTATTACGCGAACGCGACAAATGAGCAATTTGGACTTGTAAAGCTGCAATTTGTTTTGATAATTCCATGATTTCATTGGGTGCAGGAGCGATAGGGGCTGCTGTAGCACCGTACACCATAGTCGGTAACGTCATGTCAGCGACTTTGTCAGCTATCTTTGCCAATTGGTCTAACTTTTCCGATGAAACTGCCAATACAGTTTGAATTTGGGATGGTAAGCGTTGCAACCATAAATTTTTGAGAAATTCATCCTGCAACTGACCACCGGACAGTTCCTTCATTTTGCGTAATAAGTGACTTGGTTTGTCATCCCCCAGTTGCAACTCAGTTAGTAACTTCTTAATTTTTTGATGTTCTGAATCAGTAAATTCGCTAATTAAGCGTTCGGAGAGTATTTTATATTTATCTGTAGCAGGAGGTGAAAGAATAATATCGGATACATGTGAGAGTGTTTCTGCATACAGAGTTGAAACGAGCGCAGCGTATTTCGTTTCATCCTGCGTAATCTGACTCAAAACGAAAGAGCTATCACACTGCTTGATCCACAGTGGTACATTCCCGCGCCAAAAGTACGGCAAACGTAACGCGATTCTCCCTATAGAAGAGCTATCCGCAGCTTCTTGAGTGTTATTTATGGGCTGACTCATAGTTTAAGCGCAGCCGAGCGAACGGTGAAAGGGGAAATGCAAACCGAAACTTTTGAAGCCTAAAGAATGTGCGCGCGCATCACAATATATTAGTATGGGAAAACGAAATTAAAAGGAAATACATTGATGATTGTTACAAAACATATCGAAAATAGTAATGATGAATGATATAAAATAGTTAATAGACATTAGAGGAACAATATCGTGAGGAATATGCACAAGCAACAAACTAGTGATGGATGAAAGCACATACCTTATGTAGCGATAGCGTCACTGGATGCTTCGAAAGAAAACAAAACGTTTTCAAAAGGAATTGTTGAAATATCTTCTAGTCGCCGAGTGCAGTAAATACGTGCAATTTGTGAGAGCACATCTCGTTTCTTATAGTTGTGATTTGCATTGATGCTGACCTAGTAAAGCAATCACTTGCATTGTTCCAAAGCATCCCTAGAGTCTTGAATACGATTTCATCAGAGTTTCTGTCTAGTGGAAACTCTTGTAGTTCAGGGATTGGAACCTTGTTCGAGCGACATTTATGTATAGTCATTCCTCCTCGAAGAAGAAGCTGCGATAACTCTAATTGTAGTTTTTCAAATTCGAGTTCATCGGAAGAACCAGAAAGACAGTCATCCATGTAAAAATCTTGAAGGACAGTCTTTGAAGCTAAAGGAAAGTCCATGCTTTCGTCTGTTGCGAGTTGTTGTAGAACTTTTGTTGCTAAATAAGGAGCCGATGCAGTCCCGTAAGTCACAGTCCGTAACTGAAAAACTTTGATTGGGGACGACTTATCTTCTTTCCACAAGATTTTTTGAAGCTTTGTTTGCGATGGATTTATTTCTATCATCCTAAACATCTGTTTGATATCTGCAGTAAACGCGTAAATGTGCTTTCTGAATCTTATGAGAATTGAGAAGAGGTCATTTTAAAGGACTCCTCCCTTGCATAGTAAATCATTCAACGAATAACCACAGGTTGTTTTTGCGCTTGCGTTGAACACAACCCTCAATTTTGTAGTTTTACTGGTTGGTCTTAAAACACCGCGGTGCGGAAGGTAATATCCTGCACTAACATCTGTGTCTTCGTTGATTTCTTCCATATGATTCAAAAGCTCATATTCATTTAAAAATTCTGCGTACAGCTTTTTCAAGTTAGGATCGCGTTCTAAACGTGCCCATAATTGATCTAATCTTTTCGAAGAGATTTGTTTAGAATCTTCTAAAAGATTTTCAGAAAAATCAGGCTTGAATAGCATTTCAACTACGTACCTACCATATGGTTTCCTAAAATGCGTCTTGGAGAAATGCTCATTACAATAATTTAATTCATCATCTATATAATTTTTCCGATTTTCAACTTCTTCAATTTCCCAAAATTTTGTTAGTGTTTTATCAAGAGCTTCTAAATTCTTTGACAGAAAACAGTGTTTTGCAGTTTTATCAAAATCAGAATTAGGAACGCTGCCTGAGACAAGATAACCGAAATAGCTTGATCGCAAAAATAAATTATCTCCTAAATTTATTTTATCAGCATTTAACAATGCAAAAAATAGTTCTGCACCTAAAAGAATATCAACTTTCTGAGGTATAAAAAATGTTGGATCCGTGAGTTGTATATTTCTTGGGATATTTAAATGTGAAACATTAATTTTCTTTGATGGTGTGAAATCTGTTATTTTTGGTACGATTAATAAGTCAATTTCCCAGTCCAAATGATCTCGTTCATTCGACAGAAGAGCAGAGACTTTAGATTTTATGTTTAACGGAGAGTCCGTTCAATCCGCTAACTGGGATGTTTATTTTTTCTTTCCTCAAACCCAAAGCATTTGCGTCGTGCGAAGTGATGAAGGATGACTCACTAGCGCAATCGAGAATTGCTCTTAAAGGCCTCTTAATGTCTTTGACATAAATTATTGCAGTATTTTTCAGAACATTTTTTCTGCTACTATTCGTACAAAAAGTAACTTGCGCATTTTCTACCCCCTGCGAATCAGTAGGCTCTGAGTTGTTTACGTTTTGTTGTGGCACCAGAGATTCGGCGGCGACGACAGAATTCCGAGCCGTAACATATCTATGCAATAAAGTATGATGATCCAATTTCTTTTTACAAACAAAACATTAACTCTTTGAATTGTAATTAGCCAATACATGAATATCACTTAAACAGTTAAAACAAAGACGATCTTTTTTAACTAATCCTAATCTTTCAGACAGTTTCATTTCTTTAAATTTATCACAATGAAATAAAGCATGAGTTTCGGTTTTACAAGCTACACATAGTTTCGATGCATTTTTATTAGATTTAACGAAAAGAGATTTTGAACGATCATAATGAGACCTCTGAGAAATGTTAGTATTAATACTATTTAGTATTTGATATCTTCGCTCTAAAAATTCCAAAGATGTGTCAAAATCTGGTACTTTATTATGTTTTAGTGTTAGGTCGTATTGTTTACGAGTTTCGCGATCTATTTTTTCAAGAATAATATTTAAAAGCATAACATTTGAAAGTTTGTCTCGCTCGAATTCCAATATTTTTAATGATCTGAGATTTTTCTTTATAGCGTTAATTAAATTTTGAAGATCTCTTGCGGATTCGTGCTTCATTGGTTGAAGGTTAAGAATATTTTTTACGTGACAATCAACAATAATTCTAAGATTTTCATATCTTTGTTCTAACGCTTTAAAAAGGGAAGTGTAATTATCGTCCGATGTTTCTACAGATTTTGCATCTCCCTTTAAGGAACCACGTAAATAAAAGAGCTTTTCATTTTCCGAGAGTTCTGCGTTTTCATCAATTAAAGACTTGAACTGATTCTTAAAAAGATTCCACTCTTCAAATTTTCCACTAAAAACAGGTAGCGGGATTTCAGGTAATTTTACCAAAGTCTTTTTGGGTTGTTCATTCTTTTGCGAATTAGAAGAACAGTCAGAGTTTTGATTAGGCGAATTAGAAACAGTCTCACAATATTTATTTTTATTAATAGAGGTTTTCAAACTTACCTTTATTCTCTGTATTTCGTCATCTAGTTCATCAAGCGTTATTTCTGTTTCTGCGAATTTTTCTTCACTGACGGTTTTGTAGAAATCGTCTTTTAAGTCCTCAAAATTTTCTTGCAATTTAATCACCACATCTAATTGAGCTTCCAAATAAGCGGTATCCACAGACACAGTTTCTGCTAAAGTATTTGCAAGTTTCGTTAACTCCCTCTTGATATTCCCACGTTTGCGACTGAGCGTAGTGATGTTGACGTCCGCCATTTCACTTTCGTTTTTGGCAGAATTCATAATTTAATTCACAATAGCGTAGCGAAATTTTTCAGCCTAATCCATAGAGCTCTCATAAGCGCTCCGGGTCGCTAGGACCAAAATGTGCGGAGTTAGAGAAAAGAATTTACAAGCGGTGGACTGTATAAAACTTTATTTCTCCTTTTGCGCCCGCCTCGTTCGGCGTCTCTATTCCATTTGTCCACTTCAGAAAAAGTTACAACAAAGTGAAGTGGGCTCGCATTCCATTCGCCAAGGCTAGTGGGCACAAGTACAGAACACCGTGATCTATAACTCATCCGCAGGGGTCCCCACTAAAACTCAAAGTCAACAGCTGCACCTAAATTCTTCTTGGAAATTTATTCCACGGCCTTGTATGCACCTGCTGACTATCGTGGGAAAGTACATCGGTACACTTCTATTATTTTAATAGCTTGTAATTTCTCTTGAAAAAGTGTCTAGAATATTTTGGTTTGATATATTAATTTAATTCCATAAGCTGTTTCCATTAACTGTAAAAACTATCATCTGAATTACAGTTTTAGCAAATATATATTTCGTCATATTTACGTAATATTATGTAATATTATTACGTAAAGATATACATTATAATCATATTATCATCAATCAGTTTGGAACAACAACCACCTCGAACCCATGTGGTTAGAAGTTTAGTTTTTTCGTAAGGTGTTCAGCAAATTCTTCTTAGAATCCACCCTCGTTCAAATGAACTGCTTAAAATACTTTTTATTTAACCTGTTAGTCTTGAAAGTTTATATTTGTTTATTGTGTCGTTACGAGAGATTTTTCTCTTGTAAATTTTGGATGAAGTTTCCAAAAGAATATTTTGGCAAATTCTCCTAAGATGACATTATTTACCATCGGTTTACCATCGGTTACCATTAACACTCCTACCATCGGTATCAGCTTGCTATCCAATTTACTTTTGCCAGCTTAGTGATAGTTCTTAGGCTTGACATCGATCTGACATGAAATAAAATTGACAATATTTTATCAACATAGGATAAATTTGTTCAAAAGTATTATTTATTATTTAGGAATTCAGAGCAATATAATTTATATAATAAAAATAGAAAATAAAAATAAAAGAATGATCTTGTCATGTTCAGTTCCAAGTAAAAATTCACCCATTAATGTCCAAGTCATGTCTGCGAAATATTCAGTAGTATCCAAAATTATAGAAACCTTTTGTGAAAAAAAGATAACCTGTTTTTGATGCTACAGGTTTTTTAACACTAATTTTAATTAATGAAGACCAAAAAAGCATAAATCAGTAGAAAAAAATTAAAATTTAATCAAGATATTAATGGAATACTTTTTATGAAGAAATTTTTATTACGACAAAACTTGTAAAAATAAAAAGGAAAGCACACAAAAAACTGTGATGTACTAAGCATCTAACAATATTAGTTAATATTAGTTAGGTAATATTTAGTTTTAATTTAGGTTCAAAGTTGTGCTTCTATGAGAATGAATTGTTTATCAGTTATTTATAAAGAATTATCCTACGATAAATTGTTTAGTTTTGTCATTTAAAGTAATTATTATATGGGTAATTGCCTTTATAGTCTATGTTTTAATGGCATGCTTTATTTAAGAATCCAAAATATTTTTAAAAATTTCATCTCTTATGAAAGATCTATGAAAATTTCGTCTTATATAGAGAAGATTTTTAAAAAATTTAATTTTAAATTGAATCAAAAGTAGGATCTGATAAGAAAGATTTTTAGCTCAAAATTACTATGTCTTCTTAATTCTTCGGCGCTCGATGTACACCATATGTATAACCTTTTTTTCTCTGGTTTTTAAATCATATATTTGTTTCATTTTCTATCCTTTTAACACTTGGAACCAGTAGCGTATGGCAGCACTACATTTAAGTTATTTTTCTTCTTTAAACCCTTCACATACAATGACTTCTGAGAGACGTCAATCATTTCACGTGCCAATGGAGACTTAGACGTCTCAGAAACTGTTTTAAGCAGAACTGTTTTAAGCAGACATCAAGAACTGTTTTAAGCAGACGTCGTACAGCATAATATTGCATAACTGGAGAAAATTGGAGATATTTAATTTAATTTTGTGTCAAATTTCCCTTTATTATATGATCAGAAGACCCTTTTTTGACCGAAAAAATTTTCGATTTGTTAACTTAAAAGAAAAAAATTAGCAGTAGAATTAGATATCTCACAAAGACAGTTTCAAAAACTCTATGAAAATATTTTTCGTGCAAAACAATATAGAATTGTTATAAGAAATAAGCGTGTTTATGAGAGAAAGTAATCTTTTATTAATCAGTTTTATTTTTATGTTTAATCTTTTTTTCTATTTTTATATTCTTGAAAACTCAATTCTACAGTTGAGGAATTATTCTTAAAATTGGTGTTGAGGACATACAAAAGATTGAGAGGAAGTGATTGGGAAATTTGAAAAAATTCCTCATGTTAAATGTACACCGAAGAGCATTGCAATCACTTTGAAGTTTAGTCATTTGTTTAAATTTCCCAAAAAAAACGACTTAATGGTTCGTTCACTAATTTTAACCATGTAAAGAATATTCTTTATTTACACTTTCGAGTGGAGTTTAGGGAACTTTAAGGACTTTTAACGTTTAAGGATCACCCAGATATTAACCCTAGCAGTTCGTTATACTTATAACTGCGGGTTGGGCCAAATTGAACCCCATTAATATAAACCTGTGTTGATATAGAAAAAGAACTCTGACCTCTGACAAAATTTTGATCATTTTTTTCAATTTCGAAAAAATGTTTGAAATTATTATTATCAATACTTATAATTATGTTGTATAAATAATTATATTCATTATAGGATGTAGTTACCCACTGGAATACCCTCTATAGCTCTGAAATCATTGGTGTTAAGTGTTCTGATTCTGTCATGCCAAATATCCCCTATATAATAATAGCTTAAGTTGTCTGCCCATCTGTCCATCTGTCCGCGGATTTATGAAGTGGTTGGACCTGGAATGGCATAGAGCATCCGTATTGGATTTTTGATGAGTTAGGGTTAGCAAAATTCAAATCAAGTAAAGATTATCTTTCCCTAAACTATAGATCCGATTCTAAAATAAATTGGCATGAATAAGCTTCGTATCATAGCGAAAAATACTATCATCTTTAAAATGTTCGAAATCCACCCTGTCCCCCTTTTCGAGAGTTTAATGCTATTTTATCAAGCCCCATTTTAAGATCAGGTGATTAAATTGATCCATTTATCACATAATAAATAGGTAAAAATAAAAAAAAATTAGCATTATGAAGTCATTCCCTTAACCATTTCATTTAATCATTTATTTTAGATTATTTAAATATTTCTGCATTATTCCCATACATTTTATCACTAAACTTAGATGTTACGTAAATAATTTTCTTTTATAATTTACCCAAATAATAGATTAGGTATATATGCGATAGTTTTAATCGATTATTTTTGCTGAAAGATAATTCTTAGCCAAAAAACAAACCATTCTTTTTATCTGCCTAATAGGATACTTTACAATTCTGAAAAAATAAAAATTTTACTGATCCCGTCATATGACGGGTTATATGCTAGTAATTAATAAATAGGAATGAATTGACAAATACGAACAGTTTTATTGACAATGATAATCAGGAAAGTGAACGAATACTATAATAGGATTTTATCTCACTAATTTCTCACTAATGGCAGACTGCACATAATATCTAATTAAACACTCTCTCGCCGTAAATATTCTTACCAACAACGGCTACTGGACTGCGCAGCTGCTTTCCGGAATATACATTTCTCACTATACTTCTATTCGCTATGCTCATAACTCCATTGCCTACCAGAACACTTTTTCTTCTTAATATTCCACCATCCAATGATTTAATTTCATTATAAAAGTGAGGAGTTGAGGACAGTTTGCTATTACGTCATCACTTTATCCCCCATATGTTCATGTCAAGATAATACTTCTCTTACTACGTAATTTTCTGTCTAATTTTAGATAACTCATAGTTTAAGGTCGCTCAAAGCCACTTGTTACTATTTATAAAAGAAAAAACATAATTTGTTACATTGTTTTCTTTAATAATCATTAACCTAATATCATTATTAACTATTAATCATTTTTAATTAAAGCTATGTTATATGAGTGTTATAATTATTTAATTTCGCTACCAGAACACTTTTTCTTATTAATATCCCGCCATCCAATGATTTAATATCATTATAAAGGTGAGAAGGAGTTTAGGATAGTTTGCTATTACGTCATCACTTTATCACTCATATGTCATTGTTACGATAATACTTCTCTTACTATGTAATTTTCTGTACAATGTTAGATAACTGATAGTTCACTCTCACCCAAAGTCCCATTTTTCTGTATTTAAAAAAATAACATAATTTGTTACATCATTTTCTTTAATTATCATTAACCTAACTTCATTTATTAAATATTAATCAGTTTTTAATCAAAGCTATTTTATGTGAGTTTTAATAATTATTTAATTTAGCTACCAGAACACTTTTTCTTCTTAATTTTCCGTTATCCCATGAATTAGTTTCATTATAAAGGTGAGAAGGAGTGTAGGACAGTTCGCTATTACGTCATCACTCTATCACCCATATGTCCCTGTTACTATAATACTTCTCTTACTACATATTTTTCTGTCTAATTTTAGATAACTGATAGTTTACTGTCGCCCAAAGCCAGTTGTTACTCTATTAAAAAATAACATAATTTGTTACATCTTTTTTCTTAATTATCATTAACCTAACTTCCTTTATTAACTATTAATCAGTTTTTAATTAAAGCTATTTTATGAGTTATTATAATTATTTAATTTCGCTACCAGAACACTTTTTCTTCTTAATTTTCCGTTATCCCATGAATTAGTTTCATTATAAAGGTGAGAAGGAGTGTAGGACAATTCGCTATTACGTCATCACTTTATCACCCATATGTCCATGTTGCAATAATACTTCTCTTTCTACATATTTTTCTGTCTAATTTTAGATATATGATAGTTTACGGTCGCCCAAAGCCACTTGTTACTGTATTAGAAAAATAACATAATTTGTTACAGCGTTTTATTTAATAATTATTAACCTAACTTTATTTATTAACTGTTAATCAGTTTTTAATTAAAGGTATTTTATATGAGTTTTTATAATTATTTAATTTTGCTACCAGAATACTTTTCTTCTTAATATCCCGCCATAAGTAAGAAGGAGTTTAGGACAGTTTGCTATTACGTCATAACTTTATCACCCACATGTCCATGTTACAATAATACTTCTCTTACTTCTTAATTTTCTGTATAATTTTCGATAACTGATAGTTTACTGTCAACCATAGCCACTTGTTACTGTATTAATAAAGAAAACATAATTTGTTATATCGTTTTGTTTAATAATCATTAATCTAACTTCATTTATTAACAATTAATCAGTTTTTAATTAAAGCTATCTTATATGAGTTTTTATAATTATTTAATTTCGTTACCAAAACACTTTTTTCTCTTAATATCCCTCCATCAAATGATTTAATATCATTATAAAGGTGAGAAGGAGTTTAGGATAGTTTGCTATTACGTCATCACTTTATCACCCATATGTCATTGTTACGATAATACTTCTCTTACTATGTAATTTTCTGTACAATGTTAGATAACTGATAGTTCACTGTCACCCAAAGTCCCATTTTACTGTATTTAAAAAAATAACATAATTTGTTACATCACTTTCTTTAATTATCATTAACCTAACTTCGTTTATTAAATATTAATCAGTTTTTAATCAAAGCTATTTAATATGAGTTTTAATAATTATTTAATTTAGCTACCAGAACACCTTTTCTTCTTAATTTTCCGTTATCCCATGAATTAGTTTCATTATAAAGGTGAGAAGGAGTGTAGGACAATTCGCTATTACGTCATCATTTTATCACCCATATGTCCATGTTGCAATAATACTTCTCTTACTACATATTTTTCTGTCTAATTTTAGATAACTTATAGTTTACGGTCGCCCAAAGCCACTTGTTACTGTATTTATTAAAAAAACATAATTTGTTACATCCGTTTTCTTTAATATTCATTAACCTAACTTACCAGATACCTTTTGATCTTAATATCCCGCCATCCAATGATTTAATTTTATTATAAAGGTGAGAAGGAGTTTATCACTTTCTAACCCACATGTAAATGTTACTATAATACTTCGCTTATTACGTAGTTTTCTGTCTAATTTTAGATAACTGATAGTTTATTGTCGCACAAAGGCACTTGTTACTCTATTAAAAAAACAACATAATTTATTACATCGCTTTCCTTAATCATAATTAACTTAACTTCATTTATTAACTATAAATCATTTTTTAATTAAAGCTATTTTATATGAGTTTTTATTATTATTTAATTTCGCTACTTATAAAAAAATATTTATAGAAAGCAACAATTTTCCTCTTAAAGCCAATAAACTTGTTCATTAAGCATATTATTCACATCAAATATTCAAGCTTTTTACATGAAGTAAGGAAAATGTCTTTCATGCTTATAAACCTTTCTTCTTGTAAGTCAAAAAATTAATAAATTGTTGTTTTCTTCTCATCTGCTGAATCTAATTATTCTTGATCAATGAATTTCATATTTTTAAGACCGTATTAAGTAAAAGCTATTTATTTTAATGATAGAGAAATAATAATAGCCGACCTAGATGAAGTCAAACTATAATTTAACGATAAGTTCCAAATCAGTGGCTATATATTTTATTTACGTTCCTGGATTTTTAGAGATGTAATTTCTTTTAGAAAATTAATATTTCTGGCTGGTCTAAAACAAACTAAGGGTGATTTCAAGGTTACAGAGTTTTTAAGATGTTTGAACTTTTTAAAAAGTAATTTCTTATTTTAAATTCTCCACAATTTTTTTTTACTACAATAGAAAACTAGATCGAAAGTTAAAATAGAATTAACTTGACCAGAAAATCAAACTAAAGTAGTTTTAAAAAATAAAATTTTCATTATTTTCCTTTAAATCTTAATTTAAATTTATTGCAGCTCTCTTATAACCAATGCTATAAATACCAATGAATTAAACACAAATATAGTGTACTTATTCGTGGAATAAAATAAAATCTCTGATAAAAAGACATTATTAATAAAAATTCATATGGGGGATCTACAAAATAAAATTTATTTGAAATAAATTGAGTGGATGTTTGACTAGTAAAATAAATATAGATTTTTAATAAATGCTATAATCCTCCTCTATAGAGAATAAAAAATAATTAACATGATATACGATAACTGTTAAAATTGTTTAATTGTTTTGTTATAAAGCAAGTGAAAGTCTTAGATATGTAACTTTTCCCGTGTAAAGCTCATTGCCATTCTTTAAATTCAATTTAATTCAATTTATGAATTCTTTAAGTTCAGCCTTTAAAATTTAATAAATTTTGCCTTTTAAGGAAACAAAATCGGATTTGAATACCACACGAATTCTTAGTATCAAATTATACTCATTTTAAGCTATTTCGTTTAAACTTTAGTTTAACGATTTACATGAATCAATTAAATCTTAAACGAGTTTAATTATCCCGATAACACAAATTATATGTAATGTTAATTATGCTTAAACAGCTCTTAAAAATACTCTTTATTGTTTGTTAAAATATTATTAAAAAACATTGCGTTGATTCCAAATGTGATTTTGTAGTCATAAAAATAACGAGAGTACCTACAATGTATCTAACACTGTATATTTTATTTAACACTAGAAAGACAAGAGTTGAGATTTTGTCCTCAAATTCATTTCAATCCTCATATTCCTCTTGTTAACCCATAGATATATTATTTTCATACTGATTTTTCTAATTATTTATAAATTTTATGCATATAAAATTATTTATTTTTACTGAATTTTAACAGCTGCTGTAAATGTGTAATATCTAAAAAGGCTGAGATCAGTTTGACACATGAACAAATACCTCTGTCTATGTTATGCTTGATATTATATTTTTAGTTCTTTGTACAATATTAAATAGTATTTTAATGAAAATGAGTATAAAAAATGTGTTTGGTAAGATACTTAGCTCCTATTTCTCCAAAGGTATTTGAATGTACAATTTGTGGTCATCATCATGAGACTTATTATTTTTTTTAACTGAACAATGTTTCTAAATATATATATTTTTTAAATATTAGGTATATACTGTTTAAACTAAAATTAATATGGTGGGAAAATCATTAAAAAAATTAATTTTCTCTTGAATAAGAAATTAGGAACGAGTTTATTAAAATTGTTTATTTTGTTGTAAAGCAAGTGAAAATGATACATATATAACTTTTCTCATGTTAAGCACGTTGCTAAGTTTTTCAATATAAGACTTAAATACCAGATAAATTCCGAATAAAACTTTGCATATTATGTGTAATAAATCTGATTTGAATATCATATGAATTCCTAGTACACCTTTTCAATTATACACATTTTCAGCTAATTCATTTAAACTTTATATATTTGAACATGAGTTAGAAATCTCCTTAATAAAGTGGACTTAATAAGATCTTTAATAAAGTAAAACTATTGTTAAAATATTAGTTTTTAGTAACATCATATATTTATATAGTTAATTCCACAATAGATAGAGTCAAGCTATACCATCTGACATCTACAGGCATTGTTACCAGGCTTTCTTCACCAGAACTCCATTATATCATATATCTCTTTTTTTATTCTGTATGATGCATAATCTGAATTACCAAATGAATATTCTATACAACATTTTGAGTAGGTTTCGTTTCTCAAAATAGCCTTGTTGTGAGTAGAGCTCAAATAATTCCTCTGGTGGAGACCAGAAACACAGATATTCTTTATATTGAGATGTTTTGTTATATAGATAATTCATTCTTAACCTAAAGAATTCAGAATTACAATACTTTCTTTAGCTCCTACCAGGGAGAAACAAGCAGGAAAAATTCAAAACTAGATTAAAAAATTAGTAGATTTTAAGCTTTATTAAAAAAAAAACGGGACGTTGTTCAACTGATTAAAAAGTAATTTTAAAAATGCATATAAATACATCTATATTTTTGAGTTGCATCGTTACAGATTAGTTAGGTTTGGTTTGGTTTGGAGCGCTACGGTCTACTGTTTTGCACCCGAGGGCTAATGAGACCGGGACCTACAGTTTAAAGCCGATTCCGAACGGCTACGAACATCCATGCCATAGTGGGATTCGAACCCACAAACTCTGGTACCGACGATCAGCGCCCTAACCAATCGGCCAGCGTTCGGCCAGATTAGTTAGGAAAATGGCCGTTATATTGAGACTTTTCGTCACAAAGAGTGCAGATTGCAAAAGAAAAAAGAAGAAGCACAACTGAAGGATACAACAATCTATAATATAAGATTCCAATAGTCTAATGCTAATTGTTTTGAGTTACGTGGTGTACATAAGTACGTAAGACAGACATCACTCCAAATTTGTCAAAATGAATGAATAGATACTTTCATTGAACTTTGAAATATTTCGTAATTTCATTACTTATTTTGGTTAGTAAAATGAAGTAAAAAATATCTAACAGTTTTCATTGTTACAAGTATTTCTACTTACTATTAGCCACCTGTACTCATAAATTGAACAAAGTGATAATAGTGTACAGACCAGTGTTATCTCCACTAAAGTCGGTGCTGGCGATCAGGGCTTGGGATTTCGATGTCTAGTTACTCTTGAATTCCAACTTCTAATCGTTTTTCTTAACTTTCTTTTTCAACTCCTCACCTAGGTTTTAACGACCCCTTTTTCTTCTTTGCCAATCGCTTTTTTGTTGAAATTTTCCCACATCTGCACCCCCTTGGCCCCCACATCTGCAGGTGGGCTCATTAAAATAGCCCCTTTTGTGAAAGCTGACATTATTTTTAGCCCCTGCCCGGGTTATATCTCTGTGCTAGCTTGACCGTTAAGCTTGTGCCATTCCGTGATCTATAACTTCTCCTCAGGGGTCCCTCAAACTCGAAGTCAACAGCTGCATCTAAATTCTTGTTGGAAATTTCTCCTTCAGATGTGCATGCATGAGCTGACCATCGTGGGAAAGTACCTCGGTACACTCAGTATACCGTATTTTTGGTCTCCTGTCTTATTCATATCATAGTTTATTTTTTTTATTAAATCAGCATAAAAGCCTAATTTTCAGAAACTTATATGATTTAAGTAATATATAGAGATGAATTTTAATACAACATTACTCTGAAGTAAGTATATCAAACATTGAAAAAAACCCTCCTGCAATATAATTTATAAACACTTCTTTTTAAACTCAATTAAATCTCTTTAACGATATGTCTTCTTCAAGCTATTTTATGCATGAGAAAACTATCAGCAATGTAATAAAATATTCAAAATGATACAAATGTATAAAAATAAATACTTTCATAATTCAAATTATAAAGGTGGTATAAAATGTTGATGTGATATGCATGATATAACCCAGGTAAAAACAAAAAAAAATATGTAAGATATTTTTTTTTTTACCTTTTTAAAGCTAGAAATGCTCGTAATGCGTTCGTTTAAATCACATAATGTTTGCTTTATTTTACACAACAAAATGGGTTTTTAACTTGTTGACACTTTTAATTTATTAAAACAATTATTTTAAGAACTTTAAAAGTAGTCTATGATGTTTCAGTTTTTATTACATTTTTTTCAGGATGTAACACGCCATTAAAACATTACAGTGTAAAGAAAAAATTATGAAATATTTTTTATGTGTTTTTAAAACTTCAAATAAACAAAACATATTTTGTCTTTTTATATTTGTAGTGATAAATAAATAACGTAAAGTCTTAAATAAAAAAATTCAGTGAGTTTTGTTAATGAAATTTCATATTCAGTCTCACCTAAATTGTGATCTTGAAGTAAAGTTTGAGTGATAATTTTTTCGTTTCTTATATCGTTAAGCTGTTTTGTGTTTGCTTAAGTAAAAAGTTTAGATTCCAAGGAGATGCGTTGCTCTTAAAAGCTATTATTTAATGAATACGATAATTGCTATATTAATAGCTCTACACAGATTTTAAACTTCTGAGTTAATTAAATTAGGCTAAGTGTAGATATATGTATTTTAGAATCTACTTCTCCCATACTGTATCAAAGCCTAAATATGAAAATGTGGAAAAGTTTCAGTGAATTTTATTAAGGAAATTTCATCCTTAATCACACTCAATTTAATATTTTAAAGGAAAGTTTAAGTACTAATTTTCTTCGCTTTCTATACGAATAATCTCTACTGTGTTTGTTTAAGTTTAGATTACCTGACACTATTTTGTTCTTTTAAAAAGATATTAGTCTTCTAGAAAAGAATACGAAGACTGATATATCAATAGAGATGCTCAGATTTTAGTATTTTGAGTTAGTAAAGTTAGGGTGATAATTCTATAAATATCTCTGATAGAATCTTCTTCTCACATATCGTAACAAAACCTAAAAGCATAAATATAGAAAGCCGAACGCTGGCCGATTGGTTAGGGTGCTGATCGTCGGTACCAGAGTTCGTGGGTTCGAATCCCACTATGGCATGGATGTTCGTAGTCGTTCGGAATCGGCTTTAAGCAGTAGGTCCCGGTCTCATTAGCCCACGTGTGCAAAACAGTAGACCGTAGCGCTCCAAACCAAACCAAACCATAAATGTAGAAAACTTCAGGGAATATTTTCAATGAAATATCATACTAAATTATAGTTAGTTTCCAAACAACATTTTTATGTTCTTGTTTTGTTATGTTGAGTTTTATATTCAATTAAATTATTTTGTGTTAAGAAAGATGATTACAGGAATGCTGATTTTAAGCTCTGTCATTAAGTTTCTATGGCGTTTTAAATTTAAGTCAGAGCTAAAGCCTAAATCCAGATATAGATGTGATTAAATCAAACAGACACTATATGAACAGACAGGTTCCAAAGTGTACGGTTAAGAACTTGAGCACTGCATTATTCCAACATCAGAAGTTTTATGATGACTAACTATATACAAGGCTCTTCGAATTGCCGCAAACCACGGATCATCACTTCCTAAATAAATGAAAATTAAACTATTTACATAGAACAATTGGCACACTCACACCCAACAGAAAATATGTTGGATTTAATAAATAAACAACTTTAATGTTTAGATTCCGAAAACAAAAATGAATTCGAGGAGAGAAGGAAGTACATTTGAGTAACTATCATAAAAAGATTGCATAAAGCAAATTTTATACCCATGCCTTTCGTGCATAAGAGTTCTCCTATTTTCTTTACGTTATTCTAATTTTTTAAAGTATATAAGGGTGATTTTAACTTTTGTTAGTTATGTTTTAATATTTGAGAATCATCACTCAAAAATTTAGTATCGGGGACCCATGTTTGGAATTCAAGGGTTTGCATCGAATTGTCAGAAAACAGCCAGTGTTTAATTGGAAAACCAAATTTTAGAAAACATTCGTAAATATGAATTCCGAAAATTCTAAGTAATGTAAATAAACCTGACGCCATATCTATGTTGGAAATATTTTATTCAACAAAATAGAAACTGTACGTGAACTAATTAGGTTTTTTTATGGAAAAGAAAATTGAAACAAAAATAAAACTATCATAAATAAGAATAACATTAATGCGTTAAATAAATAAAGAAATATGATTAGCAGTGTGGAAAACATTTATTCATTTTAAAAATGATTTGAAACTTAGCATTAAATTAATATTTTATTTAAAACATACCATTTAATGTTTTCAAAAGTTGTTTTACAAAGTCTGCTGGTACCTCTTTATACATAACTGCAAGGTTTATATGAACTTTTGACTTGCAAACCTAAAAGTAGAATCGAGGGGAAAATAGGCATACGGAATTAATTGCCCCGGATAGGGACCTGGTTTATCCGGCCGTAGAGCTACTGTTCTCGTCTTCCCCACGTTTGTCACTTCACATCATTTCTTACAGACCGAGCGACTCCATGTGCATACGCATGCATTGTTATGAGTTACAGTCACTTTTCCCAAAAACATCTTTACTAAACTTATTTTATAAAACTTTACATATACACCTTTTATAATCACAGGTAATTTACGTGCGAGTATAAAGCTCACCGTGTCCCTAAGAATATTGAATGGAGAAAATGTATATATCGTATGTATGTAGTGCGAACAATAAATTTGTCGTGCAAATAACTTTTCAGATTGTAAATTATTTGCTACAGGTACAAAATGAATTAACATCCAATGCTGTCGCTAGGGCATTCTCAAAAGACTATCTTTCATAACTCTTAAATCTTAGAACTGAGGATTTCTCACTTTTTAATGAAACACTCATAATGTTTTTTCGTAGCAACACATTTTCCCTTTTTAAACTGTTTCATCTTTTGTATTTAGGTAATAGTGAAATGGTTTGCTTCCTTTACAGAGCTATGAGGATTTAAGAAGAAAAAAGACTTTGTGAAATATGCTTTACTTCTTGGATACCTTCACAAATAATAAAAAAAACATGCTTATTAAGCCTGCTTTATTTTATCTTGTGATAGTAAGAGAAAAAATTTTTTTTATTAAAACTTTTTCCAGACTGTAAAACTAAACTATGAAACAAACCTAAATGAGTAAATTTAGCCATCTGATTAAAAATTATAATCTATGGGGTAAAAAATTTTAAAAAGCAAGAATATTTGCCAACATAGGCCCAGTTTGATAAAAAAAATGAACATTTATTATTCAGACATTTAAAGAAATGTAATCTCTTTACTTTTTTTGAAAAGGTAACATATATGAATGAAACAGATAAGAATATTCTTATTTATTTCACTTTCAAGTAAATATTGAAAGTGTGTTTAAATTATCACGTTCTATCGTAAGAACAGAGAGCTGATATAGTAAAATGAAGGTTTAAATAAACAAAAAACATCCTTGAGGAAATGCTTGGATAAACAAATGAGGCAAGCCAGAACACAGGTGAAGAATCCTAATTAATTTGATTCAATTCAAGTAAAAGTAAAATGATCTTTAGTTATTTACATAATCAATCTAATGTAAGAATTAATGATATAAAAGTGAAATTAACGCTGCAGAGAATAAGATCGCTGAGGAATAGTTTACCTCCACGATGACTCATTTCACTAATGATACGAATCGAACTGCAATCACATTATTATTATTTTTTTTGTGTGTGTTCTGAGAGACACAGTTACATTGCACTCGCTACATCAGAATCCACCTACATACTTAGGTTTGGTTTGATTTGATGTGGAAGGTCTACACTTTTACAAGGACTAACGAGACCAAGACCTACTGCTTAAAGCCGATTTCGAACGGCTACGAACATCCATGCTACTGTTGGATTCGAAACCATAACCTCTGTCAAGGTTTCGAATCCAACGTAACCGAAGATCAGCTGCCTAACCATTCGGTCATCGTTTGGCCAGGCACTGAATAGTTACATTATTACTCATGGAGTTCAATATACCTCCGGGCCTTGAATGTTGCAAACATTCAACATAAAATTAACATTCACAAACACAAATAAATAATTAAGTTTTTGATCGTTAACCATTTACAAAGGGCAAATATACAAATTTTGTCATTGGCCTTTTGTTAAGTGCCAACTTAATCTTTCAGTGTCATAATACGGACAAAGTGATCCTGGCCTAGATGAATTTCAATAACCCTTGCCAAACAGCACTTTAGTGGAGAATAATTATCAGACTCCTTTACCAAAATCTCCTACCTTTGACTCTATCCATCTTTTACACCATTAAGGTCTATTTAAGAGATTATTTAAATATTCCGAAGACCATTTTATCCATAGAGGTTGAGTTAATTTCTGGACCAATTGTCATTTACTCAAATGATTTATAGAAACTTCTGTTAAACAAGGTTCAGGTAATGTAATTAGATGATCAACAAGAAAGTGCTTTAAGAAAGTACATTTGGATGATTTGAAATAGGGCAGAGAGTTACAGCTTCAATCTGAATAATTAGAGTTAGTATTTCTTATAACTTAGAACTTTTTTTTCTATGACACGTACCAAGTGATAGTTAAGATATTTTACACTGGCCTCCCACAAACCTTCAAAGTGAGGATCCACGAAATGATTGAAATGCTAATTTATGCCTTTAGTAGGTAAATCATTTTTTACTTCGCCCTAAATCTTACCCTTAAATAAAGATTTCAGAATTGATCTTAATTCGTTATGAGATTCTGCAAAATCTCTAGCATTGTCACTGAAAATATCAGGTTATCCTCGCCTCGCAATACAGCGTTTAATTGCGGCTAAAAATGCTGCACTCGTTAAATCGTTCAACATTTCAATGTGCAATGCCTTCGCAGTGAAACAAAAATACGTACAAACACCTTTCTTACCTGATTACTTTCACCTACAAAATATTTTTATTACGAAAGGATCAGAGAAATCAAATCCAGTTTTAGAAAAAAAGTTTAGAAATGGTTATTCCTGCATCTGGTAAATCAGCCATCTAACGCTGTGCAGACTTGGAATTTACCCTTTTACAAGTTATACAATTGATAATTTTTCTTTTTAGATATCTAGCAGAAATGATACAGAATTTACTTCTTAAAAGGGATAGTGTTCATAATAGTTTAGCACTCAGTATCTACAGGATCTAGTAGTAGAAATAGGAGAGCAGACCAACTCAGGTCACACGATTGAAGTTCGACTGGATCAGTACCACTAGATATGACTTTTAGATCAACTGGGTCCTCCTTTGAAGATGCATGATTAACTAATATTCAATTGAAGCCGTAAGTGAAACATTTCAATGTGCAATGCCTTCGCAGTGAAACAAAAATACGTACAAACACCTTTCTTAATTACTTTCACCTACAAAATATTTTTATTACGAAAGGATCAGAGAAATCAAATCCAGTTTTAGAAAAAAAAGTTCAGAAATGGTTATTCTGCATCTGTGTAAATCAGCCATCTAACGCTGTGCAGACTTGGAATTTACCCTTTTACAAGTTATACAATTGATAATTTTTCTTTTTAGATATCTAGCAGAAATGATACAGAATTTACTTCTTAAAAGGGATAGTGTTCATAATAGTTTAGCACTCAGTATCTACAGGATCTAGTAATCAGAAACTCAGGTCACACGATTGAAGTTCGACTGGATCAGTACCACTAGATATGACTTTTAGATCAACTGGGTCCTCCTTTGAAGATGCATGATTAACTAATATTCAATTGAAGCCGTAAGTGAAAACAGTAAATTCAGCTGAATTAAAATCCTATGTGCATATATTGAAGTATCAACTTTATTGCTAAAGTGCTTACATTTTTATTTCAATAACGTATTTCTATGCTTCATTTATTTATTGCCTTTTGTTTTTCTTTGATGAAGAAATTTGAACATAGGGTTTCTAACATTTTGACTATATAAAGTAATGATCTATTTTCTCTGAATCCTAACTTTCGAGAATTACATTAGTAAAGTAGTATTTGTAATTTAATATGAATGTTTAAGCTTTTTAAATGTTAGTTTGTAATAAAACGAAGTAATTGCATTCGTTTAAATACGGCTAAAATGCGTGTCTATCAAATGAAAAGACATTGTAAAGGCATTAGTATGGTAGAAACAATTAGCTTTAAGAAAAAATATTTTATTTTTAACAAAGTATTTTTATATTGAAGTTGTTCCTGTCTTTCGCAATTCTGTTTTCAGACATTTCAAAGTCATTGAAATCTTTAAAATTTAAGAATAACTGAAACAAAAGAATACTGTCTTCTAAGAAATGTTGGGAAGTTTTTCTTTTTCTATTTTTATTACTTTTAAACAGGGAAACAGAAATTCAAGCAAACTTTATTATTTTTTTTATTAAAAGTGCATTAAATTTGAAATAAAGGAATTTATAAATGAAATAAATGAATCTAAATATTTAGAGTTGTTTAAGATTTGAAATGTCACATAAAAACATTTTAAATTGTTAATCTTCATTTTCAACTGTATTTATATCCTTAACGCTTTTTAGAAAACATAATTATGGAAAAAATCTCTGTCCATTTCTGTGTTACTTAAAACATCTTTTAATCTAAGTTTAAAAAATAAATTTCTCCCTAAATGAGCAAAGTAAAAAATTTCACATATTTTCCATGAAGAGGCCTTCTAGATAACTCGAGAAAACTTATTGAAGCAAAATTTGTTAACATTATTAGAGTAGTGTGAAGGATACAAATTATCTGCTCACTGAGCGAGAGATCTATGACTCTAAAACACATGATGAAAGAAAACCATATAAAAGGGAATTCTTAGATGCTATTGCAAAAAAAAATCATAAAATAAACATAATAAAATCTGAGATTTTTGTATATTTTTAAAATTTTCATAACGATTACAACAATTGTATCCTATTATATTTAAATCTAAAAAAATTATTTTACATTTTTAAAAAAAATCAAGCATAAAAATCCTTCTTATGCTCTACAATAAAGATATATATATATATATATATATATATATATATATATATATATATTATATGTATGTATATATATATATATATATATATATATATATATATATATATATATATATATATATATATATAACGATATGTATATGTATATATATATGTATGTATATATATGTATATATATGTATATATATATGTATATATATATATGCATATATATGTATATATATATATATATATATGTGGGAAAAAGCAACGACCATCTTTAACAACACAACATTTATTACGATTAACAGAACAAATACAAATAGTTAGACATAAAATAATTAAAGAATATGGGGACCGAGCGAGCGATACGTCTTATCGGCTAGCCAATTAAATGTCCAAGAAATTCTATCTTTTTATGAAGAAATTGGCATTTACGAAAATTAATTTCTAGACCGTATTCACCAGCAACTTTGAGCACAATATTGAACCGATGAAGGGCCTCGTCTTCATCCTTGGCTGGAATTACAATATCATCCATGTAGGGCAAAACATAACCTTTCACAATTAAATCACGAAAAACATAGTTTATAAAGCGTTGGAAGACTGATGGGCAATTGGAAAGACCAAATGGCATTTTAAGGAATTGGAATTGTCCGTTGTAGAGTTACAAAAGCTGTGTATGGTTTACTTTCTTCAGCTACTGGCACATGAAAAAATCCGTTACGAAGATCAAGAGTAGTAAAAATTTGGGCTTCCTGAAGTTTATCTAGTATGTCCTCAATAAGGGGTAGAGGATAATGATCCTTAATTAGAACTCTATTAAGTTTTCTGTAATCGATGAAGATACGGGGAGTACCGTCTTTTTTTACGCACAAATAGAACTTGACTAGCATATTGAGATGAAGAAGGTTCAATAATTTTGTGTTTTAACCATTCATTTATTTGTGTCTCAAAGATTTCTCGTTCAACGAAGGGAAGACGTCTAGGTGGGTGAAAAATGGGTTTGTCATCTGTTACAGTGATATTAAGCTTTATATCCGTCGTTTTTGTTTTATTTGGAACATAAGAGCGCAACAAAGTATCTACTGTAGCACATGTTTCTTTCGAAAAAGTTGGACTAATATCGAAATCCGGAACATCGTCTTGAACATTGTATTGAAAAAATGAAAGAATCGGAAGGAGATTTAAGACATTGCTCATGGGGTTTTGAAAAAAAATATACCGTCTGGTGTAATGGTTAGTTTCGTATTCTTAATTACGTCGCATCCGACAATAAGAGAAAATTGCATAGAATGATTTGGAACTACTCTAATTTGAACCGGAAAATTTTGGTTATCAATGTTAATAATGGTTTGAAAATATCCAATAATAGGAATTTTAGAAAATCCGAAACCAGTTAATACTCCAGAAATATTTAAAAGTGGAGGAGAACTAAGTTGAATCCATGTGTTTTGATTCATTAGTGTGACTTCACTTCCTGTATCAATTAATCCTGAAACTGAACTGTTTAGAATAATGACCTCTTTGCACATGTTACCGTGAGAGGATTGTATATGTAAAGTATTTACGTCATCAGGTAAAGTCGAACTTCCTTGTTTAGTACTACGACGGCAATCTGTAGATTTGTGTCCAAAAAGACCACATGCTAGGCACTTGGGGCCAAGAGAACGACTAGGGCACGACCGAGAGAAATGTCCTACTTCATTGCAATTAAAACAACTTTGTTTAGTTTTAAATGGAATGGCGTCATTAATTTTTGAGTCTCTTTGTTGGTTGGGTATTTTTCTTCCATTACCGCGTCTATTGTCTTCATGGGTATTTTTAAAATTCGATGGATATGAATTACTTATATTTCTAGCACTAACTACCGATTCATAAGTTTGGAGTTTTTCCTTGAATTCCGAATACGATTTTGCACCGTAGAGAAATATTTTATCGGATGGAGTAGCTATTATTCCCTGTATTGTATACTGAATGACAGAAGCTTCGTCAATGACACCGTCACCATGATTCGCAATTTCGCGCATTGCAATAAAATATTGCATAAAACTTTCACTTGAGCGCATTTTCCTATTTTCGAGTTGTTTATGAATGGCAATTGATGAGATTTTATCTGAAAACTCACAAAAGAACACGGTCTTAAATGCGTCATACGAATTAAGATTCCGTTGTGAAAATAAAAAAGTTTTAGCTGTTCCTACTAATAGTCGTTTTGCAAAAATCAATTTTTGCTGATCAGTAAGAGTCGGAAATAATTGAAAATTATCCTCAATGTCATTGAAAAAAGCACGGATCGAATAAGTATCATCGGCTGAAAATTTTCTACAAGTACTTGATAGATCCCTCAAAACAAACCAAAACTCCAGTCATCTCTGCAACCTGGGAGTTCGCAGTCAAAACACTAGACGGACTAGGGTCGGAATTTGTTATTTTCGTTTCAGCGGGAATCAAGTGTTTCGCATCTGTCACAGTAGGGGAAGGGTGTGAACTTTGACCTGTATCCAGCGCTTCGTTTGAAGTACTGAAAGAGGCATCATCGTATGATAAAAAACTAACGTCAAGTGAACTACGAAACTCCACCAGATTTGTGAGGGCATGGAAAATCTTTTCACATAAAACATCTTTTTTAGGGGAAGCTTCTAAATGCAATAGGTTAGCCACAGAAATAAAGTCAGATAAAGAAAAATCTTTTAGCAAAAAATCTTTATGTTTCTCCAAATGAAAATTTTCAGGAAAAGCGTCAAAATTTCGCATTTTCTTTCGCGATGAATGATCAAACTCAGAGTTTCCAAGAACGGTATTAAACAATTTCATAACTCGTGTTGTGCCATATTTAAGAGAATTCGCGATCAGAGGAATATAACTTAATTTTAAAGCCATATTTCTTTTAAAAGAATTAAATAGAAGAATGAGTATGATATAATAGATGAAATAATAAGAGTTAAATTGTATAAACACGACTTAAAATTATAAAATTACGAAATTATGAAAATGAGGAAAATGGGCCTACCTATCTTTGAGACAGTCCACGTAGAAAAGTAATCCAGAAAGAAATTCGCTTTTCACGAGATCAACACAAAAAATCTTTAAATGGCAAGAATCGTCACGTAATCTCACAATATCTTCAATCAAAATGCAACGTCCGTCTTGAAGAATAAGGTTTATCCGTCCGTCTCAAGAATAGTGTTACCCGTCCGTCTGAAGGATAACGTCAGTACTTCTATCCGTCTGTATAATGTTAGAAAGCGTCTTGATAGCTGGTGTCTAGGGTGGATTAACGCACGAAAAGGCAAGGCCGAGCCCCCAAAATGTGGGAAAAAGCAACGACCATCTTTAACAACACAACCTTTATTACGATTAACAGAACAAATACAAATAGTTAGACATAAAATAATTAAAGAATATGGGGACCGAGCGAGCGATACGTCTTATCGGCTAGCCAGCGGAGTGATCGTCTGCGTCAGGCGGCAGGGTACATCTGAAGTGGTGCTCTTGAGTTACATTCCACAAGTGAAGTGGTTTCATGGCGGGACATTCCTACACACACACACACACACACACACACACATATATATATATATATATATATATATATATATATATATATATAAAATAAAGATAGATCATGAAGATAAGATAATAACGATCTATAAAAAAGGTAAGATATTAAAGGTCCCGAATATGATTTATATATATATATATATATATATATATATATATATATATATATATATATATATATATATATATATATATATATATATATATATATATATGTGTGTGTGTGTGTGTCAAGTTTGAAAACATAAAATTAATGATTTAAGGGTTTAAAGGCAGAAAACTCAGTGAACTCTTTTATTCACTAATAACTCCATGTAAAAGTACTTGACGAGTAATAATTGGGAGAGAGCGTCTTCAGAAAGGGCTGCTGTATAAACCTTGGCCAAATGTTTCTTCTTTGTTAGAGTGTAAAAGCTAGCCACTCAACGCCATGTTTGATGTTGGATGTGAAATTTTAGTGTGTCCGTTCAGTGGGTTAAAGACATTATTAAGACATCACTTGATCTTTGACTTCTCGGATGCTTGTCATATTTATGCATATATATAGATATAGATATAGTTATAGATTTAGATATAGATATAGTTATAGACATAGATATTGATATAGATATAGATATACAATATTTAGCTTTTTTCAAAGCACCAAGTCAGAAAACGCAATAATTAACATTTCCCAGGAACAAAATCAGTAACTTATATCTCGCTGTCCTTTTCCTTGAAAAATTCGTGGTTCATATTGGACCTTTAGACACTGAATTCACTTGTTTTCTTTCATCTAATGCTTCTGGATATCCAGGTACGTTGAACTGTGATAATTTCACTTGAAAGTGGAAAGAATTCACTTTGAAGTCATATTGTATAACGTCATTCCCTTGGTTGATTTTGTGGTGTACTAAATTACAGACGGTTCTATTTGAGTTTGGAATTGGAACCAATAAAATGTTAATGATTAGCGGAATAAAATGTAATGAAGTGTAATGAAATGTAATAAAGAGCAATAAAGTGTAATGAAATGTAATAATGTGTAATAAAATGTTATCAACGTTAAGTTTACGACTGATTTGCTGAGTTTTGTGCTTGAGTTTAAAGGCGTCCATATAGTAAGAGATACACCTGAATACAGCCCTGAAAAAGAAAGAAAGAGCTGGTTTTTAATCTTTCAAGATCAAGATGATCTCGAACAGCCCAATTCTTCAAATTCATGACCCATGTTAAAACCAAAATTCCGTCGTCTCATATGCAAGCATCAATTACACTTGATCAATTACATGTCTAAATTTTAGGCATGTATATAAATGCTGTTACATCTTCGCACATCTTCGTGAGCATAACATAGTGTGTGTGTATTTATCATCTTTGAGAAAAAAACTCTCGTAGGATACTTTGGATTTTACCCATGCTTGCAAGCGCTTAAATAAATACTAGTCTAATTATTCTGTAATCAACATGCTATTTTTCACGATGAATCTCAGTGCAGTTATTAGATCGGTCTCACCAAATTCGTTTAAGGGCTAACCAAGATTAATCTCTGTTTAAACGGAGAATTACGTCGCACCATTGGTTGGCGTCATGGCTTAATCACGGTTAGCATTTAAACGACTTTAGTGAGACCGGCCCTTAATAAACACAAAAATTAAGATTCCATCTATATAAGAAATTTATAGAAATTTATAAAGAAGGATAAAGAATTTTCATCTTCCTGTCTCATAAAAATGGTTAACCATAACTTTTTCAGCATTTAACAGAATATTAGCAACTCTTACATGGAATTTTGTAAACATAGCAAATATTCAAGAAGATATACATAAATATTTTATCAAAAGAGTCACAAAACTTTTAGTTATTAAATTACCGTAGAAAATTGTAATAATGGTCTAATTTATACTATATAAACCTTATTTACTTTGGTATAAGAACATTTAGAATAAACTGGACACATTAAGAAGTTTATGACTATTTGCTAGTAAAGCAGGGAAATTAAACTTTTTATGATCAAAACCGATTCGATCCTTTTCATTAACTATCAAAAACAGGCATGAAAATTATATATTACCCAAAAGTAAATCTGTTATAAAGAAATCAAGCACAAATTTGTAGGAATAGAAAAATATTGAAGCAAATCAGTATATTGATAGTATTTCTTTAGTTTATATTTGTGCCTAAAGTTTTAGTCGATATTAAACTATGTTAATTATTCTGAATTAAAGTTTATATTTTAGTTGTTTTAAAATAAATACTGAAAAACTAAACGTGGTTAAAATTAGTTTTTAATTAAAAGCAGAACTGTATATCTATGAGACAAATCAAGAAGAAGGAGAAAATAACAAATTACTACTAAAATTTATAAGAAAATATTTTTTATATTAATAAAAATTTAAATGCTTAAAAATTTTAATTTTTTGGTCCCTTAAAAACTCTTAAGAGGGTTCCAGTATATTTTATTTCATAACTAAATGCTAATTTTTTATTACATATTAATTTCTCAGCAATTTTTCAGCTTTTATTTTTTTACCTTAATTCTACACGTATAGTCTGCGGACTACCTGTGTTTAAAAAGCAAATTTCCTCAGCCACCGACTATCTGCTGATTGTTCAATGCTCAAATCATCAAAATCAGAAGATGGGGTAAAAAAAAACACGTTGCTCGAAAGGCCGAGGATCAAATGTAAACAAAAGCACGACTCGCGTGATGCCAAGAAAACATCGTATCGGCAATAAACCATGAAAAATATATAACCCATAAAGCAAAACGAATTAGTAGTAGCAAGTAGAGCAATCTTAATTATGTCCTGGAGTACGGGAAAATATCGATAGTCACTATTTACAGCTCCGATTGACAACACTGAGTGACGGGTTTAAGATCGAAGGTTGAGGGTTGAAGGTCATTTAACCACGAGGATCACTCGTAACTAGAGTTGTGAGCAATAGAAAAAACGAGGTTTAAACCTGGGAAAAAAACGGGTTTTTTGGGAAGGAAATTTTGAAAATTTCCAAAACATGGGAATTTTGAAGTATTTTGAAGTCGTCAATTCCCATGACACAAGGAGAACGACCATTCTTTTTCTATCTTTGTTGTAGACCTCAAAAGTTCATATTTTCAAAAAATTTAACTATTATATGCTATGAAAAAAATTGAATAACTGGGATTAGCTAACTCTGTTTGGTAAGGTATTATGTTTAGCATTAAAGTAGGAGTCTATTTTTCCTTTGAGAAATATCCAATAATTTTATTATTACATAAATATTAGGCAAGAACCTGTAGTGTCACAAAGCCCATAAATCATTATTTTTCTTGGATGACATCTCTCTCTCTATATATATATAATGTGTGTGTGTAGGAATTGGACACAAGATACAAGTGTCATTTGATTACACCTTTAAATGATATATGCGTTACAAAAAATAATAAACTGTTATTTTAAATTTAAAGATATTTATTTTTGTATTATAAAAGGAGGGGAACAAGTTTAGCATAAAGCAATTTACATAATAAATAATGATCAAAAATAATGTACATAATTATTATATTAGCAATTAAAATGGAAGAAACCAGTTATGTGTTTGAAAAGACTAACAGGGTCATTAATTACATAAGTATTACTATAAAATAATTTAAATTCTCATTGCTATTATTTCTTGAATATATATATATATATATATATATATATATATATATATATATATTTATATATATATATGTATATATGTATATGTATATATATATGTATGTATATATATATATAATATATATATATTATATATATATATATATATATATATATATGTGTGTGTGTGTGTGTGTGTAAAGAAAATTCTCAGGGGTTTTCAAAACTTAAATCAAGGGTAAAAATTCCCGCGTCATTTTCCATTCCCCTTTTTAACCTCTAACCTAAATTGACCACTGGGGCTACAGGTTACTCCCTCAGAGAAGGGGCCTGGCCAATGATAAACCTACATGGCCCTAGCGGACAATTTAGGAAATTTCCAAATAAAAAGGAGATACACACTAACGGAGACAGATTTTTCTAGAGATATTTTCCCACAGATGTTGACCCAGGTGTTAATGGTCTTGTAAATACAACTTTATGCTAGCTGACCCTTCAGTTTGTCCCTATGATGAAGTGGGAACCCGTCCTTCAAAGTTGTCTTAATAAAGGTCTATAGCTGAAACGGTATCATTTTTATGGCCAAGACTGCAACCCCCCATCGAGAAGTCAGTCTCATTACATATATATATATATATATATATATATATATATATATATATATATATATATATATATATATATTACCAAAAGTAAAAAAATAAAATCTCCTAGAAATAATATGCTAGTTCTTAAATAGTCACTGTTGAAAAAATAAATGTAAACACTGTCAAAATGATTTCTTCCCAAAGTTCCCAAAATTCCGGGTTTATTCCCACCTCTTCAAAATTCCGGGTTTTTTACATCTCTACTCGTAACAGAATGTTTTTTTTTTTTTTTTTAATTTTGATTTGCGGTAATATTGGTCATTTATTATGTCTTTAAAACATCATCGCAGTTTTGCTGCTGATTTAAAGCTGAAAGTAATTCAGAAGATCAACGAGCAAAGGGAAATATTAAAAATATCAGGAGAAAACGATCCAATCGTCTTGGAAAAATACAATAGCCTGCATTAGAAGGCGATTTACGTAGCTGGGTTCCCCAACAGAGAAATGCAGGCCGCTTTGTTCCTTCCTGTAAATTTCGTCTCCAAGGCTATGTTAGAAGAAATGATTTCAAATTTTAAAAGGTGAATTTAATTGAGTCTAATTCAAACTTTTAGGCATTTTACTGTACTTAGGTTTTCATTCTTAAAATGATTTAATATTGTCATACTAAAATACATTTATTTGCACGTATAGTCCGATGATTATCTAGTGGTGCGGACTATCTGATAATTTCTTAAATTTTTTAAATAAAAAACAGAAGCCCATGGACTATACGATGGTGCGGACTATACGTGCAAAATTATGGTAATTATAAAATATCAGATACCATTAAAGTTTTACTTTACAGAATCAAAAATGTATTTTACATTAATTCGGTTTGAAATTTAGTTTCTAATACTAAGAAAATTCCTTTTTTTTTAATTCGTATATATTTATGTTATTATTTTTTAATAATATGCTGTACTGTATGACAAAATTATGCAATTTTTAAAAGTTACATAGTTAGTGAAAACTTTGTAAAAAATTAATCCTATAGTCAGAATTTCGTTTTTCTGATGAATTAAATACCAATCAAATTTACAATAAAAATTTTAAATCTCGAAAAGCTCTATGTCTCCATAAACTCGCGGGAATATCGATAAACTAAAAATAAAAAAATTCTTCCCAGCCTGTGGTTCAGGTCATTATATCCATCAAGATCCGGTTTCTATTATGACATACCTAGTTCTGTTTCGAACCGTTTGATTCTCAACCCTTGCGTTATCTTCCGGGCTCTGTCACATCTCTCACATTTTAAACGTTTCTTTATTTTTTAGCTCCTTCTAGAAGACAAGCATTGGGCTACGAACACATGTTCAGCGAAAGCAAATGATGACGCAAGGAGGCTTCCCCGATTCTCCTCAACCGGTTTCTCCCATGATGGGGGGTCGAAAGACCTTTTTCGTCAGCAGCGGTTACCTTTAGAGTCCCACGCCCAAGCTAACGTGTTCTAAATTCTTACTAGGCCAAGTGACCTCAATCAAGAATAAAGATTTGGGGGCTCATATTCTCTTAAGACACCAAAAATGTCGTCTTTGCTAGTCACTTAAATATTTCGGGTGTTTCGAAACTTCTTACTGACACAAAAATTTATAAGTGTATGAACATACATACATACATATATACATACACACACACACATATATATATAAATATAATTGTGTGTGTATATATATATGTATATATATATGTATGTATATATATGTATATATATATATATATATATATATATATATATATATATATATATATATATATATATATATATATGTATATATATATAGATATATATATATATATATATATATATATATATATATATATATATATATATATGATACACACACATATATATAATATATATAATATATATGTGTATATATATATATATATATATATGTATACATATGTATGTGTGTGTGCGTTTGCATTTGTGTGAATGTAGGTAGCATTATTTATTTTTGCTACTTAAGAGCTAAATAGACATATACTTTTAAATTAAGGTGACAGTGAACTATAAGCTGGGAGAAATTTAGAGTAAATACAATGTAGTCTAATGGAATACATATATCTCAGTGAATTGCAAATAACAAAGAATAGGAGTAAAAATAGATCCTTCAAATGATTTTAATTATTATGATAAAGTAGAACACAATTATTAGTAATAATTGCTTTAAAAAATTTTAAAATGAACATTTTTCTATATCTGGAATTTTTAGACAATTTCCAGAGAAATTTCTAAGTGACTTTCCCTCAAAAGTTTATCATATATTTATTTTATAATTTAATAGAACCAAAGTTAATTAAAATTGTTTTCAAATAAAAAATTTGTTACTTCTGTACTAAAATAATTTTATAGATATTTTTACAAGGAAAAAAAGGATATTTTCACTATAGCTATATCTTTCTATTAATATCTTCCTCAAATGTTTACAATAAAGGCTAAATTTTATAAAGTCTAAAGTGTGTTCATTAATTATAGTTCTAAAAATATGAAACTGAATTGACGAAAAATAAATTCCCCAGAATTTTCGAACCTGGGGATACTGTTCTTGACTAAATTCAAATGAAGATAAAAGATATCTGGCAAAAAATCATTTTACAAATTATTAATTTTAATGCTCTAAATTGCTAATTCCAGTAATCATGTGTTCATAAACGCAGAAATTTGAACTTACATAATTAAGGTGGTTTTTATTTAATATCTTCTTTAGTTGTGGTAAAGCGATGATAAAACTAAGCGAAATGAGTTCCACAGATGATACTATATCCATGGATACCGTTCTAATTTGAAGAAACTTAATAACGTCTTAAATCAGAAGTCTTATAAAAAAATCTTTTATTCTGTATAAAAAATTTTGCTCTGTTTTTCTATAACCTCAAAAAGACTAAAATTATAAAAATATTTAGTTTTGTTACATTAAAAGACTAAAAAACTGTATTAATAAATTGAAACATACTAACTCGAAAACCGACGTTTGAAATGTATGCGTTAAGAGTTAATTTGTTACACCAAATAGAAGCTATAAGCTATTTTTTGGTTTGGAGCTCTACAGTGTATTTTTTCGTAACACGAGGGATAAATGGACCGGGATTTACCATTTAAAACCGATTCGTAGCGTCTATGAACACACATGACAGTAACGGGATGCCAGCAAACTCCCGTACCAAAGAGTAGCACTCTACCATTCGGCCATCTTTCGCCCATGCCTGGTGTAGGAAAATCTACACAAGATCTAATAGACCCCATCGCAATATGTGACAGATCTATGGCTAAGGTTAACATTTAGTTTCACTTGGAGGGAACGAGTAACCACGAAGATTAGCCTTAATTTGGTAATTTAAAGCAGGACCAGATCCCTAGGGTTGGCCTACCACATACAGAGTTATTGTCTTGAGCACTTGGAGGACATTGTAACCAAAAACACAGTTTACGGGCCAGGGTCCCCATTAACAAACACAGCTGATCTTAGGCATCTTCGAGCCCCGAATCCGCAACTGTCCAGTTACGAGATCGCTGCCTTTTCCGACTGAGTTACCACGGCTCGATCAATTTTTAGATATCATGAATATGTTTATAGCTATTACTTCTACTTGCTGCTTCTCATAACTGCTTTACCATCTTCCATTTGTTTCTGAACCCGTTATCACCCCAATGCTTCAGTGCAACCCTGAGTGAGGGGAAGGGTTGCAGATGCATTGGGAACCCATGGTTTGTATGTAGGCTTACCTATCCTTTCTGAAAAGAAAAATTCCTTCCAGGAGAACATAAAAAACTAATATTAATTGCTCTGTAGTTGTCTCTAAAAAACTCTACACCTTATTAGGTTTCGGATAGCACTGCATGTGGAGTTTGCAACACGAGTCTGAGAGCTCGTGTTTTGATGTAAAATTTTGTAATCGTTACAAATCGACTTTAAAGTCTTTCAAAATTAAGTTATTTTATATCTAACTAATCTCGTTCAAAATTTAGTACGTTATTAGCAATGTCTAATGTAAATGTGGTTAAACTTTGTAAGTAAATACAGATTGTAGTAAAAATGCATTAATTATTAATTCTTTAAAAATAGTTTGTTAACTGCACCATTTACCCCCCTTCCTCAAATAATACTACAGTTTTTAATATTTATTTCAAAGCACACTAAATAATGATTCTTTTGATATAAATGCGTTTATTTATTTATTTTTGCACAAATGATCTGGGTGATTAAAACCATGGTTATGACATTACAAATTAACCCTTTAACGTGCAAGCTCAAGTTAACTGGAGCGCGCTAAACTGGCCAAACTGTGCACACTCGAGATAATTCGAGCGGCGTTGTACTTTATATTGCTATAATTTTTCACACTCGAATGCAATAGAGAATTGAAAATAACAATGTGAAATTAAAAAAAACAATCGTTCTACTGATATATATCATTTACATGCGACTGTAAGCTATAACACTTAGTTATTCAAATATAAAATATAATATTTTTTCTACTCATCACTTGCTGTGTGTTGTGCTAAAAGAGATAGCAAAGGAAAAAGGAAAATAAAAGAGAGTCGTTACATGTGTAATAGTTGCAATGTTGGACTATGTGCTGCACCTTATTTCGAAATATATCACACAAAAGAAAATTTTGATTAATTTTATAAATACTAGTATTGCTATTATTTATGTTTCAAAAGTATAAATATGTATTTTTACTGGTAATAGTGCTCATTCTGAAATGGGAATTCGAAAAGAAAGATAAAAAAAGTCGATGTGCGTGTAATATTACAATATTCAACTATTTCCTGCAATGTTATCAAAATCCAAAATTGCAATAAAATTTTTTATTATTTTTGCATTTTTGTAATTTTTTTGGTAAGACAACGTTCTAAATTGTGTTTTTTACATGAAAAAAATTTATTTTGTTTAGCCGGCCATTTAAAAAAACTGTGCTTTAAAGGATTAATAATAAAATTATTTGCAAGAATTGCCACTTTTATTACTTTTGGGGTGCCTTGGCTTGTGTTTTCAATCTTGTTTCACTCTCCTTATTTTTTGAATTTATTTACGGCACATATTTTTTATCGTTTGTATCCAAAGTTATGATCTAAAACTATATTATTCTTTTCGCAGTAATAAGAAATATTTCTCTCTTTATAGGATTAATGAAGATTAATTACTTTTAGCTGATAACTTTACATTTAAAATTAACCCAGATACCTATATCTGGTGAATTCATATGTGAAAAGACAGCTTTTGAAGTTATTTTGAGCTTATTTGAAAGTATGAGGTTATTAAATTTATTTGTAAGACTTTAATGTCGTATTTTTAAAGCTGTGGAATTATTGAGATAAATTTGAAATTAATTGTTGTACGGAGGAATATTACAGATGATTTTTTATTAAACATTTTTGCGAGATTCACAGTATTTTTCAACTCTTTATCAAAAGGAAAATATTTGTAGGGTTCGAGTCACATATCAAAACATTTAAAAAAATCTAGGAAATTTATTTCACCAAGTTCCGAGTTTGTAGGTCTATAATTAGCGGAAATATTAATTAAAAATTACCCAAATTAGCTGATTCTTTTCGTCTAAATATGTGTTATTATAGTAATCGATTGACGTCATTAGCCGTTTATGACGTCATCTGAATTCTTTGACTGGTGAATTATATAAGATACTTATCATCCACCTGTTAGTTTAGGTTCGAATTCAAAAATTTAGGGATATTTTTGTCTCCTCTTCGTAAGGCCATAATTAATGGATATATTAATTAAAAATCACACAGAAGTTTAATTCTTTTGGTCTAAATGTTTTCAATTATAAATGAAAATTGTTTACGAAAACGTCATATAATTTGTTCTTTTGCGAACATTATGTACAGAAGAAAATATTCCAACGTTATTAATTATTTGTTCTTACACTTAATTGACATTTATTAATCTTATATTTTACAATTACATTAAAAAATGATAAGAAACTAAACTAAAAACGCACAAATCTTTTAATCTAGAAGATGGTGACACCGATAATCTGGTTATAAATTGAGATTATCGCCAAGTTTATAAAAGGATAATGTTTTTTTTTTACGTATGGTAATATTTTATTATGAGTACTTTGAGCAAAGGAATAACTGCTTTACTGTTATTGTTGTTATTATTAATATTTTGATTATTATTATTAATATATAGTTACTTATAACACCTATTTTTAATCTCTCCTACAAAAATTATATTTCAATTTTCGTTACTTCTTTTAATGCATTTCGTAATTAAATGTACACTTTTATTTGATAAGGTAGTATTCTAAATTTTAACTAAATAATTCTCAAATCAACTCAATAATTTAACTAAAATCACCAAAGAGAATCCTGTTCTGAAGAAACATACTTAATAAGATCGTAAGTAAAAATTATTAAATATTATACTTAAATTATGCGAACTGGATTCATAGTGCAGTTTTATTTTTGTCCTTTAGTGTAGATGTTGTTTTCACATGGTATCAATATTACGTTTGATACAATTGTTATTTATAAACAGTATTCGCTTTAAAAAACTCCATGAAAAAAATTATATTTCAATTTTCGTTACTTCTTTTAATGCATTTCGTAATTAAATGTACACTTTTATTTGATAAGGTAGTATTCTAAATTTTAACTAAATAATTCTCAAATCAACTCAATAATTTAACTAAAATCACCAAAGAGAATCCTGTTCTGAAGAAACATACTTAATAAGATCGTAAGTACAAATTATTAAATATTATACTTAAATTATACGAACTGGATTCATAATGCAGTTTTATTTTTGTCCTTTAGTGTAGATGTTGTTTTCACATGGTATCAATATTACGTTTGATACAATTGTTATTTATAAACAGTATTCGCTTTAAAAAAAACCACGAAATACAATTGATTTCACCGACGTATTTTCTATTCTGAAATTCCCTCATAAAAATATTTTTTATTTTATTCAATATCATTCGCTTCATAGCATCGGTATTTACATATATATTGGTAGGTATGTATATGAAATATTTATTCAAAAAGTCACTTTAGAATCCATAAGAAGCCAATATTGGGCTTCTTAAAATATTACAGCAAAAACGAAAAACACATGTTAACCATATTTTTAATAAATGAACATGAAGGACTTATGTATTATTAGTCATTCATTTGCAAAAACATAAAAATAGATAAATCTATAACACTCAGTTTAAAATTAAATCAAGACAGAATCTTTTATGAGTATTTGCGCAACAAAAACTTGCTTTCACTCAGACACTGTCATTAGCATCATGATTGTGTGTACGATATGGAATGTATATTATGAAACATTGGTCTTCACTGGGTGTACTTCTTTGGCTAACGGAGATCCACTAGCCACATATTCTATGGACTGTTCAGCATCGGTATTTACATATATATTGGTAGGTAGGTATATGAAATATTTATTCAAACAGTCACTTTAGAATCCATAAGAAGCCAATATTGGGCTTCTTAAAATATTACAGCAAAAACGAAAAACCCATGTTAACCATATTTTTAATAAATGAACATGAAGCACTTATGTATTATTAGTCATTCATTTGCAAAAACATAAAAGTAAATAAATCTATAATACTCAGTTTAAAAGTAAATCAAGACAGAATCTTTTATGAGTATTTGCGCAACAAAAACTAGCTTTCACTCAGACACTGTCATTAGCATCATGACTGTGTTTATGCTGTGGAATGAATATTATGAAACACTGGTCATAACTGGGTGTAATTTTTTGGCTAACGGAGATCCACTAGCCACATATTCTATGGCAGGGGTCGGCAACCTGTTTGTTCTTAAGGGCGCATATTTTACAGATAATCAACAGGTATAAATAGGCATAAAAAAACAGATTTTTTATAACTTTATTTTGTTGGTGTCATACATAATGATACATATAGTTCAGTGTGAAACTTGGGTGTCCATATTTTCAGCTAATTTCTTATAATTGGGGATATATTTAGAGTTCCCGGTCCTTAAACAATTATCTAAATGTGAGTCATTAAGCTTTGTTCGGTATTTTGATTTCAAATTTTTCATATTTGAGAACAAAGACTCGCAATTGTATGTTGCACAATATGAATAAATTTTTAGCGCACATTTCCTTAAATTAGGATACTTATTTTCATCGACTAAATTCCAAAACATTTTATCATTACTATGCGCTTTTAAGATAATATCACTTTGCAAGTTTATTATTTCTAATTCTAGGTCTTCGATATTATGAAGCTCGAAATACACTGAAACTAATTCAAGGACATCATCTTCAGTAACATTGAATGGATTTAAGAAAAATTTTAGAACGGGTTCTAATGCTGCAAAATCGTCAAATCTAGAAGAAAACTCTTCTATTAGCTTATTTATAATTTCTAAATATGATGTAGCAGTAAAATTTTCGTTATTCAAATTTAAACTCTCAACAGTATATTTTTGTATTTGGGATATGTGATAATGATTTTTTCAATAGATTGGATTTCAACAACACTAACTTGCATTTGAATGTCCTAAACTCAACTGACTACTTGCTGTATATCGCCGTTTGACAAGAGTAAGTAAATCGCTCTGGCTATCATACATTTACATTAGTCCAGCGAGGGCGCATTAAAAATCGATCGGGGGCGCCATGGCGCCCGCGGGCGCCGCGTTGCCTACTCCTGCCCTATGGAGTGTTCACCCTCTGATCCATCATCATCATTATTTTTTCATCCAAACATTCCTAAACTTAATTTGCTCTCTTAGACTAATGCAAATGCATTTAAAATCCCCTGTTGATCGTTATTAAATACTGCTACATTTTAAAACATTTTAGATCCTTATAGGACACATTGCCATTATATCCCTTATTTAAAACATTTTGACCCTCTGAAGAATGAAAAATAAAAGGTTCATACCCATCGAACTTGTATGATGGGAATTTCCACTTTAAGTTTTTGTTTCTAAATATCGCGAAATAAATTTACAAACTTTCTTGTCGAAAATGATTCAAAATATAGTTATAACACCCGGCTAATTAACACCTTTAGCCAAGACATTTTATGACTGTCAAGAACCTTTTTTGAGTGCACAAAATAAATGCACAAAAAACTAGTTTTCATTCGGAAACTGTCAATAGCATGAGTGTATGCATGCTGTATAATGAATAATATAAAACATTAATTTTCTTTCACAGGTTTTATTTATTTATTATTTTTTTGCTAATGACTATCTACTAACCACATATCCTACGAAGTGTTTACCTTGTGGTTTCATCGATGTGATCAATCACCATCATTATTTTTTACAACAAAATTCTAGCTTCAAAAAAGCATTCTCTAAAACTCAATTTGTCTTCTTCGACGTAATTATCTGTTTTTATGATAGTGACTTGAACACTCATGCTCACTATTATTAAATATTTTTTCTATTGATAACTGAGATTGTTTTTTTAAATTAGTAATTATGCTTATAAGATTTTTGAAGAATTTTGAGAAATTTTAGAACTATGATTAAAGAATAGTTTAAACATTTTGTAATATTTTGAAACACAATAATGCCATTTTCTCTCTTTTCTGAACCAATTTACACAAATGAAGAATGAAAAATGAAAAGTTCATAACCGTCAAATTTATATAATAATAGAGCAACTTTCACTAAGTTTATTTTCTAAATTTCACAAAATAAGCTTACAGTCACTTTCTAGTCGAAAGCTATCCAAAATATAGCTATCACATTCAGCTAACAAGCACTGTAATTTAGGACCTTTTATGAGTGCACAAAATAAATGCTCAAAAAACTAGTTTTCGGTCAAACACTGTCATTAGCCTGTTGAGTTTCTTCACGAACTGTAATGAATATTGAAACTGAACTGTAACGAAACACTGAACCGGGTTTCACTGACAGGGTAATTTTTTCTCTAACGGGTGATCCACTAACCACATATCCTACGGATTGTTTACCCTGTGGTTTCATCGATGTGATCAATCATTATCATTACTTTTTGCTACAGATATCTCGCATTAAGGAAGCTTTCACTAAAACATAATTTGTCTTGTTGGGCGTAATTATCTATTTTCTTGCACGTGACTTGAACACTCCTCACTATCCTAAAATATCTTTTCTGATGATACCTGGGATTATTTTTTTTTAAATTTAAGAATTATGATCATATATTTTTTTTATTTATTTTGAGAAATTTAAGAACTATGCTTAAAGAATACGTTGAGAAATTTTGCAACATTTTGAAACACAACATTGCCATCTTCTCGTTTATCTGAACCATTTTACACTAATGAAGAATAAAAGATGACAGGTTCATATCTATCGAATTTGTATGATGGTGCAACTTTCACTGCGTTTCTTTTATAAAATTCGCAAAATAAGCTTACAGTTACTTTCTATTCGAGGCGATCCAAAATGTAGTTATTACATTTAGCTAACAATCACTGTAATTTAAGACAAAACCTTTTATGAGTGTACAAAATAAATGTTCAAAAAACTAGTTTTCAGTCTAATACTGTCATTAGTATGTTAAGCGTGTGCACAAGCTGTAATGAATATTGAAACTGAATTGTAATGAAACACTGAATCGGACTTCACTCACAGGGTAATTTTTTCTTTAACGGGTGAACCACTAACCACATATCCTACGGAATGTTTACCCTGTGGCTTCATCGATGTGATCAATCATTATCATTATTTTTTGCTACAGATTTCTCGCTTTAAGGAAGCTTTCACTAAAACATAATTTGTCTTGTTGGGCGTAATTATCTATTTTCGTGCAAGTGACTTGAACACTCCTCACTATCCTAAAATATCTTTTCTGATGATACCTGGGATTATTTTTTTTTAAATTTAAGAATTATGATCATATATTTTTTTTTATTTATTTTGAGAAATTTAAGAACTATGCTTAAAGAATACGTTGAGAAATTTTGCAACATTTTGAAACACAACATTGCCATCTTCTCGTTTATCTGAACCATTTTACACTAATGAAGAATAAAAGATGACAGGTTCATATCTATCGAATTTGTATGATGGTGCAACTTTCACTGCGTTTCTTTTATAAAATTCGCAAAATAAGCTTACAGTTACTTTCTATTCGAGGCGATCCAAAATAAAGCTATTACATTCAGCTAACAAGCACTGTAATTTAAGACCTTTTATGAGTGCACAAAATAAATGCTCAAAAAACTAGTTTTCAGTCTAATACTGTCATTAGTATGTTGAGTGTGTGCACAAGCTGTAATGAATATTGAAACTGAACTGTAATGAAATGCTGAACCGGGTTTCACTCACAGGGTAATTTTTTCTCTAACGGGTGATCCATTAACCACATATCCTACGGATTGTTTACCCTGTGGTTTCATCGATGTGATCAATCAGTATCATTATTTTTTGCTACAGATTTCTCGCTTTAAGGAAGGTTACACTAAAACATAATTTATCTGGTTGGACGTAATTATCTGTTTTCGTGTAAGTGATTTGAACGCTCCTCACTATTCTAAAATACTTTTTCTGATGATACTTGGGATTGTTTTTTTTAGTTTAAGAATTATAATTATATATTTTTTATTCATTTTGAGAAATTTAAGAACTATGCTTAAAGAATACGTTGAGAAATTTTGTAACATTTTGAAACACAACATTGCCATCTTCTCGTTTATCTGGACCATTTTACACTAATGAAGAATAAAAGATGACAGGTTCATACCTGTCGAACATTTGTATGATGGTGCAACATTCAGTGCGTTTCTTTTCTAAATTTCGCAAAATAAAATTATAATTTTCCTGATCGAAAACTATTCAAAATATATTTTTAACACTCAGCTAATAAAAACTGTAAATTAAGACAGAACTTTTTATGAGTACACAATATTCATGCACAAAAAACTAGTTTTCTGTCAAACACTGTCATTAGCATGATGGGTGTGCGTATGATCTATAAAGAATATTATGATACTTTGAACCAGATTTTACTCACAGGGTATTTTTTCGCTAACGGGTGATCCACTAACTACATATTTTACGGAATGTTTACATTGTGGTTTCATCAATGTGATCAATCATCATTATTTTTTTGCCACAAATTTCTCTGTTAAAAAAAAGCTTTCACTAAAACTCCGTTTGTATGTTTGAACTTAATTAATTGTTTTCTTGTAAGGGACTTGAACATTTCCTGCTCACTGTTATTAAATACTTTTTTTTCTGGTGATGCCTGGGATTGCTTTTTAAACTAAAAAATTTTATTAAAACTTTTTTGCATATATTTAAAAATTTAAAAAAATTATAATTATTTAGGATTATTCATAACATTTTGAAATATAGAATTGCAATATTATGCGTTATCGGAACCATTTTTCATTGTTGAAGAATGAAATTCACAATGAAAGATTCATGTTCGTAAAAATAATCTGATGGGTCATCTTTCACTCTAAGTTTATTTTCTAAATTTAATGAAAATTTTTATAAACTTTCTGATTGTTAGTGATCTACAATTTTTTGTGCGCAGTTAGATGACCGTAGATAAAAGGAAGTACAAATTAAACCTTATGTGTTAGCGGTGATTTATACATTATATTGTGCATAATAGTTCTTTTCTATAATTTAGAATGTTTTGTTTATTTTAAAAGAGTTTAATATATCTGAAGAAAATAAAGGATATTATAGACTAAAATAGGGTAGGATAAAACGAAAAAAATAATTTAAAATAACAAACTAGACTAGAGAAGGATAAGATAGGAATGGAAAACTACAGAAGTCTAGTCTAGGATACGATTGGACAGAATGAACTATACTAGACTAGAATAGGATAATTATATAGAATAGTCATATTAGAGAATAAGATAGGCAAGAACTATGTTACATTAGTGAAGGAAAAATGAGTTGGAAATGGTGACATGAATATCGCTTGAATGTGGGCGAGTAAGGAATCTTGGCGATATTCATCAAATATTTTTATGAATTCACTGTCTTTAAAATGGCATATTCCAGGGATTCTCAAACTTTTTTTGACGCTTTCCAAGACATTCTCGGTACATATACACTAATAATGGTTTAAATACAAAGGTAAAGGAGAAAAAAAATGTTAAAATTTAATGCTCATTTTTCTTTAATCGAAATGTAAAACAGAATGAATTCTTCATTATTCTTTCATTATTGTTTCAGTATCCCAGCTATACGCTAGCGGTCCCATGAGAACCGCAGACATAGCCGATTAAAATTTTCCTTTCTATAAAGACTATAGAAAAAATATAGCCGTTTCTGGCGTGTGCCTTGCTCCCCTACACACGACATTCTTTTCATATTTTCGTAGTTATATATATACATGCATACATATATATATATATATATATATATATATATATATATATATATATATCTGTGTGTGTGTGTGTGTAATATGGGCGAGACTCATTCAAAATCACAACACAGTTTATTTCTGGTAAGAAACATGAAATCCATACAACAGGCAAACACTTTTACAACCTCGTGCGCATAGACAATGTGATCCCGCACGTACGCTTTTCAAGTAGGGATTCCTCCCGTAAAAAGACTACGAATAATCCTAAGCACAAATGATCACGTGATAAAAAATACCCATGTTTAAAGAGAACGAGTTAACTATTGGCGAAAGTAGTACAGACAGTCTATAGCATGTCTGGGGGAAAAATCAGAGTTACCGCGCAAACCCCAAAGTAATTTATGAACAGCAGTTAGTAAATCAATATTAAAATATGTAAATAACGGATTTTGATATTACACACACACACACACACACACATATATATATATATATATATATATATATATATATATGTATATACATATATATATATATATATATATATATATATATATATATATATATATATATATATATATATATATACAAATATATATACATATATATATATATATAATATTATTGGAATTATTTCTGAACTGTATTCAACTGTATTTAACAATTTAACACCATTTCACAACACCATGAATTAATACCTTTTTTTTCTGTCGTATCTTTTAAAAAAACATTATAATTGTGAAATTCGCAGTAACCTAATTTTACCATGAAATGAATGACAGATTTTAGTATTTCTTGTGTATTGTTTAAAATGTCTCACGACATTGCCTAGAATTTAATGAGTTACTTCGACAGCTTTCAGTTCACATGTGTATCACCATTCAGAAGTTTCTTACTTTACAATGGAGCTGATCTAAACATAATTTTCTCACGTGTCTGTCTTACTGATGTAAACGATATTAATATCCATGACTGCCTGTTTGTGTTGGAGATGAACGTCTAGTCCAATCTCTTGCAATTTTTCGAAGTCTGAATAAATTGATTAGTTTAAGGAATCTGGCCTTGATCTCATCTTATTCGACTTTATATTTTTTATTTATGTGTGAACAAAGAGAGGACTTCTTCCAACTACATTAATGAAGTATTAAATATGAAAAATTTTAAATTAAGAATATGTGTATAGAATTTTACAAGACAAGTTATAGGCGTGTGTATTATCTTAAAAATTACTTTAATAATCTCCGATTTAAAACTCCTATGTTTCTCCCATCATCGTTTATTTCTTTTCAATACAGCTCTTAGCAAAAAATCATGCTCTGCAAACTAATCGTTAAAAAGCTGTTGTTTTCGGAAACGCTTTTGGAAAGTGTAGATAGGACAATGTAGATTTTCCCTTGTAGATTAAATCCCTTAGGCTTAGAACCTAAAGGAATTCGCAATAAAGAAAATATTTTAAATTACCAGACAGAACAGTAGCATGACTGGCGCCATGGCGCCACCATGTCTAGACAGTGACTCATCTCCGATGAGGTAATTATATGGAGTAGAGTATTATACATATGCGTAAGTTGCATCAAATACAACGAAAACTTATGAAACAAGCAAAAAAGACGACACAACAACTTTCGCAGAGACTGAAAACATGCCGTTAAAAACTCTTACGGTCCATCTCATTTTTTTATAACAACTGAAAATATATTTTTTAGTTCTTAGAGTAATTTTCCCAAATTTTAGTGCCAAATTTTATTTGTACTCAAACTTTAAAATATTCACAGGGAGCAGTAGCAGTTGCTATGTGTTTAATTTGTTTATGTGCGACAGCAGTTGCTATGTGCTTCTTATTACTATTGAAAGCCCCTCTTATTGTTATCAAAGATCCATATCTCAATAATAACTTACATATTGGCTTTTCATTAACCAACAGATAACCCAACTTGGGTATATATAACTTATCCTAATCTTTTACTTTTACCTCCAAAAAATTTTAACTCTTTAATATTTAGTACTCTAGAATGTTTCATGAAATTTTAACTTTAAACTCACAGTAAAGGATTTCTTCAAAATATTAAATTTAAGTCTTTCTGAATAAGGATTGAATGTTTCCAAACTCACGTTCCAGCTTTACTTTTTATGTCATGGACTATAATGCACAAGTGTTATAATGCACTATTAACATTTTGTGGATACAATAATCAAGATAAACGATTCACTTCTATAATTAATCTTTGCTTTTCTAAAGATATAATTATTTCAAGTTCTGTAGACAAGCTTTCCACCTTTAAAATTTGTGGAAAGAAAGTAGCAATAATGATATTAGACAAGTGGCTAAATTCCATTGAGCGGAAAGCTGCCGACGTTTCATTATGTGAGAAATTATAACTAGTTTTTTGTTTTCAAAATCTAATGTTTTTTTAACTGTATTACATGATAAAAAAGATATGTTAAATCAGATAATTTAAATTTATTCTTATATTATTATTATAACCCCTAATTTTAAGAATTAGAACCATAGTACTCCCGTATTAGTAGATTTGTAGATAATACTTGACCGGAAACAGATCATAAGCACCAATTTTATTCAGTTTTACAAAGTTATTTTCCAATATATTTATTACAATAAATTTCTTTCATATGGACTGAGGGATTTTGTTATTAGATACCTTTGCTAAAGAATTTATGGAAATTATACAAAATTCCTTTAATCTTTTTTTATAGAAAGAAATGCTTTAGCAAAATTAATCAATTAGAATTCTGGACAACTCAACTTTCTTTAAGGAACAAATAAAATCAAATTCTTATCACGAAAAATTAAAAGAGTCACAAAAAACTCACTAATACTAGCCTAATCTAGAAAACATACATTTTTTTAACTATTTTCTGATAAAAATTAGAAATATCACATGACATAATTTTTGCACTAACTAATCTTCAAAATTCGGGATGAAATTCTTCCTTAAAATTTGGAAAAAAAATTTAAAAATTCTTTAAAAAAAACGAGTTATTGCTGGGTGTGATCAACTCTTCTTTCCATAAATTAAAAAAAAAGATTGTCTATAGAAATTAAAATAATTATATCATTATTAAAGTGAATATTAAAATTATCTCGTTCATTTTGATAATTTTATCTTCAAAATAAAAAAGTGCATTATAATCCCATAAATCAAAATAGCAATAAATACTCATGATAAACTGTTTGAACTATATAGAATACTACTTGTGAAGAAAAGATGCAGCTATATAATGCACCATTGAATCTATGAATAAATTTACTAAAAAACATTTTATACAAGGTCCCTCCTTGTTATTGAGGTCGATATTTATGCTATATTTATTTAATAAGGTCTTTACATTATCTTTATTTTTAATCATGAGCACTTCTCTGTTGACATACTTATTACCTTTACAAAATATTGAGAAAATTTTAAGCAAATCTCAGAAAATGCATTTAATACGAAATACTCTTAAGTAAGTCCCCTATAAAGCGATTAACTCATACCACGTTTAATCAGCCTGTTTGGTCCCCAGAGTGAGACACGGTAATTTAACTGTCATGTCACAATTTCATAAAAGACACATCTTGAAACTTGGTAACACGCTAGGACCTAAAATGTTGACTGCGGGACACAAAACTAAATGTTTAGCTTGTGCTTAAACAGGCGGAATAGTTATATGATGATGAACTTTAAAATATGTCCTACTATACGACAAGGGCCTTGATATTGGCAGAAGTGATATTAAAAAATAGGTTAAAGTACAGAATTCCACAGAAAGATAAAATGACAAAAAATAGTTAACTTTTGTGTTTTTAATTTAAAATCAGTAGTTACTAAAAATTTTGCAGCGACCCAACATAATTTGACACTCAGTCCCGAGAATGTAGAAAATGCCTGTATTTTATATAGGGTGGTATTGCAAATGATTTAATAAAAATGCGTTTATATATAAAAAGTCTGAGAATTATATCATTTAGGAAAGAAAATACTTGAAAGGTATAAGAACTCATGAAAAAAGTCTTTACTTCAAATTAACGTACTGAAAATATACATGAATAGTCATGTAATGTGATTAATTACTTAAAAATAGTTTGCTTTCTGAATAGAGCTATATTTGGTTCAGCTTTCTTTATTTTATGGTCTACTATATTTTTACGTCAAAACAGGTAGTCGGATCATGACATACTGTTCAAAACTAATTCCAAATGGCTTTAAAAATTCAGGTAATTGCATCTTAACCCACGAACTAAGGGACCAAAACCATTTATGGCCTTCTATTGACTAAAATGGAGCTAACTAGATCAAAATATTCAATAGCTAATAAAAAAAAATAACTGCTAAAGCAAACTTAAATTTCTAAATGCTCTCATTATCATATCAAGTGTTAAATCATGTAGTTATTTTAGGTCTATGAAATTTATTGTTTTTAGTCCTAGTATTTATTACTCACTGCTTCATCTTGCACGTGTATTCTTTTTAATTTGAAAAACCAAACGGCATTTGTTATTTTTCTGAAGAGAATGCATTTTTAATACTATCCTTAAGGTATAAACAGAAATTCAAAATAACAGAAATTCACAAAAAAGTCAAATTATAAAAATGTTCCTAAAAACCATGAACAAATGTACGTAATATTATTGTATAAATTATGTTTTTCCTTAGTAAAGTTTAGTATCCAACTACAATTTGGGGTAAATTTTAAAACTACAGTAAAAATGGTTATGAAATGCACTGGTAGTATTTTGAAAGGATAATATGGATCCAACCAAATTTTATACAAAACTTTACACTTTAATCTAAAATATTTATGTTGTTTACTGTGTAGCTATGTGCCTTATAAATTTTGTGTAATTGCAGTACTTATCCCCATATTAAAAATAAAATTAAAATTGTGTAGTTGAAACATTGAAGGTGACAGTGGATATTCAGCTGAAGAAAATGCAATGAAAAATTAATAATTATATTTTATTGAATCATCAAAAATAACTAAGATTAAAAAGCAAAATAAATTTTAAAATATCTATTGTATTGCGCTGAATATAATTAATAACAAAACTAGAACTATTACTACCAATAAAATAAAACTTCTGAAATTTATAAATATTTCAACACACATCTTTAACAGTCGTTAGATCTCTTTGAAATTTGTCATTTATTTACCTTGGAGTACATACAATCAAAATTAGCTCAAACTCAGAACTCGAAAGGGTTAATTTATGCACTTAGTACTTTAAAGCAAAGGTTCTCAATTTTTCTTGTGCGCATTTAGTTTTATAATACTCGAGGTAAATGATTGGTATCAACTCGCGATAGAAGGACAATTCTTAGCACACACTGGTGATAGAAGACAACTTTTTTAACTGTTAAGTATCTTTTTGCCATCTATAACAATTTCACAATATATTGTCTACCTTTCCTTGTTATTGACGTGGCATTCATGTAGGGGCACTTCAGGATGTCACTGCATGAATTTTAAGAAACACGGCATAAGAGAACTGTTACACACATTTTGAACAGATAATATAGAGTGTTTTATTACTATTCTTTCTTTATTTTATCATTTATTATTGACGGTGATAAAAGCATTTTTTCTGGTGTATAAAATGTATACTATAAATAAAATTGCCCATAATATGTATAAAAACTTTCAGGAACTTTTTTCAGTAAAAACTTTAATAGATCAAAAAATTATTATTCATTTTCTTTTTTAAATTAAACCACCAGTTTTAGGTAAATACATTTTCATTGACATATTACATTTTCAAGTAAATGAATTTACAATAACAATGTTTAAAACCCCATGATTGCCAAAATTTCCCTTTGTCTCCTTTGCTGATTCCGATGATATAGTTTTAGTCTTTCTACCTCCAGAACCCAGCAATAATAAATAAAAAAATAAAAAAATATACGCTTCACCCTGAAGAGGGATAAAAGGGGTTAAAAATTCATCTCGTGATGTAAGAGAGGTTTTTTTATGTAGGGGTGATCAGATGCAGTGTCTTGGAGTCCAAAATTCGGCTAGTGAACCGGTTTTGATTTCGCCAGCTGAGACAGTTCTGGCAACCTAAAACTCCGTATTTCTCGGTTCGAAGTGAACTCGTTCTCGAACTTTGCATCGATTGCCGAAATCATTGAAGGAAAAGGGCTTTAAAAGATATTTTTATCCTCTTACGGAGCAATTTAGATAGCAAGTTCAAACAACCTGCCATGGCGAAATTTCGAGTATGATTGTGACACCCGGGCATAAAGCAATGAAACAACTCTGTTAAACTGTTAGGTCATCAGTACTGTCATAGCGATCGAGTAAAAGAAAATCAGAGCCGATATGATTATAAATGAAAATATACAGTTCTTAAAGTAAAAAAAAATTCTGCTCTTAGTTTAAGACGACTGTTACCTTTTAACCATTGCAAAATTAATTTTATATGCAATATTCAACAGCATAAAAAATTATATATTTAGAAGAATGTTACATTTTACTGTTACACTATCATTCTTATTTGATTATTTAGTACCCCAGTTTTTTCTAAATTTAATAGAATTTATTTTAGAAATAATATTTTAGATAGTCCTTATATTTCCACTATTCTTATTACGCATATCTTTGGACTTAAATATCATGATTGTTTTCAGTTTATAAAGTTGATATTTAAAGCAATGCAATGTATCTTTTGAATAAGAAACGAATATACTATTTCAGTGATTAAAATAAAGGTAATTAAAGTTAAATTTATGTTTTTAAAAAGCCTACTTGTGTAAAGGACATATAATATTGATTTCACATATGGTCATTTAAGACCCATGTGCAAGGTAGATAACTGTAATTAAAAATAGTTATTAAAACTTTAATGATTTAAAATTTTCTTCTAAATATAGAACATATTTGATAACCTTTAGGCCAAAAACAAAGATGGTTTAACAATCAGAAAAATGTAGCTAAACTTATAGATAAGGTGTTTTCAAATGTTTAAGTAAGCAGGACAATTTGTTTTAATTATTTTTAAAATTTTGTTGTTTGGGAAGCCCCATACTGTGAAGCAAAAGAAACTATAGCCAGTTATATACATATATCAGAAATTAAAATATGGTATGTAAAATTTGCTTTTGTTTTAATTAAGAAATATTATGAGTACTACTTGCTATTTCTATTTTATCGTCTGTTATAGTTAAGAGCCACATACATACTGTGATATTCATATATTCCTCTATGCACTCTCACGCTATGCCTCTCTTCCTCATATATATATGTGAACACCCTCGAGCGGAATTATAGAGAGTAAAGAAGCTGACGCGGAAGAAGACAAGAAGAATTTGTTTAAGTAAGCAAAGTCAGAAAGACACTTCTGAGAGGTAATTCGGACTGGTAACATCCTCACTGCTTGTCGTCCCAAAATGCTAACAAAGGATATCTAATGGCTTAGCCATAGACAAAAGGAATATCACTAAAGAAATTTTAATAGACGAACTAATATGTGTCTTTTATGCCTTAATCACTCGGAACGTCTCATATGTTATATATATACATATGGCATATATATATATATTATATATGTATGTATGTATATATATATGTATACATGTATATGCATGTATATATATATTATATATATGTATGTATGCATGTATATATATATATATATATATATATATATATATATATATATTATATATATATATATATATATATATATATATATATATATATATATATATATATATATATATATATATATATATATATATATATATATATATATATATATATATATATATATATATATATATATATATATTAAGAATCAAGTCAAGAATAAGATCAGGATTTAGAATTTAGAAACCTTAGCACATGTATTGTATAGCATATAATAATAGCAGACCCCCCCCCCCCCCAAGTCAAGTCCATTTTGGAAGGAAAAACATATTTCTTCTCTCAGACTGTCAATATCTTTTACTAATAAAAATTTTCAAAATTGGAATATAAGAGCTTTTTAATGACTCAATTCTCATCATTTGGCACTTATATATATATATATATATATATATATATATATATATATATATATATATATATATATATATATATATATATATATATATATGTGTGTGTGTGTTTGTGTGTTTTCGGTTTTTATATTTTTGCAGTCAAGATAGTTTTTCATAGCTCGTGTCCTTAGTGAATGTTCTCAAACAAAGCAAACTTATCCATAAACTTGTGTTTTTATCATGAAGTAATGTTTTAGTATTTTCGATTATTTATTTTATGGTAAGAAAAATAAGTTAATAAAATTCAAAACGTGGGTTATTTAAAAAAATAATAATGTATATCAGTGTCTAATTTGTCAGTTAAAGCGCTGTTCCCACTGTGAATGACTTAAATATACGTTTAGTGCAGGAAAATATTACAGACACCTATAGCACGGACATTAATTCTTGCTCATTCTTCTTTTTGACTAGTGTCTAAAATCCTAGCAATAGTTGATCAGGGTGCAGAAAAGACATTTGAGCTCCTACATAATTTCTCAAGTTGCCAATGATTTCCAATTTTAAATGGATTTTATCTCAGGTAAAATATTTTAATATTTAATTCCTCTTGTTTCCTAAAAGTAGTAGTTGTAAAATTTATGCTTCGGTTTTGAAACAATTAATTCCTTTTCTCTTATTATGTAATATTACAGTTGTCTTATCTTTTATGCTTTGTCTCCATAATAAAGGAAAAAGAGGAATAAATTTCGATGTAAATCACTTATTAAGTTAATTATAATACAAATATGAAGCACTCAGTCGGGTTATAGTTACGAAAATTACTATCGAATACAAAAAACGATGAAAAGTACGAATAAGAAAGATATAATCAAAAGTTCCTGATGAAAACTTTCGAAAAATTTGAACAATTAAAATATAAAATTAGAAAAATTAAAATAATATAGAATAATGTATTATTTTTATTTAGAAATTTCAATAGAAATAATGTACACAATTTCATTATATTTCCTCAGTAAGTTAATAAGATTTACGAATGACGGTTGAACTTAAAATGTAATGCTCCTTCAAATATAGAGGAAAAAAGTTACTAGTTGAAACCTTAGGTGATCTAATGCTAGAAATATCATAAACCCATCAAAATCAATAAAAACAATAATTTTTAACTCCAAAAGTTTATTGTTAGAGTAAGCATTTCAGTTTAAATACTTTATAAAAGACAGTTTTTGGTGATTATTAGAAACAAAGAAGAAAGTTTCAAAAGAATAAAAAAATATACGGAATAAGTGAAAGAAATTCAGACTATCTGTACAATAATTTTTAGTATAGGGTCTTTTGAACCTGTGGGTAAGCATTCACTAGAAAAATCGTAATAAAATATAATACCTGTATCTAAAAATCTTTTTAGAACATACAAAATATATCTAATTATTCTTTTAAAATAAAATTGATCTTCTAACTATATTAATTTTAACTAATTTTTACTATATAGTATGCATGTAAAGCTATCGGCAAATTTCGAAGATATATGATGGTTAGAAATACCTAGAGGAATTGAGATATAAATTTCAAAAATTTTTGTTTTAAATATTGTATAACGTATCTGTCAATAATAATAGTCTGTTTTAGTAAGAATTTGATCAGATGAACAGCTTCTGAAGCTTAAACAGCTTATTGCTCTCTTTTTGAAAAATACAGAAAACAACTGTTAATTTAAAACACGAATAAAATATTTCTTATATTGTCCCGAAGATTCGAATGAACACACCGTTTAACTTAACAGAAGAATTTATTGAAGCTAAGTAGCAACTCGCAACTTCACAAGATCGAGAAGTTGCCTACAACTAGTGGGTATCAGCTTTTATACCCGAACAAAATATTCGAGAAATAACTAATTTACATATTAAAGATAGATCTAGAATGTACAAGAACATAAGGAAACAATAAATAACATTTTTAAATTAAAAACCCGCACTTTGGAAAAACAGCCATGGCAAGCATAGAACCCACAATCTTCCGGTCTGGATCATGTGCTTTGACCATTCGGCCACTTAGCTCGTTGGATAATCTTCTTTATGCGGCAATATATTTGAAAAAAAAAAAAACTTTGCATTTTACAATCTCGTTGATGTTCTGTATTAATAAGAGTTATTTTTTAACTTCAGGATGGAGAAAGAAACACTGAGAATATTTTCAACATTCAGCAATGCCCAAAATTGAGTAATGACTGAACGATGACCGAATGAGGAGAGCGGTACTCTTCAGTACCGGACTCCGTATGTTCGAATCCCGCTGCTGGCGTGGATGTCCACAGCCTTTCGGAATAGGCGGGTTATTTTAGCAGTTCGACTACTAGATTTAAAAATCATCTAAGGTTCATTGTGAAGAAAGGGTCTAATACTTTCTAGAAGAGTCTTGATTGAAAACGTACTGATATTGAAAACGTATCTTTATTTGTTATAATTCAAAATCTAGAAATGTTTTAATGCAGGAAAATTTTTTAGGAAATATATATTATTATATTCTGGCCCAAGCGACAACTTCATTTAGATTTTAGGCATTAACCTATAACTTCAATTATAGAGATTTAAAATGATACTCAATTAATAAATCAATAATACTTAGAAATTCTATTGAAATTTAAAGCTCTAAAACGCATGAAAAAATAAATAATAAATGAAAATGTAGGCATTGTATGAAGTTATTATTAATTAGTCAATAGAATAATGTTTGAATCTTTGAATGATAATAATTCATTCTTTAAATCAGTGAATTTTTTGGGGAGAGAGGGGAGAGGTCCAAAAGGTTTCATCAAAACTACAATGACCTTTCAATCTTATAAAAATATTCATTACCCACACACACATATGCACAGACAAAATAATACTATAAACTTGCATACATACTTAGTTTTAAATGAATATATAAATACATCATAAAATGGATCAGCCAAGTTGAACGTAATGTTATTGTATATTGAAAAAAAATAGATTGAAACCACAGAAATTTGAAAAATTAATTAAAGTAATTTTATGAATAATTTCAAAAGGTTTCATCAAAACTAAAATGACCTTTCAATCTCATAAAAATATTCATTACCCACACACACATATTCATAAACAAAATACATACTATAAACTTTCATACATACTTAGTTTTAAATGAATATATAAATACATCATAAAATGGATCAGCCAAGTTGAACGTAATGTTATTGTATATTGAAAAAAAAACAGATTGAAACCACAGAAATTTGAAAAATTAATTAAAGAAATTTTATGAATAATTTTGAAGGTTTCATCAAAACTTGACCTTTCAATCTCATAAAAATATTTTTTTATATACCATATATATATAAATTAAAAACATATCATAAATCATAATACAAATTATAGTTTTAGAAGAAAAAAATTTCTTCTAGTTTTTAATAAATTCAAACATTATGTTTCTATACTAAATTTGTTACCGCTTGTTATGAATTCTAGAGCAAAGAATTGTTTTTACTATTTTCATGGTTGAAAAGGATGTTTTGACAAATGCAATAAAAAAAGGAATGTACACAAATTTTGATAAATTTAAAAAAAATACATAACTTGAAAATTTTTTGGAGTGGGTCCAGACTTTTTTGATCCCTTATATAAATACTTCCTTGCTAAAGATAATATAAATACATACACACTGAAGAAAATTTATGCTTATCTACTGAGTAGTACGTTTTAATAAACATTACTACGCTTTAATTATGTCTATATTAGTTCTTCTATATCTTTATTGTAGTCAATTAGGAGGAATAATTTCATAACTTTATAAGAGAGGAAACAAATTTTGAATAACTCAAAACTTTCTATCCTTTCATTAGGTATTTATTATTTTATGATAGGCTAAAACAGAAACATTTTCAGCACGCACTGATATCCTTCAGGAGATATTAGACCCTTTAAAAATGGCAGTAAGCTAGAAACCTAAAAGTGATTGAAACAAGTCTTGACTACCTCCCAAAATTTTATATCGTTTTTACGAGGGTTGCTATTTATATTTCTGGCCTAATAATGAAAAAACAAATATGTAGGATCGAAATTGGTTTTATTGTTTTTCAAAATATTCTCCATGATGATCAATACACTTTTGCATGCCTTTGAACCAATTTTCAAAGCACTTTTTCCAGTTCGATTGAGGTAACTCCAAAACATGCTTTTTTAATGCATCAACTGCTTCTTCGGGGGTCGAAAATCGTTGTCCACGTAATTTATTTTTGATGTGTGGGAATAAGAAGATGTCATTGGGTGCCAAATCAGGGCTGAACGGCGGATGACCCATCAGTTCGATCTTTCGCTCCGTCAGAAATTGCTTTGTTTCAGTCGATGTGTGAGAGCTCGCATTGTCATGATGAAGAATGATTCGCTTGTTCTTCTGCTTTTTTCGAATTTCTCCGATGACTTCTGGCAAACAAATGGTCTTGTACCATTCAGAATTGACCATCCTGCGTTGCTCTAACGCCACTGTTGCCACATGACCGTTAATGCCGAAGAAACAAGCAATCGTTTGTTTCGATGTGCTTCTTCCTCGAACAACTTTTGTTAGTTTTGCCTCGTCTTGGAAGACCCATACAGTTGATTGCTGTTTTGTTTCCGGTTCATATGCATAGATCCATGATTCGTCACCTGTGTAGATGTTATACACAGCCTTTTATGTACCTTGAACGTATTTTTCCAACATTTCCTTGCACCAATCGACACGATACATTTTTTGAGCGTTTGTCAGATTATGCGGGATCCAACGCGAACAATTTTTTTTTACGCTCAAATGTTCATGCAATATTTTATTGATGCTAGTCATACTAATGTCCAAAGACGCCTCTATCTTACGGTTTGTCACATGACGATCTTGCTGTATCAGTTCACGCACAGCATCGATCTTTTCTGGCACAACAACGGATTTTAGACGACCTGCACGGGATTCGTCTTGGATCGAACATCGACCACGATTAAATTCGTTATATTAATTTTTTACAGTGCTATAGGATGGCGCTTTATCGCTGTATAAAGAATTAAGTTCATCGAAGCACTCTTGTCTTGACAATCCATGTCGAAAGTTATGAAAAATAATGGCACGAAAATGTTTACGATTCAATTCAATTTTTTGAAAGAGAAGAACTTTTCAATTTACTGTCAACAACACAAATAAAGCTATAATGGTAAATCGTCTGCTGAATTTATGTTTAAAAATATCAAACTTTCGATTAAAATAGTCTGCGGTCGCCAAGGCAAGAAATATAAATAGCAACCATCGTAATACAACATTATTGTTACTTAATAAAACATTAAGTATTTAAAAAGTATCCATACAGACAGAAAATTATTTCATTAGATTAGAAACCCCTTAAACATGACCGTAGATTAGAAACCTAAACGTGAACAAAACAAGTCTTGAATATCACCCAAACCTTTAAATCCTTTTATTAAGTATTTGGAAACATATTAAATCAGACAGATTTTCAGTAAGCACCGATAACTTTTTGTACTCATGAGACCCCTCAAACATAGCCATAAGAAGGAAACGTGAAAGGAGAATTATGAAATAAAACTAAATTGAAAAGTATAGAGTTCAATTGAAAAATTAATGAGTCAACTGTTGTAAATTAAATAGTTTACATGTTTAAATTAAGAAAAAAGGAGAAAGAGATAAGTGTATAAAAATATAAAACCTAAAAGTGAACGAAACAAGTCTTGAATACTTCCCAAAATTTTAAATCCTTTTATTAAGTATTTAGAGACATATTAAATCAGACAGACTTTCAGTAAGCACCGATATCTTTTTGGACACAAGAGATTCCTCAAACATAGCCGTGAGAAGGAAACGTAAAAGAATATTTATGGAATATAATTAAAGGAATAGGTATAGAGTTGAGTTGAAAAAATTAATGAGTCAACTGTTGTAAATTAAATAGTTTACATGTTTAAATTAAGAAAAAAGGAGAAAGAGATAAGTGTATAAAAATATAAAACCTAAAAGTGAACGAAACAAGTCTTGAATACTTCCCAAAATTTTAAATCCTTTTATTAAGTATTTAGAGACATATTAAATCAGACAGCTTTTTTAATAAACACCGATATCTTTTTGGACACATGCGATCCATAGCCGTGAGAAAGAAATGTAAAAGGATAATTATGGAATGAAATCAAAGGAAAAAGTATAGAGTTGAGCTGAAAAAATTAATGAATCAACTGTTATAAATTTAATAGTTTACGTGATTAAATTAAGAAAAAAGGAGAAACAGATAAGTGTATAAAAATATTATAGAATTTGTAATAGAAACAAATGTATAAGTGAATAAAGTATATAAACACTTCTTTCAAAATATGTATGATTTAAATAAGCCTCTGTAAAAGAAAAAAAATATATATGTAAGATCGAACTTTATTCCTGTTCACTATAGTTATTATAATCCTGACATATATAGATTAGTTCCAAAATTGGTTTATGATACAGAAAATTTTAAAACTTAATAAATTTGCTAAAAAAGTCATGTCTTTGAATTACAAAAAGTCTTTAGTAAACTAAAGAAAATTATGCATTTTTAAAAGAGAATATCGCTTTGCTTCACTTTAACTCTCACGGTTTATTATTGATTGTGTAAAAACTCAAAACCTATAAACTGATTTTCTAACATACATCATGTCTTACTAAAATAATGGATTTTTAAAGTTTATTATCACACTAACTTAATGCTACATGAATATAACTCTTGTAATAAATTCATTATATGTAATTTAGCGTACTATATATATATATATATATATATATATATATATATATATATATATATATATATATATATATATATATATATATATATATATATATATATATGTATATATATATATATATATATATATATATATATATATATATATATATATATATATATATATATATATATATATATATATATATATATATATATATATATGTATATTCCTGGTACGGCTATTATGAATAAAAGTTTTAATAAAATATTACGTATTCATACTTAAAGTATAAGAAAGTAAAACATACATAAATTATAAATAACACATCAATTTAAATAAATCGTAAGTGATATTTCCCACCTGAAGCATGTAGTATATTATATTTGTCACTGCGACTAGTATGAGTAACTACTTTCATAAAGATAACCAAATGACTTCCCTCACTACATAAATATCTAATAACGATTTATGCAATTTAAAAGTACTATTCAGAATATTATGCTTTAGGTAAAAGTAGAAATTAACACGAAAAATAATTTGAAAAATGTTCGGTTTTAAGATCTTCCGAAATTAGTTAATATATATAAAATTTAGTTTAAATTTGTTAAAAAAAAAAGTAGAGTATTTTACTACTTGGCGAGATATTGTCTAAAATAGGCGATTGGGAGATAAAACTGGTCTCAAAAGAACAGGAAGATGCCCGCCGATCTACGCTTTTCTGATAATCTTTCGTCTCGCCGAAGGGGTGAAATACCGACTTCACGTTTTCGCCAACAGCTACAGGTATCTTGAAATTTCTTCTTTTCGCCAAGGCGAGTTTCTCTACTTTCCTTGTTTAAAGGGGACGGGTCTCAGATGTAAACATTGCATCAACGTGAACGGGTTAGTTATTTTCTCCCTTGATCATCATCTACCCTGTATTGCTAACTATGGCTTCAGCGCCGCGGTTTCCTCGATCTACATTGCCTCACTGCAGAATATTTCGTGAAAGATACCGAATTATTGATGATTTAGTGCAGTATACTCTCAATCATCACCTGCAGGAAATTCAACAAAACATCGAAGGATCATCTGGATTTACTGTAGCAATCGGAAAACTGGTCTGCAAAATAATGGAGCAATTCCGTCGACATGAATTGTTTGAGATGAAAATGCAGAATATCGTGGATAAGTGTACAGCTGCGCAAAACAGTTTGGCCAAAATGTCAACTGTACTGGAACAAGTCACTCACTTCGTCCCACTGCTGGAATTGAAAGATGATCTCTTTTACTTCATTTACTTTGCTATAACGTGTGAATTATGCGGAAGATTTTCTGGTACAGAATTAGATGAATTTATCGGCGAGGTGAAAGAGTCCGCCAAAGTTGCTCTCTTCGTGTACTGGAATAATACTTCACGATGTGTTGAATTAGATCGCTACGCGCAGGTGATCTTAAACGGAATGGATAGAAATTTCTGTGATGGGAGACATTTCGATGTCGTAAAGCATTTCCTTACTCGTTGAATTGATTTTTCAATTGCTTTTTCCATTCGTAAACACGAAAACCACAGTGATAATTTCGGGATTAAGGTGCAATTATTCGTACATATGATAGAGAATGATTGACTTCAGACTTCAAGACTTACATGGTGGACATTGTAATAAGTATTTCAACTTTTAAAAACATTTAAAAGGAAAATTATGTACAAACTAGAAAAGAAAAGGAAATGTCTTCAGTTTATCTAAAGGACTCACCTGAAAAAAATTCACAAGATTATTCTTATAGGATTATCCTCCTCACTGTCCTTTGTCCAGAACAAGATTGGGCTTCCCCTCCATGCTTGTAGACTGTCAAAAGTATTTACTTATTATGTGTTTATTTCGTAATACTTCTTTGCGTTCTAGAAGGAACCGTTCAACTGCTTTAATTTTAACAGCATGCATTTGGGGCATATAATAATGCAGTCTATGCAGGGAATTTAACTATTTTTTTAACTTCAAAATTACTTGTGGCATTATAAAAATAAAATTTACTGTTTCAATAATACTCTTAATGAGTAAATGTTATTTAACATTTAAATAATTTTAATATTATAATTAATTAATATAAAATATTTAACTAAAATAACCTAAAACATAAATGTTTTATAATACTGAAGCATTTTTCATTTTTCTAATATTTTAAAATTTTAAATAATCACACTTTTGAATTTTATTTATTTGTTTGGCTCTTTCTTGTAAGTTGTATAAAAAAATGATGAGACATTTTACCTTTTTATTTTGGCAACAAAATTAAATTTTTCTTCACTAATCGATAATAACTTTTAACATTTGTTCTTCCCAAAGAAAAGTACACTAACTAATGTTATATTAGGTATACTTAAGATAACTTTATAAGATTATGAGAAAATTATTATATTTTCACATGATATTATTATTGATGATAGTTCAGATTTTATGCATGCTGTTATTTAGCTATAAAAATGTCTAAGTAAGTACTTAACTATTTTTTAACTAATGGACACCTTGAATTAGTCTTGAGGTGTCAAATGTTTGTATGTTACTTTTTGAAATTATAAATATTCAATTGAAATATTTTTCTTGTAAAAGGGAGTCTAAGTAAGTACTTATTATACATTTTAACTTTTGTGAATCTTGCTTCAATCTGGAAGATTTTGTTTTCTATCATATGTTTTCTGTCGGAACTAAATGTCCAATTAAATTTTTCTTCCATAATAGTTCTCATTTCTTTATCTAAGCATTTTTGACTGCCTTTATTTTACACCTCAATAGGAGTAAAGGGCGTAATTAATACCATTACTGTTTAATTCCTTATAGAGTAGTTTAGTTTCAAACCTTATAAACCAATGATGAAATACTTAAAAAATGACTTTTGAACTTTAGTATTAGTATATTCCTAATTTTATTATATAATTTTATAATCCCAGATAAAAAATTTTTCATTCTTTTCATAACACATGATTTCTCTGAAAACCTGTACTGTATTTAGAAATTTTTTATAAAAATGCTAAGCAATTTATGTTTTTAGTTAAATACACAAATATATTAAGTGATTATGACATTTAATTATCTTGTCCAAAAGCAGTTATAGAAAATGGTCAAGATTTTAATTGAGATTTCAGTATTGCAGTGTAGAATTAAATATAGATTTAACATATAATTTATGTAACACTCATCTCATCAAAGGTTGTATTTTTCATAAAACTCATCTTCTTATGTAATTTCAACAAGTTTTTAAGTAATGCATAATTCTTAAAATTCCATTGATGTAAAAATTCAATGAAAATAGTAGTTCTGATATAACATTTTAATTACAACTTTAATGGTTTTATTTCTTAATTCAGTTTCTCTCCACCAACTTTCATTATCCCTTTCCTAAAATATATGCAATTGCAAACATGTAAGCTGAAACATACTTCTTTTCTTTTCATAATTTCATAACACCAAAAGGTAAGCAAAGAATTTTTTCAATTTTAATATTTTAAATTCCTTTAATCTTAAGTATTCGTACATATATACCAAAACATAATACTTTTTAATTCAAGAATTTTTTTTCACAATGATATGAAGGGAATATATTATCAAATTATAATTTACAATAGAATATGGAATATAATGTATCAATAGAACAATAGAGTATAATGTATCAATATAGCATGATTAAGACACTTGAAATATTTTCTTTAAACAATACAATACAATGGATTACACGAAGTATAAGGAAACATTTTAATGTAAAAGTTGTTTTATAATATTATTGTCTTAAGTTTAATTCTGAACAATATCAGAATCTTCAATAAACAAAAAAGTTATTGTGGAAATTCACAAAAGTTTCATAAGATTATCACACTCTTGAAATATTCATAAAATTACAAGAAAAGAAACAAAACATAATTTTACCTATTTACTTAAGGTCCGTCTATGGAGCAAGGAAAGGTAAGTGTAGAGATTTTGAAAATTTGTTGAATTTTAATTCTCACTTGCACACATTACACATTTTTTATAAAAGTTTTATAAGATTATCACACTCTTGATATATGCATAAAATTACAAGGAAAGAAACAAAACATAATTTCACCTATTTACTTAAGGTCGGTCTATGGAGCAAGGAAAGGTAGGTGAAAAAAATAATTGATTTTGAAAATTTGTTGAATTTTAATTCACATTTGCACATAGTACAAATTTTTACAAAAGTTTTACAACATTCTCACACCCTTGAATTATACATTGAATAACAGGAAAGGAAACAAAGCAGAATTTTACTTATTTACTTAAGGTCTGATTATGGAGCAAGGAAAGGTAAGAACAGAAAATGATAGATTTTGAAAATTTGTTGAATTTTAATTCTCATTTACACACATTACACATTTTTTATAAAAGTCTAACAAGATTTTCCCACTTTGAATTATACATTGAATAACAGGAAAGGAAACAAAGCAGAATTTCACTTATTTACTTAAGGTCTGATTATGGAGCAAGGAATGTCAAGAACAGAAAATAATAGATTTTGAAAATTTGTTGAATTTTAATTATCATTTACACATATTACACATTTTTTCAAAGAATTTTACAAGATTCTCACATTCTTGAATTATACATAGAATTACAGAAAAGGAAGCAAAACATAATTTTACCTATTTACTTAAGGTCTGTTTATGGAGCAAGGAAAGGTAAGTGCAGAAAATGATAGATTTTGATAATTTGTTGAATTTTAATTCTCATTTACACATATTACACACTTTTTACAAAAATGTTACAAGATTCTCACACTCTTGAATTATACATAGAATTATAGAAAAGGAAACAAAACATAATTTTACCTATTTACTTAAGGGCTGTGTATGGAGCAAGGAAAGGTAAGCACAGAAAATGATAGATTTTGAAAATTTGTTGAATTTTAATTCTTATTTACACATCTTACACATTTTTTACAAAAGTTTTACAACATTCTCACACCCTTGAAATAAAGTTAGACTTACAAGAAAGGAAACAAAACATAATTTTACCTATTTACTTAAGGGCTGTGTATGGAGCAAGGAAAGGTAAGCACAGAAAATGATAGATTTTGAAAATTTGTTCAATTTTAATTCTCATTTGCACATACTACACATTTTTAAACAGCATAATGCATTAATGAGTAATATCCTCTAATTATGAAATTTTTTTTTAACATTTTATAGCTGATAATGATCTTTAAATTGGAACACAAAATAAAAACATTTATTTTAATCATGGAATAATTAAAATATTCTGAAAAATTTACTTAGAAAACCACAATAGATTGAAGATCAAGACAGTTTAATAATTATACCAATCTTATTTTACATTATATGAAAACGATTTCAGAATATCTCAATTGATTGTAACATAAGTATTACCAAAGAAAATGAAAAAAAAAGAGTTTAAAGACAATCTACATAACTCTGTATACTTTATCCCATTCCACAAACATATACACATATTCAAATAGGAAAATCAAAACATATTTTTATATATTTTCTTAACGCCTGATTTATGGAATGTGAAAGGTGAGTACAGAAAAATTTTCTTTTGAAAAGTTCTTCAATTTTGATATATTCATAATGTTAGTTTTTAAGTAGCCTTATACAAATATGGCATTTTTGTCTACTAATACAGAAATAGTTTTCAAACTTTTATGAATGACATAGACATTTTTAACAGGTAAGATGAATCATTCAACAGAACACATTATTTTTAATAAATGAGTAAGAAACCATAGAAATTTCTTATTAAAAATATACTTTCAATTGAGATCAAGACATTAATTGAAACTTCTCATGGTGTAAATTTATTTTATATTGAATTGATACAAGAAATTTAAAGGATTCTTCTGATGAAGAAACATTTTTCAATTTATTCTGAACGAAACAACATACAACAGAATGTATAATCTATATGTGGAATTATCATGTACCCTCAAATCTTCACTTTAAAAGTATAATAGAACATAACATTAAAACACAACATTAAACTGTTTAAAAAAGATCTTAACCCTCCGAGTGGAACACACCGATTAAAAAAAGTCCCAAAAATACGCTAAAGGTTTATTGTGTCAATAGCCAAAGCGTTCTATGATTCACCCTTTGTCAACTAGAATGGAATACGGGAAACCCACCCTGGTTACTGTCCCTTTACTTCCGGTTATAAATAGATCTATAAATAGGTATTATAGATTGTTAATTTTTAATACACATAAAGCTCGTCAAGTCTCGAAGATCATCCAATAAGAAATAATGGATTCTAAAAGTACAAATAAAAATATTCTTTAAGAAAAGTATCTATATATTTTT
>CM063503.1:36397007-36504507 GCA_032207245.1 Pardosa pseudoannulata
AATTGTTAATAAACATTAGGGATTTTATCATAGATTCACAGAAAAATATACCAATCATTGGTCAAACCCAAAAAAAGAGAGATTCTTAAAGAGATAATATACAGGATGAAAAAAACATATATAACAGTTGAACTTATGAAAAAATCAAGAAGACAAAGAAAGTCAAAGTTAAAAAGTGGCAAGTTGAAAGGAAACTACTGTGAAGAGAGTAGCACTGTCTACAACCATATACCTAAAGCAATCAAACGAATATCGTTTAATTGAAGATCACTTCAATTCCATGATACCTACCAAACATGGAACATGGAACATTCCCCTCTATCAAAGAAGATTCAACTACATAATAGGATATCTATAAGATTGGCATACTTCCCACACAACTACGAAACGGTTGAAATCAACGACCTCATCAATTTATGGAAATCACTTGACGGATTCGTCAACATCAGGGAACGAAGTCTGAGATGTTGTATGAAAGAATTGGCTACTTAAATGATGTATATAATACTCAAATCTTTTTACTGTGTTAATTCATATCTTACCTGTTTGTATATTTATACTATATGTAATCAAGAAATAAAGTGCTGCTGACGTCAAGCAGGTTGTCTCAATAGACACAATAAGGTGCTGTGTAACTTAATTTTTTCAAATAATTCAATTCTTAAAGGCATGTTCAAATAAATTACCTTGAACGCCTCGCGAGGGCAAACTTAAAATCAGCCGATTTCCCCACACCTCAGGGTTGAAAATTAGAGTATAAGCATGTTTGAGAGTGACTATTACGTCAACTCGTCAATTGGCGCTCTATGTAATGCAACGAATTTAAAATCGTATCGTTGAATGTGGATTTCTTTCTAATCACAACGTTCCTTTTTATTTTGCAATTATTTTCTGTATTTAAAAACATAAGAGTAAATACAAGGTACTACCGAAAGCTGTAGGATATGAAACTTGAATCTGTGCAATGTTTTTCAATTTCTTAGACACATGGTGATATCAATAAGAACTTATGATAAATGAACAATATAATATATTTACAATATTAATAACCAACATTTTTATTTGATAAAGATAGCAAGAATGTAAGCTTTGAATAATTTGGAAGTGATATTTATGTTTTAGGGACAAGAAATGTTGTAAGGTTTGTTTTAATGGTAACGTTATAAAATTCTTTTTTACAAATTTTGTTTTGTACTTTTTATAATTCCTTTCATACAGATATTTCTCTAAAATACTTCAATATATTTCTTAACTATAGTATTAGAAAGTAATTTTTAAATTAAAACTTGAGTTTATTGCTGAGAAAATTGGAGATCGGTCAAATGGATACCTTATATAGGACTATCAATAAGACAAAAACTTCCTGACAAAAATGTTTTGCATTTTCAAATTCATATATTGATAACATACATTAATTTTTATTAATTAAAAAAACTGTTTTTGAAAAGGGAATTTAAAAAATAAATCCCTATAGAGGACGATTAAACAACACAACAAAATAATCAAACGGTCAATATTTTAAAGTTCAACATAATTTTCCTTTTGATTTTAAATAGCAGCTTCTTGTTACAAAAATTTTCTCATTCATTCAGATAAATATTTTTAATTCCTCGTATCTCATGCATAATAGCATATATAGCAGCACAAATAAAAAGCAGTAAAATTTGCTTGTCTTTCAGTAATTGCATTTTTTGTTTAAGTCATTTATTCTCGAGTAATTGAATTTATTATTAATCACGCAAACATTAATATAATTGCAGTTATTTTCAGCAGTTATATAACTAACAATTTCTTTTTCTTATTTCCTAAATATTTTCTGCTTTATTGTTTAGTGATAACATTTAACATTAGTAGTGATTTGTGGGTTCAAACAAAAGATTAAAATTATATCTTAACCGTCCGCGTACGGTGCAGTTTTTATACTTTTCGGTCCTGAAATAAGGGGAGATTTTTTATATTTTCTTCATCTAAATATGTTATAATTTCCATCTTCACCAGTTGTTTTAAAATAATACAAGATTTGTAATAGCTGGCTTCACTGAAGAACAGGTTGCCCCGCCAATTTTGCGTTAAAACTCTGAGCATGGTAGCTTAACTTTTTCTCCTGATCTCGCCGTGTCCAAACAATCTGTATCTATATTTTAATTTATATTATATTTGTATCCAGATCTCCTTGTGGAATCCATTTTTATATATTAAATGCTCCTAATGCTTAAAAATATTAGATATAATGAAATATTGAAGATTCACTATGGTTAATTTTTAATAATTTGGAGCTGTTGGCTTTGTAATCTGTTAAGGGATTAATTGCTCATAAATAAAAATGTCCGCTTTCTCAGTGGTTTTTGGTTAATTTAGAAAATATATATAATTCTATGCCAATGGCGGAATCTACATCAATTAAAATCGCCCAAATAGAAAGGGATACAATGTTTGGATAAAATACCTTTGTGTTTTAGTAAACATCGCCAATAATTACACCAAATTTGCCAAGGGGCACCCTGTTCTTCAGTGGTAGTTAATAGCTTTTACATTATCAAAAAATATATCATACGGTGCCCGATTTATAATGTTTAAACATATATATGCGTAATGCTTAAAAATATTAGATATAATGAACTATTAAAGATTCACTAGGACTAATTTTTAATAATTTGGATCTGTTGGCTTTGTAATTTGTTGAGGGATTAGTTGTCCATAAATATGAATGCCCCCTTTCTAAGTGGTTTTGTTTAATTAAGAAAATATATATAATTTTATTACAATGGCGCAATCTACATCAATTAGTCGCCCAAATAGCAAGGGATACAATGTTAAATACCGGATAAAATACCTTTGTGTTTTAGTAAACATCGCCAATAATTACACCAAATTTGCCAAGGGACAGCCTATTCTTCAGTAGTAGCTAATAGCTTTTACGTTTTCAAAAAATATATCATACGGTGCCCGATTTATAAGTTAAAAAATTCATGCGATATTTCTATTTTCAGATTAATATAATTTTTTAACATTTTGTCTCGAAAAATGGCACAGATATTTTGCAATAAAACAGAAAAAAGAAAAGAAGCATAAAAAAATATTTTTAACTACAGCGGGATCAGTATTGAAATAAGGGGGAAAAATTCCTCACCAGCTATATTCACGTGACCAATCGGGGACGAAACTGATACCCCGCTCAAATCACGGGAGCTGTACGCGGAAGGTTAAAAAACTTCACCGAAATATTTTTAACCGCCACTTAATTTGGGTTATAATGTTAAGTGAACTAACATTTTTTCATAGAAAATCAATTAGTATTACTTTTAAGAAATAAACGATTAACACTCGATCGGTCAAGCAGATCTGTCACATGTCAATATGTTCGTTTTCCATTCAGAAAACTACTGTGACATTTATATTATCAGTATTTCTCCACCTCATCTGCTCTTCTGTAATTCAAGAACTACTAGTATCATTTAGAAAATCTTTTTGCTTGTCAGTTTATTTGAAATTGTGATTCCCTGAGATACAAGAGTCTGATAACAGTCGTCGCTTGAAGCTTTATGGATGCATTATTATTTCCTATTTTAAGTTTTCGATATGTCTTTTTTCCCAAGAAGTATTGCTAAACGCTTTATTGATTTGATTATAAAAAAACGTAAACAAGTCAATAATATAATTTTTGTGTCGTAAATGGAGAATTAAATAATTTGCTAACGAAACTCCAAACATACAGTCCAATTACTAAAGGAAATATTGAAATGCTTCCAAAGCCTTAATTCTTAATTTGGCTAAGTCTGTCCGCTACACCAGACATGTATATTTATAACTACTATATAACATAATTGTCAGTGTTCGCCACAGCGGACATTAATTATCTCAAAAATGGAAAATGATATATTTTTTGTTTATTTTACAGATATTCTAATGGCTATACAGACATGGGAAAATACCATAAATTAAAAAATATTTGAAAAAACATCTTGTCAAATTAAGGGCTAAATATAAGCAAAAAATGTGCTCTAAATGCCAAGCAAACGTAGATTGTAACAATATTCCTGGATGAAACGTAATGAATATTTTTATTCCAAACATGCAGGGATAATATGCCTCAAATGTACAGCTAAATAAATTAAATATAGAATCGGATTAGAGTATAATTGATATGCATTGCTATTTCTATGTTACGTATTTTTTTCTGTGCAAAACTGTGTCTTTTTCTATTTTTAACTATACTTATTATCCCATTACATGTCTTAAAAAAGTCATTTTATATAGTCTGTACAGTGCTTGTAAATTATAAATAGATAAATGTAAAAGGGAAAAAAATAAAAATAAAGCTGCTTGAAACTAAAATACAAAAATAAAACATTTGAAGAAGTACAAATCAACAGAAATCATCTAAAACATATACACTCAAACCTGTTTTGGGGCTGTCTTTTTTTTGTGCGATTTTTTTATGGGATTTTTTTTTGTGTGTGGTAAATAAAAATTTCAATCAAATTGAACCTAATTGACGAAGTTATCGAAGTTATCAATAATGACATCGGCGGAGATGGGTTTAATAGTTTTAGTGAAAATGATCTTGTCGAAATGATTCAGGATGACACCGTAAGGGAAGATGAAATTATAAATTACGTAACAGATGTTACTGATGGGCAAGAAGAACCCGATCATATGACAGCAGATAAAATCTATGCAGGACTCCAACTCTGTCATAAATTAGAATGTCATTTTCTTGCAATCGATGCCAATTATGAAAGAACTTCAAAATTCCAAAAGGAGCTTCAGTCGTGCATATCTGGCTACCGGGACATATACAAGCGTCTAGTGAAACAACAGTCGTAGCAAAAACTAATCACTGACTATATGGTATCTGAAAAAAAGTCAAATCTAAACGAGTGCGAGATAGTATCTTCAAGTGACGAAAGCGATTTTGAACCAGTTTATCACAGGAAAGTTCGCTTATTGTCAGACTGCGAAGGATAATGTTTATACGTTTTGAAAAGTTTTGTATGTGTAAAATAATCACATAATATGTAAATAAAATATTTAAAAATGTTCGCAAGTGTGTTTTTTAAATCAACGTTTGGCAAAATTCCAGGTATGTACTAGTTATTTCGTAAGGTTTTGAGTTATTTTAAACGTGAGACTTTTTTTATGCGGTCCCTATTCACTCCATAAAAAATTTTTTTTAATTGTGTTCCGAAAACTATATTTTATAGCTATTCGTGAAGTTTTGTGCAATTTTTTTATGCGTGTTTTTATGCAGTCCTTATCCACCGCACAAAAACAAGTTTGAATGTATGTGCGATACAGCGCATACGATGTTGTAAGTTTCGTGGCAAGTCCGACAGATTGTTAAAGTTAAATTCAACGTGAATAAAGGTCTTAGAACAAAGGTCTCTGAGAATATTCTGCCGTTTAATATTTCAAACTCTATTATACAGTAAGTACAAATTAATAATTGAGGGTTTGAAGTTGAAAATACACGTATTTTAAAAATTTTATTTATCATAAGTCCTCAAAATTGGGTCTTTTCTTGACCCACAGTGAACAAGATTTGTATTTGTTTATTAATAAAGCTATTAAAATCACATGTAAACTAAAATAACACAGTACATTTTTAGACTTACAATTTTCATTAAACAGCTTTTTCGAATCACCATAAAACAAAATGTTCTGTTCCTTTTAGAATAACTTTTTCATAAATTCTTTAATAACACTCTAACTATACTGTATTTCGTTTTGTCATCTCAAGTAGTATATTTTATATATTAATATTAAAATATATACGACCAAATGAAAAAAAATAAATTTTTTTAAACCAAAGATAATTTTTGAATCATGTATTACTTAAAGAAAGTATCAGTAATAACTTTTGTAATGTGTATATTAGAAACTAAACTTTTCTACTTTTGACGTAAATTATCCGTTTTATTCTGTAAACCAAATCTTTAAAACTATCTGATAATTTGAAATTTAAATAAAAAACTCTTAATATTGAAACTCTTAATATCGAAAATTAGTATTATTATGCTGTAAAATAAAATATATCGTTCGTAATAATATGATTCAGGTTCACAAAATAAAATATAAAATACTTTTCATTAAAAAATTATATCTAAAATAAAATTTCATATACTATCGTGTGAGTAAGTACATTTTTTTCACTTGTACACATTTTAGGTTTTTCTATGTTCTTTCTTCTATATCTATATTGATTCTGAGGTAATTTTTTAAAAGTTAGATAGTTAAACATTTCATTTTATATTGAATTAAAAATAGGATGTTTAAAGAAACTCTTCTAGATCAAAATCTGCTGTATCATATTAAACTCCTTTACACCATATATATTAAAAAATCGTGTTCTCTATTTCAACTTATATATTTGTTATGAAAGCAATTAATTCTATTAGGGACATAGATTTACTAAAAGATTTGTTTTCCACAAAACAAAGAGTTAAAATTTAAGATCTGTGACAAAGAATTTTAGAAAGATTTGTTAGAATTCCGCCTAAAGCTAATGTTTTGAAACGGATCCGTTAAACCTCAGGGTTTTAATTTGAAATTTATGAATCCGTAATAATTTGGTAACTCATAAATATTAAGATTTGAATTTTTATGATCTCATTAAAACAAATCTTTACATTTTTTTTAATTTTATTCCTAAGAGGAAAGAGGAAGTTTAACACCCACAAGTTTGTTTAATTTAATGCAACCAGAGTTCTGTATAAGCGTCTTTGTGGTAATATGAAAAAAATAGCACATGTAAACATCCCATATTGTAGAAATATGATTTTTACCACAATGGGGCCTTTACCTCGAAACAATGTTGGTCAGTAATAAATTTACGAATTTCCAAAATTGAGGTAATGCTTCTATAACATAGACCAATGCAAATCATACACGAATATTCAAAAATCCCAATTTTATAAATAGAATAGTATTATGTACTTTCGATGTAAATATATATAAAAAGATAAAAAGATAGGAAGAAGAAAACTAATAATGAACTATGAGTTGAAAAATTTGTTCTTTTAGCTACAAGAAACTTGCAAAATTTTAAACTTTACCACAAATTAGAGATAAAAATGGAAAACAATATATCCCTCTTAAATTTTATAAAAATATATATGTGTGCGTTTGTGCGTGTGTGACTAGTCTTTTCAGTTTCTCAATTTCCTGTGTTACAAAAAAAGATGTTCTTCTACTTGTTTTTCATTATTTGGGGATTGCGAAAACCTTTCATCATCGGGTCAAAACTCTTTAGTTGAAATACCGCAATGGCCCGAATACTTGAAAATCGTTGTCTCGCCGTTGGCACTTTTAAAAAACTGATGTTTCTTTGGACCAGAATAGTATAGGAACATCGGGATAGAAAAAAATGCTTCAGCTTTTCATTAAATGAATCATTAGTGATAGAAACAGTTCACTATTGTTTTCCAACTATTTTTAAATTATTGGGGAGCATTTGATGTTTCTATCACACAGGTTTATGTTATATCAGTAATTATTTGAATGCTGATTTATATGTGCGGCAAGTGCCTGATATAATTTGCTAAATTGGTGATCAACCAAACATAACAAATCAGATATCGATACGCAAAATTACTGATAAAAGTATAGTTTATGTTATTATTATTTTCAGTAATTTTTCGCATACATTTTTGTACACATATACGTTTCTGAGTACTCACCTTTTCATTCCTTCCATTTTACTCTTCTTTTTACTGCAAACATTAATTTATAATCATCTATATACAACTTTCATTTCACGTTTTTTATAAATAAAAGTTACGGAATCATTTACATTGTTCTTGGATTAATAGAATTATTTTTCTATTTTATTTAAAATGTAATTCTCTCTTACTTAAATTGAACAAATATTTTTTATGTTTTAAACATTTATTATACGTGTTTTCCAAAAATATTTTCTCGATTAGTACTTATCTCTAAATAGCTACAATTATAGAATCTCACTTAAAACCTAATATAAAACTACTTAAATGCTAAAACATACCTAGTAAAATAAGCTTTTAGGCTTTTATATTTTCTGATTTAGAAGCTTTAAATTTCAACTAAGTTGTAAAAAAAGTAATTGACTATATAGTATAAATGGTATTTAAAAAATGAAATGAGGGACACCTGGTTATAAACAGCTACTACAATTCTGATTTTTAAAGTTTATTCCCTATACAAACAACATTATAATATAATATCATAAATATTATTCAAAAATATTTTTCTGTTTATTGAGTAAAACTAATTTGTTAGACATATATCTTACTTTTTATGCAGAAATGCCTTTCAGAATTTAAGACCTTTTCATAAGGCACTTATAGAGCTCTCAATGAAATCTTAATCACAGGATTAATTACTTATCATTACACTAGTTTTGAAAATCACTCTATTCTTCTGGTGTGAAACGAAGAGTTTTTTTCTGAGAGCTAAAGTTCTAACTTTTCGAAAGATTTTGACTTAGTTATTAGAATTCAGTTTAAATATATTTTGTTTATTCATCTACAATAATTCCGCCAAAAGTATCTTCTATATTCGTAATTATGTCGTTTATCTTGCAATAAGAAGTCTTTAAGTATGAATAAGGTGAAGTGGAACAATTACATCAGACTTGGTGCAAAGTTTATTTCCCATTAGTACATGAAATCAACTATTAATGCTAAGTTGCATTATATGACGCATCCAGACCTATATTATATAACGGAGTATATAATATTTACATTTATATACTACTTTGTATTTACATTTGTATTACATTATGTAGCATTATATATATATATATATATATATATATATATATATATATATATATATATATATTTATATACATTATATAACATTATATATATATATATATATATATGACATTATATGTATTGCATTATATAACTGAGTCCAGAATACTACGTATCATCTACTGATGGTACTAATACTAAGTTTAACAGCCTCTATCTCTATATATATGTATATATATAATATATAGTATAGAGGAGGGGCGTAGCGATATTTTCTATGAGCGGTAGGAATCTTTTGAATTGTTTAATTCAAACTGTATTATGTTTAACAGAATAGTCTTTTTCCGATATTCTATAAAATGTACAACAATGCTAATTGTTGTACATTTTATAGATTATCGAAAAACGACTATTATCAGGAGGACGACGTTTTCGGTAATCAGGAGGTAAAGTAATGTAATCAGGTAATCAGGAGGACGTTCATTTTCGGTATAAGAGCCAAAGGATTTGAGTCCTGGTCTGGGCGTGAAATATCCGTGTGCTTTAATAAGTATTGACCTTCAAGTAGTAGGTCCGCATCTAACTGGCCTTTATGCAACAAAGTTGTATAGTTATCGCAAATACTCCAAGCTAAACCAGCTAATAATACTGTTCATTCATTTTACACTAATTAGTAGTTATCATCAGTGTCGCCAAAGCTGGAAGTTATCCAGATTTTACTCCAATTAGCTTATTATATAACACATACGCTTTATATGCTAATAAGAAATATATGTCACGAATTCTTTTATATTAATGGAAATAATTTACTTGTTATGCCTTTTCTCCAGCAGCGTTTTTCTCAACGTTGCTGATAGAATAAAAAGGTTTGTAAATGTCTTATCTTGCACTACATCAGACTTTTGAGCTAAGTCAGAACTTCTATTAGTTTAAATTTGAATTCCAATATTTTCGCATATTTTTACTTAGAACTTTCAAACTAATTATAAACTAAATATTAACCGTAGCACTTTAAGTCAAATCGATCAGGACTCCAAATATCCAAGTGAGTTTCATCAACTTTTGGTGAAATGTTTTTTCCTTATTCTTATCTCCTGCTTGTGGACTACAAATACATGCAATATATAGACGAAAAGCGTAGAGATATATTTTCTATGAATGGTAGGGGGAGGTATTTTACCTCTTCAGCTCATATCTTAAAATTAATACATCGAATAATACACATATAATACAGTAAAACCTCGCCACTACAATATCCTATACAATAGTAAATTCTTCTATAACGATAATTTATGGTGTACCCGGTGAAACTGCGTAGGTATAATGTTATTATTTATCGATTTAATAATATTCCTTAAAGCAACAGGCCTCTGTAGAATAAGATTTTTCTTATAACCTATCGTTATTTTTTATCCATTCGTAACAACACTTCAGTTACCGACTATCCAAAAAATCTCTTTTGGGCTTTAGAATCTATGCATATTTTGAAAGATAATTTTAAAACACAAAAAAACCCAAAAATAATTTATTTAATTCAATACATTTATTAGGTATGTGAATATTTTTGTATACATGTATATTTCTTTTTTTTAATTTTTCTATAATTTAAGACTGTAATTTGAGTTTGATTTTACATCTTTAAACTTTTAATACTGTATTCTAAACATATCGAACTAGCCATAAATTAAGTTTTTTTAAATTGAAATCTTCTAATGAGATTTTCTACTCTATTGAGTCTTTTATTTTAGTTCCTTCTCCTTTTAGTTTAGCACCTCTCTATATTTATTTCTAGTAATGATACTTCAAATAAATACAACAGACACATTGCACAAACCTTTTTAAGTAGGGATTTCTCAGGTAAAAAGACTACGAATAATCCCTAATCAGATTTGATCAATTGAGAAAAATTACCCGTCTAAAAAGAACGCGTTTACTATTGGTCAAATAAGTACAGACAGAGGGTGGATTAAGTTTATATCGTGTCTGGAGGAAAAAATCAGAATTAACGTGCAAACCCCAACGTAATTTATGAACGGATGTTATTAAATTGATATTAAAATACGTAAATAAGGGGGATTTTAATATTACACACACACACACACACACACACACACACACACACACACATATATATGTATATATATATATATATATATATATATATATATATATGAGTGTGTGTGTGTGTGTGTTTGTGTGCTGTAAAGGTTGTAACCCCCAAATTTCCCTTTGCTACACCCATGCTATAGGCAGTTTGTTATAGTTTTCGTTACAGTTTGGTAGTTTGTAATTCAATGTTTATATACATATTGTAAGTATACTATCTTGGCTCGTAGAACTAACTTAATTTTTTGGTTTTCAAACTTTATTACATAAACTTATTTTTGCATTCCTTCAAAATTGAGCATTTGATACTAAGCTGCTGCACGAACACTTGAAAAATAAAAAAAATATTGAGCGATTAAATTATTTCACTTAATAATAACTTAAATCTAAGGAATATATATTAATCCTTTGCGAAATCCTTTATTCCAAGGCTCAATAAAGATAGGAAATCATAATTTCTGCTTTATATTAGATATAGTTTTTTTTTCGAAATAATAAATTTTAAAAAATGGATTGTATAAATAGGTGTATATGATAGACATTAGTACCACACACTTTACTAAATACGTTTGAAGATAATATCTGCATAAATGTATTTTTAGAATCATGGTCCCAAGTTGTAAAAATGCAGTTTTGATAAACATTGCATTTCAAGTATTAAAAGTATATATTAAATTCCACGATAGCTACTTTTCTTTGTATCTATGCGCGTTCTAGTCGGAATATTTTCATGCGGTTTGACAGGCATGATTAAAAAAAACCTAGGATTGTTGAAAGCTATAATAAAACGTTTTTCAGTTTTGGAAGATTGAACGATTCATTCTCCCATATTTAAAGCATCAAAATGTTTTAAAGAATATTAGTCAGATTTTTAGGTATTGTGAAATCAAATCTTGCTCAAGAACTTGTTTATTAACATGCAAGTGCAACTTTTCTCATTTCTCACTTCTCTCCGTGCCCTGTACCTTCATTATTTCTCTGAAGCTGACTCTAGTTCCTTCTTTGAACCAGGAACGAGTGCAATTTCTTTTAACGGTTGTTTCACCTGGTAAACGAACGATCAGATCATTGAAAAATATTACTAAACTCATTTCCGGAACGTCCCTCGTGCATCTTAAATATTATAAACATAAACAGTTTATGTACGTATGCTAGAACGGGGGTAGTAGATGGTCAGATATTGTATGCAGTTGGCTAAATTTGTAGTGTGGTTTACGTATAATATTAAAAGGTTTTAACTAAATACCTTTAGTTAAAAAAAGAACATATTATTGGAAATATATCCGGAGAAAATCGTTTACTCTCATAGATTTCGCGTCTTTTTCATAAACTTTAATTAGTGCTTAACACTAGATTGCCCAAGGCAGTCATTTTGACTGTTTTTTAATTTCAATTAGAAAAACAATTATGAAATATAATGACACAATTTCTTAGAATTTGGTGACTTTTTCTATAACATATAAATGAGTTTATGAAAAATTGTAGTTACTTCCGCCCTCCTTTATTATATAATATTAAAAATTAATTTTAAGCAAATTTCTTTACATATTTGTTATTTTTTCACAATGCAGTCATTTTGACTGTTTTCGGGCAATCTAGGTATACAAGAAATCTCGGGCAATCTAGTGTTAATCAATACTTCTCATAGTTTATTATTTAAAAAAGACAATGTCTTGCAATATATTAAATCATTTAAAATTATTTTTTTCTTAAAAATATCAGAAATGTCAACTAAAACGATCTAAATATATTTGAATAAGAGTTAAATGTAAATTGTTTTGTATTATTTCGATACCAAATAGTCCTGTCTCCTTATTCGTTAGATAGGATTGTTAGCAACTGAAAAAGAAGTGTGTAAAGATTTAGAATATTCCGATATTATTAACGAAATGGAAAACAAGAAAGCAAGAAGAGTGCAGTTTCTGGTTGTATTTTCTTACATTTGTTGGTAGGATGTATATTTTAAATAAACTAAAAATAAAGAAATGATGCATATTTTTTAACTTCCTGGATTGCTAGTACACCATGTTAAACAGAAGTATTCAACTGGTGGTGTGATCTTCTCTTATTAATTTACTGAGAACGTAAGTACCTATATATTAGTTTTAACAATCGATTTCTTTCGAATACTTATAACGCATTTTAACATATTTATGTTAAAACTTGTCTAGTTTTCTCAAAAACACAATAATTATATAAAAACACGACAAAACCTATTTCCTTTCATGATACATTTTTACACGATTTTGAATGGTTTAAAAAATCGCCAAATGGATACAAACTTGGTATTACAATATCTCTTTTTTGTGAGCTTTTATCAACACATTTATTTAACTAAATGGGGAAAAAAAGAAGAAAACTTTCTCAAATTTTTGATAATTTCTTTGGTACAAATAAGAAGATAAATCAAACGACATTATTCACTTGATACTGAACTAAAACAGGCAAATAACTATTATTTTTGACGGAACGAAAAGCTGTTCTGCACTGATATAAATTTTTTATGTCGAACCGGAACTAGTTGAAAAATAAACAGCTCAGAGCGCTGTTATATTCTGGCAATATCAAACACTAAAATTTATGCCTTCAAACATTTCGTGTAAACCATAGGCTCCCAATGGGGGAAATATACCAACTGTCATACAAACTGGCTGCTGGACATTTCCATGGGGGGCAGTAGCGGGTGTAAACTGAAAAGGGGAAAGGAGAGTTAAGGCAGTCAAAGGTGGCAACCAGTAGAAATCAATCTATAAAAATATATATGATATCTTTAATCATAATCAAGAAATCAATCGTATAATGCATTTACCATAATAAATGCAATTATTTTTCTTTCAATTATAGATTTTGAAAATTCCATCACAGGTTGCCGTTTGGCCACTCCTAATCTAAAATAAAGAAATTATATTGCACATCCTTTATCGTATTTGTCTGAACGTGGATTCAGGGCAGTAATTTGCTGACTGTTTAAGAAAAAAAAAATCACTGAACGTGCAAATTTCCGAATCCATCGTATAATGCATTTACCATAATAAATGCAATTATTTTTCTTTCAATTATAGATTTTGAAAATTCCATCACAGGTTGCCGTTTGGCCACTCCTAATCTAAAATAAAGAAATTATATTGCACATCCTTTATCGTATTTGTCTGAACGTGGATTCAGGGCAGTAATTTGCTGACTGTTTAAGAAAAAAAAAATCACTGAACGTGCAAATTTCCGAATGATGTTAAAGAAATTCGAAACTGACATTAAAAAAATATTTTAAACTCCACGAGCCTTAACTATCTCATTAATTATTTTTATTTTTAATTGTATTTATGATTACTTTTAAAACTGTTATTAAAAGTTTTAACTAACTACATTTGATGGACATTTTGTTTAATATATACTTTGTGGTCCTAAATAGACAAATAGGCAAATAAAACAAATACAGATAATGTGCAAAGTATTTTAATGCATAGTATAAATAACTAATATGGAAGAGGAGGCGTTTGAATAAATTTTCTTTTAAAGCGGGCTGTGGTCCAATAAAGGTTGGAAACCTCTGGTCTAACCCCTCCTTCTCTTTAATAAAAGAAGTCACTGTGTATGCCACAGATATAGTAAGTCATTATATTTACAGAAAAATAAAACTAATCGAGTTCTTATTTTAAGAATCACTGAAAGTTTTCTATTACGCAAAAACCTTTTGCACTAAATGTTATTAAAATAAACTGAAAAAATGAAAACAACATAAAAAATTAATTTTACAAGAAAATCAATAATTATTATTTTTTTTCTAAAAATTTTATCAATTCTTATTTTATTAATTAAAAATTTTTTATAAATTATTTTTTTTTTATTAATTAAAGCACATTTTATTAATTAAAACATTTTAGTATTTTACATTCCATATTTTTAGACAAAACGACTGATAAGTAAATGTTAATAAACATTTAAGTGATAAAAAAAATATACTCCGAAGTATAGCGTACTTTGAAAGATTTTAAATTCTTAATACACATAAAACAAAATTTTAAGATGTGCAGGCAATTCCGTTACCAGAAACTGAATCAAAGATGTTAACGAGAACGGGATTTTTTTAAATACATATCACACATGATTGTTTATATGTATAATTAATCAGATCGTGAGAAATAATTGGTTTTAAAACCTGAAGGTTATTGAGAAATAATATGCCTACGTGCCTTGGCAGCAGGAAACTGCAAGCGGGGAACTATAAACACTCGAGATTCCACGAAACAACATCATTACACTCAGGCTATAAGGGTAGCACTTCCCCAGGATTTATGGACACAGTGTCAGGCTTTCTGTTAACAAACCTTTTCATTATTTATTTATATAGCGGGTAGGACCGCAAACCGTTATGAATTTCTACGTTTTGAGAAAAAAGTGTTTTAACTCCCTTATATAAAAGTAGAATGACGCATAGCGATCATGTTCTCTCGTGTTATATCTCGTGTTATCTTATTTGTCTGAACGTGGACTCAGTGCAGTAGTTTGTTGACTGTTTAAGAACATAAAGATCACTGAAGTGCAAATTTCCTAATCATATTAACGAAATTGGAAACTGACATTAAAAATATTTTATACTCCACCAGCCACAAATATCTCATTAATTATTTTTGTTTTTAATTGTATTTATGCTTAATTTCTTATTTTTTATGCGAAAATCTAACTACATTTGATAGACATTTTTTTAAGTTCTACTTTGTGGTCCTAAATAGACAGATAGGTAGATAAAACAAATACAAAATATTTTAATATTTGGTATAATGGACTATTATGAAAGAGGAGGGGTTTGAATAATTTTTCTTTTAAAGCGGGCTGTGGTCGAATAAAGGTTGGAAACCTCTGGTCTAACCCCTCCTTCTCTTTAATAAAAGAAGTCACTATGTATGCCACTGATAGAGTAAGTCATTACATTTACAGAAAAATAAAACTACTCGAGTTGTTATTTTACGAATCACCGAAAGTAGTTTCTTTTAAAGCGGGCTGTGGTCCAATAAAGATTGGAAACCTCTGGTCTAACCCCTCCTTCTCTTTAATAAAAGAAGTCACTGTGTATGCCACTGATACAGTAAGTCATTACATTTACAGAAAAATAAAACTACTCGAGTTGTTATTTTACGAATCACCGAAAGTTTTCTATTTGGCAAAAACCTTTGCCACTAAATGTTATTAAAATAAACTGAAAAAATCAAATCAACATAAAAATTAATTTTGCAGGAAAATCAATATTTATAACCAATTTTTTCGGAAAATTTAATCACATCTTATACAAAATTTTAGCATTTTACATTGCATATTTTTAGACGAGAAGACTGATAAGTAAATGTTAATAAACATTTAAATGAGAAAAAAATATACTCCGAAGTATAGTGGACTTTGAAAGATTTCAAATTCTTAATACACATAAAATAAAATGTAAGATGTGCATAGAATTCCGTTACCAGAAACTGAATCAAACCTGTTAACGAGAACTGGATTTTTTTGGAATACATATCCCATGTGATTGTTTATGTATAATTAATCAGATAGTGAGAACTAATTGGTTTTAAAACTGAAGGTTATTGAGAAATAATATGCCTACGTGCCTTGATAGCAGGAAACTGTAAGCGGGGAACTATAAACATTCGAGATTCCACGAAACAACATCATTACACTCAGGCTATACGAGTAGTACTTCCCCAGGATTTATGGACCCAGTGTCATGCTTTCTGTTAACAAACCTTTTCATTATTTATTTTTATAGCTGGTAGGACCGCAAACCGTTATGAATTTCTACGTTATGAAAAAAAAAAATTTTTAATTCAATTATATAAAAGTAGAATGACGCATAGCGATCACGTTCTCTCGTGTTATATTTCGTGTTATCTTATTTGTCTGAACATGGACTCAGTGCAGTTGTTTGTTGACTGTTTAAGAACATAAAGATCACTGAAGTGCAAATTTCCTGATCATATTAATGAAATTGGAGACTGACATTAAAAAATATTTTATACTCCACCAGCCACAAATATCTCATTAATTATTTTTGTTTTTAATTGTATTTATGCTTAATTTCTTATTTTTTATACGAAAATTTAACTACATTTGATAGACTTTTTTTAAGTTCTACTTTATGGTCCTAAATAGACAGATAGGTAGATAAAACAAATACAAAATATTTTAATATTTGGTATAATGGACTATTATGAAAGAGGAAGGGTTGGAATAATTTTTCTTTTAAAGCGGACTGTGGTGGAATAAAGGTTGGAAACCTCTGGTCTAACCCCTCCTTCTCTTTAATAAAAGAAGTCACTGTGTATGCCACTGATACAGTAAGTCATTAGATTTACATAAAAATAAAACTACTCGAGTTGTTATTTTACGAATCACCGAAAGTTTTCTATTTGGCAAAAACCTTTGCCACTAAATGTTATTAAAATAAACTGAAAGAATCAAATCAACATAAAAATTAATTTTGCAGGAAAATCAATATTTATAACCAATTTTTTGGGAAAATTTAATCAATTCTTATAAAAAATTTTACCATTTTACATTGCATATTTTTAGACGAAAAGACTGATAAGTAAATGTTAATAAACATTTAAATGATAAAAAAAAATATACTCCGAAGTATAGTGGACTTTGAAAGATTTCAAATTCTTAATACACATAAAACAAAATTTAAGATGAGCACGCAATTCCGTTACCAGAAACTAAATCAAAGATATTAACGAGAACGGGATTTTTTTTAAATACATATCACACATGATTGTTTATATGTATAATTAATCAGATCGTGAGAACTAATTGGTTTTAAAACCTGAAGGTTATTGAGAAATAATATGCCTACTTGCCTTGATAGCAGGGAACTGCCAGCGGAGAACTATAAACACTCGAGATTCCACGAAACAACATCATTACATTCAGGCTATAAGGGTAGCACTTCCCCAGGATTTATGGACAAAGTGTCAGGCTTTCTGTTAACAAACCTTTTCATTATTTATTTATATAGCGGGTAGGACCGCAAACCGTTATGAATTTCTACGTTTTGAAAAAAAAAAATTTTTAATTCAATTATATAAAAGTAGAATGACGCATAGCGATCACGTTCTCTCGTGTTATATCTCGTGTTATCTTATTTGTCTGAACGTGGACTCAGTGCAGTAGTTTGTTGACTGTTTAAGAACATAAAGATCACTGAAGTGCAAATTTCCTAATCATATTAACGAAATTGGAAACTGACATTAAAAAATATTTTATACTCCACCAGCCACAAATATCTCATTAATTATTTTTGTTTTTAATTGTATTTATGCTTAATTTCTTATTTTTTTATACAAAAATTTAACTACATTTGATAGACATTTTTTTAAGTTCTACTTTGTGGTCCTAAATAGACAGATAGGTAGATAAAACAAATACAAAATATTTTAATATTTGGTATAATGGACTATTATGAAAGAGGAGGGGTTTGAATAATTTTTCTTTTAAAGCGGGCTGTGGTCGAATAAAGGTTGAAAACCTCTGGTCTAACCCCTCCTTCTCTTTAATAAAAGAAGTCACTGTGTATGCCACTGATACAGTAAGTCATTACATTTACAGAAAAATAAAACTACTCGAGTTGTTATTTTACGAATCACCGAAAGTTTTCTATTTGGCAAAAACCTTTGCCACTAAATGTTATTAAAATAAACTGAAAAAATCAAATCAACATAAAAATTAATTTTGCAGGAAAATCAATATTTATAACCAATTTTTTCGGAAAATTTAATCACATCTTATAAAACATTTTAGCATTTTACATTGCATATTTTTAGACGAAAAGACTGATAAGTAAATGTTTATAAACATTTAAATGATAAAAAAAATATACTCCAAAGTATAGTGGACTTTGAAAGATTTCAAATTCTTAATACACATAAAATAAAATTTAAGATGTGCACACAATTCTGTTACCAGAAACTGAATCAAACCTGTTAACGAGAACTTGAGTTTTTTGGAATACATATCCCATGTGATTGTTTATGTATAATTAATCAGATAGTGAGAACTAATTGGTTTTAAAACTGAAGGTTATTGAGAAATAATATGCCTACGTGCCTTGATAGCAGGAAACTGTAAGCGGGGAACTATAAACATTCGAGATTCCACGAAACAACATCATTACACTCAGGCTATACGAGTAGCACTTCCCCAGGATTTATGGACCCAGTGTCAGGCTTTCTGTTAACAAACCTTTTCATTATTTATTTTTATAGCGGGTTTCATAACGGTAATTCATAACGGTATTCGCAAACCGTTATGAATTTCTACGTTTTGAAAAAAAAGTGTTTTAACTCCCTTATATAAAAGTAGAATGACGCATAGCGATCACGTTCTCGCGTGTTATTTAAATAGTTAGGTCGATCACTTTTTACATCCTTTTTCTTTCCCTCCTTTTACACAATTCTAACTAACTTGTGATTGCATCATACTCTCATGTTGTCTGAACGAGCTTTTGACGAAACATTGTGACGAACTTATGGAATACTTTTGAAGAAACAAGGAAATGAAGTAGAATTATTTTGCGTTCAGCTTTTTTACTTTTTATTATATGAAGTACTACTTTTATCAAAATGTATTGAGAGTGTTCCATTTTAACCCTTTAGCGGACAGTGGTTTCGCAGCAAAACCTCCTGTTAAAAATTTTTTCTCTAATTTTTGAGAATTTGTTTTATGTTTTTGACATTTAAAAGTTACAGTAAATGACAGTACTACATTTAATTAATTTTTTTTTAAATATATGTATTTAAACTTGCTGTACCTGGAAAGTTAGTAATATGATTTTTTCACTCATGACCCCAAAGAAAAGTATCTATTCCAACAACACTTATAAATTGCTACACTATCTATTTTACTTTTTAAGAAAACTTACTTATTGTTCTTCCAATATCATTAAAATTTTAAAAAGTATAATGTTCAAGCTACACAAGTTAAGGGATTCGTCCATTAACGTCTCCCCCCCTTCAATCGCTCCTACGGTATCTTCTAATGGAAACTCCCCTAGGGATTGTAAAGAAAAATTTTAATACATTTTACATTTATATAGGTTCATAGGTAATATTTATAAACTATTTTCATTAAAATCCAAAGAATTTATGTAGGTGACCTTTAAAGGGTTAAAATCATATAAACTTACCCATTTGTAAATACTCGAGGGCCGCATTCGAAACCTTATGCATGGTTAGGGGCCACATTCTCTCATAATTGACTACTTTTTGTAAATTTCTGCAAAGTAGGACAGAGGTACCAGTGCGGAATAATATGTATACTTTAATTAAAAACAAAAGTTTTGTTATTTTAATGACTTAAGACAGTTGGAAAACTTTACACAGCATAAGAATAAACAGGAGAAATTTGAAAATAAAAATAAATAAATATCTTTGTTAAAGTTTAACCAAAATAATTAAACATCTTAAAAGTAATTATTTTACAGTTACATGAAATAGTAGCGAATTAAAAATAAACAAACAGCATTATTCCCCAAAGAAATTAGTTTTGAAGATGCACCGTCAGCAGTGCAAATTTATTTAAATTAACAATGGCATAGGGATAAAAATAGCCTAAAGTTAACTAAAATTAATAATGTAATCAAAATAAAATTTACAAAAGAATAATTTAGTTGTAGTATTGTGTATGATCAGCGGTTCAACATTCATCTAATTTTTCCAACGATTGAACTGTATACATATTGTAAGGTTTGCGGATTTCGAGTCGAATTTTGTAAGTTTTACGTTTCTAGTCAAGAAATTAATTTATCATTCTCTTTGCTTTTCACTGTCGAGTCTTTTCATTAGTTTGCGAACTTTCTGATTCGTTATTTTCTCGGTTCGGACACTACCACAGATGACTAGTATGTTGAATACACAATTTACAGTGTTTGAACGTGTAAACATTTCTATTATTATAATATATTTTACATTAGAGGTTTGACATGCCCTCCGGCTCTTATATCAATCTGATTACTGAATTTCGATGGTTTGTTATATATGTCCGAAAACGTTCAGCCTTGTAATGTAAAATAATTTTCCCTACTCACCTATCGCTCAACTCACCTAGGTCTTTGTGTTTTAGCCAGGTATCTAATTATTTAATCTTAATATAACCTCTTGTTTAAAGGTCCAATGCATTTAATAATCTGTCACCCACTATCAGTTCATTTAACGTTTTTAGATTCGGAAAATTTCTAATTTTGCAAAAAATTTAAATTTGTTATTAATCCACCAGCAAATTGCATACGATTTTCTTTTCTATTTCTTTCTGCCAAGAGGCAATTGTCAAGACAAGCTTCTAAATTCAGTAAGTGGAACTCCTAAAAGTTTGGTTGTAGATTCCTGTAAATAACGAGAAGGTTCTATCACAGCATTAACCCCTTCCGGTAAAATGACGAGTCTAGCTCGTCATTAGTTTTTCATTCCATACCGCACAATGACGAGCTACACTCGTCATGCGATTAAAGTTACTGTTAAATATGATAATTAATTTAGTTTGAAATTTCTAGTGTACTGAATTTGGCAACACTTTTATCACTTGTGAAAATCACAAGTCACTATTGCATATTGTTTACTTAGAATTTCTTGGTACAAGTCATTGCCAAATTAATGAGTCAGAATAAAAGAAAACCTAAGAAATACCATGTGTGTTACAAGAATCAAATTAAAAGTGAGACTACTTGGCGGTGTAAACAATTAAGAATTCCTTTGCACTTTGTTTTGAAAAGTACCACTAGCTTGAAGACTATTATCTGTATACCTTATTAATGTTTTGCTTTGATATTTTCTTAATTTTACTGTTTCTGATATTATTTAACACTATGTAAAAAGTGGATTTTAATTAAGAATATGTAAGAATTGTAAAATGAAACAAGTTTTTTAAATAAAAATTAAATCGTTATTTCATGCACAGTTTTGCATTATTAAATCATACCGGAAGTGGTTAAAATATTTATATCATACGTAGTACTACGTATTCAAGCGAAAATCGTTCTCAAAGTATTTGCAACAAAAACAAAATATTACAGCCATATTCAGTTGAAAACGTACGACAACCATGTTCATTTAAAAACAAAATCTATTTAATATTTAATTAAGATGAATGTACTGATTTAATTAGGATAAAATCTATTCTCTGTAAAACCCGCTATAAAGAACAATTACTGAGTTTTAATGAGGAAATACGCATAATGATTTTCGACCGAGCGATTCTGAAAACCTCCGTAGAATATTTACCCTATCTGCAATAGAATTGTGGATATTCTGCACTGATATCCACTTTAAACCAATGCCCTAATTTTTTAAATAAACTGAAGCCATACGAAGCCTTCTATGAGTAAACATAATTCCTTTTGAAAATTTGCTGAAATTCATGTTTTTTATATCAGAAAGTAATAAAATTGTGTCTTTAAAAAAATCCTTATTTTAAAATGAGTCATTTGAGTCAATATACATTTGTGTCAATACTATTTCAAATAAATACTAACGATACGCTAAATTAAAAAAAATTAAAAATATTTCCAATGTATGAACTAGAATCATTTGACATTTCTGTAATGCTTTTAAAATCGATTGTTTTCACACTGAAATTATAATGTTCTGTAACAAATGATGCGTGCTATTACAAATTCTACTCATTTAGGTTTAAAAAATCCTATAAAACTTCATTATATTTGTCCAAAATTCTGTCTTTGATATTCAATATTTTATTGCGCTTTCCTTTAAAATAGGCCGAACGATGGCCGAATAGTTAGAGCGCTGAGATTCTGTACCGGTGTTCGTGGGTTTGTTCAAATTCCACTGTGGCATGGATGTTCACAGCCGTTAGGAAACGGCTTTAAGCAGTAGGTTCCTGTCTCATTATCCGTCGTTTAGCCAAAAGTAGACTGCAGCGCTCCAAACCAAAACTTTAAAACAGATTTCACTGGTTTAAACTTCCATCGTTCTATTCTGTATGATATATATCACTTGTTTGAAAAATATCCTTTTCTCAAAAATGACATAATTGTAAGTATTTACGTGTCTTATATCTCATTTCGGAAAAATTGCATTATTATTAAAAATCAGCTATCCTCCACTTTGTTTTCAATGAGAAGCCATTGTCTCTATATAATAGTACCTCTCTGTATAATTCTCACTACTCAGAAAATCTTCCTGAAATACCAAACATTTCATAGCCTATTCAATTTAAATTTGCAGCTAGTTTTTTTAATACCCTCCGCACTTAAGAGTAGATTTAGCTCTCTTACCATCTTTACCAAACCTGTAAAATGTTTCCATTAACCAACTATTAAAATTAACATTAAAAGAGAAAAACTGTTGATATATACAACCCTTTGAAGTTACATTTAAAATCATAAATTAAGCCACACTCATGTCCATAAATTAAGGATAATTCAGAATAACACAGAAATTGAGCTCTAAAATAAAAATTTCCCCTGTAGAATTATCACACACATCTTGAAGAAGAATATGCAAATTGCAGGAAACCACCAGATGTCGCGGGTAGTACGTCACAATGACGAGAGTGTATGAAAGGGGTATATAAGGAATGGTAGCAAAGAAGTAAAATCGTTCACAAGCGCTTTAAAAGCCTTTCAGTGCAATAACCGCATAGTTATGGCACAAAGGAAGCATTTGGATGATTTTTTTACGTGGTAGAATTATCGGACGACTGGAATGTGGACGTACCCAGCTGGAAGTATCCGAGGAACTTGGAATCGCCCACAGTGTCATCTCCAGGCTTCGATTCAAACATGATGGTAATTTTGAGTAGATGTTACAGCACAGGTCTCCCCCGAGTTACTACGTCGAATAATGACCGGTATTTGGCAGTTACTGCCAAAAGAAACAGACGGAGCACAGCATCAGACATGTCTCGTCAGCTCTCTTCAGCTACCGGTACGACAGTTTCAAGGCAGACCGTGTACAGACGCTTAGGGAACATTGGTCTATATGCTCGTAGGCCTGTCAGATGTGTTCCCCTTACCGCAACTCACTGTCGCCTGCGATTATGCTGGGCTAGAGAGCATGCATTGTGGACACCGCAACTGTGGTCTTGTGTGATGTTTTCCGACGAGTCCAGGTTCAGTTTACATTCTGATTATCGCCGGACTTTCATATGGAGAGCTCCAGGTACCCGTTACCACGAAGAGAACACCATTGAACGACACCATTACGGTGGTGCAGGATGGCTCGTTTGGGGAGGAATTATTCTTGGTTCCAGAACTGACCTGCATGTTCAGAGTGTAACGATGACAGGCCACATCTATCGGGATGTCATTCTGGAACAACATGTACATTTGTTTCGGGGCGCCATGGGTCCTGAATTTCTGTATATGAATGACAACGCCCGACCTCATCGTGCAAACATTGTAGACGAATGCCTTCAATCGGAGGATATTACCCGTATGGATTGGCCAGCATACTCACCGGATTTGAATCCAATAGAGCATGTGTGGGACATGCTTGGCCGACGAATTGCAGCCCGTCAACCCCCTCCCAATTATCTATCGGAACTTCGCAGGGCATTGCTTGATGAGTGGTGTAATTTTCCCCAAGATCAGATTGATAATCTGATACTCAGCATGGGTAGCCGTTGTAACGCTTGTATTGCATCGTCCGGGAGACATACTCCGTATTAACCATCACACTAACCATGTTATACTGTTTTCTGTAAATAGGTTCTTTTTTTAAATTTGCTCTAGGGAGTAAAAATCGCAATTTTTATTAATTATGTCAAACATATAGCATCTTTTTTGCTCTTTACTTTTTGTTTAATAAATAGACTTTACAAATAAGTCAAATTTGTTTTGCTTTTGTCTCTTTCACTGCCTGAACTTCATTATCCTTAATTTATGGACATGAGTGTAATATAGAGAGAAACAATATGTATCAGCCTTCAATCCTCCGTATTCCCCAATTCTTTAAATATAGGGAAATCCGTATGATTACGAGCTATAAATATTTAGCTATAGAAAAAAATAATATGTATGATTTGGTTGAATTTGAAACTGATCATAGTAATATTTTCCCCAAACTAACGACAAAAATACCATCTGCGAATTCTCTTCCCCGATCAAAAGGTAGTAAATGATAACTTTATACTGCGTATCAACGTTTGCTTGTCGAAATATACTTACAAATTTTTTGTATTATTAATTTGTGTTCTTCACTTATTATAATGTCATTGGATTAGTTTCATATTCTTAATTACCATTTAGTAAAATCCAATTTGTATCTTACCTACATTTTTGAGAGCGAGAGAAAACATTATTTTCTAGCTGTAACAGCCTATCTGGTTTCCTATAAAATTTCTTTGAATAGCGTTAGTTTCATACAGGTTTAGTTAAAGTGCTAATATCCTGATAAAATCATGACGAAATGCATAAATGAAATTTTTACAATGCTGGAATTTTTTCACATAATAATTGCCCATAAAATACAATTGCAATAAAATTATTACATTTTGACTACGAATCTGAACAAAAAAGTAGGGTCGAGTGGGGTAAAATGGTTATTTTTTATAATTTACATAAAAGACGCATCTTAACTTTTAGAAATTATATTTTAGCTTAGGAATATATTTTTACTCATTTGTTGGCAACATTTTATTTCCTTTTGAAGTTTTATATTTTGTATCTGTCAACATAAATTGCCTTGTTTGCAAATAAGTAATAAATCTTTCTTTACTAATGTATTAAAAACTTTTTAAAAAGTAATATTTCATTTCTTTTATCGTCAATATTTTTTCAACTTCAGGGGTTTCTGAAGAACAGATTTTCAAAAAACAGACAAGAAATCTTTTAAATATTTCATGTTTAATGATTATTTTTGTATGATTTGGGAAAATGGGTATTGGTTAGGCTTAAAAATTTATTATAAAGTTGCAAACTTTTAGATGTAATGATTTAATCCAGCCCTTCAATTTTAATGTAATTAATATTACAGGGTAAATTTTTTAAATTTATTTTCTGTGGTATAGAGTAAATTAATATAATAATAGTAAAATGGAACTAAACTTAACTAAAAATACATGTATTTACATGTCTGTTTTGTACATCTGCGACTGGAAATTTTCTTCCACCTTTCATTGTGTAGAAAGTCTAAATTTATATGGAACTTGGACCAAGGGTGGACCACCTGATGTACTGTACGGCAGCACAGACTCAGGGTCGATGCATGATACAATGTTTGAATCTTGGATGGGCAAACTCAAGCCATGCCCTGAAACCTTTAGATGTTGAAGTATTTGCCCCTACGAAGTGTACCTGAAGGAAAATCCTGAAGGTTTGGTACGGGGAGAGCTATCTTTAAAAAGTGTCCAAAGCGACATTCCCTAACCTACTGAAATAGCTATTTGACTCTATGAAGGAAAAAGGCTGTTAAACACAAAATAATGTTAACTGAAAAATATGCTGAAATAACTGCAAACAGTGTTGCACATATTTCAACAACAGCTAATATGGAAGCTCTTTGTACCCAAACTTCCAGTTCAACCCCTTCGAATTTTAATATGTCTTCTCCATATAACGATTTAAAAAAGGCCATCCTTATAACAATTTCAGTAATGCAGTTGTAAGGAAAAAAATCCTTAGAAAATGACAGACGAAAAAGAAAGAGTGTACAAACTAAGGCCGGAGAAGTAATGAATGTTTCTGATGTAGCAGAACAAATTAATGACCATTGTGATTACAGTTTCGCAATATAAATTGTAATAATATCACATATAAATGTGTTTGCAGCTAAAACATAAAGTTTTAATTAAATTTTGCTTAATTAATAGCACTTTTTAATCAATACCCAGTTTACCTCATCTACTACTTATTTTACCCCACCTCTGGGGTAAAATGGGTGTAAAAAAAAGAAGTAAAAAATTATAAATTTGCAACTTAAGAAAATGCTTAAAACTATTTTAAGAATAATGGTAATAAACCTTTGCATAAGTACATGCAAAATAATTGCTTGTGTATAGTTTTTCTTTTGCCTCACCAAACCCTAAGTGATTCATTAGGTTTATGTTTTATTTTGGTTTGGAGAGCTACGGTCTACTGTTTTGCACACGAGGGCTAATGAGACCGGGACCTACTGCTTAAAGCCGATTCCGAACGGCTACGACCATCCATGCCATAGTGGGACTCGAACCCACGAACTCCGGTACCGACGATCAGCGCCCTAACCAATCGGCCAGCGTTCGGCTATTTATGTTTTATTATTTTGGTATTATTTTCATTTTCAATTTCAGAAATACACGAAAAATTTCAGAAACACAGTACAATAGCCCTAGAGTGTGATTTCAAGTAATTATGTGGTTTTGCTTGATACATCGAGACTATTTTTGACTTGAAATTCCTTATAATTATACAGTCATAATAACGATATAAATATAATTTCTAAACAACTTTACTGATGTATCTGTAATTATTATATATGTATATATAATTTATTTATTCCATAAATGAAGTAATTTCTGTTTAGTTGCATCGGCGAACCCATTCTGGGCTATTTAAGATCAATCTGACTATTGTTGAAAAACAAAAGAAGACATTCTACATATTACAAAAGCATCATTACATTCGACTTAAGAAGCATAGATCACTTCATCCTTTGCAAATGTATATTTACACATACTGAAACGGAAATTAACATAAAATTACATCATTCTTAAAAATTTATTTTAATTTTGAAAAAAAACTATCATCATTCCTCCATAGACCAGTGGATTACTACATACTATTTTTAAACAATTCATTCAACCCCAAAGAAATCCATCTGGACCCCATTGAGAATTTATAATTGAAAACTAGACAAACAATGCGAGTTAAAATAAAATCGTGTTAAAATTGTCGATTATTTAAATGAAAATATTTTTAAAACAAGTAATCTAGAAAAAAATATTCAAATAATTATATTTAAATAAAATTGAAAGTCAAAATTACTTAAATGTGATATATCTTTTGGATTTCATTTACTCAAAATTCGAAGACATTAATTTCAAAAGTCAAGTAACACTAATTACTTTATCTTGTCCACACACTTATTATTGTCAATGTAACTAAATTTGACAAACTATGGACTAATACTTGCTATTTATAACTTTAACAACTAAATGATTAATTTGAAAGAAATAAATCATGCAGTCGTAAAATAAAATCGTATATAAGTGTTAAATTTTCGATTATTTAAAATAAAATGTTTTTAAAGCTACTAATACAGAAAAAAATATCTATATAATTATATTCAAAGGAGACTGAATGTCAAAATAAGTTAAATGTGATTTACTTTTCCGATTTAATTTACTCAAAATTCGAAGACATTAATTTCAAATGTCAAGTAACACTAATTACTTTATCTTATCCACACACTTATTATTGTCAATGTAACTAAATTTGACAAACTATGGACTAATACTTGCTATTTAAAACTTTAACAACTACATGATTTATTTGAAAGAAATAAATCATGCAGTCGTAAAATAAATATAAAGTAAAATCGTATACAAGTGTTAAAATTGTCGATTATTTAAATGAAAATGTTTTTAAAACTACTAATCCAGTAAAAATATCCATATATTTATATTTAAAGGAGATTGAATGTCAAAATAAATTAAATGTGATATAATATTCGGATTTCATTTACTCATAATGCTAAGACATTAATTTTAAATGTCAAGTAACATTAATTACTTTATCTCATCCTCACACTTATTATTGTCCATATAACTAAATTTAACAAACTATAGACTAATACTTGCTATTTATAACTTTAATGACTACAGTATTTATTTGAAAGAAATAAATCATGTAGTCGTACAACAAACTCGCAATGTGTAGCAAAAGAAAATAGTATACAAATGTTAAAATTGTCGATTATTTAACTGAGAATTTTTCAAAAATTAGTAATTCAGAAAAAATATCCATATAATTATATTTAAAGGATATTGAATGTCAAAATAAGTTAAATGTGATGTACTTTTCCGATTTAATTTCCTCAAAATTCGAAGACATTAATTTTAAATGTCAAGTAACATTAATTACTTTATCTCATCCTCACACTTATTATTGTCCATATAACTAAATTTAACAAACTATAGACTAATACTTGCTATTTATAACTTTAATGACTACAGTATTTATTTGAAAGAAATAAATCATGTAGTCGTACAACAAACTCGCAATGTGTAGCAAAAGAAAATAGTATACAAATGTTAAAATTGTCGATTATTTAACTGAGAATTTTTCAAAAATTAGTAATTCAGAAAAAATATCCATATAATTATATTTAAAGGATATTGAATGTCAAAATAAGTTAAATGTGATGTACTTTTCCGATTTAATTTCCTCAAAATTCGAAGACATTAATTTCAAATGTCAAGTAACATTAATTACTTTATCTTATCCACACACATATTATTGTCAATGTAACTACATTCAACAAACTATGGACTAATACTTGCTATTTAAAACTTTAACGACTGCGTGATTTATTTGAAAGAAATAAATCATGTAGTTATAAAGTAAAATCGTATACAAGTGTTAAAATTGTCGATTATTTAAATGAAAATGTTTTTAAAACTACTAATCCAGAAAAATATCCATATATTTATATTTAAAGGAGATTGAATGTCAAAATAAGTTAAATGTGATATACTTTTCGGATTTCATTTACTCAAAATTCGAAGACATTAATTTCAAATATCAACTAACACTAATTACTTTTTCTTATCCACACACTTATTATTGTCCATTTAACTAAGTTTAACAAACTATGGACTATTACTTGCTATTTATAACTTAAAAAACTAAATGATTAATTCGAAAGGACCTATATTTATTCATCATTAATAGATTTTTTTTTTGCGTCTAGTTAATTAATTATCATAATAATTACGGTAAATTGTTTCTTTGATTTATGGCTCCACAGAGAAGAAGAAAATATTTTTGAATCAGTTTATTTTTCAGAGACCATTTTAAAATTGTTTGGAATCTAAGTTCGATCTTATTTCATGACTAATTAGTCTGCCAGGAAATTAGCTTTCGTTTATTTCATCAATGCGGAAAGTTCTTTCTTTTCAATTTATCCCTTTCGGAAACTAAAAGTTATTCATCATCTCAATAGAAGAAGAAATGCATTCCTCTTTTTAAGACTGATGTTAAATATAAACTTAAAGCTATAAATAACATTAAACACTGGTCCGCCTTATTGTGTGTTATTCAATTATTGTTTACATTAATGACATACGTGCACTAAAGGAAAACACCCGAGTGTTGAATTTAATGGAAGTATTTATTGAAATAATTTTAATCGGCAAATTTAATTTGGATAAATTTACCACTAATGGAATGTAGAACCTTTTGAGCGCTCTTAATTATAAATGCTTATTGTTGTTTATTGTCAAATAAGGGCCATTTCTCTGTTTAAAATGAGTCGAGACAATTTAAATTATCAATGGTTTGAATGCTCTTAAAATCAGTAATTTTGAGAATATCTCCATATAAACATATTTAAAGAATACTGGATGTCAAAAGTTAGTTAAATGCGATATCCATTTCGGATTTTTTTCTTCAAACCTTACAAGTACAAATTTCAAATGAAACGTAACAGAATTATTTACTTTATCTTTTCTACACCCTTATTACTTTGCATATAGCTACATTTAAACAAATTGTGGACAAATACTTGTTATTAATAACTTGTTTGAAATTCATATTTATTCATTATTAATAGCTTTTCAAGGTAATCATTAGTTATTGTAATAATTATGGCGTGTTGTGTCTTTGATTTATGGTTCCACGGACAACAAGAAAAACTTTTTGAATTAATTTATTTTTCAGATAAACAATTTTAAAGTTGTTAGGAATTTACGCATGATCATATTTCGGGACTAATTAGTGTCAGGAAATTAGCTTTCGTTTATTTCATCAATGCGGAAAGTTCTTTCTTTTCAATTTATCCCTTTCGGAAACTAAAAGTTATTCATCATCTCAATAAAAGAAGAAACTCATTAAGCTTTTTAAGACTGATGTTAAATATTATTAATTTAAAGCTATAAATAACATTAAACACCAGTACGCCTTATTGTGAGCTATTCGATTATTGTTTGCATTAATGACATACGTTCACCAAATGAAAACACGTGAGTGTTGCATTTAATAGAGGCATTTATAAAAACAAATTTAATCGGCAAATGCACACAGATTTTATTGAGATAAATTTACAATTAATGGGAAAAAACCTTTTGATCGGTCTTAATTATAACTGCTTATTTTTGTTCATTGTCAAATAAAGACTATTTCTCTGTTTAAAATATATCGAGACTATTAGTCGAGTGAAGTAAAACTTATGCAAATGTTAAAATTGTTAATCCTTTCAACCCTTAAAATTAGTAATTTTTAGACTATCTCCATATTAATATATTTAAGAAGAAACTCATTAAGCTTTTTAAGACTGATGTTAAATATTACTAATTTAAAGCTATAAATAACATTAAACACTAGTACGCCTTATTGTGAGCTTTAATTATTGTTTGCATTAATTTAAAGAATATTGAATGTCACGAGTTAGTTAAATGCGATATCCATTTCAAATTTTTTTCTGCAAACCTTACAGATATTAATTTCAAATGTAACGTAACACTAATTATTTTATCTTATCTACAAGCTTGTTACTTTACATATAACTACATTTAAACAAATTGTGGGAAAAAACTTGTTATTAATAACAAGTTTGAAATGCATATTTATTCATTGTTAATAGCTTTTCTAGATAATCATTAGTTATTTTAATAATTATGGCATGTTGTTTATTTGATTTATAGTTCCTTGGACAAGTAGAAAAACTTTTTGAATCAATTTTTTTTTTCAGATAAACAGTTTTAAAATTGTTAGGAATTTAAGCTTGATCTTATTCGGTGACTAATTAGTGTTTCAGGAAATTAGCTTTTGCTTATTTCATCAATGCGGAAAGTTCTTTCTTTTCAGTTTATCCCTTTCGGAAACTAAAAGTTATTCATCATCTCAATAAAAGAAGAAACACATTCCGCTTTTTAAGACTGATGTTAAATATTATTAATTTAAATCTATAAATAACATTAAACACTGCTCCGTCTTATTGTGAGTTATTCGATTATTGTTCGCATTAATGACATACGTGCATCAAATGAAAATATGAGAGTGTTGCATGTTGTCAAATGAAACACCTTGGTTTGTTCACTCATACACAAAATACTAGTCAAAAGTACGTGTCTTAATCAAACCTTTGGCCAGGCCGACTTCTCAGCTCCATAAAATAGTCAGCTTCTAATTGGGTAAGGGAAATTTATCCCAACGAATTTAATAATACAAGTTGTTACTTAAGCGGCTCATTTTAACTTGTTTGTTGCTTGAGAAGTCGATCTGCGTAATGAGCAGTGCAAAACAACTTCGCTTTATAAAGTACTGCTCGTGCCTGGTTCTGGGTTAGCCTAAGTTTTAGTAAGGTCAAATGTATTCATTTTTGTATTCGAATTCAATGTTTTTCTTTTACTAGTAGTGATATTGTTTAACAGTTTAAGTTAAAAGTTTAAAGGATTCTATACTATGTTTATTTGCCTTAAACTTTTTGTTTGTATGTTTTAAGTAAATTAAAAGTTACTTTTATTTTTAAAAGTTTGTTTATGTTCATTTACATTTAAAACACATTTCTGATACTCTGCAACGATTACTTTTACAATTCCATTTTGTTTACAATTTAAGACTGTTTAAGTAGTCTGTTTAATTTTTAATTTGACTAAATTAGATTGACTATCATTGCATTCAGTGGAAGTATTTATTGAAATAATTTTAATCGGCTAATATATACCGAATTTATTGAGATATAATTACCAATAATGGGATATAGAACCTATTGAGTGGTCTTAATTATAACTGCTTAATTTATATCATTGACAAATAAAGACAATGTCTCTGTTTAAAATAAGTCGAGGCAATTAGTCGAGTGGAATAAAACCGTATGCAAATGTTAAAATTGCCAATCTTTCGAATGCTTTTAAAATTAGTAATTTTTAGAATATCTACATATAAATAAAATTTAAAGAATATTCAGTGTCAAAAGTTAGTAAAATACAATACCAATTTCGGATTTTTTTTCCTTCAAACCTTAAGGATATTAATTTCAAATGCAGAGTAACACTAATTACTTTATCTTTTCTATACCCATATTATATAGCATATAACTACATTTAAACATATTGTGGACAATTACTTGTTATTTATAACATGTTTGGAATGAATAGCTATTCATTATTAATAGCTTTTCTAGATAATCATTAGTTATTGTAATAATTAAAATGTGTTGTTTTTTTGATTTATGGTTCCACGGAAAAGGAGAAAATCTTTTTGAGTCAACTTATTTTTTAGATAAACAATTTTAAAATTGTTAGGAATTTAGGCTCGATCTTATTTCGTGACTAATTAGGGTCAGGAAATTAACTTTCGTTTAATTTTATAATTGCGGAAAATACTTTCCTTTCAATTTATCCCTTTCGGAAATTAAAAGTTATTCAACATCTCAATAAAAGAAGAAACTCATTAAGCTTTTTAAGCCTAATGTTAAATATTATTAATTTAAAGCTATAAATGATATTAAACACTGGTCCCCCTTATTGTGAGCTATTCGATTATTTTTCACATTACTGGCATACATGAACCAAATGAAAACATGCGCGTCTTGAAGTATTTAGTAGTTTAAGTATTTTGTAGAAGTATTTATTAAAATTTTAATCCGCAAATGTATACAGACTTTACTGAGGTAAATTTACCATTAATGGGATATTGAACCTTTTGAGTGGTCTTAATTATAACTGCTTATTTTTGTTCATTGTCAAATAAAGACCATTTCTCTGTTTAAAATAAGTCAAGACAATTAGTAGAGTGATATATAATCGTATGCAAATGCTGAAATTGCAATCCTTTGAATGCGATTAAAATTAGTAATTTTTAGAATATAACCATATAAATATATTTAAAGAACATTGAATGTCAAAAGTTAGTTAAATGCGATATCCATTTCGGATTTTCTTCTTCAAACCTTACTGATACTAATTTCAAATACAGCGTAACACTAATTACTTTATCTTATCTATACCCTTATTACTTTGCATATAACAACATTTAAACAAATTGTGGAGAAATGCTTGTTATTAATAACTTATTTGAAATGCATATTTATTCTTTATTAATAGCTTCTCAAGATAATCATTAGTTATTGTAATAATTATGGCATGTTTTTCTTTGATTTATGGTTCCACAAACAAACAGAAATTTTTTTGAATCAATTTATTTTTCAGATAAAAAATTTTAAAATTTTTAGGAATATACGGTCGATCTTATTTCATGACTAATTAGTCTGTCAGGAAATTAGCTTTCGTTTAATTTCATCAATGCGGAAAATTTTTTCTTTTCAATTTGTCCTTTTCGGAAACTAATAGTTATTCATCATCTCAATAAAGAAGAAAAGCATTCTGCTTTTTAAGACTGATGTTATATATTATTAATTTAAAGCTATAAATAACATTAAAGACTATTTTGCTTTATTGTGAGCTATTAGATTATTGTTTGCATTAATGCGATACGTGAACCAAATGAAAACACGCGCGTGTTGCATTTAATGGAAGTATTTATTGAAATAATGTTAATCGGTTAATGTATACAGATTTTATTGAGATAAATATACCATTAATGGGATATAGAACCTTTTGAGTGGTCTTAATTATATCTGATTATTTTTTTCATTGTCAAATAAAGACCATTTCTCTGTTTAAAATAATTTGAGACAATTAATCAAGTGAAATAAAACCGTATGCGAATGTTAAAATTGTCAATCCTTCGAATGCTCTTTAAATTAGTAATTTGTAGAATATCTCCATATAAATATATTTAAAGAATACTGAATGTTGAAAGTTAGTGAAATACGATATCCATTTCGGATTTCTTTTCCTTCAAACCTTGCAGATATTAATTTCGAATGCAGCGTAACACTAATTACTCTATCTTTTCTATACCCATATTACTTTGCATATAACTATATTTAAACAAATTGTGGACAAATACTTGTTTTTTTTACATGTTTGAAATGCATATTTATTCATTATTAATAGCTTTTCTAGGTAATCATTAGTTATTGTAATAATTATAGCGTGTTGTATCTTTGATTTATGGCTCCACGGACAAGCAGAAAACCTTTTTGAATCAATTTCTTTTTCAGATAAACAATTTAAAAATTGTTAGCAGTTTATTCTCGATCTTATTTCGTGACTAATTAGTGTGTCAGAAAATTAGTTTTCTTTTATTTCATAAATGCGGAAAGTTATTTCTTTTCAATTTATCCCTTTCGGAAACTAAAAGTTATTCATCTTCTCAAAAATAGAAACGTATTTCGCATTTTAAGACTGATGTTAAATATTATTAATTTAAATCTATAAATAACATTAAACACTGCTCCGCCTTATTGTGAGCTATTCGATTATTGTTTGTATTAATGACATACCTGCACCCAATGAAAACACGCGTGTGCTACAATTAATTGACTTATTTATTGAAATAATTTTATTCGGTTAAAATATACAGATTTTATTGAAATAAATTTACCAATAATGGGATATTGAACCTTTTGATCGGTCTTAATTATAACTGCTTATTTTAGTTTATTGTCAAATAAAGACCATTTCTCTGTTTAAAGTCAAGACAATTAATGTCAGAAGTTAGTGAAATACGATATCCATTTCGGATTTTTTCCTTCAAACTTTACAGATATTTATTTCAAATGCAGCGTAACACTTATTACTTTTTCTTTTCTATACCCATATTTCTTTGCATATAAACAAATTTTGCATATAAAAATTTAAACAAATTTGGGCTATTACTTATTATTTATTGCATGTTTGAAATGCATATTTATTCATTATTAATAACTTTTCAACATAATCATTAGTTATTTTAATAATTATGGCATGTCGTTTCTTTGATTTATGGTTCCACGGACAAGAAGAAAAAAACTTTTTAAATCATTTTTTTTTCAGAGAAACAAATTTAAAATTGTTAAGAATTTACGCTCGATCTTATTTCGTGACTAATTAGTGTGTCAGGAAATTAGCTTTTGCTTATTTCAATGATGAGGAAACTTCTTTCTTTTCATTTTATCTCTTTCGGAAACTAAAAGTTATTCATCATCTCAATAAAAATAGAAACGTATTTCGCATTTTAAGACTGATGTTAAATATTATTAATTTAAATGAATAAATAACATTAAACACTGCCCCACCTTATTGTGAGCAATTCGATTATTGTTTGTATTAATGACATACCTTCACCAAATGAAAACACGCGCGTACTACATTTAATGAGCGTATTTAGTGAAATAATTTTATTTGGCTAAAATATACAGATTTTATTGAGATAAATTTACCAATAATTTGATATAGAACCTTTTGAGTGGTCTGAATTATGACTGCTTATTTTAGTTCATTGTCATATAAAGACCATTTCTCTGTTTAAAATAAGTCAAGACAATTAATGTCAGAAGTAAGTGAAATACGATATCCATTTCGGATTTTTTTCCTTCAAACTTTACAGATATTTATTTCAAATGCAGCGTAACACGTATTACTTTATCTTTTCTATACTCATATTTCTTTGCATATAAACAAATTTTGCATATAAAAATTTAAACAAATTCGGACGATTACTTATTATTTATAGCATGTTTGAAATGCATATTTATTCATTATTAATAACTTTTCAAGATAATCGTTAGTTATTGTAATAATTATGGCATGTTGTTTCTTTGATTTATGGTTCCACGGACAAGCAGAAAAACTTTTTGAATCACTTTATTTTTCAGAGAAACAAATTTAAAATTGTTAAGAATTTACGCTCGATCTTATTTCGTGACTAATTAGTGTGTCAGGAAATTAGCTTTTGCTTATTTCAACAATGAGGTCACTTCTTTCTTTTCAATTTATCTCTTTCCGGAACTAAAAGTTATTCATCATCTCAATAAAAATAGAAACGTATTTCGCATTTTAAGACTGATGTTAAATATTATTAATTTAAATCTATAAATAACATTAAACACTGCTCCACCTTATTGTGAGCTATTTCATTGTTGTTTGTATTAATGACATACCTCCACCAAATGAAAACACGTGTGTGCTACAATTAAAGGACGTATTTATTGAAATAATTTTATTCGGCTAAAATATACAGATTTTATTAAGATAAATTTACCAATAATGGGATATAGAACCTTTTGAGTGGTCTTAATTATAACCGCTTTATTTTAGTTCATTGTCATATAAAGACCATTTTTCTGTTTAAAATAAATCAAGACAATTAGTCGAGTGAAATATAACCGTATGCAAATGTTAAAATTGTGAATCCTTCGTATGCTCTTAAAATTAGTAATTTTTAAAATACTCCATATAAATATATTAAAAGAATATTGAATGTCAAAAGTTAGTGAAATACGATATCCATTTCGGATTTTTTTAATTCAAACTTTACATATATTAATTTCAAATGCAGCGTCATACTTATTACTTTCTCTTTTCTATACCCATATTTCTTTGCATATAAACATTTAAACAAATCTGGACAATTACTTATTATTTGTAACATGCTTGAAATGCATATTTATTCATTATTAATAACTTTTCAAGATAATCGTTAGTTATTGTAATAATTATGGTATGTTGTTTCTTTGATTTATGGTTCCAAGGACAAGCAGAAAAACTTTTTGAATCACTTTATTTTTCAGAGAAACAAATTTAAAATTGTTAAGAATTTACGCTCGATCTTATTTCGTCACTAATTAGTGTGTCAGGAAATTAGGTTTTATTTATTTCAACGATGCGGAAACTTCTTTCTTTTCAGTTTATTTCTTTTGGAAAGTAAACGTTATTTATCATATCAATAAAAGAAAAAATGCATTCCGTCTTTTTAAAATTGATGTTAAGTATTATTTGATTATTGGTATTATTAATGGAATACATACACCAAATGAACACGGGTTATGTTGCATTTAGTGGAAATATTTATTGAAATCATTTAAATCAGCAGAGATATATGCAGATTTTATTGAAATAAATTTACTATTAATGAGATAGAGAACTTTTTGGGCGGTAATAATTATAACTACTTAATTTTGATTTCTAGCAAGGTAAAGGCCATCTCGATAAAATGACCAGTCGATAAAATAAGTTGCGGTAATAAACCGCATAAAAATGTAAAAATTATTCATCATTTTAACGAAAATAATTTTAAAAGTAGTAACTTTGAAAATATCTCCATATAACTGTATTTAAAGAAAATAATAGCTTTATCCCTTAAGGACTGTCTTCTGCAAAACTTACAGATATTAATTTTAAATGCAATATAACACTAATTACTTCATCTTTTCTGCATCTTTTTACTGTTCATGTAACTATATTTAACAAATTATGGACAAACAATTGTTAAATATAGCTTTAACAAAATGCATATTTATTAATTATTATAAGCTTTCCTAGAAAATAATTAGTTTTTACAATAATTATGACATGTTGTTTCTTTGATTTATGGTTCTACAGAGAAACAGAAAAAATATTTGAATTAGTTTACTTTTCAGAGAGTGAATTTTAAAATTGTTTAGAATTTACGCTTGATCTTATTTCGAGACTAATTAGTCTGTCAAGAAATTAGATTAGCTTTCGTTTATTTCAACAATGCGGAAACTTCTTTCTTTTAAATTTATCTCTTTTGGAAACTAAACGTTATTCATCATCTCATTGAATGAAAAAATGCATTCCGTTTTTTAAGACCAATGTTAAGTATTATTCGATTATTACTTATATTAATGGAATACTCAAACCAAATGAACAAGCGCCTGTGTTACATTTGATGGAAATATTTATTGAAATCATATAAACAAGCAGAGATATATGCAGATTTTATTGAGATAAACTTACCATTAAGGAAATATAGAAGAGTTTGAGCGATCTTAATTATAACTGCTTGATTTTGATTCATTGCAAAATATAGACCACTTCTCCTTTAAGAAAGAGTCGATAAAATAATTTGAGGTAATGAAACCACATAAAAATGTTAAAATTATTCATTATTTTAACGAAAATGGTTTAAAAATTAGTAACTTTCAAAAATCTCCATATAACTATATTTAAAGAAAAAAATAGCGTTATCCCTTAAGGACCGTCTTCTGCAAAACTTACAGATATTAATTTCAAATGCAACATAACACTATTTACTTCATCTTCTCTACACCCTTTTTACCGTTCTTGTAACTACATTTAACAAATTATGGACAAATACTTGTTATTTATAGCTTTAGCAAAATGCATATTTATTCATTATTAATAGCTTTCCTAGAAAATAATTAGTTATTACAATAATTATGGCATGTTGTTTCTTTGATTTATGGTTCTAAAGAGAAGCAGAAAAAATATTCGAATCAGTTAATTTTTCAGAGAGTGAATTTTAAAATTGTTTAGAATTCACGCTCGATCTTATTTCGTGACTAATTAGTCTGTCAAGAAATTAGCTTTCGTTTATTTCAACAATGCGGAAACTTCTTTCTTTTAAATTTATCTCTTTTGGTAACTAAATGTTATTCATCATCTCATTGAATGAAAAAATACATTCCGTTTTTTAAGACCGATGTTAATTATTATTCGATTATTACTTATATTAATGGAATACTCAAACCAAATGAACAAGCGCTTGTGTTACATTTGATGGAAATATTTATTGAAATCATATAAATCAGCAGAGATATATGTAGATTTTATTGAGATAAACGTACCATTAATGAGATATAGAAGTTTTCGAGCGATCTTAATTATAACTGCTTCATTTAAATCACTTCTCCTTTAAGAAAGAGTCGATAAAATATGTTGAGGTAATAAAAACGCATAAAAATGTAAAAATTATTCATCATTTTAACAAAAACACTTTTAAAATTAGTAATTTTGAATATATCTCCATATAACTATATGTAAAGAAAATAATAGCGTTATCCCTTAAGGACCGTCTTCTGCAAAACTTACAGATATTAATTTCAAATGCAACATAACACTAATTACTTCATCTTCTCTACACCCTTTTTACTGTGCATGTAACTACACTTAACAAATTATGGACAAATACTTGTTATTTATAACTTTAACAAAATGCATACTTATTCATTATTAATAGCTTTCCTAGAAAATAATTAGTTATTACAATAATTATGGCATGTTGTTTCTTTGATTTATGGTTCTACAGAGAAGCAGAAAAAAATATTCGAATCAGTTTATTTTTCAGAGAGTGAATTTTAAAATTGTTTAGAATTCACGCTCGATCTTATTTCGTGACTAATTAGTCTGTCAAGAAATTAGCTTTCGTTTATTTCAACAATGCGGAAACTTCTTTCTTTTAAATTTATCTCTTTTGGTAACTAAATGTTATTCATCATCTCATTGAATGAAAAAATACATTCCGTTTTTTAAGACCGAGGTTAAGTATTATTCGATTATTATTTATATTAATGGAATACTCAAACCAAATGAACAAGCGCTTGTGTTACATTTGATTCAAATATTTATTGAAATCATATAAATCAGCAGAGATATATGCAGATTTTATTGAGATAAACTTACCATTAATGAGATATAGAAGTTTTTGAGCGATCTTAATTATAACTGCTTCATTTAAATCACTTCTCCTTTAAGAAAGGGCCGAACGATGGCCGAATGGTTAGGGTGCTGGACTTCGGAACCGGAGTTCGTGGGTTCGAATCCCACTGTGGCATTGATGTTCGTAGTCGTTCGGAATCGGCTTTAAACTGTAGGTCCCGGTCTCATTAACCCTCTTGTTGCAAAAGGTAGACCGTAGTGCTCCAAACCCAAACCTTAAGAAATATTCGATAAAATATGTTGAGGTAATAAAAACGCGTAAAAATTATTCATCATTTTAACGAAAATACTTTTAAAATTAGTAACTTTGAAAATATCTCCATATAACTATATTTAAAGAAAATAATAGCGTTATCCCTTAAGGACCGTCTTCTGCAAAACTTACAGATATTAATTTCAAATGCAATATAATACTAATTACTTCATCTTCTCTACACCCTTTTTACTGTGCATTTAACTACATTTAACAAATTATGGACAAATACTTGTTATTTATAGCTTTAACGAAATGCATATTTATTCATTATTAATAGCTTTCCTAGAAAATAATTAGTTATTACAATAATTATGCCATGTTGTTTCTTTGATTTATGGTTCTACAGAGAAACAGAAAAAATATTTGAATTAGTTTATTTTTCAGAGAGTGAATTTTAAAATTGTTTAGAATTTACGCTTGATCTTATTTCGAGACTAATTAGTCTGTCAAGAAATTAGCTTTCGTTTATTTCAACAATGCGGAAACTTCTTTCTTTTAAATTTATCTCTTTTGGAAAGTAAACGTTATTCATCATCTCATTGAATGAAAAAATGCATTCCGTTTTTTAAGACCGATGTTAAGTATTATTCGGTTATTACTTATATTAATTAAATACTCAAACCAAATGAACAAGCGCTTGTGTTACATTTGATGGAAATATTTATTGAAATCATATAAATCAGCAGAGATATATGCAGATTTTATTGAGATAAACTTACCATTAATGAGATATAGAAGTTTTTGAGCGATCTTAATTATAACTGCTTCATTTAAATCACTTCTCCTTTAAGAAAGAGTAGATAAAATATGTTGAGGTAATAAAAATGCATAAAAATGTAAAAAGTATTCATCATTTTAATGAAAACACTTTTAAAATTAGTAACTTTGAAAATATCCATATAACTATATTTAAAGAAAGTAATAGCGTTATCCCTTAAGCACCGTCCTCTGCAAAACTTACAGATATTAATTTCAAATGCAACATAACACTAATTACTTCATCTTCTCTACACCCTTTTTACTGTTCTTGTAACTACATTTAACAAATTATGGACAAATACTTGTTATTTATAACTTTAACAAAATGCATATTTATTCATTATTAATAACTTTCCTAGAAAATAATTAGTTATTACAATAATTATGGCATGTTGTTTATTTGATTTATGGTTCTACAGAGAAGCAGAAAAAATATTTTAATCAGTTTATTTTTCAGAGAGTGAATTTTAAAATTGTTTAGAATTTACGCTCGATCTTATTTCGAGACTAATTAGTCTGTCAAGAAATTAGCTTTCGTTTATTTCAACAATGCGGAAACTTCTTTCTTTTAAATTTATCTCTTTTGGAAGCTCAAAGTTATTTATCATCTCAATAAAAGAAGAAATGCTTTCTATTTTTAAGATTGAATTTAAATATTACAAATTTAAAGCTATAAATAGCAATTAACACTGGAACACTTAACTGTGAGTTATTCAATGATTTCTCACTTTAATGACATACACATTAGAGCGTGTTGTATTTATTAAAAATATATATTGAGATCATTTGAATCAGTTGATCTACAAAGATTTTATTTAAATATATTTAAAAATCATTGGACTTAATACCTTTCAAGTGAAAATCTTAATTATAGCCACATAATCCTATTTTAAGTAAAATGTCCTTTTACTTAAATATGGAAAAGAAAAATTAATTTTAGATTAAATTTTCACAAAATTATTATAAAAATTTATCTTTCTAAAAAGGATTTAGTGCAAATATGAGTGCACAGAAGAAATAGATTTTGTTATTAAGTGAAAGTGCAAAATAAATATAACACTACGTGAAAACATAGAAATCCACAATCCCACAAAATGTTTTTTGTTATCTGTAAATTAACACACATACCACAACTGATCAAATGACTGGTAGTGTATATTAAAATGTGATGGGTAATGATTTAAAATAGAAATAAAAAATAGGTATGTATTAAATGAATAAAATAAATAAAGAAAAGAACTAAAAAACAGGTACGTTTAGCGTTAATGAATCATATGTTACATGTTCTAGTTGGATTATATTCCATGTAATATGTTATTCATCTTTATTCTGTCAAACTACAATTAAACTAGTGCGATCAATTTATAGTATCAGAAATGTTCAGTTTTTAAATCACCAAATTTTCAGCATTTTGATTTTTTTTAAATTTTAAAATGTCGTATACCTTTAAAATTTTAAGATTATAGGATAAAACTTTTTACTTTAATTTAATACAAAAATTTAGTTTCTGCTTTTTTCAAAACTTATCTTCCGAGTAAGTGAATTTCTTTCTTTACATTTGGTGTGTATTTTCTATGATATTTTAAAAATATACTACTTGAAATCTGAAAACGAAGTAATATTTTGATAGCTAGAGTGCTATAAAAAACTTTATTGTTAATAGCAAACATTTTCGATTTAAGGTGAACAGAAAAAAGCCACTATAATACAGATTTTAACTCTGGTAAGTGACTATGCTACTTAAATACTTAAGTGAAATTGTATCCTTAAATACCCTATATAATAATAGCCTAAGTTATCTGCCCATCTGTCCTCGAATTTATTAAGCGGTTGTACCTGGAATGGATAGAGGCATCCATATTGGATTCTTGATGAGTTAGGGTTAACAGTGTTCGAAATCCAACCCTTCCCCGCTTTTCTAGAATTTAATGCCATTATTTCAAGTCCTATTTTCCCCGGTTAACAGCAGACAATTAATTTTGTCAATTTGTCGCATAATAAATATGTAAAAATGTTGTGACGTCAATCCTTTAACTAACATTTAATCATTTCTTATTTTAAATTACTTAAATATCGTCTGCATTATTTTCATACGTTTTATCACGGAATTTAGATATTACGTAAATAATTGTACTTTATATTTGGCTTAAATAATAGATTAGGCACATATGTGATAATTTTAAATTTAAACATCGATTATTTTTTGTTGCAATGAAAATTTTATCACCGGTATTAACAACAAATTCTATCTACGTGCATGGTGTAATGATAGTTTCATTCCTTTATTTACATTAAGTACTGTTGCAAAAATAAATTGGGAAGAGCTTAACGATAATTTCGACTTAGATTAGAAAACTTTGAGTTACCTTTCTAAATTATTCTAAACTGCATTCACAGTATCGGGAAGAGAAGTATGAAGATAAACAAATTATTGAGCTTGTACCAGATAATTCTCAGCCAGAAAATAAACCATTTTTTACCAGCCTCATACGGTACTCGTATGGGGAATTCTAGAAAATTAAATATTTTACTGATCCCGTCATATGATGGGTTATATACTAGTACAGTTAAAAAATGATACATTTTAGAAATACTTTCTACTTTGTATCACCTTAATTAAAATTTACAATGTTATATACCCTACAATAAGTCAAAATTATCGCTATATATTAAATGCTACTACTCGTATAGAGAATAAACGTAGTTAATACTATTTAATAAAAGAAAATTTGCCTTGTTGATTGTTTACATTATATAAAGTTTTCTAACCAACCAAATTTCGCAGTAATTTTAATGTAGAATATTTTCATCATGCCAAGTGTGTTTAAGCAAGAAGAAACTAAGCTGTAAGATTTGGTTGACTTACCACCAACCTTTTTGAATGTGAGATGCGGTACTCCCTTTCTTCCCCACTAAAAACTATTTCACGACATTCTCAAAAAAAAAAAAAAAATCTTGAGAATATCTTATTGGGCCCACATCTTAAGAATATAAACTAAAGATTTTCTTGAGAACATAAAGTCAAAAACTCTTAAGAAGGAAAATTGTAAAACTTCTCAAGAATATAATAGGAAAATTTTATTTAGATGTAGTCTTTTGTGGGCCAAATAACTTAATATATTCTGAAGAATTAAAGAAGTTGGATATATTCCAATACTCTTGAGATATTCTGAATAAGAATAAAATTTCGAATTACATAAAAAGGGGTTTAAAACTTTTTCAATAGGGAAAAAATTTTAAAGTGCTTTTTTTTCTTTTTTCCTCTTTTACCTTTATTTATTACGAATTTTTTTATAATAGTGTTAATACCAAAGTCATTTGATAAAAAATAATTTTTCATAATATCTGTTTATTGCAAGTACATTAAGTTTTTTCTTTTAATTCTTTGTTATGATGCAAATTGAGGGTTAACCAACTTTAAAATATAAATGTTTAATTAATATTTTTTCTTTTTACTATATTATGGTGTTAGTTGACATTATTACAAATTTCAGCAGTAAAATTTCAAAGTGTAATAAATGAATTCAGGAAGTTGCTTAGTGATAATGCAGTATTGCTCAAAAAATATTTATAATAAAACCAACACAGAATTGTAATAACTAAATCAGCATTATCTGATGAGATGTCAGTAGGAGGTTTTTTTAAACCTCGTTAATATAATAAATGGTTTGACATTTTTGTTAATATACCACTTAGGGATAAATTATAATATACAAACAGAAAAATTAATAATTACTGTAAGTCTATTAGAAAGTTTGCTTATCAGTAATGTTGCATTACTCAAAACTTAGAATAAAACCAATGCAGAATTTGGGTAACTAAATCTGATTTTCAACGATGTTGTGTTAGTAGGCACTTCATTTTTATCCTGTTAATATATCACTTACCTTTAACTATTGACAGAGAATCTGTAAATTTATTGTGAAACAAGAAAACAATTCACACTGTAAAATAACAATTTACTGAACATTTTCAACTGCATTATTTGGTGGATAAAATATTTTTCAACATTAACTGTTAAAATATTGTTCAACATTTTTTTTTAATGCTTTATGACACAAATTAAGGTTTTGCTTTATGGCACACTTCACATGTATATAGATATATTAAACTTTTTTAATGCTTAAATTTGTATCTCATTTATAGTTTCAGGGTTTAGCACTGGTATTTTCTGGCACCCTGCAATTCGATTCAAAACACTTGTTCCTAGTGCCTCTGGGTCAAATCTAATGTCCAGTAAATTTCCAGTAAACTTAAAGTAGTCACTGTTCCTACACAACTAACTTTCTATGTTTCAGCAGATAGTGTAGGTCCTAATACAGTCAATACAGTAAAATTAGGTTGTTATTTATCTTTCGATTTGTTTGAGGAGCATTCTTTTTCATTTTTGTATTTCATCTTAAAAATTTTGTATTTTTCCTTAAGATTAGAATTTCCTACAATGCACAGTTTAAAGTTTTTAGTTCTTCATTTTCTGTATCTTTCTTCATATTTTCTTGCAAAAAAAAACTCAATTTTATTTTCTAACTTAGGTTATTTTAAGCATAAATTATGTTTGTTTTCTCTTTCAGCACTGACTTTTTCTTTCTTTTGCCTCCTGAATCAAAAGAGCTTCCTTTATTTTGAATGAAGCCGTTATGCTGATTTTGTCTTTTTTCCTAAAAACAGAAGAAGATAATTAATATCTGTATACTCATACATATACTTTTAATCTTACGTATATGGCTTCTACAATTTACGTAGGATATAAAGTTTGTTCCTGAATAGAATTAATGAATTCATAAATACTTTTTTTCGTTATTTGTACCATTCTATTCTTAAAATATAAATTTTAACATACTTTTCTAAAAAAAAAAATAAATAATAAATGCTGCAAAATTATTATTGTTTGAAAATAATGATAGAAATATATTTTTCTACAGAAAAATATGCAACAAAAATTATTATTAGAAACTAGTGGTATAAATTTTATTACAGAAATGACAAAAACAAGCCTTTCATGGTGGTGATGTGGTGATGATTTCATGGTGGTTTCTTATGTTTACTAAAAACTGCGCCAAGTAACTGAAAAGAGTAACACTATTACAAGACACGGTAGAAATAAATATCAATTAAAAATAATTATCCATTACAAGGAAATCAAAAAAAATTTTCAAACTAAAATAATATGAAAGTCTCAAAAAATCAAATGGACACTGTAACGCACCCACTTTCTTGTGTGCTACGTCAGCGTGGGACCTGCCCGCCTACTGTACTGGGGCAAGTATGTTCGACAGTAGTCACTGGGATGCATGTACTTAAATATAATTTCTCCGGAACTTGGACGGACGAAACAACATTTTATTTACAACATAAATAAAGACAAATTAAAGAAAATGACATATCATAGTGAGTCTCAGAGCCAGTCCCAGCCAGATTTTTAATGACCGAGCGTTCTCTTTCCTCACATCAGCGTAGAGAGATGTTTCTCCGCTCGCGGCTCTATCTCGACTCCCCCGCTGAACTCCAACTGCCCCCTTCCTACTTCGGGGGGGGGGGGTCCTGGAAATCTGAGCCCTGCCGAAAAGGGCATACACTCCTTCTCCGAGAACCTGCAAAAACATCCACCAGTGCCTCCGAAAAACGTTATCAGCCCCCTTTGCCGGCCGGCTTCTTATTTCTCCTAAGAAATGCCATGTGGAAGGGGTCAAATGGGGCGATTCTGCCGATGTCACCCAGAGCACATAAAGTCGTGGGTGCAAATTCCTTACAGACACTTTTACCAAAATGTTAATTAAGAAATAGAAGCTATAGTGGGATATACTCGTAGAAGAGAAAAATTGTAGAATAACAATGAACTGAATGAAATGTACACAGCAAATCAAAAACTTAACATTTTATAAATAATAGTAAGCAAATATTCATACAATTCTAACACACACTTACAAAAACAATTATAATTTCTTAACTATGCAGTGTATTCAAGATTACATACATGTAAAAAATATATGTATACAGTAAAGAAAAAAAAGCTTATGAGTTTGTATTAAGCTTTTATGTTTATTTTATAATATACACTTTAGTAGTTACTTTGTATTTATCATAGTGACTACAGATAATTTGTAGTAGATAGAGGGTATACTTTCCCGCAACCTGTAGTAAAAGAAATAGTGGTAAAAATTAGTAGTAATATTTTAAATGGAGGATGCAAGGTCGCTTCTACATGTAGTTTTATACATTTTAATACAAATATACCATTTATATTTAAATGGTAACATTAAAAGAATGGTTAGAGCACTGATCCTAGGTACGGGAGTAGTGGGGTTGAATCCCATTCTGGTATGAATATTCGTAGTTATACAGAATCGGCTTTAAGCAGTATGTTCTTATCTCATTAGCACACATGTTTCAAAAAAGTAGACCGTAGTGCTCCAAATTAAACTAGTTACATTTAACTTTATGCTAAATATTTATTTTCCCCCCTTTTTGATCCTTAAGAAGAAAGATATAATTTTGAAATATATTGCATTTCAATAGTTTGTGAGAAGTCTGATTTTGTCCTTACACGACTAAACTAAGTATCCAAGGTAGTAATATAAACGTGTACGTAAAGCTCTGTTTTAAACTCTGCTTAAAGTTTGAGAAAGGTTCTATTTTGAGATCAAAATTTTGTAAGGAATATAAAACCCAGATTCTTTCTAAACAGCACGCATTCTGTTAATTCGTCGTGTTTCCTCTTTCATTTAGGTGGAACTTCTCTTTGAATTACGTGTACTTCCTCGGGTTATATGGAACCTTCAACCAGCTTGTCCATAATAACTTCCATGTTATTTTTATTAGCTGAAAAATTAGTGAAAGCAAACTACAATTATACATTTAAATTAGAAATTAACACATTATGTGAGGGTACATTTTGCAGAGTAATTGTACTGGGAGCGGGCATTTTGCGCGTAAATATAGTTATTCAGTTAAATCTCAATACATCGAAAACTATTTCATTTTTTAGCCAATTTTTTGTATTTTATATTGAAATATATAAACAAATATATAAATAGAAATATAAAAACTACATCCATAATATTGTAAAAAAAATATATTTTTAGTGGATAAATTTATAATAGTGTCATAAATATGAAAAATCAAATAGAAATAGTAGTATATAGTTTTAATTTTTTCGAATTATGTTATATATAAATATTTTTACATTATAAAAAATGAAAAGAGCAATCATAAAACTAATAATGTAAAAACTAGTTTTTATTTGTTCAGAATTTAATTTTTCCAGAATCTATGTAGTACACGAGAACATTCCGGCTCGTTTTCCTGTATATACCGTTATTTTTGTTTAATTTTTGTAAACGTTTATTTTCTCCCCTTTTTGATCCTTAAGAAAAAAGATATAGTTTTGAAATGTATTGCATTTGAATAGTTTGTGAGAAGTCTGATTTTGTCCTTACACGACTAAAAAAAGTATCCAAGGTAGTAATATAAACGTGTACGTAAAGCTCTGTTTTAAACTCTGTTTAAAGTTTGAGAAAGGTTCTATTTTGAGATCAAAATTTTGTAAGGAATATAAGACCCAGATTCTTTCTAAACAGCACGCATTCTGTTAATTCGTCGAGTTTCCTCTTTCATTTAGGTGGAACTTCTATTTGAATTACGTGTACTTCCTCGGGTTATATGGAACCTTCAACCAGCTTGTCCTTAATAACTTCCATGTTATTTTTATTAGCTGAAAAATTAGTGAAAGCAAACTACAATTATACATTTAAATTAGAAATTAGCACATTGTGTGCGGGTACATTTTGCAGAGGAATTGTACTGGGAGCGGGCATTTTGCGCGTAAATTTAGTTATTCAGTTAAATCTCAATACATCGAAAACTATTTAATTTTTTAACCATTTTTTTGTATTTTATATTGAAATATATAAACAAATATATAAATAGAAATATAAAAACTACAACCATAAGTTTGTAAACAAAAAATATAATTTTAGTGGATAAATTTATAATAGTGTCTTAAATATGAAAAATCAAATAAGAATAGTAGTATATAGTTTTAATTTTTTCGAATTATGTTATATATAAATATTTTTACATTATAAAAAATGAAAAGAGCAATCATAAAGCTAATAATGTAAAAACTAGTTTTTATTTGTAGAATTTAATTTTTCTAGAATCTATGTAGTACAAGAGAACATTCCGGCTCGTTTTCCTGTATATACCGTTATTTTTGTACCCACAAACAAACCATGTTTTTACACTTACCCGTACTAGTACGTGTCCCGCGCTCAAGTATCAATCTTCATAAGACGTAACACTACGTGTCCCGCTTTCAAGTATCAATCGTCATAAAACGTACTATTACGTGTCCCGAGCTCAAGTATCAATCGTCAGAAAAAGTACCCCCGCATTCAATGTGTTAATATATAATTTTTTATTACATTTATATTTAATATTCAAAATTTTATCTTAAGTAAAAGAATAAAATTTTGTATCTTTGGTAAGGATTAATAAGATGAGAAGGGTAAGTTTTGAAGATGATAAACATTCAAATACTATTAAGTATCAATAATTAAAACAATACCTACAGCCAAACTGAAGAATATATCTTCTCAACGTATCGGCGCTCTAAGTCTGTTCTCGCATCAAAGCAAGACAAATTATTAATATTGTCTGAGATGCAATCAGTTGTTTTTGGCATAATAGCATCTTTTAGATTTAACACACTAAAATTATTTTTCGCATAGAAATTTACGAGAACAAATACTTTCGATAAATTGGCCAATCTTGATGTAAGTTGGGAAGTATTTACAAACGATACTGAATCGAAAAACGAAACAGCGTTCAATCAGCGTTGCTCATGGTGTAATCGACTCTCTGTGATGGTTGCCAACCTTCAAAGACAAATATATGGGTTCTATATCTACAAATTATCATAGGTTTTTGATGAATCATGATGGCAATTGGTTTAATAGCCCTTTGGGCAAGCGATTTCATGTTTTATTATTAAAAAAACTAAAAAAATTTGTAATAATTAATTTTTTTTTTTTTAGATTTTACTTTTGTTAGAATATAAAAAAAATTGTTAAATAATTAATAACATTTTTTTTTTATTGATATATTGGACAATAGATAAAAAATATTGTTCATTGTATGTTTTAAGATTTTGTTTGTAATATGTACATGCAATATTTTTTAATTTTAAATATTAATCTCTCTTGTAAACATATTTTGTTTTAAAAATTCTTACAAAATTCTTCCATACAGGCATCATTTTTTTTACAATAACTTTTTTTATGTTGTAATACAAAGTAAAACGATATAAAAAAAACAAAAAGATGTGTTAATATTAATATTTGTTAAAAATTCAAAAATATTAAGATTATTTATTTCTCCGTTAATGTTTAAAATAAAAAAAACTGCTTGATAAACAAATATGTTTAAAAGATTTATTTTACTTAACGATAAATTTATTTTAAAAGTAAATTTATTGTAAAGTAGAGTAAAAATTATGTGATAATTAAATGCACAATAAAAATTTTATAAATAGTTAATATAAATCCAATTACGTTATTATTAATGTGATAAAATGAGAAATAATAAAGAAAAAAAAATATTGTGAATTTTTTTCCTTTAAGTGTTCTACACATCATTACTTTAAAAACAAAAAAAAACTTACATTTGAATTTACGTAGTGCTAAGATTGTAATTATTTAAACTTTTGAGCTGTAATAATAATTTATGAATCCATCATATAGTTTAATATGTCTAGATATGTGACGTTTGGCCAAACCTTCACTAGCCTTTTATATTTTGAGTGAAAAAATTTTCAATTGTTGACTGTGATTTTTAATTGATTTAAATATTTGCTATATTTAGATTCAATTTAAAATGTAATACTTACAAATTGTAGTAATTAAACATTTAATTGTGAAAAAAAAATGAACTAGCTCTTAAGATTTTTTCCCTCAAATGCTTAATAACCGAGTATAATTAATATAGTAGTAGACTAAACTAACAGAATAAGAACAATCCTGTAATTATGTTTGATTTGTGAAAGCTATCATTTTTAACATTCTAAAAAAATGTACAAAGAAAGAATATTTAAATTTAGGAAATATGAATTCATCGAAAGATAAGGAAAGCAATAGCATGACATTCGCTGGAAATTATTTTGGCCGACGTATGTGGTTCTTTTGTAAGAAGTCTTAAAGGTTTGTATTTTAATGAAAAATGCTTAGTAAACGATTCTTTTTGTAATTATTTTCAAATAATAAAAATCTGTATTGAAATTCAATTTCATGCAAAAACAATGATTTATAGATTGTTTAACGTTTGATAACTGTTTAAGACTTTTTTTCAAAAACATCAATTTTTACTACTATCCATATGATTTAAAAATTTCTAATGAGTAAAATCGGGTAATAAGAATTACTTTTAATTCTGTCATAAATGTAATAATAGCATTATAATTTGACGAAATATATTTCATATACATTTTAGTATTATTATTAGATGAAAGAAAAATTTGAATTAGCAACTAATCTTCGATAAAAAATGACTAACTGTTATAGCAATATAGATTTTTGTATTATGGAACACTATATAATTCTATATAAATAATTTATTAAAGTAGCAAATTAAAAATTATTTTTTTTAATTTTCTATCACATAAAATTTATCTTATGTGTTGTATTACAAAAACGATACAAAAAAAGTATAGTCTTTAATGGTTTACATTTTTTCTTCTTCTCTTTGTTTAGGTTGGCATGGCTACAGAAATATTAAAAATTTATTAAAGCTGATTTTTTTAAATTTCATTTGAATAGAAATGATCTTATAATAAAATAATTTATATAAATAGGGAAATATGAAATACTATTCCAATTACACGACACTTAGTATATGAACGAAAATAAAATAAAATAAAAATAAAAATGAAAGATCTCAGCAAGAAAGTTTCATTTCATATGAACGATATTTTTTCATAAATATTTTAACATACATGTAAAGTGTTTTAGGTAAATTGTAAACAGATGGGTTGGAAGGAATCTGAAGGTTACGCTGATATTTGTACTAGACAGGTAAAACAGAATCAAACAGACAAATAATTCGAGTATCATATAAACCGTTTCTCTATTTCTTTTAGCTATTTCTAACAAATATCAGTTTTTGTTAATAGTGAATCTTATAAAACAACAATGTGAACAATATTAAAACATGGAAATTAAAATCTTTAAACTCTAAATGTGATTGTAATTAAAAATAATATATATATATCTAAAATGTCTTTCTTTCCATTGTAATAATCATTTATGTAATAAAAAATATCAATATAAGAAATTTAACATTTCATGACCTTCATATTCGTGTAGACGAAGACGGGATTCTATATCAGTCCTTTTACAGTTTATAAAAAATGTACGAAAATGCAAAAAAAATATTATTAAAAAATGATACCACTCATGAAAGATAAACAATGAAACATGCCAAGGAAGTGCTTTTCCCTCCTTCCCGTATACTTTTGTTATTGATACTTGGTTGAAATGTGTCCTCAAAAGGTTAAAAGAGGGCAAAGTAAAAAAAAGATTAGCCGTAGAAGAACGAATCTTAAAAAGTAACATGAATAGTAGTGCAATAATGGGAAATAGTTGGCGAAAAAAACAACTTGCATTATAACAACGTGTAAAAGGAATAAAAAAATAAAAAGGAATTTTTCAATGCAATTTATTTTATTCAATTAAGCAGAAAAATAATTTATAAAATATTTTCAATTCATTTTTAAAATGTACTCTTTATTAAAACCTTTCAATTTAATTAGAATCAGAAATCTTATTCATTACTAATTTTGTACAATATAAAAACGAATTTATTTAGTACAATTATAAGCCCGAAATGAATAGTAATGTGAATAGAAGAAAAGATGTTTTATCGTTTATTCTTTATATTCTCGTTTAATCTTTAACTCACTGAAACGGTAACAATTAGAATATAAAAAAAATATTTTTTAAATCTTATTTAAGATAAAAAACCCGTTTGAGAGAGTGTAGGGCATATGCAAATTATCTAACCTGTGTATAAGAACATCTCATGACTGTTTTATTTGTTTATTATGTGAGTAAAAAAAACAATCAGAAATATTAATTTGTTTTAGTATTATATTGCACAAAAAAGAATCAATTTTTTATCATTTTTATCTTTGAAAAATCTATTGATGATTAATAATTCTTTATCACTTATTTTAAATCTTAGGTGATTTTGTTACTTAATTTTTCACAAAATATTAATACTTTATTCTTATTTTTAAACATCCGAAATTTTTTTTTCATTTTTCTGTGTTTTTAATTTTGATGAGTAATATTTATAGAATTTTGCATAATTTATTTTTCCCTTTGAAATATATCGTTTAATCTTTACATGAAAACCTGAATGATTTTTCTCATTATGTTCAAATAAAAACCAATCTAAAAAAACAATGAAAAATTGTGTAGTTATGTATTTGTTAATCATTTTGTGATAATTATAAAGTTCTTCCAATATATTATTTAAAAAAAAATTATTTATGCTATGGAGTTTTTTACAATTATTTTGTGTTTTGTTTTCACTTGGTTTAATTATAATATTAACAGACAACGTGTCATCCGTTAAATCTAAAAGCAAATATTACACTTTAAGGTGGCCAATTAAGGGGAAAAGTCACGGAAACCTGGAAAATGATGTGATAATGATTCATGATAAACAACATTTTCCCATATAGCAAGACGAAATACAAATAAGCTGCAAACAACAAGGTAGGCCTGAAGAACAAATACTTATCCTAACTGATGAAAGTTGGACAGTCTCTGTGGGATCTTTTGATCAAGAACTAAATACTGTTTATAAATAAAAGAATAGTCCAAAAATATAAATTATGCTACTTTTTAATTCGTACCATATTAATCGAATATTTAGTGACTGTGTAACTCTGATTTAAAATTAGTTATTTAGGGTTAACGAGGAACCGTTTGAAAGTATAACTTCTTAAACCTAGAAATTTACTACTATAGATATACATGTATGAACAAAATTTGGACCACAAAAAAAGAAAACTTCATAAGCTGAAAAATTTCTTAAAATCGAACTTCTTAAGATGAATTCAGTGTATTTTGAAAGGATATAGTACAAAGGTGTAACTGAAAAGAGTGAAAATTAAGAACATTCACTTAGGCGGATGTTTTATCATCTGTAATATGCAAAATAAGAAGATTTATCAAAATCAACGCCTGTAATATAAATAGAACATGATTAAGCAGTCATTTAGTAAAAGGCATTTTAAGGATTTTATAAATACTAAAAAGTATATCGGAGCAAAATAGTTTTACCAAATAAAGCAAAAAAAAAATTGACCGTTAAAACTGTTAATTAAATCTATATTAAATATTAATGCTTCTTTTCAGTAATATTAAAAAAGAACAAAAATTAAAAGAATGTTGCATGTTTGATTAAAAACGTATATATTTTTGCATAATTGTTTTATTGTTTTCATCGAAACGTCGCATATGAAATTAAACTAGTATGCTTTCTTCAAATGTTAATAAAGCATAAGGAAATGAAAACACTTTTCTTTTAATATGCAGAATATTTTTAAAGTTTTTCAAGGTCAATAATCGTGACGATCAAACTTTAGATTTCTTAAGTATAATTTTTCTTTTTCAATAATTATCTTACAAATGTGATATTACTGTCATTTTTGTAGTGTCAAAAGGTTTAAGCAAAAATTATGACCCTATATATTTTACAATTTTAAATTATTCAAGATAGAAAGGCCACTTTCATGTATGATATAAAACCATTAGCTTCACTCTAAATTGCTTACAGAGTATCATGAAAAATTCTATCATCTAAAAATCAATTACACACGTATGTTCATGGTAGATACATCATAGTACATCAAATATTAACAATAGTCTAATTTTATAGAGGAGTTACATTTAAAGAATTTACAGGGAGAGAAATTTCACTGAAAATAACCCTCGTTTACTCCAGGTACAAACACTTCTAAATATGCATAATATTTATTTTCTATAGATAATATAAACTTCGTCGTTGCCTGGAAATATATAAAAGTTCAATATCGTATTTTACGTTTTCTGTGTGGTATCTATCCACTATAAAAAAGAAGCGTTCAGTTTGGGTAATCGATTTTTACTCTACGAAGGCATGAACTTCCTCAATATTGTTTGTCATATAAAACGCAAAATAAGAGACCTTTTTTTTTTAAAGCGTAACACTAATTCACTATCAGCAGACATCAAGAAAAGACAATATGCAATGCATCAATGTCATGACTAAACTTCAATGGCAACCAAGTATGAAATTAACAAGAAATCCTATTTATCCCCTCAGCTCTATTTTGAACAGAAAGTTGATATTAAATTTTTTCAACTTTCAGACTTTTAGATATTATTTCCTGAATAATATTTCTGCCAAACAGTATAGCCAGGTTAGGTTTAAAATAGTTTGAAATAGACTTGAACCAGTAAGTAGAGCTTTTCTTTGCATACAAAGTCTGCATAAACGCTAGAAAGCGTAATCATATTCAAATGTTGTATTCAACTTTTTTTACACATAGCCGAGAATACAAAAGATATATATCAGGTTTTATTTAAGACTTAAAAATGAAATTCATTAAGAATTTTGTGAGGAGATAATAGTAGCACAAAATCTTTAGTCCTATGGATAAAATAATTTTACTGAACAACTTCCATACTCAGAAAATAATGCATTGTTTGCAAAAAATTCTTTTTCTTTTCTAATTGATTAATAACTTTGGTTAAAACTGCCTTTTTGAAAAGTATTTGAACTCTTAAAACAGCTACATGTATAAGATTTTTGAAGTAATTAAAATTACTTTTCTTATAGATCGTACGTTAGTGATATTTTTAGCTGTATGTCATTTAATATTTGAAATGTTAATTTATTTCCAATTTTTCTTTACCATTTTACTTATATTACCATTGAAAACTGTCCCACGACATCCATAACCCTGATTAAATTACAGACTGCATGTAATGAAATTATATGCCCTTCTTAAAGTATTATACAAACAGTTTATTTCTATTTTATTTTGTATTTGACTATATATTCTAAAAATGTCATTATTTATTTTTACATCGTATTTTCCCGATGTGTTATACATCTACATTCTAAAAAAACTCCCTCTTTGTGTTTAAGGGTTGTTTTCTTTGAAGCGCAATAGTCTACAGTCTTCCTACAGTAGAGCAAATGAGACTGGGACCTACTGATTAAAGCCTATTCCAAACTTCTATGAATACCCATGCCTTCAGTAGGATTCTAACCCATAAACTCCGGTGACGATGTGAAGAGTTCTACCCACTGGACCATTGTTCATTTACAGTAACTAACAAAGTAGATTTATAAAGCAATAATACGCACTATATTTCAGCAAAATAAATCACATGATTGATTGATGCTGATCGTCAATGCCTGATTTTTAACTATTATTATACACAAGTCAGAGTATGAGACACATATATCAGATTTTATTTCACGGGATTTAACAGTAATTCTAAAGACTTAAGGAGATAACAATTCCTTAAGTCTTTAGAATTACCGTTGATAATGGGATTTAAGCTTTAGTAAATATGCGCTACTGTTCAAATTTAGAATTTTTTTTCAGATTTAGTCAATTACCGTTAGATTTACTTACACATTTGAATGAAATTTGATTTTAAAGTAAGTTGATATAATGCATAAAAAACATAACCATTCAGCTTTTATAATATATATGCATGATTGGGCATAACACTCATCGAAGTTGGTTTGGAGGTCTACGCTGTACTAATTTGCTACACTAGGGGTTATGGGATTGTAACATAGTGCGGTGAGATGATTTAGATCCTTTTTAAATAATTGAATTAATATTAAAAGAATAGAAAGCTAAAATGCTTTGGATCTAAATCTGACCTTATCACATCTTTGGTCAAAGAAGAGGACCTAAAAATTGTTGAGGGGAGTGATTTCTATACAAGAATAGACGTGTGTCTCCCTTCATGATAAAAATGTACCTTAGTGGAATTATTTATGAGTCCCTAAGAGACCAATTTGGCAGTGTGTGGCTGTGTGTTTTCAGGAATCCCCAATTTGACTGGGGGTAGTTTTCCATGTATTGCGGTTTGTAGGCAAATGAGTGCCTAAGGAAGAGGCAGCGAATCAAAAGGTACAATTCTGCTGATTGGAGTGATGGAAGAAGAGGAGAATCAAAAATGAAAGATACATATGAAGGCAAACAAGTAAAAAATATATATATAAGTGTAAAGATAAAGAAGAGGTGGTGAAATCGAGATTCTTCGGCCCAAGTTGAGAATCTACGGTCCAACAGAGATCAACATCTATATTCCTATAAGGAAACCTCCTGATCTGATATTCAGTCTAACATGTATTGAGATGTAAGAGAACTACGATGGAGGCCAAACTTTTGGTCCACATCATTGAGTCTGTGACTCAACATTGCGATCGCATACCAAATTCTTGAACCCCCCTCCCCCCGAACAGAAGTGATACTGATGTGTCCACATGTCCAACCCACAAAGGAACCAGATCTTAAAATTTCAGTTTAGAATTAGGTCATCTTTTCTTTTATATAAATTAAAATACATAAAAATCCTAAAGTGCTATAAATTATAGATAGTTTCAGAAACGATTACAAAGTGGTAAATTGATTCTAATTTGATAATATATATATATAGTGTACAAATAATTATTTTAATTTAATACCAAATGAATTTTGATTACGCATTTTATTTAGTAAATTTGTAACGCAATCAAGTAACTCAGGTATTAACAATATGATCTCTACAAAAATATTTTTAGAGAGCAACAAATCACATTGTCTTCAAAGTCGATTCCAAATAACATTTGTTGTTCATGCAGTTCACCTACCCATTCGGCAACCATTCGACCAATCAAGGTGGAATTTAACCCATCCACCAATACCCTCCCCACCTTTTTCCCTTTCAAAACAGTCACACTTTTCGTAAATTCCAGACGGAACTTACTGTACCATACTAGAGTTGCCGGTTTAAAAGTTGTCAGGCTACTTTTAAGTTATTTTCCCTGCGAGATAAAGGAATTCCGTTACGCAAAATTACTTTATTTCATTTATTATCGTTTTGCAATATTTATTTTCCTGAAAAGTGTGTTATATGAGTGCGAACGAGAACGGGTCGACAGGTCCATTTTCGAACAGGAATTCGCTGTCGAACCTACGTCGACGCGTCCGTTCAGTGGAATTTAAGAAGCAGTTGTTATAGAATAGAAAAAATAATAGGTTAAAAAGGCGTGTAGCTCTTTTACACATACTTTGTGATTTTACTTTGAACATACGGAAGATATTGAATTCCTTTGTTCTACATTCTTTCCTGAATTACTTTTGAAACAACCTAAGTTATTTCTAATATATATTAATTTCTAAAACTTATTTCAGGCTTAAAAAAATTAAAATTAAGTTTTTAAATTCTAGAAAATATTAATAAAATTATCTAATTTTATGAACAGACACAACAATTCCTTTTTTCAAAAATTAATGCATTGACTAAAGAAAGTTTTGTACCTATTTCCATAAAATCTTTACATCTGTTTTTGATCAAAATCTCCTAAAGGACATCTAGTAATTTGTATAAATTCCCTTTTGTAAAAGTAATTAAAATATCTAGACACTTAATTGACCAAAGATTTTATTAAGTAGTTAAAAATATTGTTTGATTTTGCTATTTCAAGGAAGTCATGAAAACTCGAATGTCCATCATTTAATAATCCAACTGGAAAAAATTTGTTTTTAAAAAAACTTCCACTAATAGTTCATAAATTAATCATCAAATGTTACTGTTTATAGGTCTAATATTCTTAAACTAATTAAACTATATATCAAATTGTGATATTTCTTTCCTAATTCCTAATTTCCTTATTACCTTCCTAATTTCCTAATTCTATAAAGCACCCAGTTATTTAAATGCCATGTTTATCTTCTCATATTTAATATATTAATATTAATTAATATTAAAAAACTAAATATTTCTTTCTGTATCATCTTCAAATACAGCCGATTTATTTGTACTCTGTTTTGTATGTCCTTATATTTTCCATACAATTCCAACAGGTATTTTTGGATTATTTTTTATCAGAATTGTTGATTATTCACTTTTTTAGAACACTTTTCTCAAAATTTGCACCTGGCCAAAATAAAACTTATACTTAAAACAAGAAAAAATTTAGGTAATTATAAATAACTGTTTTTATGGATTTAATAAGTTTTTGATATTTCCCGAAATTGATCATCTAATATAAGTCGAATTAAATTGCTTAGAAAATTTATTGAAATTATGCAAAACTTTCTGATTGACTATGTTATTTTTTAAATCTTCATTTTTTTATGTCTTTAGTTTTTTAGGCATTGATAAAAGGAAAGGCTGATAAAATTAATGATTTAATATAATGATAATAATAATATATAATTTAATATAAGATAATTTAATATAATTTAATAAGGCCTATCCTGAATCTCTTTCAATTAATCTTAGTTATATCTAATACATATTTTATAAGATTATTTTGAGATGGATTTTGATGTAATTTTTATCCAGTGAAAGTACTTTATTTTTGCTTCAAAAGTAATTATACAAGTAATTTCATTTTAGCAATAAAAATATAATATTTTAGTAGAATTAATGGTTTTAAAATATTTGTTATAAAGAAGTCATTGCATTCAACTCTTCTTAAAACCCTGAGAAGAAATCTATATTCGAGTATTTTATTTCATATTTAAAATTTAAATTTTAAAATTGAATTTCATGATTCGTTTTAAACTTTAGAAAATATTTACAAAAAATATAAAGTTTTAGAAATAACATAACTGAATTCAACAATTTTTTTTTTAAAGTGAACGCAATGTCTGAAGCAAATTTTTGTGGCTAATTCCATCTAATCTTTATATGTGTCTTTGATCATATATTCTACTGAATATCTAATAATTTTTACAAAATTATTAGATATAATTAGATATCTTTTGTGTGACGTTGCTCACGTCACATTATCATTTGTAAGTCTTAAGACACTACAGCTCGTGACCACCTTGGGAGTTGAAAGGATTAGATAGGGTTAATCATATAAATACTGCATGACTATTCTGTTTAAACTGTGCACGTGCAAAATGAATGCTTCCCCTGGAAAGTTCCCCGATCGCGTGATGATTGATAACCAACTACAAGATCCCTGTTATAAATTACCACGAGGTTGGGTTCTTCTAGAACTCCTTCCACAGTCTAACAAAGACCAATATATATATATATATATATATATATATATATATATATATATATATATATATATATATATATATATATATATATATATATATATATATATATATATATATATATATATATATATATATATATATATATATCAGGGAGAGAGCAGGAGGAACAGAGGCATTCCTTGGCACCACAAAATGGGAGCATTGGAAGGTAAGGCTATGTCCCTACTTAATTTGAGCTTTAATATTTGTGCGTAATGTCCCTAAGGCATTAATATTATGATTTCTTGTGTTTAATAAACCTCATTAATTTGAGCTTTAATATTTGTGCTTAATGGCCCTAGGGCGTTAGTATTATGATTTCTTGTGTTTATTATGATTTCTTGTGTTTAATAAATCTTTTTATTTCACTTTGCCATGAGCTACCAAAGAGTCTGTTTTAATTTAATATAGGGCAGCTTGATATTTGTAAAAATATTTAAAATGCCTAGGCATTAATTAAACTATTTGAATTTTTTTATGTTTTATGGAAATTATAATTTCACCATTACACTATCTAATATATCAACTGGTAATAAATTGCTTTAAATTTTCGCACTTATATCTCAAAAATAATTAAAGGTATGTCTTTGTTCAAGAACCTACCAACATTCTTAAACTAAATAAGTTGTTATTTTGATTCCACTTGGGCAAACCAACACGATTTAATCCAAATGCTACTCGCATTAAGGAAAAGGTGTGCACCTTTCGTGTTAATAAGCACCGCTAGGGTTAAAGAACGACATTGCTCAAGTGAGTCCTCGTAATTTAGAAGCAGGCTAAGCAGAAGACCCATAGGCTTGGCCTGCCACCCACAGAGGTATTCTTTGAGAACTTGGAGGGCATTGTGACACACGAGCATATTTTACGTGCCCCAGTGACCTTTTACAAAAACAGTGGATGTTAAGGCTCGAGCTCCGAATCCGTAATCTACCAGTTAAGTGATCGTTGCCTGTGCCATCTCTCTCTATATAAGTTGCAAATCAAATGCATTGGAATCTTGATTATTTCTGAATCTGAAATCTTGATTATTTCTTAATTACTTCTATCAAAACCTAAGTTATTTTGATTCCGTTTTTCCTATTTATATTTTATATGATATTAATGTAATAAAATCATATATTTCTACCTGGATTACCTCCAAATATACCCGATTCCATTTCTTTCCTATGCTTTTATATTTTCCGAAAGATACCATTAGGTATTTTTAGATGATTTTTTACTAAAATTGTAAACTGTTCACTTGTATTGAATTTATCCCTTCTTCATATAAGAAAAAATTGTACAACAATTGATGAAGAAATTAAAATGTAATATTTGAGTGTAATTAATCATTGTAAGCCATTCAGAAACACCAAAGCCACATTTCAATCTCTTCATATACATAGACCAGATAAGTAGATGCATATTATTATACAGATCTAAATTTCTAAATATCTAAATACCTAGAGTTTAAATGGGATGTAAGCTTCAATAAAAACTAACCCATAATATCTAGCCATATGAATAACGTAGTTAAATTTAGGAAACCCTTTATCCGGAAATTTATGTAATCATTGCATGATTTTCTTGATACTCTTTCGATATGAATTTGTCTTTTGCCCTGGAATAAAATCTGCTTCAGCCCTACATAAACTACTTATTTAACACTAGATTGCCCAAGGCAGTCATTTTGACTGTTTTTTAATTTCATTTAGGAAAACAATTATGAAATATAATGACACAATTTCTTAGAATTTGGTGACTTTTTCTATAACATATAAATGGGTTTATGAATAATTGTAGTTACTTCCGCCCTCCTTTATTATATAATATTAAAAATTAATTTTAAACAAATTTCTATACATATTTGTTATTTTTTCACAATGCAGTCATTTTGACTGTTTTGGGGCAATATAGGTATACAAGAAATCTCGGGCAATCTAGTGTTAAAACAAGAACCTCTTAAACATCTAAAAATAAGTCTTTTTTAAGGTGTTAATATATTCCTGGTATTTTCAGTGTTACATCATCTAATATAAGCTAAATAAAATTATTTATCACATGTATCTTTTGCATTTATGCAAAACTTTTTGAATAACTGCAAGTATCCATATATTATTTTTCACATCTTAATTTGTTCATGTCTTTAGTTTTCTTGTATTGTTGTTTCGTGATTTGTAAGACAACAACTTTCAGGAAAATAATTTCATGATTGTTATAAAAGTACATGGATAATTAATTTGTCGGAGCAATTGCAAGTGTTGATTGAATTGGTAACATTTAAAAAAATATATTTAAATGAAAAATTGTAGGAATTTTACTCTTATAAAATGTCACATCTTTAAAGCCTAATAAAATTAATGAGTTAATACAATGAAATTACATATTTCTTCCTGAATCTCTTCTCAATTAACCTTAGTTATTTCTAATATATATTTTAGATTTGATATATTTTAGAATATTCAATTAGGTAATTTTAAATTATTTTCTAATGGATTGTAATGTAACTTTTCCAGTTAAATTATTTTGTTCTTGCATTCAAATTAATTCAACAAGTAATTTGATAAAGCAGTAAAACGTAAATTTTAATCAAATTCATAAATTTAAATTATTTGTTATAAATAATTCCTGGCAATAAATCCTTCTTAAATCCCCGAGTAGAAATATATAATCCAATATGTTACTTTAGATTTAAAAAAAAAATCTAAGTGGTAAACTTAAGTTCTTTAATCCGTTTAAAGCTCTAGAATATATTTACCATAATATCAAGTTTTATAAAAACAATAACTGAGTTCAGCATTTCCTTTTCTCACAAAGTAATGCATTGCTAGAAGGTTTTTTTTGTTTGTGTATCCTTCCATAGAAACTTTACATGTATATTCTATCAAAATCTTCCACCAGACATCTAATAATTTATAAAAACTCTTTTTTTTGTGAAAATATTTAAAATATTATAGATTTAACTGACTAGGTATTTTTTAAATATTTATTTATTTTTTGCTATTTTATGGAAGTCATTATAATTTCAGTATTATTTATCTAATATATCAACTGGTAAAAATTGGCTTTCAAATATTTGTACTTTTCTCTTATATAATAATAGCCTAAGTTGTCTGTCCAAGAATTTATAGGGATCTACAAACAATCCTACGTAAGTCTTTGCACTCGTAGTAACTCATTTGCCGTTTTGGAGGATTTTTCCAGAATGTGAAAAAACGAATCATCGTCAATTTCTTTGTCAGAAATGTGCTCCTCATCATTAAAATCACTAGATCCATTATGAACATAAAGAACAATCAGAATATATTATAGTGTCACTATTACTAATATCCTAATCTGTTTCAGAATCAAAATCTGAAATATTTCGCTTCATTTTAGCTATTTCAAGCTCAGTTAAACACTTTCGACACTTCGGATATCTAACAAAAAAAAAAAAAAAAAAAAAAAAAAAAATATCAAGTCTGTCAGATCTAATTCTGTACTAAAAACTGGAATGCAAACCGAAATACACAACGCTTTAGCAAAAATAAAACTCCCCTGCTTACGTAAACAAATACCACGTGGTAATTTAAAGAGCCGTCATAAAACATGTCAATCGGAACATTCCTTTTCCCTCATGTTTATATAATCAAAAACGACTTCTATGTGTATCATACTACTCTCCTATTGAGTACAAGGTCAAATCTACATGTATCTAAATCCATATGGACATACAATGCTATCTTGTGTCAAAGCTTATAGTTTTTAAAATGTTTCACAACGCTGGCACACATATGTGACAGTCGGGGGTGAACTAGAAAACGCTCTGGCACGCCAGTGTGTCGGCCGGGAAGTGAGTGCGTTTCTTGCTGGCACGTATTTGTGACAGTAGGCGCGACAGGGTTTTAAACTATAATTCCGATTCTAAAAATAAATTGGTATGAATAAGCCTCGTATCACAGCGAAAATTACTATCCTCTTTAAAACGTACGAAATCAACCCCGTCCCCCTTTACGATTCTTTACTGTCGTTATATCAAGCCCCATTTTAAGAGCAGGCGATTAAATTTATCAATTTATTACATAATGAATAGGTAAAATTAATGATTTTTTTCTAGCAATATAACGTCATTCCTTTAACCATCTCATTTAATAATTTATTTTAGATTATTTAAACTCATCTGCATTATTTCTATAATTTTTATCACTAAATTTAGGTATTACATAAATAATTTTCTTTTATATTTGGCTTAAATGATAGATTAGACATATATGTTAATTTTAACCGATTACTCATGTTGAAAGATAATTCTCATAAAAAAACAAACCATTTTTTTACCTACCTCATAGGGTACTGTACAATTTTGGAAAATTAAAAATTTTACTGATCCCCTAATATGACGGGCTGTATGCTAGTTTTTAACAAATAATTAAAGGTATGTTTCTTTCCAAGAACATACTAACATTCTTAAACTAAATAAGTTACATATCCATTAAGTATCGAATCCGTTATGTATTGAATTACACATTGTAATATTATATTTAATTCCTTAACATAATAATTCAATGTAATAATATTTCAATGAAACTTCTATATAACCATAATGCATTTTATTTCGAATTTTATCTTTTCTTATTTTTTATGATATAAATATAATGGAATTAAATATTTATTCCAAATACACTCGATTTATATGTATTATAATTTGTATGTGTTCATATTTTTAATAAGATTACATGGAGTATTTTAAAATTATTTCTTACTAAAATTTTATGTTTACTTTCAGTCAAATTATCTCTTCTTTGCCCTGAAAAAATATAGAAGTAAATTGAAGAAACAATGAAAATATAATAGTTGAGTGTAATTAACCATTATAGGTTATTCATAAACATTAATACCTCATTTTATTCTTCTTATACATAATAAGTTTTCTTTAGAAACATATTTCACTTTATATTTGAGATTTAAATTTTTAACTGCCTTAAATTTATTAATAATCGGATGTAAGCTTTTGTAAAAAGTAAGCTAAAATACCAAATCCTATATACAAAGTAATTGAGTACAAAAAAACCTTTACTCGAAAATTTATGCATTTATTGCATGACCGTCTTATGACTCTTTAGATAGGATTTTATATTTCATCCTGGAATGATTCTGAATTCGACCTATATAAAATATGTACTTAAAATAAGAAGCTTTTTAAGAAGTTAAAAATAACTGTTTTTTATATTTTAATAAGGTCTTGGTATTTTCAAGTTTAGATCATCTAATATATGTCATCGAATTAAATTACTTAACATATCTAGTGAAACTAAGCAAAACTTTCTCAATGACTGTAATTAATCCTATGTTATATTTTTATTGTTATTTAATAATGTGTTAACTTTTTTTTACATAATACTATCCTGATTTTTAAGCAGCCTCTTTCAGAGAAATAGTTTCGTATTTATTGTAAAAGTAATTGAATAAGTAATTTGTAAGAGCGCTAGCAAGTGCCTATTAAATTAATTACATTTAAAAAATATATTTCTATGAACATGTATAGACATTTTACTGTTCAAAAGTGTCACAGGCAGCTTCAAAACGTAACCCTTATACAACCAAGCCACCAAATATCAATTAGTCGTAATTAGGATGTATTTAGAAAATCTTTAAGTAAAAAATAACTTTTAATCAGGAATTTAAAAACAAAATAATCCATTAGTGTATGTAGGTAGGAAATGCATTTTCACGTGATGGAGATTGAAAATAAATCATTACTAAAAGAAGTTATGTTTATTAACATGAAAGACCTAATATGAAACAAAATTATAAACTACACCTTAATACATAAGTTATATACAATAAATATACTCGGTGAAAATGTTTAGTTTTATATGTATTACTTACATGTTTTATACATATTTGTTACATGTTTCATATGCATTAGTTTATTTTAGTTTTATGTGTATTACACTATTTTATAGTGTAGATAAAATCTAAAGAAATGCTATTTTTACTATTTTAACAGCAATAAGATTATCTTCTTATCATAAAAAATCTAAAAGTATATATTCAAACCTGTTGTTTTTACCCGCTACGTTTTCTTGTGGTGTATAAAAAAATTCATCAAGTGCGTATTATGAATAAAAATTTATTAAAAATGTGATATAATAGGAAAATAACAAATTGGTATGAAAATACCATACAAATTAAAAATAATTCAACAGTAACAATCATGCTTTTCACTAATATTCATGTGCATCCGATTAAATGATGAGCGAAACTTTGATTAAAAAATAAAGTTTAGTTTCGCTTTTTTGCACTTATTTTATGACTAACTTTTCTTAATTGCATTGTTGCATGTCAACAATCAACAAAACCATCCTTACACCGCATATGACATTGCTTACCTAAATAATCATAATAATAATAATCGATAAAACAATCAGTTGCTCCATGGAAGTTTTAAGTGGAAAAGCATTGACCTATTCCTTTATACTTATGTTTTAGGGGACTGTAAAAGTAAGAGTCAAATGATTTAGGTGAGTTGATTAGGGGCTTTACCTTGTTATCACGATTTTGAAACTGCGTGATAGCACGTATATCGTTGAGAGTGGGATTAGCTATTAAGTTAGAAACATCCATCGCTTACTCAGTTGAATATAAAAAGCATAAAAACTAAATTTGAAGACTTAGATAAAGAGTGAAAAATCAGCACAAAAATCGAAATATAGTAAAAAAGGGAGTAAATCGAAAATAAAACTATTTAAAACTCTTCACAAAACATTTTGCTGTTGAGACTATAAATAGAATAATAAAGTAAAACTACAATCTTCAATAGTTTGGAAACCAATTAACTTATGGTTAAGCCCATAGGATGAATTAAATCTGTTATTAGATAAAGTATTGGTTTAAGACTTAACATGAAGTAAGAAACTAACTTTATATTTTTATTTATATAAATTGCTCGTTTAAAGTAAAGTCATTACAATATATGACTGTCTACTCTTAGTTAATTTTTACTTACTTTATTGTCATTCAGAATTTAAAAATCTTTGTTTCATCTGGACAAATCTTCCACTGATGCCAGTTTTTGAGTATTTATTCATATTCTTTTTATTGTAAGAGCCCCATCGAGAAGTCAGTCTCATTACACACACACACACACACACACACACACACACCCACATATATATATATATATATATATATATATATATATATATATATATATATATATATATATATATATATATATATATATATATATATATATACCAATTCTTTTAACGTGTTTCTTATTTCAATTGAAAGTAATTTAAAGATATTTTTAAACTGCCCTTTATTTTTCGTATTACAACCTAGACAAAAGAGGAGATCACTGTAAGCCTATCGTGGACTCTCAACACAAGCTGTTATTGTTTTCAGAAGTTTTTCATGAAAATCTAAAATGTCATTATTAAAATATTTATATAAAAGTTGTTTAACTTAAAATTCAAAGTATTAAATTTTTAAAGCTGTAATTATTAATTCCCTAAAAATCCTCTCAGACGAGAATGTTTCCTGTACATTCTTTTAATGCATAGCATTTTCATATTTATTGATAACATGCCATTTAGACCTGAAAGTAAAATATTTTGTCTTATCACAAACACTAGCGGAAAATATTATTGATTTTAATGTGTACCTGGCATTTTCATCATTTGATTACCCAAAATTTGAACTGATAAGATTTAATATTTTTTTCATAAACTATTATGGTTACGTTGTTTTTTCCTCACAGTCTATTTAAAAACTTGATTAAATTATTGATTAAATGTAATGAAATTATGTATTAACTTTTGAATTAATTAAAAAAAAACTTATTCGGATATTTGTACTGTCTTGTATGTGTTCATATTTTCTAAAAGATCCTATTTGACTATTATGTACTTTAAGCTTATATATTTCTTGATTTAATACGAACCCATATTTAGTAAAAAGTGTTTCATATTTGAAGGGAGAGATTGACTAAGTCATTTACATTACATTTTATGTCTTTTGATAAAATATTAATTTTTGAATTGATTTTAAAAATTTAGTATTTACATATTTGTATTATATTTTATGCGATCATATTTTCTAAAATATTCTATTAGATTATTAGATACTTTAAGGTTACGTTTTTTGTTTTAATAAGAACTGATATTTAGTAAAATTGCTTTATATTTACAAGGACAGATTGACTAAATCATTTACACTACTTCTTATCTTTTTTGATAAATATTCTATTAAAATTTTCAACTAGACTTCCTATAATCTGTAAAATAGTAAAAGTCCTTTTGTAAACTTATTTGAACTCGTAGAATTTGTATTATATTTTATGAGATCATATTTTAAAAAAGATTCTATTAGATTATTAATTACATTAAGGTTAATTTTATTGTTTTAATAAGAACTGATATTTAGTAAAATTGCTTTATATTTACAAGGACAGATTGACTAAATCATTTACATTACATCTGATCTTTTTTGATAAAATTCTATTAAAATTTTCAACTAGACTTCCTATAATCTGTAAAATAGTAAAAGTCCTTTTGTAAACTTATTTGAACTCGTAGAATTTGTATTATATTTTATGAGATCATATTTTAAAAAAGATTCTATTAGATTATTAATTACATTAAGGTTAATTTTATTGTTTTAATAAGAACTGATATTTAGTAAAATTGCTTTATATTTACAAGGACAGATTGACTAAATCATTTACATTACATCTGATCTTTTTTGATAAAAATTCTATTAAAATTTTCAACTGGACTTCCTATAATCTGTATAACAGTAAAAGTCCTTTTGTAAACTTATTTGAACTCGTAGAATACTTACTAACTTGAAGAATAATATGGAAGATGAAATAGTGTCTCTCTCGTGGGAGGAGAAAGGTCAGCAAGATCATCGCGCATGCTCACTGAGATCGCCATCGCACCGTTATACTGTTATATAACGATACTTTAACCGGCGTCAGTCTTTGTGTGCATTTTCGTAAATGAATATTCAGGTTTTCTGGGTGAAATAACAGCTAATTTTCACTGGCTTAGGTTTTACTAAGTGTACGTTAGAATAACGTTTTGAAGGAGTTAGTAAATGTCATCATTATTAATTTTAAACGTTCCTGGCATATTAACTGGTAATATTCTTTTTCATCATTTTTTCATAAACTCTTAGATTTTTATTACTGCAAAAATTATCACAGGCCATTTTCAAACTTGAAAAATCTACTTGAAAAGGAAACTGCACTTTAAGTTTTCATTTAATTCTAAAAAACTATAATAATAAAAATGATATAAAATTTAATTTTTAATTAGTTTTAAAATCTTTAGTTATTGAGATATTTGTATTGTATTTTATGTGTTCATATTTCCTAAAAGATTCTATTTTACTATTAGGTATCTTAAGGTTATGTTTCTTGTTTTAATAAGAACTCATACTTAATGAAAGTGTTTCATATTAGCAAGGAGAAATTGAACAAATCGTTTACACTACATTTATCTTTTTTGTAAAAATTCCATTGAAATTTTCTACTGTACTTATAATCTTTAAACGTAAAAAGTATTTTTATAAACTTATTTGAACTTGTAGAATACTTACTAACTTGAACAATAATATAGGATTCAATGTTATTTATTTTATAATTTTATCTGGTCATATTTTCTGACGGTTCAATTAAATATTGGGTATTTTGAGGTTATAGTTTTGTAAATATAATGTGCATCCACATGTAATGTGCATACACATTTCGTATATGTAGGACCATAGTGCTATCCCAATGGCGTAACCAGAAAGTCGTGGAGTCTTATTAATCACTAAACTTGAAGATAGTGTATTAGCTCTGGGTTCCTCAATTCTTTAAACCTCTGGCTTTTGATCCTCTTGCGTAAATAGAGTTTGGTTGCGAGATCGAACTGCACAATTGAAAATTTAAAAGGAAAAGTGATATTTGTATGTAATGTAATTATTTAATTTACAGTTCTTAATTTCTTATTTTATTTAAAGTTCTATTTAGTTTTTTATTTTAATTTCTATTTTAATTAAATTTAATGAAATGCATAATTGTTTGAATTTCAATTGGCGTAATACCTAATTAACGGGGTATTAATTAAAAAATTCAACAAGTACTGATTCTTTAGGTTTAAATAAGTTATTTTCTGAGGAAACGATTGATGTGAAGGCTGTTATCACATCATAGCTAAATTATTAAGAAAGTGACACCATAAGCAATTATGTACTAGAGATATTTCATCTGAAAGAAATTTCAGACCAAGAGAAGTATATACAGATGCGAAAGATTCTAGGTTATTCTTTTCACTAAGTTTAATAGTGATAGAACTGTAATTAACCATGATATTAATTAAATTCATCCAAAATGTTAATTCTTTTGGTCTAAACGTTTTGATTTCTGCACAAACTATTGATTTCCAAAGATGAAAAAAAAACCCACGGGATTAATGTTACAACGTCACATTTAAATTGTTTAACATTGTCAATTTTATAGACAGATTTCATCCATGATTTAATTAAACTAAAATTATTTGTGAGAATGGCATCATTTTTCGGCTGTTTCCCAGTTCGGGGGCCCCCCGAACCCAGTTCGGTGGAGACGCCAAGCGTGGGATATATGGCCAAATTCTAGAACCCTATTTTCTGGTAAACCTTGCTCTTCTTTTCGGACTCTTCCACCACCCCCTAAAACAGGTGGGGGTGTCGATCGGCGCCTTTATTTTAGGGTATTGAGGGAAATGACACGTGATTTGAATATCTGACCCTTATTGGTTCTTGTAACTAACAATACTCCAAGACCGCTGAATTTGGATTTTCTAGCGTCCATTACAAGTCTTTGTCCATTTCGGCTGTGCTCTGGAGGTTTGTCCATTTTGCTTGAGTTATTGTGGTATTTTCTTTCGTTTTTTAAATTTAATACTGGAGCTCACACAATACAATTGAGGGCTTGTGGAGCTCAATTAAGAGATCCATCCGCACAGTTCGCAAGTGTGAAAATCAGTTTGATTAGTACCTTTGTGAATTTATGTGGAGGAAAATGAAAGAAAATCGCAAGATGCTTTTCAGGATTTTTTAAATAAAATCAAACGTGTATATCCACCAACAACTCAGGATACTTAAATTAGGTTAGCGCTTTATTTATTTTATATTTTATGCTTAATTTTCGAAGAGTAACAAGTGATATTATAATTCATATTTATATTTTTTATCTACTGATTTTTGAACTTTATTCACAATTGTGTCTTAATTTAATACAAAATGAAGAAGAAATATTTTTAAACTATATTATTTTATAGTGTACTACATTGTTAAAAGTCATACGCTAAGTAATAAAATTAATTTTATTACGACCCCTACCGTGATTGTTACGGAAGATCAAGGGGAGCTTTACCTCACTTAGATAAGAAAAATTATTTTACTCCCTTACTATCTTCAGAATTTTAAGCTAAAAATTTATTATTTATTTAAAACATTTACTCCGTTCTTATATTCCCATTTTAAGCTAATAATTTCTAGAAGTAATTTGTACCGTACTTTATAACTTTTCAAGCGTTTGATAGTTTTAAAATAATTTCATTAAATAGAAACCATATTTTATAAATATAACTAAATATTTTATAAGCATAATTGCCTAAATATAACCAACTAATGCTTATATTTTGCTTAATTTGCACATATTGCAAAAATTCTGCTCTGTTTAGTTTAATAAACAGTAGAAAATCGCCTTTAAATACATTAAAAACTGAAATTTAAATTTGTATTCATCTTAACAACATTTGAAACTCCCCCTTTTTTTTTGTCCAAAATACGTTTTGAAATTTGGTATAAACTTAATACACAAATTGTAAACATCACTTGACAATTTGGCGATCACTTGTACAGAAATAGAGCCAAAAACATGGCGGCGGGGCCCCCGGAACTGGGTATTTACCCATTTTTCACTTGTCCTTTATTGAGAGAAAAATAAAAATATTTGTAATTATTACTGTGTGATTTAACATAGATAAATTCTACCTTTATTTTTTAATTCTTTTTATTTATATTTTTAAAAATTATTTCCTTTTTACTTGGGGTAAGCATGTTTTGTTTATTATTTTATATATTATTTCTACATCATTATTGTTTTATAAAATAGTAATTTCATTGTTCCACAATAACTTTTGACTTAGATCGGATTATGCGTACATATGGAGTATTAACATTTTTTCAAAAACTCATTCTTATTTATTTCTACTTTTCTTAATTATGTGTAATTATTACTTCACATTCAGTCTTTTTGTGAATATTTCATTATGTACTGGGTAATCATATTTCAGTTTCGTTTTTCCTCATTCCTACAGTAATTAACGTTTTTTTAATTATATTTTCCGATCTTGAGAAAAATATGTTAATGAATGAGGATCAAACGGAAATACTAAGTTTTAGAGTTTCAGAATATTCATTGTTCTAGAAATAATTATTGTCTGATATTATCTCTCCCTTTCTCTCACTCTCTCTTTATTTATATATATATATATATATATATATATATATATATATATATATATATATATATATATATATATATATATATATATATATATATATATATATATATATGTGTGTGTGTGTGTGTGTGTGTATGTGTGTGTGTGTGTGTGTGTGTATGTCTGTGTGTGTGAGGGAGAGAGTGTGTTTCTAATGATAGAAAAGCGCACAATAAATAATTCAACAGATGTATTTGATTCAAAGACAGAACACGCAATACTAGCATTGGCCGGGAGATAGTACCAGAAAGAACTGTACAAGTTTATTTGTGCGGTCGGCAAAATCTTTCATTTTGTAAACCATGAGTTTCCGCACATGGTTTTACTTGCTTCACGACTATGATGGCGCGTTAATGACATCGGTTCTGTTATAAATTAAATATGACTTCTATTTTCCTGAGAGTAAAAGTTTTTGTATTGGTATTCGGCTGTTGATCTGTTAAGTATTGTCTTCAAATTTATATCTTGTGTCTATGAAATTTATAAATTAATTTAAATCTAAACCTAAAATTATCTTTGAGCATTTTCTCTGTTTTCTACAATACAGACATCTAAAAAAATGTGGTTCATTACTTACACGCACACACTTTTATATATATATATATATATGTAATGAGACTGACTTCTCGATGGGGTGTTGCAGTCATGGCCATAAAAATGATACCGTTTCAGCTATAGACCTTTATTAAGACAACTTTGAAGGACGGGTTCCCACTTCATCATAGGGACAAACTGAAGGGTCAGCTAGCATAAAGTTCTATTTACAAGACCATTAACACCTGGGTCAACATCTGTGGGAAAATATCTCTAGGAAAATCTGTCTCCGCTAGCGTGTATCTCCTTTTTATTTTGAAATTTCCTAAATTGTCCGCTAGGGCCATGTAGGTTTATAATTGGCCAGGCCCCTTCTCTGAGGGCGTAACCTGTAGCCCCAGTGGTCAATTTAGGTTAGGGGTTAAAAAGGGGAATGGAAAATGACGCGGGAATTTTTACCCTTGATTCAAGTTTTGAAAACCCCTGAGAATTTTCCTTACATATATATATATATATATATATATATATATATATATATATATATATATATATATATATATATATATATGTATGTGTGTGTGTGTGTGTGTGTGTGTGTGTAATAGTAAAATTCCATTAAAGTAAAATCCTCACTTAAATATTTTCTGTTTTCCCTTGAAATCTATATTTTCTATTGAAATTCTAAAGAACATTTTTCATAATAAATGGTGATGAACACTCATTTCCTGGCACCTTGAATTTAGAATTGCATTCCCGATGATTCACCCGTTCCAATAGTTAACAAAAGGGCTGGCAGACAGCTTTTTCCTTTAAGAATGCGATGTAAAAAATATCATCAAATTATCTCGGGGTTTTGTGTTCTTTTTCCCTACTATGATTTGTGTGTTTAATGTCATCTTATGTTCTAAATAAAATATGTTTTTGTAAGTGAAAGTCTACACCAATCTACTCGACTACTACATTTAATAATTCCTTTACAGTGATGAATACGGTATTTTTAAATGATGTGGACTTTTTACATACATACATATGCATTTATATTATATATATATATATATATTATATATATTATATATATTTATTATATATATATATATATGTATATATGTATATATATATTATATATATATATATATATATATATGTATATATATGTATATATATATGTATATATATATATATATATATATATATATATATATATATATATATATATATATATATATATATATATATATATATATATATATATATATATATATATATATACAATGTATTACTAAAAAATTTTTTATTTTCCCATAAATCAAGCTTTTCTTGTAGTACCTCATTCTTTCGTTCACTGTCTTATTTCGCTATTCCTTCACATGGAAAATATTTAACAACTGAGTTTGATCATTTTTTTTCTGAGAAAATTTCGGTTAAAATTATCTTGTATTTATCTACTAGGTTTCAGTGAATTGTAAAAATTATGTCTTATTTATATCTTTCAAAAATGTCATAAGCGATGTGTAGAATGTAAGAAAACTATGTACTGAAGTACAACTACAGCACAGAGATAACACAGAGTAAGAATGTAGAAGTTCTTGTTTCACATATAACTCAAGCTAAAATATTTTTTTTTTCTTAATTTTTCTGGGTTTATATATTTATTTATTTTTGGTGTGGAGACAATAATTTTCCTGGATAATTTAAAAGAGTATTATACTCTATAGGTTTTTCTATTAACATATATTTCAAATTTTTTTATTTTGATGCTGGAGAATTGGATAAACAGGCTAGTATAAAAATATTGAGTGAAAGTTTTAAATATTGGATTGAGAGCCCTTGAATATAAAAGATTTATACTGCAAGTTTTTCCTTCTACGTAGAAATACTACGTAGTCAAAGAACAAAACACTGACTCGTACATTTAACTTAAAATATCATTAGTCCTTTTCATGTAGATTAATCACCATGTTTATGAGTATAAAAGTAGATTATTTATAGGAGTTTCTTAATTTATGTGATGTGCATATGTCTATTTTACTAATTTAGAAGCAACATAAGTTCAAAAGTTATCTTAACTTGTTAGATTTATACATTCTTTATACCAACAGAAATGTACTTTTCATATCTCCCATATCTTCATAAACAATGACGCAAAATACATATCCTTATTAAAAACTTTTTGTTGGCTTAAGTGTTCTACAAAATTAAATTTTTGTTCTATAGAAAAAACAATCTATTTCATGAGAATGTTTGAAATTTATGTCATAAATAATCTGTGTGTCTTTTAAAAAATTAATCTCTTTGATGACTTAATGTCTTATATGACTTAATACCATGTAATTACAATATTCTTAATTTCTTCTTCTTGATCACTTGCTAGATACATAAGTTCCTACAAAAATAAATCTTGTTCTATAGAAAAAAACAATCTATTTCATTAGAATGTTTGAAATTTATGTCATAAATAATCTGTGTGTCTTTTAAAAAATTGATGTCTTTGATGATTTAATGTTTTATATGACTTAATACCATGTAATTACAATATTCTTAATTTCTTCTTCTTGATCACTTGCTAAATACATAAGTTCCTACAAAATTAAATCTTGTTCTATAGAAAAAACAATCTATTTCATGAGAATGTTTGAAATTTATGTCATAAATAATCTGTGTGTCTTTTAAAAAATGGATGTCTTTGATGACTTAATGTCGTATATGATTTAATACCCTGTAATTACAATATTCTTAATTACTTCTTCTTGATCACTTGTTAAATAAATAATTTCCTACAAAACTAAATCTTGTTCTATAGAAAAATAAATCTATTTCATGAGAATGTTTGAAATTTATATCATAAATAATCTGTGTGTCTTTTAAAAAATTGATGTCTTTGATGACTTAATGTCTTATGTGACTTAATAGCATGTAATTTCAATATTATTAATAACTTCTTCTTGATCACATGTTAAATACATAATTTCCTCTCAATTTTCAGTCACAAAATAATTTAATAGTGTGTGTCTAATGAGTCATAGCAAAACTGAAATGATACGGATATTGTTTATTTTTTAATTTATCCCAGAACTTCATGTAGATATCCTTATACCAAAACATTGTAATTTCGGCATAGGATGCGCTAATATATTAAATTACCTTTTTCAGATGAAATTTATATTTGTTTTATGATAGATCTTTGAAAATATTGTCAGACATAGTCTTTTTAATCATGTTTTTCCCCAATAAGAATAGATCCCTTAATATTATGAGAATACAATTTTTATCTCGAGTTCTTTAATACTGTATAAAAAATTTTGTTATAGATTTTTTAATTCAATCATTTTTTCTCCAGAAGAAGTCAAAAGATAATTTTAATTTTTTTAGTAAATTATTGTAAATTCAAAAGGCATGCATACATTTTATCTTTGTCAATATTTCAAATTATACGAAAAATTTTGTGCAAGTCATAATTATCTCATAAATCATTTACCAAATTTTGAAAACCAAAAGAAAAAATTCGACTAATATTATAATAGGTTTGAAGTTAAAAATGTTTACAGGTATTTTCATTTTCTCTGTATCAGAGTTTGAATACGTACTGTGCTGAAAATATATCCTGGTGCTGTATACCAGCCTTGTAGAAATTAATACGTTTTATGTCACTCATATAGTTTTAAAAAAGAAAACAATAAGTGTTTAGGCATTTAATGATAAATGGTCTTCCATAATAACAATGTATAAAGAAAATTGTTGTTACTGGCTATTGTTAAAGCATAAAAGTCGATTCCAGTGTTCTGAAAACCTTAAAAAATTACACCCAAAATATAAACAAAAACTAATTTTTATTCTTATTTTCATGATTTTTAAAGCACTAATTCTTTTATAAAGCAATTACTGTCTTAAAAATTATGAAATTAAGAATAAGGAAAATTAAAAATTTAGAATGTTTTTGCTTTCCATTATACATTCGAAAATTTTCAGTTTACTTTCTGGGAAAATTAATATTTTCAATTTTCTTATTTTATCTGTGTAGTAAAATATAAAGCAAAGATCACATGTAATATTTATATCAATGTAGATTAAATAATAAATTTATCTTTTATTGATATTAATCTGAAACGGTGGATATTTTTAACTTTTGAAGATTTTGACACGGTCTGAGAGTACCATACTCTCAAATCGTTTTAATATAATAGTTTAATCATCTAAAGTCCCGTTAAATGTTATAATTCTCGTTTAATCTACGTTTTCTACGTTTTCTACGTTTATATGTTTAATTTAGACGATTTAGACGATTTCTACGTTTAATTTAGAAATTTCTAATGTATTTAATTTATTCTATTATTTAATTATATGGGATATGGTGTGTTTAAATTACACATTATTCATATCTAAATCATAAATATTGAAAATTATTTCTTCATCATATGATAAACCTGTTCATATGTATATCAGTTATAAAATCAAAGCACATTACAGAAATTAAAACTGAGAAAATTTTTAAATTTTAATTTTCTTCACTTACCTTTTCCTATACTATTAATCCGACGATCAGAAGATGGCATTACGTTTCAAGAAGAAAAATTCCAGGTAAAAATAAATTGAGGAATACAAATTTAATTTTTTTCTTTCCAATACATCCGAATCAATGTTACACTGGAATTATAGCCACAAATGTTTTAGGTTCACTATTTTGAGAAAATTTATGACTTACGTTTTCCTATCTCAGCTAAGTATAAAACATCAAAATATGTATTACTGTTGATTGTTTGTAAAAATTATAAATTATGTGTAAAACTCTTTAAGACATCATAATCTCAATAATTTGAAATTTTTATCTGAAAGATTCTGATTCAGTTTACTACAGAACTTCTTAAATCTTATGACCTTAAAAAATTAAACCATTAAATTTTTCATTGGGTGTTCTGATCTAATCTTCCATATTGAGATTGCTAAACTATCTAAAATATTATATATTTAATTATATGCACTCTTGTGTGTTTCATTTGTACATTAAACATATCTAAACCATAAATATTGAGACCTGTTTATTAACCCTCTGACTGCTCAATTTGTAAATGATATATATATATATAAAATATATATATATATATATATATATATATATATATATATATATATATATATATATATATATATATATATATATATATATATATATATATATATATATATATATATATATATATATATGTAAGTAAAATTCTGAGGGGTTTTCAAAACTTAAATCAAAGGTAAAAATTCCCGCGTCATTTTCCATTCCCCTTTTTAACCCCTAACCTAAATTGTCCGCTAGGGCCATGTAGGTTTATAATTGGCCAGGCCCCTTCTCTGAGGGCGTAACCTGTAGCCCCAGTGGTCAATTTAGGTTAGGGGTTAAAAAGGGGAATGGAAAATGACGCCGGAATTTTTACCCTTGATTTAAGTTTTGAAAACCCATGAGAATTTTCCTTACATATATATATATATATATATATATATATATATATATATATATATATATATATATATATATATATATATATATATATATATATATATATATATATAATTGGATAATTGAAATACTAATTTTTTTCTAAAAAATATCTTTTATATTGACTTTTATCATGGGAAACTAAGCTTTCAGAAAAAGTAATTTCAGGTGTTATCACATAAAAATATTATTTTTTTAAATAAATTTCAGTTGAAATACAGTTAATTTCTATTTATAACATACTAACTATAATTCTGTTATCTAATATAACTATAGTTCTAGTCATATAATTCTATTTATTACTAAATTAAATGTCTAATACTGTATATAATTTATTCCACTGGTTAAACGGTGAAAAGGCGAAATGTGCTTCTTAAAAAAGGAAGAAAAACACATGCCCGTGAAAATCGCGGGATGAGCAAATTCTGCTTCATTTGAATTGCCCGTGGAAATCATGGGATGACCAGTCAAAGGGTTAATCAGAAGATAATTGTGTTCATTAGCATATAAATAATAAAATTAAATCATACTACTGAAATCAAATTGATGAAAATTTTAAAAACATTCTTTTCCTCTACTTACCTTTTCTTGTTCTGTTATTTCAACGATCAAACAGTCTTATATATATTGTTTTTTTCTTTACATTCGAAATAATGTTACACTGAAATCATAGCACTGAATATGATTTTTAGGTTTACTATTTTGAATAATTTAATGTATTGTAATCTTAGCTAAATATTTAAACATAAAACATTTAAATATGCATCTCTGTTGACTGTTTGGAAAAATTTTAAATTATACGTAAAACTCTTTTAGTGATTTTAATCTTAATTAAAGTTTATACCTAAAACATTCTAGTGCACTTTACTATACATCTGTTAAAACCCATACATCATAAAAAATAATCCTTTAAATGTTTCATTAAGTGTTCTGATTTCCTGTTTAATTTGGAGATTTGTAATATACATAAATCATTCTATATATGAATTATATGTACCATCGTGCATGGATGATTCTAAGTTTAAAATAATTTTCTGAACATCAAAGAAAATTTTCTGAAAAAGTAAGCACTACTAACTTAAAATAAAAATTATATTATGGTTAATTTCCAGACGTATGAACTAGAGTTGGATGATATCTGAATTTTAATATTTTGATAAGTTATTTACCAAATATCGATATATCAATATGTTCTAATCAGTGGCGTGCGGTAATTTTTCCTGCAGGGTGTGCAGAGAACATGGATTTTCCAATAAATCTTTAATTATTGAGACATCTGAGTTCTCCATTCTGAAACGGGTTATTTATTATGAATAAAAATTTAAAGATTACAATAAATAAAATATTTACCTACGAGTAGTCGAGTTATAACTATAAAAACAGCTAAACTTATGAGAATTCTACTAGCACTGAAGCAAAAATCATGTCTTTTGTTGTATGGTGTCACATCGGCGTCGAATAAGCTTCGGGCTTCCTAGAAAAACTTCTATGTTCAGTAAACGTAGCACCACACGGCACCCGCCGCTGCGGTGCCTCATCAGGATGCTCATGGGTGCTGACAAACCGAATGTCTATTCCACATGCAGAGGATTTCGCTGCATGCTGAAACAATACAGCGAACTGCTTCTTGTTCAGTAAGTGGATTAAATTATATTTATTAATTGTTTTTAACATTTGTAAATCATATAGCCTGCGAAAAACATCTTGACAATTTTTAAAAACAAAATAAGGGATAGGGTGTTACAGATATACATATATTACTTATATACTGTCTGTAAGACACAATGAATGGTAAAATTTGGACTGTTCTGTTAAAATTCGTTTATTTAAAACAAAACAACATTGTTTCTCAGATAATTATTTCAATAAATAGAATACATCACCGAAACTAATTTATCACACTAAAACATTTCACTTTATATTGATGAAATACTTCTTTTATATTTCCATGAAAACAAAATCTTAAAATATATAAATTTAAACATTAACCGTCTGCAAAATCGTATGGCCAGTTAATCAGTTAAAAAATTAAAAGCGCTTCAGCACGTAAGTCCCCGCTCTAATACAATGCTTAATAAACGAACGATTCTGAATGCCAATAGCAGGAAAAATAGCTGCACTTGCCTCAGTGCAATAGTATGCTGTTCTTCTCCAGTAGCCCATACATAAAGCTTGTTTTTCAATTTAGTGCGCAGTGTGTACACATCAGAACTTCCTATGTTCGTTTGCGCGCTACGTGGTGCAGCACCTAGTACCGCACGCACTGCGGGAATACAAGCAAGCAAATCAACATAATATTTGAATATATTATAAATAATATTTATTATATACCATATAAAAATAGGTAGACATAGGTGCAGAAAATTAATGTCCCTCATAATTTTGCCAGGGTGTGCAGTGCACACCCTGCACATATGGACCGCACGCCACTGGTTCTAATATATATCCCCTTATTATAGAGTTGCAAATATAAGAGTTATCTGTATTAAATAATACAAACACACATACAACAATGTGTTTGTTGATTTTCTAGTAAACAAAAATTCAATTTTTTAATCTTGATACATAAATTTAAATTTCAACATATTTATTTTAAAAAAATAGTCATTTCCCTTCTTTATTTGATTTAAAATGCATATTATTCAAAATTTTCAGAAATTAAAAGAAACTAATCAGATGAAACAAAATATATATGTATATTTTCTTTTTTCATTTCATTCATTCATATATATATATATATATATATATATATATATATATATATATATATATATATATATATATATATATATATATATATATATATATATATATATATATATATATATATATACATATACATATATATATACATATATATACATATACATATATATATATATATATACATATATATACATATATATATATATATATATATATATATATATATATATATATATATATATATATATATATATATATATATATATATATATATATATATATATATATATATATATATATATATATATATATATATATATATATATATATATATATATATATATATATATATATATATATATATATATATATATATATATATATATATATATATATATATGTATATATATATATATATATATATATACATATACATATATATATATATATACATATATATATATATATATATATATATACATATACATATATATATATATATATATATATACATATATATATATACATATATATATATATACATATATATATATATATATATATATATATATATATATATATATATATATATATATATATATATATATACATATATATATATATATATATACATATATATATATACATATATATATAAATATGCATATATATATATATATATTCAAAAACAATAGATTTATTAAGTGAAGATGATACACATTTTTTCCGAAAACTTGAATAAACATTTCTGAACAAAAAAATCTGTTCTTTATAATTTTCTGAAAATACCCACATAAATTTTCGGAAATATCGTAAAATTTCAGACCACAATCACTCCTGCTATCGTGTGTTTAATTTTTAGACTAATCATATAGTAAGTCAAAAATATTGAAATTAATTTTTTGATCAGAAAATAACTGTGCTCATCTGCATATCAGTATTAAAATCAAAATAGAGAAATTAAAAGCGATGGAAATTTTTAAAATATTCATTTTCCCTACTTACCTTTTACCTGTTCTACACTGAAGAGCCAAAAAAAAAAAAAAAAAAAAAAAAAAAAAACTGTGCACCACACTACCTAAATTTTACAATAGATTTAAGATAGGCAATCTCAAATAATTATATTACCTATTTTCAAAGCATAAGCAGTCAAGAATAATTAATAATATTCATATATTGCAAGAAAAATAAATCATATACATAATTTGATATTGTGACACTAATTAATACTCTTCCGATTGTGTATTATGCATTATAATAAAATTTTAAAGTTTGCTTCAGTACTGTCATCTTTCTTACAATTTTTATACCTAAAGGATTTTCGGAAAATACCTACATCACTCATAAATTTTAAGACAGGTGTAAAATAGAGGAGAAAACACTTTCTGGGATTAACACTTTCTGGGAAAATACTAAGTGAAAATACACTAAAATTAACACTTTCTGGGAAAATACTAAGTGAAATTAAATTTTACTTAACCCTTTAAAGGTCAGGATTAAAAAGCCTTTCAGATTTAACAGAATTAGATTAAAACATTGACTGTAAAATTTATAAATAGTAACCATATGAAAAAAAATTTTACATTCCGTTGGGAGGTGGGATTTTTTTAAGGGGGGAGAGAGGGGGCGATAATTGTAAAACCTTTCATTTTTATAGCATGAAAATAAGAGTTTTTTTTAAATTAATTATATTGGAAGAACAATGTATAATTACCATCAAAATGATGTAACAAATATATAACTACACAGTTTTTCATTGTTCATTTGGGTACATGTTTTTATTTGAAGTCATAAGGAGAAAAATCAAATTCGAGATTTTCCATATAAAGCAATTTTAAACTAATATATTTCAAAAGGAAAAGTAAATTATGCAAAATTCTATTATCTGTTACTACATCAAAGAGTCAATAACACAGAAAATCGAAAAAAATCTTCTTGATGTTTTTAAAAAGAAAAGAAAAAAGTATTAATAGGTGGTTTTGCTATGAAACTACTGCCTATTAAAGGGTTAAAATAGCATTAATTTAAACAAGAGAATGTTAAAAGATAAAATGTTATATAATTGTTTTGACACGAGACTAAAAACATCATGGACTATGCTAACAAAATTCAAAATAAAGTTATAAATTGTGTTTAGAAATTATATTTAGAAATTAAAAATATAGTGACTGAATTTCTAAATATATTTGTTTGTACAAACGATATGTGATGAAAATAATAATCAAATTCTATTTAAGATATTCATCAAATATTTCAGAATATTGTATATTAAAAATCCAGAATCAGTGATAAGAAATTTTGCCCTCCGTGTACAAGATTTAAAAGGTCATTTAATAGATATGAAACAATAGTAATGAAATTAAATTTTTTATACCCTAATCATTCATACCCTAAGAATATCCTTTCTCTTTTTTATGTATAAATTGTAAATAGTGTCTTAATAAAAGTGTACAGTTGCATATTATATAGAATACAATATATCATCCCCTATATAATAATAGCCTAAGATAGCTGTCCGTCCGCCCTCTAATTTATGAAGCGTTTGGACCTGGAATGGATAGAGGCATCCATATTGGATTCTTGACCAGTTAGGGTTAGCAAAATTCACAGAGAGTTCAAAAACGTTCGAAATCCAACCTTACCTCTTTTTATCGTTTAATGCACATATTTCATGCCCTATTTTCCCCGGTTAACAGCAGGCGATTAAATATACCAATTTATTAAATTAAAAATAGGTAAAAATTACATTTTTTCTAGCATTACTACGTCATTCCTTTAACCTTATCATTTAATCATTTCTTATTTTAAATTATTTAAATATCGTCTGCAGTATTTTCATACGTTTAATTACTAAGCTTACATATTACATCAATAATTTTCTTTTATATTTGGCTTAAATAATTGATTAGTTAAGTGATAATTTTAAATATAATAATCAATTATTTTTTGTTGCAATGAAAATTTTATTACCGGTATTAACAGCAAATTCTTTTCATAAAGGTCTAGGAGTTTATTTCAAGGACTAATTAATATCTAGCTTTAACGTCTTAATTTTCAAAGATATGCAACTTAAAGTTGCATATCTTTGAAAATTAAGAAGTTTGTTCTTGTGTTTGATTTTTATACATAACAACTTGGTTTGCAATCAATTCTCTAAATTTTGGACATCATTCATATAAACCGCGAAATAATCCCTGTCAATATTAAAACCTCTGCTGTTCATCCTGTCATGTAATATGGCAAGATAAAGTAAAGTTGGCAACTAATATGCGGTCAGTAAAGATAAACAAATTATTGAGCGTTCACCAGATAATTTTGATTAAAAAAATAAACCATTTTTTACTAACCTCATAGGGTACTTTACAATTCTGGAAAATTAAAAATTTTACTGATCCCGTCATATGATGGGCTATAGGCTAGTATAATGATAAATAACTCAAAATGTAATGTATGTATATCAAATGTAATGTCATGTAATTTATATCAAATCATTGGCAATTATAAGTGGAACACTGTAAAAACTCTATGATATAAAGAAATACTAATATAATGAAAAATCATAATTCACATTTAAATCTGCTAAAAGCAATACAAAACAGAAATGAAAAAAAATCCTCTAAACTAAAGAAAAACTCACGAAAGTTAATGATGTGTTAGATACATTTTACGTATATTAATATTTTTTTAGAAGATATCAATAATGAAAATATTAATGGAGTTCTTTTTAAGATAATTATCAAATATTTTATCATAGAGAGTCAGAATTAGTTTTAAGAGATTTTCCCTTTCGTAAGATAAGTTCATTTAATGGATACCAAACAGTAATAGTCTTAAATTTCTCCCTAAACTAAAAATATGCTTTCCCTATTTTACATTTAAAATTTAACTAATATCTTAATAAAAGTATATAGATAGATCTTATATAAAATAGAAAATAAGATAAAAATACACACATATATAAACATATCAAATAGCAATGTAAATATCTTTTTTAACATTTATAAGGGAAAAGCATGATATTTACCAATAAAAATTCAACATTAAAGTGTTATCTATGCTAATATTCTCAATATGCAATAGGAAAACATATCACGGTGAGTAGAATCATACAAACTAATCCTAGACTAAAGAAAGTTAACAAATTGTTAAAAGTATGCTTTATTAGAATTTTTTTATAATTAAATATCCATTATCTTTTTATTTTAAAAGGTAAACAGTGTGCAATAAAAGACAGAGTTACATGTTATCTGAAATACGAACAGCATAAAAAGGTAAATAACTGAAAATATAATATGTATATATTAATCACATATTTAAATTTGCATTAAGTGATTTGAAAAATAATAGTAAAGATTCAAACGATACTCATGAAAGTAAGAAAAATGTTTAAATACTAATTAAATTTCATTTTCATATTAAATAACATGACGAATAAATTATATAATAAAATCGTTCATATTATCAGTATCCTCCGAATTTAAGGAAAACTTACGAAATATCGAAAATCTTAATTAGAATTCTTTTTATAATTAAAGTTTCATGCTTTCCTTTTTTAATGTAAAAAGTGTATCAATAAAAATATACAGTTTCGTGTTATACAAAAGGAAAAACACCGTAAACAGATAAATAAAAATATAATGCAAAAATGCTCAATCCATTTATAGATGTTTTCCAGTAAAAACGCAAAAAAAACTTACGTAATAAACACATATTGGAATAAGACTTTTGGGAGTATGAAGGTACACAAAAATAAACAGAGTCTGGTCCACAACAGATGAAGATGATGAAAATCCAGTAAGAAAGCACAATTCTTTATAATGTGAATGATAAGTTCTTTACAGACACTAAACGCATTTTTGTTTTCTTAATTTCTAGTACTCCACATAAACTGCCATTTAAATATTTAGAATAACGAATCTTGTTGTTTTGAAACATTCGCCACAAAGAAATATTTTAGTTATGAATCATCATAAAAATTGTATATTATCTCTTTAAAGAATAGGTTTAATCGGTAAATTCCAGGTTGCACATCAGATTGTAAATTTTCCACACATTATCAACGCAATTTATCAGTTTGGGAACACAAATACCTTACAAAATGTTAACTTTTTTCAGTTATTTTGAAGAGTAAGAAAAGGCTTGAAGACTTCGAAATGATTTCCCTCGCAGAAGTTTCTCCATCTTCCCTTTAAGTAAACTTGAGCCACAGTATCCATCTCTGTCAGTTTTGAAGTATCTTCCCAGCTCATGAACAGAGCAGCTTTCACGGATTTTATTACATCAGTTATGAATTCATCTAATTCGGTATCAACAAACCTGTTGCAGATTTCACAAATTACGGCAAAGTAATCGAAACAGCACAATATATCCTCTTTTTCAACCAGTGGAAGAAATTGCGAGATTAGCTTCATGGTATATAATATTTTCCTAAAATTGCTTGGTTGTGCCCTACAGTCATCTACGATTTTCTGCATTTTGTTCTCAAACAATTCATTCTCACGATATTGCTCCAGAAGTACGCAGACAAATTGCGCAATTGCGAGAGTGCATCCAGTGTCAGTCTGGAAATTTTCTTCTGTATTATCCTCATGGTTGAAAAAGATGCAAAACTGAACTAATTCATCAACCATTCCATATTTTTCCTTTAACATACTGTTTCGCAGACCTGAAGTTCCAAAACCGCTTCCAAACCCGCTTCCAAACCCACTTCCAAAACCGCTTCCAAATCCACTTCCAAAACCGGCCATCGTTGGTAATCTATTGCATGCAAGAATCCTCCCCTTACACGGCGATGTAATATTTACATCTGAGATCATTTACCTAAAAGAGGGAAGTTATACGAACTTGTCTTGGCGAAAAATGCAAAAAATAAAACAGCTAACCTTTGACTAAACGGAGCGGTTTTTTTTTTAACATTCTAAGGCAAAAGTAAATCGAAAAAGCGAAAATAAACATATACCTGTACTTTGAAGACCAGCTTGAACCTGTTATCGCCTTTTTCTTTCAATTGCTCGCCAAGAAGTAAAGTTTTCTACCGAATTGAAGTATTTTTGTATATTTTACAATATCGCGCATTGTCATAACTATGCATTTTACAATTTTTGCATTAACACAAAGAGTAAATAATGAGCATATAAACAAATCCTGAACGATAAAGACAAATCTTAAAAGAAAACTATTAATAGCACAAATCTCTTTAGATGGTTATGTAGTGAGGGAAGTTTATTTGGAGTTATTTTTGGAAGCTTCTTTTTGCATATAGGGAGTTTCTTATGTCAATCGAAATGATATAAATTATATATCTCTTACTACATGCGAGAAATATCAGTTAAGATTTATGTACAATTAAGGAAATATAAGATTATATATATTATAGTCTAATATGCATTATAATTAAGCATCATTATGTATAAACTTCTTATAACATTTTATTCATACTCATGTTGCCTAAAATATGCATTTATAAACCATCAATGCATAAAAAATTTTTTATCACACCACTAATAACATGCCTATATTACGCAAGTTCTTAATAAATTTCCAAAAATCAAGCGATACGATCTTTAAATAAAAGCAGTATAAGAGACAATATTTCAATAAAATTAATCCATTTAATAATAATATCAAAAATAGAGTGTTTTGTATTCAACATTTCTAGAGTAGGAAAGATATATATATATATATATATATATATATATATATATATATATATATATATATATATATATATATATATATGTTTTTAGATGTATATTTCTAAATACCTTAAAACTGATGTTTGTAGCATGATTTAAGATTGAGTAAAAGTTGAACTTATAGCAAAAAATTGGATTGAAAATAAATATTGAGTTATTAACTAAAAATAAATCTGATGTGTACAACAGAGGTATTCCTGATTCTTTTAATACATTTAATATCGCTTTTTATTTTGTATGATGTATTATCATAATTATTATTTATACAATCTCTTCACAATATAAAGCAGGTTTCATTTTGCAAGTCAAACGTGTTACGTGAGTAGATCTAAAATACTTCCTTTAGTGGAGTCCTGCACTTTAATATCCGTTATATTGAGACATTTCGTTTAGTTAATAATTCATTCTAAAGCAAAATTACAATAAGGGTCAATAATAATTAATAAGGGTCTTTTACTGTAACGGTGCTCGTCAAACGAAAGGCGAACGCCATCGCCTTAATTAGTGTGGGTTTTGGCTCCCGTGCTTGGGTCGACCAAGTGGCACCATATTTATTTTGTATTTTATACAACAACCAGATTTCAACTTTTTAAATGCCATTACGATGTAAGAAGTAAATGAAATTCTTGAAGTAAATTAAAAGTTTGTTCCAATTATAGCTCTTTTTTATTTTTATTTTTTATCAATTGCATGAGAAAAGTCATTTACATGTAATTTTTTTATATCGCTCGCACTTCCTTATTTTCTTTTAACAGTGTGGTAAACGTTTAAATCTCCAATTGCGCTTTTTAGTTGGTTAGGGGACCTACGGTCACTTTTTTTTTTTGGTAATATGAGACCTACTGCATAAAGTCTAAGCTACAAATTTCCATGCTAACAGTGAGATTCAAACCCACAGCAATGATCTTTCAGTACCGAAAATATTTGCCTTACTTTTCGATTGTTATATAAAGCATTTATGTCGGAGTCATTATGCTGATAGAAATGCTTGTAGATTTTTGGTATCGAATACAAGCAGTAGATGCAAATCTAATTCAATCCTGAGACTCAAAACACTAAAAATAGAAATAAAATTCAACTAAATATGTAAGAAGTGGAATATATCAGGTAAAATTAAAATGGTCTCTCAAGATTCGTTTGTTTTCAAGGATAATAAGTGAAGTGATCTTTTTATACAAACTACCATCTCAAAAGAAGATAGAAGTCATAATTATCTTTGGCTGTTTAACTCTTTGACAGTTTCATTTTTTTCCAGAATTCGATCAAAAAAAATGTCACACTTTTTATTACATTTTTTTTTTGTTCATTTTACATTTTCAAGTAAAGATATGTTATTATAATTAACATTTCTGATATTTTTATATATCTTTTTATATATACTTATGCTCAGAGTTATTTAAAATTAAAAATATATTATTTAACTCTTACATCAATAAAATTATCAGGCGGTTAGTAAATTATAACCAGAAAGCTGTACACTGAAAGATAACAATTCGTCTTCTGATACAAAACATGCGAAAAAAAACCGCGCTTTTGAACCAATCAGAGTAGAAAATACAATAAACTGCAAACTATCATTTACTGTACTATTATTTACTGGATATCTATACGAATAATTTCTTACTAAAATTGGAAAAAATACGTCCGAAACAGTGCAAGCAAAATAGAAATCAGATTGCCCGTACGCCAAACGGGCAAATCAGTAAAGGCCCGAAAGCTGTGCCCGTACGGCGTACGGGTAAAACAGGGAAGGGGTTCAGATAAATTCAGTTTAATAAAAGAAAAAACGTGGTATAAAGTTCTGCAAAAAATTAATTCAGTAATTATTCGTAACATTTCTAATATTAAAATAAGTCAAATACAAGAATAAATACTTATTGTACTCAACATCTATTCTGATTTTTGATAACGGTTAAAATTAGAATCGCTTGTTACTGAATCAAAAAAAAAAATCCCCTATAATTTATTTTATAATTTTCAGTAACATTGATTAACTATTAATAGGTTATTACTTAAACCTTTATTTATTTTTCGAGTTTTTGCAATAAATTTATTTTACTAGTTAATAACACAAATTTTATTTATTCATTGCATTAACTTTCCTCTTAAAGTCAATAATTTAATTGATACAGATCACATCCAATATTCAAGCTTTTTGCAAGAAAAGAAGAAAAATGTCTTTCATGTTTATATTCCTTTCTTCGGATGCCTCAAAAAATTTAATAAAGAATCTTTTCATTTTTCATGTCTTCTACCTAATTATTCTTGTTCATTGAATTACATTTTTATAGGGACGCATTTAATGAACGCTATTTGTTTTCAAGATTAAAAAATAAAAATGGCAGACACGGATAAATCTAAACTAGAACTTAATGATAAATTCCCAATCAATAGCTACTTATTTCTTTTGTAGTCCTATTTTTCTTGCAGCCCCATTTTCTTTAGAAAAGTAATCCTTAAGTTAGTTCTTAAATATCCTAAGGGTAATCCAGGGTTATCAAAGTTTTCTTCTTACTTAAATAAAAGATTTTTTTCGTTATTTCAAAGCTCTCTTCATACTTTAAGAATTACGACGTACATGCTACAAGGAATATTATAAGAGGATAAATTATGTATTTTAAATACCCAAGCTATATTTAAAATTCTAGAATTTTTCTTATTAAGATCTTTCCTTAATTTTTATTTTAAATTCTTTAGATTATTATATGCATGCCTGAGCAACGTAGATAGTATGTATTTACATATAAATGACAATGAATTCTTTATTTGATACAGTTTTATAAAAATAACTAATTAAACTATTTTTCTTGAAGATTTTAGTAAGATTTCTTAAACTTTACCAGCACAAAATAACTTGAATTTTTAAAAAGGCATAAAGCTATTTAAGAAATGGAGTATTGTTTTAGATAGACTTCTTAGAAGACAGAGTTGGTGTAATGCAATCTGTCAATTAGTATATCGCATGCACATTTGGTTAATTTGGTCAAAGCAGACCTTCAAAAGTGTCACTAGAAGGACACTTCGATCTTCCTACCACCAACAAACTTTTAACCATTATTTGCATTAGTAAAGAATACTGTTCAGAGGATTACTATATATGCCATTTCCTGATAAGCAAAAAGGTGGAATTTAAGCACCCTACACAATTCCTTCGCTATTAGCTCATGACAATCTGGGAGCAACCAATATTTCCATAACTCCAGCTAGTTTTCATTTTTATTATATTCTATCATGTTCAATCATATTATGAAATCAAATTATTCGTATTTTTGATAAGCTTTTTGTTAAGTGGGATTGTACCAAAAATATTTTCCTGTTCCTAATCCTTGGTGCTACCTTACCTGACTCCTGAGGAGAAACTCTTTGAGTGGTCGCTACTGTAAAATTTAATTTTAAATAAACTATACTGGATAGACTTTTTATCAAGGACACACCCAAAGACTTGTGTTCTTGAGGGGCAAACTGTATCCACCTGAGTTTCAAAGTAAGCTACCATTTATCATCTAGAAATCTGGTATGTCTAACCGCACCTTTCCACGAAAAAACAATTTAAAACAACATTTTTTATCCACAACATAAAGTATTTCATACAGATTCAGACTGAAAAAAAATGAAAATGCTTCATTCCTACATCAAGGAAATTATCTCTAGAAAATGAATGTGTGGAAAATTTTTCATTCAGCTCCTTTATGGAAGTTACTAAAAAACTGCTTATTATATCATTTATACCTTTGATACTTTTCAAGATATTCAACATAAGTTTCCCTATATAGTTAGTCATCATATAATAACATGAAAAGTATATGTTTTTCATATGCATTTGTGCAATAAACATTTAACATTACAGTTCATATATCATAGAATATTTTAAAAATAAAATACAATATTTCTGCAGTACTTCGTCAATTTCTTAAACTCATATCTCACCAAATGTAGAATGCTCCTTAATATTTCCTCTCGCATTTCACTGAAAAACTTGCAGTCACTAGCAAAGAGATTGCTTGTGTTAATGTATATGTTTGCCTCATAATACTCTTTCTTATAGTTTATATTATTTTATGCGTGGCAGAGCAATTGCAGTTGCAGTGTAACAATTTACCCCGTGTAAATTATAACTTTCCAATATTTTATTTATTAAAGGGATATGTGTAACTATAAGACATATTCAGAGGTATTGTTAATTCATGGAAAACATTTCTTAAGGCTAAAAGAAAATAACAGTATTTTTATTACGAAATGTGGTCTATATATAAGGAGAAGACATTTGGTGATGAAGATCACTAGTGACAGCACAACCTAGGTTTCTGCGTAATGAAAGAAATGCTGTAGAAAATACAGCGTTGTAACTGAAATTAAACTGATGAATGAATATTTACCCAAAAATTTCAAACTGTTGATAAATACCATTTTGACTAGCCCCCAAATAAAAACTGTTCCAAGTCGCAGAAGAAAAAGCTATAGGAATACGAATAAGACATTTAGTAAATAAAATTATAAAACCTCTAACAGAAATAAATCAAGGAAAAGGGGTTTTCTACATCCGTCATTGCATGAATATGATGATACCTACCTCTGATTAGAATATGCTGAACACTAAATCCAGACTGCAAGTAACTTTGCTTTTGTTTCACTATCATAGGAAATAGTCTGATGATAGATGTGATGAAATATACTAAGTCACACATTATATTTCCTCAAAGTATCTTGTGAAATTGAGTGAATTAATGAAACCTTATTATTCTAAGCCTGTCATTACAGAAGTTTAAATAAATGACATAAAAGAGATAAAATGATATATTTATATTTATTTGATACTCTTGTGGGACAAGTGATCCCATATGTTGTAACAATATGTATTATAGTGAGGCATGTTGTTACAGTGTAAATATATTCATATAGCTCTTAATATTTTGAACAATGCTAAATTTAATATCTTCCGAAAAATATGTAATGAATCTTGAATAATTACTAAGCATCTAATAGTTGCTTTTAAAATTATCATCATAATCTTTTGCAACAACTATTCTCTGCTTCTTTTAAAAATGATCTTTAGGACTAATGGCTCTTTCTTCCTAGTGATTCATAGGTGAGCTAAGTTTAATTCATTTTTTCACTCTACTTTTCAGTTTAATAAATAAATTTAGTGTATTTCTTTGATTAATGTAAATGATAACTCCTAATTAGCAATTGTTTAGTAAGATAATTCAATAAATTTCTGCTTTAAGTTAAGATGTTTAATTACCGATTCGTTCTAATTCCGTATTAAGATGGACAATAGGAAAATATCTTGCTTTCTGCCGATTCCCAACGAATGCAAATATCCCTGACATCAGAGGAGCTCGATGAACTCTATCCAAAGGGCAATGTCCTGTCTGTTTGTTACTGAGCTGGCTGATTGCTGAAGAGGTAATTTTCTGCCTATTCTTAGACTACAAGCTTCCACACAAGCAGTGAGCCGGATCCGAAATGCAATGTCTTTTCTACTTGATCACCGTCTGCTTAGGTTGCCATTTATTACGTCTGGTTTGGTTTAATTTTTTTAAGACTAGATCCGCTGCAGTTTTGGTATAGTTAAAAGCACAGAATAGGAAAAATTGACTCAAAATGAAAAAACAGCATTTTAGTCCAAAATTAATTATTTTCACACTAATGGTGATAATTGTGACAATGATATTAAGATTACACGCATTTAAAGAGAAAATCCTCGGTATGATTATTAGAAACATTAAAATTTTTTCTCATTATATAGTGTTTGAGTTTGGAGCGCTACCATCTACTATTCTGTTACACAATATATTACACATGAAATTTTTTTTTAATATCAGTTAATATAATATATTTTTCTAAAATTAAATATAGACTTACTAACAAATACTAAAAATTACTACAGCATTTTTAAATGAAAAGTAAACATTTTCACATCTGCATAAAGTAGGGAGAAGAAGTGTAATCCAAACAGAATTATTTCTCTAGTTGTTGTTGAGGCTGTACCTAAATTATTTTAATTATTTTTAAAATAATTTCATTTAAATTACCTTTCAGACTTGCAAAATGCTAATACTTTTCTTAATTACAACATATTTGCACGAATTTTCAAAAGAATGAAATATCAATTGTTCCACATTCTAGACACTTTACTACAAAGACTCACTACAGATTTCTTACCTGTTTTATAACCATTATGCTGAACCAAATGGTTTTCATATGAAAATATTTAATATAGTAAGACTAGCGTAACTATTTCATAAGCTGGAAAAAATAATTAACAAACGGAGGTGAGAACTTTTTTCATGGATATATTTTAACTGTAACTTGTTTTGTAAAATACAGGAAAACAGCAAGATCTAAATTGTCACGTCAATGTTTCTATGTTTACGGATGAAAGTAAGCAATAGGTGTTTCAATAAGAATATCCCATCCCTAAGAAAAAACTAAACTTATTTGATTAAAGATATCCAAATCCTGTATTTGTATCGAATATTGGGAATCTTATTTTCTGTAAATCTGTGTTTTATTGTAGTATGTAGTAAAGACAACAAATCTCAAACTTTTGGAGAAACTCTTCCCTTTCAGTATATTGCAATGTTTAAATCTTAATCATACACACAGCCCAGTCACAGTGACGTGATCACCTGTCAAAATCCAGAATAACCATCTTTCACAGAGCGGACAGCTGCGAGACGTGCCGAAGAGAGTCAGTTAGGTTCCTGAAGGTATTCACTGGGATGTTGAGTCACACCGTTTCAAATGACGTGGCCAGCGGCACTAGCTTAAGCGGGTTAGGATTCATGATGTGAAGGCCTCGTGATCTCAGAGATTCTAAATTGAATTCAAATCCGGAGAATTTCCTTGCCAAAGGAGTACTGTAATTTCATCCTGGTGCTCTTCGAACCACGCACGTATGCTGCGAGATTTATGACACTTCGCACTGTCCTTCTAATAGGTGCCATCATCTTGAGGAAAAGCAATTCGCATGTAGGGGTTAACATGGTCCACAAGAATAGATGATACTTATTTTGATCCATCGTTCCTTCCACAATGATGAGTGATCCCTGTGAATACCGCGAAAGTATTCCTCAGACCATAAAGCTCTTTCCTCCAGCTTGGACCCTACCAGAAATTGTTGCAGTGTGTTTGCATTCAGACGTTTTAGGCTGTATACGCCTATGTGCATCTTTCCGATAGAGCATAAAAAATGATTCATCGGAAAAAGCCACTTGTCCACTCATTGAAAGACCAGTTGTGGTACTGACGTGCAAATTCCAGTCTTCGTCGCCGATGAACAGCAGTCAGCATAGGTGCATCAACCAGGCGTCTGCTGCGAAGGACTACAAGCAGCAACGTTTGCTGAACCGTTGTTGTGGAGATATTGTTGAATCCCCCTTCGTTCATATGGGTGGTCGGTTGCTCAATGGTTGCACACCTATTAGCTCGAATGCAACTCCGCAGCCGTCGTTCACCTCCACCGCCTATGAAACGTGGTGCACCACATTTGCCACTTCGGCGATTTTAGATTGTGCCATTTTGCCATACGCGATATTACCATGGCGAACCACGAATAGTTTACAAAATTATCCGTTTCGGAAATACTCCCCTTCCCCCTGGTTCGAAAGCCTATGATAATGCCCGTTTGGACGTTGGATAAATCACTCCGTTTCTGTGGGACTGCAAAAACTGAAATGATTTCAGAATGTCTACAACACAAGTTATTTTATCCACCAAACTTGATTAACCCCTTCCGGTACGATATAATAATGAAAAACTGTGCGTGAAGTAACCATTTATTTTTTATTTAAAAAACTTGTTTTATTTTACAATTCTTACATATTCCTAATTAAAATCCACTTTTTACATAGTGTTAAGTATCAGAAACGGTAAAATTAGGATAATAGTCTTCAAGCTAGTGGTACTTTTCAAAACAAAGTGCAAAAGAATACTGAATTGTTTACATCGCCAGGGAGTCTCACTTCTAATTTGATTCTTGTAACACACACGGCATTTCTTAGTAGGTTTTCTTTTATTCTAATTCATCAATTTGGCAGTGACTTGTACCAAGAAACTTTAAATAAACAATATGTAATAGTGACCTGAGATTTCCACAAGTAACAAAAGTGTTGCTAAATTCAGTACACTAGAAATTTTAAACTAAATTAATTATCATATTTATCAGTAACTTTAGTCGCATGACGAGTGTAGCTCGTCATTGTGCGGTATGGAATGAAAAACCAATGACGAGCTAGACTCGTCATTTTACCGGAAGGGGTTAATATTCCTGCCTTCTGCTATTAGTTCTTTAACGTTGACGTCAAAAGTATACAGTGGTCACATTAATATGACTAGACTGTGCAACTACTAAAAAGTAAAGATTTCTTTTGAAGTCGGCCATCATTCTTTATTTCATTTGTCTGTAATGTTCTTCTTGCGTGTATTTTTTATATGAAGTATTAATCCATTAATGAATAGTGCACACGAAATCGATGCATATTCATTTGTAATACTTTTCATTTTGTAGAAGCTTGAACCGGATATTTTTTTTCATCAGAAATGCTAATATCGGCAGTTCTACAAATATCAATTCACGAAAGGCTTATTTTCGAATACATTCCCAAAATTTCAACAAAAATTCTCTTTTGATATGATTTGTTTTCAGATACACTTGGACTTGTTTGGTTTATTAGGATGTTAGTTTTCACAATTTACCGTTAATGCCACTATAATTTCTTCTTTATATAGCACAGGGAATCCACAAAATTTTAGTAAAATATCTCAAAATCATTCGCATTTATTTTAAATAAAAGGCTTGCCCTCTATAAAATCAGAATCATTAACACTTCAGCATTTCAGTAAAAATATAGCTGCATTCCCCATGATTTTATCCTGACACCAATATTTATCTGTACTGACCCATGATGGTTGCAGATAATCATTGAGAATTATTTTATAAACAGAAATAAATGATACCACGAAAAAATATAAAGGTTATTACTCTATTGAACACTAAAATTCAACTCACTCCTTTATCATTAGTAAACATTACCTTTACCCATAATGTCTTTAAAAGTATCTACTCCATTTCTTCATAGTTAATAGACCATTTATCTTAACCCATATTGTACCACACCAACTAAATATTTCTGTAAGTTATTAAAACTTAATCCATATCATTAATATGGTGTAACTAAATATATAAAATCAAAATTTTGAAAAAATATTTTTAGTTTTTTATGTAATTGGCTGTCTTAGAAATAGGACAACGTTCCAATACACTACTAAATCTCAAAAAAATATCACTTACATTTAATTAGGCTGATTAATAGATGAAATTTGTTTAAACAGTCAAAACAAAGTCCAACATCACATTTTAAGCATACTGTGGTTGGTTTTTTCTTGCAGTTATTGAACTAGCAGTAAGAGAGTAAATTTCTCTTGCAATCTCCAGTTTTTCTGAATGGAATAGACATCTATTTACCCCTTGTTGTGTCCAGGTGTGTGAACAGGTGTTTGAACTGGTTTTCATTTGAAGATAAGCAAAGAATTGCGCTATTAATGCAATATCGAATTCGTGGAAAAATAATCGTCGTCTTAATTTTAGGGCACCTTTTTTATACTCACAAATTACACTTGTAAAATATATTTTTCAACAAAAACTTTCAGCTACATTATTAACTCTGTTTTTAAACTAAAAGTAACCTCCACAATGTTTGAAAAAAAATTATAATAAATATAAAATTAAAGATTATAAAATGACCATTTTGATGAGGTTGCTGAAAATAAATTCTACAATACAATGTAATTTGATTTCTCAGTTTATTTTTGTTACTATGCTACAGTGTGTCTATATTAAAGGTGTTAAAATAAAATCCACTCAGAAAATATTTATAACTGTATTATTAAATGGAATTTTATTTGCTGTCCTATTTATAGGACAGCGGTCCAATATGGGTTAAAATGTAATTTAATTCTATACCGTCTATTCAACTGGGCCAATAGCCTGTCGGAGTTGTAGGGCGCCGTTCTTCAGTACCGGAGTTATGGGTTCGAATCCTACTTCTTCATGTATATTTGTGGCGTTTCAGAATTGGCTTTAAAAAATAGGTCCCTGTCTTATTAGTTCTCGTTTATTAAGGAAGTAGACTGCAGCGCTGCAAACCAAACCTACTGAACTGGTATCTTTGGGTCAGAATGACCAGATCCATAACTTTAAGTATGTTTTTTAAATTCAGAAGTACTAGAAGTTTCATTAATCACTTTTAATGGTCTGTTTCTTATGTAATATTAAACAAAAAGAAAAATTTAGAAAAAATGACTTAAAATTATATTTGAATTAAATTAACACAAGCTGTGGTTGTTAATGGATGTATGTAATGTTAATGGATTTTTCTTCTAATAAGAAGAATAACACCAGGGCTTAGACTTTGAATTATTGCTTTCAGCAAATTAAAAAATGTTTGAGACAGTCACACCACTAGTGGTATTTAAGACCACAAACCCCTGTACCAAAATAATTACATTCTAATTGATCATTTACCATCTGGCCCCATAAAACAGATAGAAATTAATAGTTATTCCAATGATATTTGGTCCAACTTTTATATCTTAAAAATATAACTTTAAAAGATATTGTGATAATGAGCCTGAATGCTTAGAAACATTACTGAATGAATGTTTAGGAACGATACTGAAATCTTTTTGCTTGAACGTAATGATATCATAAAGAAATGTTGAAAAAATGTTTATTAAAGTTCATTTAATATTTACTTTTTTCTAAATGTATGCCAGATGAGATCTGAATATATCTGCTTGAAATAAGAAATTTTGATAAGAAAATTATAAATAATTTGTTATTAATAAATAAAATGCCCTTTTAATGAGAAGTATGAATTATTTTTCCTACAGTCCACTATAAACTTAATGTATATCATTTCTTATTATTGTGCTAAAAGATATATAAAATATGTGGATATATTTTTATACAGGAAATTAATTTTATATGGGTTAAATGAAATTTACTCTATAATTCTTTAATTCTCGTTGGGAAATAATTATAGTTTTATATACATAAAATCATTTTTCTTCCACTGAATAATTTTTCTTCTTTAAAGACTCTTATGCTTAAACATATGATCGAAATGTTCAGTATATCATATTTTAAAGCAAATTATAATTATATATCTCTAGAATGATTTTATTTTAATACATAAATATACAAAGTATAACATAATTTTAAGCATCCAATATAGTTTGGTTTCGAGCGGTACGGTCTATTATATTGCTACTCAATATCTAATAGGACCGGGTCTACTGCTACTAAAACTTTTTATAAATTTTCTTATAATATCTTCTAAATATATTATCATATTGAACAGTTCAAAGTGTACTCATAACTTCTAAAGATTTTAGAATTTTGTTTATTGTTTTGATACTGGACGTATATTGCCAACGGAAGTTTGTTAACTTTGTTCGGGGGGGGGAGTGAAATGATATTCTTTAGAGTATAAACCATATTTATATTTCCATTCTAATTCTCTATCATGTATTCCTTCTAATACTTTTGGCTGAATTTATTATGTGTAAATGGCTCCTTAACAACCCTATTCAGTAAACTGTTAGAGAACTGTTAGTCTAGGTTGGTAGGTTGCATAGAGCACAACTATAAATAATTTACTGTACGAGGGTTAATGAGACCGGAAGCTGATACTAAAAATCAATTCCAGATGGCTACGAAATCTATTCTATCTGTGGGATTTGAAATTACGAATTCCGGTACGAATTACGAAGTCCTACCCATTCGGTTATCTTTGAACTCCATTATGTGCTCATACGTAAAACAAGCTAAAGATCAAATAAATACCAGACGATTATGTGTATTAAAAATTTAATTCTATTTACCACTTTAAATTCTATAATAGTGAACATCAAATATAACTTTTGTCATGAATTTACTTAATGCGACAGGTGACAATCATCATTTCGTGATGATTAACATTTCACTTCTACAAGAGGTAGTTTGGGAAGAAAGAACTTTCTACATTGAGGAAATAAACGAAATCTAATTTCCTAGCTGACTAATTAGTCACGTAATAATAACAAGCGTTAATACTAAGCAACTTTAAATTTTGCTTTCTGAAAAATAAGTTGACGCAGAAAGTCTTTCACACGTCTCTACGCTCATAAATTAAAGAAACACTCTTTCATAATTATAAAACTTATTTCTTGGAAAAGCAAAATATACTGGATATATACACAGTTTTAAATAAATCATGTAATGGTTAAAATTATAAATACCTATAATTAGTCCACAATTTGTTAAAAGCAATTTCATGGATAATAATTAGGCTTCGTATAAGATAAAATGAGAAGTGTAACTTTCAGTTTTATGCATATGCTACAATATAAATCATAGCAATGTATCATGTCTAACTCATATAGACATTTAATTACACTAAAAATAAATTTATTATTATTTTTTTTTGAGTTGGTTGTTACATTTTGTATATACTGCGTGATCTTTTTAGCAAATATTATAAAGTTATAAGAGATTATAAAAAAATTGACTGTATGATAGTCTTTAAAATAAAACGGGGATTTTTATAAAATTTGTAAAATAAACACAAATAATTTCAAAATTTAACATTTTTTCTTGCTTATAAAGTAGACAATTATTAGTATTGCTGTCGGTATAAAAATTGGAGTTTTATATGTGTATGATTTTGTTTTCTAAGTATGCTTTACTATCTACTCAAAAAAAAAAAACCTTTTCTTAATTATGCCTCAGGCTTTCCACAAGTCTTAGAATTATACATAAAAAACGCAACAAGTAGATGCTAGTTGTCTAATGATTTTTATACAGAAATTGTAGATCTGTTTTACACTTTTAACCAAATTGATTTTATAAATAAAGCTTTTGTCTAAAGCTATTGTTTTTTAATTTAGGCTCCCTGTTACTTTATGTACGTTTAAGGTATACATAAGGTTTTTATGATTACCATTTTAAGACCACTTGGTTGAATAATATATACAAACACATTACAATTTTGAAGCGGAAGTTTATGAGAGATTCTGTGGTAAATAATTAAGATATTGAGGAAATGTCGTTCATTTGAGGGGGGGGGGGTGGAGATAATGAACAGGATTAAAGTTTTTCTTTTTAAAAGCGAAATTCTCGTTTACTTTAACTTATTTCATGTGTTATCATAAATATTTTTTAAATACTATTTAGTTCGTAGTTAGATTCTCTATCAAAAAAATATAAAATAATTCAATAATTATCATTTTATTGTTATTTATTTTTTTTTTTCATTTTCACACCTGCATAGCCTTACTATACAATTTACCAGTGTTTCTACGTTGAAAAATTTATGGGTGTGTTTAAAACTTTTAAAAAGGTATTTGCAAGCTGGACCATTTAATATTTCAAGGAAATCCAGTGAAAATAACAACACTTATTATTAATATTATTCTTTGAAATCAAGTACTTAAATTGGATTCAAATGCACTTATTGCATTACAAAATATATGTTATTATATTCCACATTGCTTTTCAATACAGTAATAAAAATTGTCCTAACTAATGAGGAAATATTTGTTTATATACTTTTTAGAGAAGAAGCGATTTTTTAGGAACATGTTCTTATACAGCTAGGCGAATTGCACCTACACACACATGGAACATTATCTTTTGACGAAATGGTCTTTTAAAATTTCTGGAGGGGACCGGTCCCCCAAATCTCCCCCCCTTGCCTATGGCCTTGGATTATGGATATATATATAACCAAACAAAATTGATCACAATACTTGTTTATATTTCGGAACATGACAGAATTTGCATGTAAATAAGATTAAAAAACCTTTTTTCTACTTCACTGATAATGTTTTAAATTAGATTAAAGGTGTTGAATTTGAGGGATTAGAAATTTAGTACTTACAGTTTTCAAGTATTTCATCACTGAATGTTTAAATCATATTTCTATTTTGCTAGTTAATTTGATGACACGGGCTTTTAATAAAGTATATTTCTAAATACATTTATTGCTTATTTATTTTCCTTAAAATACTTCTCTAATGTATTATTCGTTATATGAAACAAAAGGTCTTTTTTTTAACATTAACTCCTTAACGCGCTCACTCGAGTTAACTCGAGCGCACTAAACTGGCCAAACTGTGCACACTCGAGATAACTCGAGTTTTTACTTTATGTTGCTATAATTTTTTACACTCGAATGCAATCGAGAATTGAAATTAACAATGGGAAAGAAAAAAACAATTATTTTTTATATTTATCAGTTACATGGGATTGTAAGATATAACACTTATTTAAGTATAAATTTATTTTCTACTTATCACTTACGACTTATCTGTTTGGAATAAGACACAGATAAGTCGTGATCGGTTCTTGTTTCGAAATGTATCACACAAAAGAAGATTTTGATTAATTTTATAATTACTAGTATTGTTTCTAATTATGTTTTTTAATGATAAAAAATTATTTTTACTAATAATAATGTTTATTTTGAAATTCTAAAAGAAAGATAAAAAAAAGTCGATGTGCGCGTAATACTAAAATATCCGACTATTTTCTGCGATGTTATCAAAATCCAAAATTGCAAAAAGTTTTGATTATTTTTGTATTTTTGTAATTTTTTGGCAAGACAACTTTTTAAATTGTGTTTTTTACATTAAAGAAATTGATTTTTTTTGACCGGCTTTTATAAAAAAACTGTGCATTAAGGGGTTAAAAACAAACTTAACTCCCGGCGTTACATCCTAACTTGGAGGCTATGACCTACGGTGCCATACCCCTATTCAAGACCTGAAGCTGACCTGAGTTAGGTGACCTGACTCCTAGTTAGGTGGTCACCCTTACGCTGCATGATCTAAAATTATTCCTAATTATCAGTACATTCTTAAAAATAGCTTTTTTCTTGAAGCACACTGTTTATTAATTATAAAAGTATAATTCAAAAAGAATATTAATCACTTAAACTATATAATAATTGTACTATAGAAACAACTACAGAGGAGAGATTATAAATTCCAAATTTATAGGCTAAAATTTGCTTTAAAATGAAGTTGTGAATAAGAAACTTGGGAACAGTTAATTTTATTGGGATTTATGTACCAACGAATTATTAGAAATATTCTATCCATGCATAAACATACGATTAACAATCTATTCATGTTATAGCAATCTTTTAGTTGTAGTAGCCATCCAATCTTCAAGTTTTACAATTTATAAATAAAAGAAATCTGCAAAGTGAATTAATGTCAATCAAAATTTGTTATGAAACTGTATGATGATAAAATTCGAAACACGTAAATTCAAGTGGAACCGAAAATATTTTTCAGTAATGTATTAAAACAGGTGAAATGTTTTCTGAATTAAAGATGCATTTCAGTATAATAATTTGATAAACATCAAAGGAACAGGTAACATAATTGATAGCTTTCAAAATATCTGGAAATCAATATGAATTTTGCTAGAATATAAAGTTATTTAAGAGATATTTTTCTAACGCAGTGGAAACATATTTTACTGCAAAAGCCTTTTCATTTCACAGGTTTGTGAATGCATGGAAACATGATATCTTTTGTATGAAAGAAGAAACGTGCTGTACAAAGAACAGAAAAGTTGGGCACCCCATCGAAAAACCAAGTTCCCCTGGACGTGATCAGATTCAAAATCAAACGTGCATGATACTTTGCATTTTGTGTATGAATGGAAAAGGAATTATTACATAACTCACGTACAAATATCTTTGCCAGTCTAAATTTTGTATTTAGCGTGAAATTAAAATAGCTTTGCATTATTCGCATAGAAAGACTTTGAACTGGAAACTAAGGTAATATTTTCGAAAAAAAAATTGCAAAGTAAAAAACATTGTTTAGATATATCTTGTATCATTTATCTACACATAGTAAAAAGTACATTTATACTGCGCATTTTCAAGTCGCGATTACCGAGTAACTTTTAAATTTTCCCGGCAAAATGCATTTCGTAGGTTTTTAAGTCAAAATTGAATATATATATATATATATATATATATATATATATATATATATATATATATATATATATATATATATATATATATATATATATATATATATATATTCTGAGCAAAATGGAAATCTTTATTGTAATTTTTTATGTACTTTAAATTGTGAGCAGTATATATAATTATTCATTTGATAAATATTTATTATTTAGATTCAATATTATTTCTCTTTTTAAATAATCTATAATGAAATAATAATATTTTCAAAGAACATACATAATGAAAAAACATGGCATAATGCAAATGAAAATTAACATAGAAAAAGATGGAGAAAGTTCTAGAATATTTCAATCCATATAATGTAGATCCAATGCAAGATTCAATAAATCCAAAAGGCATAGTAGTGATTAAACTTGAATAGTTGGGACCAAAGAATGCTTCTTTATCGGAAACACAAAAATGAGTCATTATGCTTAAACTACAACCATGTAACAGTATAAGAGTGTTTTTCCGTAGCGTTCAGGGCAAGTACAGACTTCCCAAACCCAAGGGTAAGAGCTTGACTTGTTTCAAGTATAACCTTATTTTAAGATATATTTAAAAGGAGACATTTCTCTTGATTCGATGATTTTCTCAATCCCACAAGTCAATCCTTAGCTATCGATCTAGAAATGCCTTACGTCGTTTGGCTGTATTTACCACTGAACGGTATCTATTGGTATAAAAAAGCCTTGATGAAGTGATAACTTATGAAAGCATTTTAGAGCATTATAGTTTAGTAGATACCCTTAAACATCTTTTCGGTATGATGGGCGTTGTTTTAAAAAGTAAAATAAATTAAAAGGAAATTATATATTTCCCTTATATGCATTAAAGAGATCAAACCCATTGCTGTGGTGTAGTACATTGTATTGTTATTTCAAAGTCATTGATAAACCCAAAGTTGCTTTATATTGCTTTTAACTATAGTATAATACAACTGATCTATATTACAGTGTTCAAAAGTAGAACAAACGACAAGGAAATATGCTAAAAAATATTTTTAAAAAATCAAAAAGTAAAAGAAGTACTCCACGTGCTACGCCTGAAAAAAATGCCAATGTCCAAGAGAACACTGCATTCTTTTTCTTCTTTCTTTCCACTCAGGCAACCCTATACTTTTCATTATGCTGTGCTATACTTTTCATTATACTGTCCCGGCTCTGCCCAGAAGGACCGGGACTCCAAGGATGGTCCTGAATCGCCTCCTGGAGACCAATCACAATTATCCAAAACTTGGTGAAGTTTAAGTGTAATTATTTTCACTGGCCACACCACACGATTCCTGGAACAGCGAAAAAACTTGGGCATTCATCCCACAACGTGTGAGTGAGGCGAGCAAATCAGTTTCGCAAACCTTATGTCAAGCATAGCTGCACTCTCACACCCATTTATATTTTGAAATGGTGCACACAAATCAAAGAATATGTCCACTTACAATATTGTCAAGGAATATTGTCAAAATTATTAGAAGTTACTAAGTAGTAGGTGCCTGAAATACAGACTGAATGGGAAATATCTTACTTTTAAAGTAAGATAAATGAAGATAATATATTTAGTAAGATATTTTTTAATAGTGGGAATAACTGATTACCATGTTGGAAATAAAATATAAACATTTGAAGTCTAGTTATGTTAGTTTTTGCTCATAAAACTCAGAGGAAAACTGATTGTCTTAACTATGTCAGTATTAGTACTCTCTAGTATTTTTACTTTTAATATATTTTAGCACACAAAATTTAAAGCATAGACCTTAAAGTAAAAAATGAATTACTGCAATGGAAATCTCAGTTTATCTGGTGGATATTTTTTTAACAACACTCAGACAATTATGTGTAAGTCAGTGGTTATTATAGACCCCCCATGTGGTCTGTGCTATCACTGGGATTAGTAGTAAATATATTAATTAGTGGTGCAAGACGCTGCAACCAGAGGTCGATTGTACCTACACCAAAGGAAGGAAAGAAAGGGAAAGGAGAAACAGATTGCATGGGTATTTCAGGACTGCGACTGCTGTGTCTGTAAAGTAGGTAAACCCACAGATATAATCACCAGGATTTGGGTATCTGGCTATACCCCTGGTCGCTAGGTACCCATTTTAGTTGATTCTTTTAAATAAAGCATTCTCCCTAAAATTATTTACATATTTACTGCATACATTTCATTAGTGTTTATTGACTCGACTATGTATCGAATCAATAAATCTGCCGAAATCTAAATTCCAAGTCTGTTGAAATAAATAAATTAAGGTATCTGTCTACATTCGGAGAACTTTTTTCATTAAACGTAGAAACTAGTTAATTTTTTTTACGTTTTTAGATTTCTTTCTTATATTATCATAGAGAATTGCACTTAAAAAATTTCCTTCTGGAGAAGTTTTTATAAAATTTCTAATAAATGAAGAAAATTTAGTAAAAAAATCTTGTTTTTTCAAAGGTCTAATTTTTTAATAAATTAAATTATTTCAATATTTGTGATGCAACACATTTCTTATAAACTGGACTAGTGAATCACCTAACATCTTTGCTTAATTTACATTTGGTAAAAAATTTTAGTCCTTCAAAATCATACACATTGAATTTTTAAAGAATTTTCATTACCTTTGTATCTAACTATGAGTGTAACAT
>CM063503.1:36509507-36579507 GCA_032207245.1 Pardosa pseudoannulata
TTATTATTTCAGTGAGGGAATTAGGGCTCCACTAAAAGACATGGATGGAGAGATATGTTCAATTTATTTGTTACAGTATGAAAGATATATTTTGTTATTTGTACCTTAATCCATTCTTACTACTATATACTTTGATTAAAATGTAATTAAGCCATCATATTTTTTATTTTCGCTAATTAGCCAAAATTTTACTTTTAAAAATATAAATCGATTCTATAAAGGAAAATTACTTTTACCTTTTCGATTAAATACGGTATATCGAACATGAAAGATAAATGTTAATATGGGAGAATTTTATTTTTATTCTAGGCGTATGATATTGATAAATTACACTTGAATACAGTTTCAAATGATAAATGATTGAAATATTTTACTTATGTTTAGAAATGTGTTATTGTTATCTTATAGTTGTTTACAAAAATGTATCATTGCAGTGCATATGAATGCATTTGGTTTTCTTTTTCTAACGATATCAAAGCATTTTTAAATTATTCTGAAGATTTAATAATATTTCGTGTCTTTAAATGTGTTTCAAAGTTCTTATTTTCTGTAGGATATTTTCACATTAATAATACTGCTGTGCTTTATTTAAAATTTACTACTCTTTATGTTATACTAAAATGGCAAGTAGAGAATTGTTTCTCTCCTGAAGCTCATTTAGGAAACAGTAAATTTTATTATATTAATACTGCTTGTTATACTTTTAAAATTATAAAGTCATAGGATTATATGAATAATTGATATTTTTATACAGTCAAAGGGATTAATGCGATTGGGGATTTTTATTTAAAGTCATGTAATGTCTCTTATTTTATGCTGAAATATAAGAGAAAAAAATACAAGTTTTCACAAGCTATTCTATTTATGAATATAACAATGCGCCTGAAACTCGTTTTTAAAGTATGTTTTCTAGGATATTTTCACATGAATAATACTGTCGAGCTTTATATAAAATTTACCACTCTGTATGTTATACTAAAATGGCAAGTACAGAATTGTTTCTATCCTTAAGCCCAGATAATATTTGTAAAGCAGTGTTACTTTTTTATACTTTTAAAGGAGGTCCATTGAAAGCTTGCTTTGACATATATCTACTGTTTTTATTAACTTTGGTTTAAAATTTTGTAGTCACTGTGTGTATATATAACTGTAGGCAAACTAAACTTTAGAAATTTCTAATGTTTTAAGGTATATAAAATATACATTATCTGCTTCACCACACTTCAATACTAGTCTGCGAGCTCTTCAGTTATTTTTGTTGAATCAATTATTTTCTGATCAGCTAATAACACATTTTTAATTAACTAACTTTTTCTCTGTTCATTCTTTCTGCATTCGTGACACATGTATCATTGAGAGCTTTCTTTGCTTAGAGCAAGTCCCCGTTCTCATTTAAAAATTTCCATCCTCGTTTAAAAATTATAAAATTATTAGAATAATCCTTTTTAATATAATAAAAATAGACTGTAGATCTAAGTCATCAAAATATTCTCAAGCTATATTAGTTACTAGTGTCAGATGAATTGAAGGTTCGAATAACTTTCTTTCGCCTTTCCTACTGTGTTACTCTTGTGTTCCGTATGTAAGACGAAAGCACATAAAGGCAAACGATTACACTTGTTGCTACCTTAACTTTTCTTTGTAGATATTGAATTATTGTAGTGGATGAATACTATCACAATATTATGTATTATATTCCTAACTGATCACTTCCCTGAATATTACTTCATTATATATTTTATCATCATTTTTGTATAGAATAACCGCTTTCTTAGCTGATTTTTTAAAGGGATTTGTAGTTCATATACTATTAGACGTTCCATGTCAAATATGGTAAAAATTAGTTTTTTCAAAATTTGGTCTGAAATCAATACTGGATATATCGGTAAAGAGGATATTATTACATTTACGACTACAAGTAGGCAAAGTAAAAAAATGCTCACTCACACAAAGACGAGTAATTTGCATTATTTAATCAATGATAGAACGTATGTTAATTTTGAGCAAACTAAAAAAATTACTTTTTTTAAGCAGGAATTCGAAGAAAAATCTGATCAAGATTGGGCAGCTGTAAGTAAAGAAAAGCAAAGGATTTTGTATGGAGGAACAACTCTCTACAATGCTGAAATACTCTATACAATCCTATCTACATTTCTCTACAATACTGACAAATCATAAGCAGAAAATGTCATAAGTTTATGGATTGTGCTAATTGTTACCCTTCATTTCCTCTTAATTTTCAAAAGTATTTAACCCATTAATATCCAAACCATTTCTGCAGATTATATATTGATGACTGTTTTAAATATTAATTATGAAGTACGCAGAAAAAACCAAACATAAAATTTCATTTTTACCCTGTCACTCAGTACGTTTTAATCCATTTCTCAGTTTTTGTTTCTGAGTCATTTCTACCAAATATATATTGATGACTATCTTAAATCTCAGTTATATACTACGCAAAGAAAAATAAATATGAAATTTCGTCTTATACTGTCACTATGTGTGTTTTACTCTGTTAGTTTTTGTTACAGAACCATTTTTGCCAAATGTATATTGATGACTATCTTAAATATTAATTATTTGGATATCATTGGGTTAAACAAATAGGAAATTTAAACAACTATGAATACTATATCCTAACCTTATTAGTGGTTTTGTTCACTTATAACATCATAGAATGCCATTTATAAAAATAGAAAAATTTCGTAATAAGAGATTTATTTGGTACAGCATGTAAAAATGTTGCACGAATAAGGTAAATATATTTTCAGGCCTCAAAAAAATAATAAAATTATAATGACGGAGTTAAAAATAATTGCAGATCTTCAAAATTTAGGTTGATTAATTATCATGGTTTCAAATACTGAACGTTTTAATATAGTTAATCGCGAAGTGAGTTAATTTTTTTATAGTGCTGTAAAGATGTTTATTAAGAAGAAAAGTGAGACTACAAAGCAAACCACACGAGTTTTTATTCGATTGTTACGTCTAGAACTTCTACCCATTAAGGTACAACTTCTTTATCACCGTCATAATCTCCTTTAGACAGTCCATCTACTAGTCTAGATAACCAAATACACAAATCATCATTTGTACAATTATGCCTTTTATGAATAAATTTAAAGTTTGTTGCATATTTTTGTAATTCTATAAAGCTCCCATATTTTGTCCGTAAGCACCTTGCTTAACGACATAGTTGTCGAGCTGGAGCTTGGTCGTAAAGTGAGGAGACAAAGTTTGATACATATTTTTATGAAAATATGGATCACACGTTTGCTTCCATATTTTTATTTTCCAGTCTCAAAATCAATACAATAATAAGAATTACTTTTGTACATTATTTCTGCAATATTAGTAATTGAGTACGTTTTTTCCTACCTAGATATCGGTATCAATTTCCAATTTAGACGCTAATAACTTAATTCTGAGAATTAATCCACCATAAAATATTTTATTGATAAAAACTGGTTTTAAATCACAGCATTAATCCCTCAAAAAGTAAACTATTTCCATCGGATAATTTAACAACATTAATAGATTAATCTCAACTGTAGTCAATATTTGCAGACTGCATATTTCCACGTAATAAGTATTTTATGGATTTATTTTAAGAGCTGGCAAACAAAGCTATTGAAGTTGCATGTAAAATTATAAGAGCATAACATAAGCTTAGCTTCGGGGTGTTTACAGAAAATATGAACGGGAATTTTATATTTTGTTTGGATAAACGAAATGCTAAAAGAATTCAGTTAAAACCTTAACAATTTTTTATTAGGTTTTGAAGTTTGAAAATATATTTGATGATTATATTCAGATAGTGTTATGTTCTTAACGTAAACGAGCATTTGAAAGACTTGACAAATTGAGATAATAAAAAGAATTGGGATTTTAACAAGAGATGGGCTTTCTCTTTTCAGGAAATTTTCTCTCCGTGTAAATGATTTCCTTAAAAGTGTAGAATGCTTTTTTTTCTATTTTATAATACACACTTACACTTCGTGCAATTTTCCGGAAAATGTATTATTGAAGAATGTTTTATTATATTCTTTTTGCTGCACTTCAAAAGAATATTAAAAAATGCGATTGCTAAAATCATAACTTTTTACTTCATGCTTTATATATATTTGTTTAGTCAACAAATTTGTATCATGCTTCAATAATTTTCAGCTTTTACATATTGCACCAAAACATACAAAAAGGAAAAATTTTAATGTATTTCCTTAATAGTGTAAAAGACATTTTTATTTTGTAAACCATTCATATAAAGAGTATTAATACAAGTTGGTGATTGATTTCTGAGTAAATATGTAATATATACATCATAGTTTGAATATAAGTTTAGATAAAATAGATACACAGTTTATTTATTAGTGTGAAGACTCCCCCCCCCTTTTTTCAGAACCGAAATCAGCTGATCTGAATTAATCCTGTTCCAACCGGATACAATAGCGTGTCGACAGAGTGTTGACAGTTCGGTTGAATAGGCGTCAAGCCCCTGATCGGTTGTGGTAATGACTCCGGACGATTGCCTGTAGAAGCCTCAATCAGGACAGCTAGGGAATGAGAATTCAACTAAAAATACTAGCTGCAACCTTAGGTGGAGTATTCAGGTAACGGGAATCGTAACTGACCAAAAAACGGTTGGTGAGATCGTAACTGACCCCCAAGTATAAAAAGCCTAGAATGTTGCGACTCGGGGCTTTTCAGCATTATTTTACGGAGGGGCTTTGACCTCGTGGAGGTTTTCGCGACTTTTGACCTTAGCCATAATTTTAGTGACTTCGTTCGGGAGACTCGTAAAGTCCACTCACATAAGGAACGGCAGGGTCTGGGACACCGAACGGGGGATAGATTAGGTTTCATTGTACCCTGGAAAGGCCTCCCCATTTGTGAGATTATTTAATCTTTCAACTGTGATCGTCGTGGTAATTTTGCGCAAGCAACAATCCTCTAGTTTTCGACTTGTTTTAGGAGATTAGAATCCTTGTGTATATAAATAGTATATACTCCAGAAAATAAAAGTGATTTCCAATTCTGTTGCGATTGTCTTCACGCTACTTCTCACTCAAAAATATTGTATTCGTCATTACATTATAGCCTATATTTTAGCTTAAAAATTATCACCTTTTCTAATACAAATCGTATAATTAATAATTTATTATTCCCAAATAAACTGAATTCTGGATTTATATTTAATTAATTTATGATTTTGGAAATTTTTTTTTATATTTTCGAATTTATGATTCTCGAAATTCTTTCTGAATATTATACAGATTTAAGGATCGACTGGTTGAAAATTTCATTCCTTAAAAAGTCTCCAGTGATACGGTTAATATCATGTGCATATTTATATAAAAAGAGTTAAAATTAAGTTAAAGAGAAATGAAATGTTTATACATGTAACAATAAGTTACATTCGGTCACCCCGTGTGTCTTCGAAGGTGACATGCCGGGGCAAGACCGGTTTGAATGCAGAGCGACTTCGGACTTCTCCCAGCCAATAGCGGTGTCCGTGAATTTTGGGGAATTTGGACCCTCTCCCCCCGCCGTTCTGGAGTGGACTATTTTTTTTTTGTCTCCGCGAGGGTCGCAATTTTTTTCGACGGAAGGTGGTTTCCAGAAGGAGGAAGGTGAACGGCTGGCATCCGTGGCGTGTGGATGAATCTCTTTGGAAGATAGAGTTATTCTATTTTTTTTTTGTTTTAGGATTGACGCCGACTCGAGAGCAGTCTTCAATCAACAAAATGATAAGTTGACTCATTTGTAATCCTTAGGCATTTATACAATCATAAATAATTTAATCAAGACCTATTATTCATGTGTTTCTTGAGTTTTATTTTCCTACTCAAACACTAGGCCAACATAACATTATTATTTTTACAATACATAAAACAGCTTAACAATTCAGAATAACAAGTTAATAATGACTTAATATTTTTAATAAGCAGTAGACATTGGATTACAATCAAAAGAATTAAATCTTTCGATTTCTGAACATAGTAATTAGAAAGAATCTCCCAAGTACTGTTGACAATCGTTGAAGTTAAAAAATAACTCTTATTAATACAGAACATCAACGAGATTGTAAAATGCAAAGTTTTTTTTTTTTTCAAATATATTGCCGCATAAAGAAGATTATCCAACGAGCTAAGTGGCCGAATGGTCAAAGCACATGATCCAGACCGGAAGATTGTGGGTTCGATCCTTGCCATGGCTGTTTATCCAAAGTACGGTTTTTTAATTTAAAAATGTTATTTATTGTTTCCTTATGTTCTTGAACATTCTAGATCTTTCTTTAATATGTAAATTATTTATTTCTCGAATATTCTGTTCGGGTATAAAAGCTGATACCCACTAGTTGTAGGCAACTGCTCGATCTTGTAAAGTTGCGAGTTGCTACTTAGCTTCAATAAATTCTTCTGTTACGTTAAACTGTGTATTCATTCGAATCTTCGTGACAATATATTAGCAATATTAGAAATCGAACTTTGAATTTTTAATAGTAATGCAATTACAACTGTATACAACTAACAGTATTAAAATTTGTGACTTAATATTTACTTCAATTAGGCATCAAACATTCGACTGCAATAAAAGGAAGGATTTATTTTTCAAATTTATGAACATAATATTTAAAGGAAATTACAAATATTGTTAATAATCTAAAGCATTAATAATCTAAAGCAGGGGTTCCCACATGTTTTACTGTGAATCCCTTCTTAAAATAAATATCTTACCTTGCACCTCTCCCCCCCCCAAGAAAAATAACTATACAACTAAATATTGACAATTCTACAACTCCAACTTTCATTTCATAATGTAAAAAATATAAATAAACATAAGAAATTTAAATAAACCGTATTGGCATTTAAATTAATACCTATTGATATTATTACCTGTGTTTTAAGCAATAAAAACATTACTTTTCAATACTATGAAGTAGATGTGTGTCAATCTGGTGAATTGATATGAATTTATCTACGTTCAGCTCTATGTTTGTCTCTAAAATCCGCAATTCTCTATGTGTACTAATGTCCAGTTGATTTCTTTTTTATCGACGAGGTTTATAATTGTACTTAATCCACGTTCTACAAAATATCAATATTAAAAAAATAGCAATTTCAATTATTTGTGAGTAATTCAATAACTTTCTCCTGTATTAGTGTGAATTCATCTGCGTTTGTGCACCTATGCTCTGAAGTTTCAACATCCAATCGGGGATTAAGCGAGAGGTGCCTTGAAATAGGAGTCTAAAGTAATAATAAAGAACCTTTAAATATTGAAAAGTAAGTAAATACTTATTTCTCTTTAAATGAACAGTAATTTGTAAATGTAATTTTAATTTAAATTACACAAGAAAATGGATCACAATATTTTATTTTAAATTGCATATTTCGTTGCCCACTCTCCCCTTAAATTATTTTTTATTTACCACATACTCTTTCAGTGGTAATACAGACCCTTAATGGATCCGTAGAAACAACTTTGGTAACTACTGAAAGTATTGAAACAATATAAAATGTCTTTTTTCCTCACATTTTGTATATAGGGAGTTATAGCGGTATTCATCATTCTCAGATTAATTCGGGCACTTATATTTGATCTCAATAAACTCGTTTAGTGCATATTGTTGCATTGTACATATTAACTTTGTCTTTAATATTTGGAACAAATTAAAAAAAATAATCTTAGATATTCATCTCAAATTGTATTTATTACCTGATATTCAGAGAATATCTAACTCTTCACTTACCTATTAAAAATGCTTAGATTCTGTTTCTTGAATGAAAAACTGTTTAGTTGTAAGATTATTTACTATAAAGGAAGTACAAATCCACATCTCATAAAAAATAAAATTTGGAATATTTTCAAAAAGTTCAAAAGACTTTGTTGTGGAGGAAAATTTGTGGAGTTCCCTTTTATATTGTACACTTCCACTGCATAAATATATGGAAGGATAGACGGTAAATATTAAAGTCTTAAGCTTGTTTAAATGCAAATTTATTTAGAATTTTACAGTACATTCAAAATTTTAATTCTAATATTAATTAGTTTTGAATTATATGTATGTTCTGCTTTGTACTAAAAATAATTTATTATCTCTAAGACTGTGTACAGAAGCAATTAAGATCTTCTGCCATAACTTTTATTGTTTATAACTTACTAAGATAAACTAACTGAGAATAATATACCCTTTTCAGCAAATAGCAATAAATATACATTTCAAATATTTTAAGTTAAACAGGGGTGTACTCTGTATTTTGAAATGATATTTAAACTTCATATACATTACCCTACAATTTAAACTTAAATGAAGGTTAATTTCTTCACAAAATATACTATGCAAAAACGGGTTAATTATAATACATTGTAGCTTGAAGTTCTTCGTTATATTTCTATCAAACATAATGTATTTCTAGAGGATGCTTTTAGTCATTTAAATTGCAATACTTTATAAAGCTCATGATATAACGTCAGTGTAAAAAATTAAATTTATAAAAATGTACATTTATTAGTATGGAACTATAGTAACTGCAGGAACGGTAATTAACAATAGGAAATCTCTAGACATAAATCATTTTTGCATTCTAATAGGAATCAAAATATTCCCCTGTTAATTAGTGGGAAAATGTTTAAGTGTTAAAGAGTATTGCTGTGGCTAAAAGCAAAAAATCAGCTTTTTAATTTAACTGCCGACAAAAACTTATGCAATTTGCTTAGTAAGGACACAATTTATAAGCACAGGGTCCAAGTGATGACGTATATTTTGAAATAAACAGATGCATGGTAGCCAGAGGCTAAAAGCTGCATATTTCATCAGTAAATAATTGAAACAAAAGAAATTGTTCAAGGTCAACCTATTGTATTCTAAAAGAAGTAAGGGCACTTATAAAAGGAATGTGAAATTACTGAGTAGCGTATTTGAGTAAGACGTATTAGTACGTTTGTGGCAGTTAACGCATTGTCTATGCAAAACGTATATATGTGTACATAGCTGTAAACTGGTTGCTCAATTAAACTAACATCATGCTTGTGCATAAGAAAAGATTAACTTTGCGTAAATAGATATATTTGAATAAATAGATATGTATTGTCGAAATATCTATGTATTAATAGTTTATTTAAATGACTTTTTTAAATACAGTGTAGAGAAAAATCTGGTCTTAACAAACTTTAATATTTTAGTTGATTAAAAAATCATTTTTATATTTCGGAATCATATTTAAACTAATTTCCTATAAGAACTCATTTAATTTCTTAAAATGTAGGAAAAATTCTTATGTTGGAACACATTAAAAGAAAATTAACGAAATTAAGCCTTTTTCTCATTTAAATTTCATTTTAGTCCCTTAAGTAGAATAAAAAAACAGTTTAAAATAATTTTTCAGTGAAATTTCATCTGCAGTAACACATTTTATCTATCTAGTCCTTACTACATGGCCACCTAAAAAGAAAGTATACCATAATCTCTAAAAGAAACGAAACACTATGTCCTGGAAAAAGTATATTGCAAAAGATGTAACGATATTTCAGCAACTTCTCAACATAATAGCCCCCGGAATGTAACACTTCTCTTAGGGGGATGTAAGTTTATTTTAATACAGTTCCATACAATTCTTTCGCCGAGGAATGTATCCAGTGTGCCACAGTTGTCTGCAGGTCTTCATTTGCAGCGACTGCACATAAACTTCATAACCCGTGATCTATGACAGATGGCAGGATATTTTTCTTACTTTAGAAAAAACTACGACGCCAAAGACTAATCATTTGTTTGCTCATCGCATACGGTCAAACAGGACTAATTGTAGATTTCGATTAGCAGTAATTTTTGAGTGTTCAAAAACTGTCGGCAGAGAAAAATGAGAGCGACATCTTAGCTCACTACAATGATGTTAATGATAGAGAGTGGTAACATCTACCACATACGTCAACCAAAACCACAATCTAACTGACATGTGCCATCGTATTTCTAGTCTTTTGGCACCATCTGTTGGTGATGTACAGAACACTTATTTGTAGATGACCCTCTTATGTGGCTTTCAACTTTTCAGCCGTTCATAGTAGCTTCTGATGATCTGATGCGCAGCTTTGATGTTAATGATAGAGAGTGGTAACATCTACCACATACGTCAACCAAAACCACAATCTAACTGACATGTGCCATCGTATTTCTAGTCTTTTGGCACCATCTGTTGGTGATGTACAGAACACTTATTTGTAGATGACCCTCTTATGTGGCTTTCAACTTTTCAGCCGTTCATAGTAGCTTCTGATGATTTTGATGTGTAGCTTTTGATAACAGCTAGAAGGTAGAGATTAAAAAGTTGATGTCTCAGATTTGTTGAAGAAATGAATACAGAAAAGAAACATTGTTATGATTTTTGTTATCTTTCCAATATTACATTTGTTAAATACCATTGGAAAAACGTATATTTTTAATATAAGTTAAATACTTCTCTAAATATAATGTTTAGCTTACTTTTTCCAAAGGAACATATCAAGGAAAATTTTAAAGTCGTATTCTAATTTGCCTGATTTCTTATAGTGGCTTTAGATTTGTTACAAATAGAAATCCATTAATTACAGAACATAATCTTAATTCACTGAGAAATACAATTAAAGTGTATATAATAATAATAATGCGTAATATTTATTTATATTAATATTATTCTTTCGTAGCGTTTCCAGTTTCGGTCGATGTCATTGGAAACTGAATCAGGCTCGTAGCGCAGAGGAGAGGTCAGAAAGAGTCTTCTGGATACTCTGATGGCTATCATTCTCTAGGTACAAAACTCTAGATTTTTTTATTACTGCCCGTTCTCTCGCCTCTCTGCCTTTTCGCGACTACCATGGATAGGAATATTAATTTGATCATTCTATTTTTACTGCTTCTTATGGACTTTGACTTAGCTCTCTATTTGTCCAAATCCTTTTAGGACACAATTCTACTATTAACCTGCGAGGACGGGCGCCGGGCATCTGAAGCCCGAGTGTTAAAAAAACATTCCACACAAAGTAAATCAATAGAATAAAACCCCGAGATTTTAAGTAGCTGTTCTTCTAGACCCCAATAACATGCATGTCCTCAATTTTCTCTAATATTTTTCTCATAAAGAGATACTTTTATTTTATGTGGGATCCAGGAGATCCAGTGTCCGCACATACACGTTTGCATTTTTTTTTGTGGCCGGATGAGAGATGCTGTGAAAAATACATCGTTATTTGATTAAAATGAGGAAATGTAAAGAGGAATTATAAATATATGATTTAAGTTTCTAACTTGCATGTGTCTTATCTTTGTGCTTCCGGAATGCTAATAAAAAAGGGATCTACATTTCAAAATACTTTTAAAAATTAAGATTTCAAATAACTAGAAAAATATTTTAAACTTAATTGTAAAGTATTTTAGGCTATAAAAATTTTTCGTTCATCATCAAAAGCAATTTTATTGGTATTTGGCTGAGAAAAGTTGCACGGGGTCTCAGAAACCCGGCGCGCGTTCTCTTATAACTGCGGGAAGCTCGCATCCTCGATGGTTAATATGATGTGGTCTCTTGGAATGGGCGCCCTATCGCATCTCTGTCTATACGGTGTCCCACGGTTGTAAATTTGATTACAAATTATTTAAAAACATTAAGAAATTTAAGAAATGAAAAAACATTATGAAAAGGCCCCTCCACAGTATGGTCCACTGCAAGCCATCACCACCGTCCGTAGGGGTTATGGTTTATCATGGTCGATAGTAGCAGAAGATAAAATAGCCTTGGCCGACGATGGCTTCGGAGGTTTTCCAAAGATCAAAGGCAGCCAGATGCGCTATTAAAGTGCGGAGTAGACCCTACGGATGAATCTACGTGTTCGGCTCATTTAGTGGCCCAGCTTGTGGATGCAACCCGTGAACCATCTTTCAAGGTCACCATCAGGAAGTGGAGAACAATTGGCCATAGTGTGGAGGCTACATAAATGTTGGAAACAAATGTCAATTTTATGCTTTTTATAAGCGAGAACTAAATGTTCTAATTAATAGCCACATGTCGCTGAGAGTACTTTGTATGTGATCTCCACTCCTCTGATTCTAATAAACATCTTTCAAGTTTCCTTCAGTTAATTATTAATAATAATATTAATAAGATCATGAAGAAAAAATAATTTTTCTGCACCAATTTTAACTATAACACTATTAAAAAAAAAGTTTTTTTTTTATTAATATGGGAATGAAAAAACTAATAAAATTAATAATATCCTCGCAAAAGTTTACTCGAAGAGTTTCCACTATGTTTAAGAATGCGGAAGAGTTGATTGTGTTTTATTATTTAAGTATTTCAGTATTTTTATAAACCATTGCAATTCCAAGTGAATAATAATGAATACATACTTTTACTTTAGATACATAATTAAGTTAAGAAGTATTAATGTACTTCAGAGAATGAGAGATGAAATGGGTGTACACATATCACCAAATAATTTTTACTAAAACATAACTTACGAACTCGATTTGGACGAGCTAATAAATTAAAAGCTTCATTTCCAAGAGCCTTCACTGAAAGTAAACTTTCAGGCATGTTAATATTTATTACGTTTTTAAGCTCGTTAACTTAAAAAAAATTCCAGTTTTCAGAATCTTCTCGAATTTGAATTGCAAAAACTTTCTCTGCCATTTATTTTCATTCACCCAATTTATCCAGTTTCCGAGAGAGTGAATAGTTTTATGCTAGTCTCTTGTTTTACGCCTTTTTTTCTCATTTAACAGGTGACGTTGAACTTTCGCTCCTTTCAACCCTAAAAGTTACGAAACACACCAGGTGTGCTTGATTTAGTTAATAACAATTTCCACAGACTTTTTTTCGTTAGATTTATTGATCTAAAACGAAAATATTCCTTACTCATTAATTGTTTTATTTTTGCTTCAATATCAGTACACTACCTGGTTTGTCAATTTATTTTTTGTCATTTTAATAGTGTCTAGAATAGTGTGTAATATTATTAAAATTTTTTCCTTAAAAAAGAATCTATCTTGGCATTTTATACAAACCTCTCTCTATGTGTGTATATATATATATATATATATATATATATATATATATATATATATATATATATATATATATATATATATATATATATATATATATATATATATATATATAGTCAGGTCTAAAAAAGAGGTAGTTGGAAATTACGTGAGTTATAAACGATTTTAAACAGGGAACTAACTCTTTTATAATAATAAAATAAATGAAAAAGACACACGCTCCAGTAAGCTTTTGGGTCATCCGGTCAAGCCGAAAGATATTTGAAGAATTGATGATTGAACCTGTATGAGTCAGTAGCGAGTGAACATGGGGCTGTCAATATATTCTACGCATGTCTTCGACGAATAAATGAAAATGGTGCAAAGTTTTGCTTTTAAATGAAACGATGATTTAAAACGATGATTTTATAAACTTATTATTATCAAGAAAGACTGTTTTCCATTCTCCTTAACACTGGACCATGTCATATATGTATATATATATATATATATATATATATATATATATATATATATATATATATATATATATATACATATATATAGATATATATACATATTTATATATATACATATATATATATATATATATATATATATATATATATATATATATATATATATATATATATATGTGTGTGTGTGTGTGTGTGTGTGTGTTTTATAATACATAAAATAAAAATATATAAAATAGTTTTTTAAAAGCTTGTGCTCTATTCAGTTAAAGCAATAAAAGTATTTTATACCATCTCTAATGACAGCGTTTGTTTTGTTTATAACAGTTTATATGATGTAAACTATTATTGTATTTCAAGAAAGATTGCTTCAATCACATAAAAATTTATTATTACCATTTATTTTAATGCTTAAGATGTTTTTCGGTGAGAATTTAAAGCATTTGATGAGTTTTATCAAAGATGACTAAATGGTAGTCCCTGCACAGCACACGGCTCTTTAAGAAGTGTTTTTGCGTTTTAACTAACAAATAAAAAATAATTGTTATATATTATATTTCTTGAATCGTGTTAATATATGCAGCCATGAGAAAATGATTCGTGAGATTATTTAGTATTCTTCGGTACTACCCTGCTCAACCTTCGTAAAAATACAGTTATTTTAATATTAATACACGTATTCAGACTACATATTAGCCGAATAGTGATCCCAGTCATTAGTACGCTCAAATAAAGATTCCCAATCAGAAATGAAACAAGACCTGAAAAAGCTGTTATTGTTGGTGTATTTTATCAAATCAATTTGAAATCAAAGCAATTAACGAAGGTTTTACTATGTATAAATGATACATTCTGAAATGGCAGAAAGAGAATTAGAATTGAGTTACTACAAGATCAAGGTCACCAAATGTTCCAGAAATCTGAAAAATCGATTAATGAGTGTTGTAAATATGTTTCAAAATCTAAATATAAAAATTTAAAAACTACAACATGCATTTTATTGTTGATTTTTGGACCTACTTATGATGATAGAATCTTTCACTCTATGATGGAATTTATTCAATAGAAGTTCCATTTAAAACTGACTAACAAGTATTAATAAGAAGTTAGATATCTAATTATCTACCTAACTATAAAAGATTCGTTTCTTCATTACAAATTCATTTACATTGTAGTATCGAAGAGTAAATAGATTTTTTTTTATAAATACGAAAAAACTGTCAAAATTATGATTCTGATTTCTTTTTAACTTTAAGTACATCTCCCAAGATTTTCAGGGAGTTAGTTAACTTTGGTTCTGCTGCAAAATGTCTGACTACCCTTCAATTGTACTCATGTAACTTTGAACTTGATGTTCTGATCAAAGCTGACGTAATGAGGGTTGTTATGTCTGGTAGAAAGTAAGGCTTTCATTTGATAGGATGATTCCAAAAATCAAGGTTCTCCAACTAAAGTCTAGACGTCTGGAATTCAAGGGTTACCATTCCTCCACCAAAAACTCTTGGCGCTTTTTTCCAATGATTATTATTTGAATAAGTTGGTTACGGTACAACCTTTTTAACCCCTTCTGCGATTAATCTGGGTATTGGGTGATTCACTTTCTTTGTAAGGAGGGGTTTTCTTTTGTTTGTTTGTTTTTGTTTTTTAGACATTTTGTCAAATCAGTTTTAATTTAGTTGTTAGCTCTACTTTGCTGCAAAGTTTACAATTATAATCCCTGTAACTCGGCTTATGTTATTGGCTACGATTTACAAATGAAGCGCAACAATTAAAACGAGTGGATTTAAAAATAAATTATTTTTTATGCATGGAGAAGTATAATCTTTACAACCTTTTTTTTAATTTACCGGCAGAAGCTATATTTGTAGTTTTTTATTTATGTTTTAATTTATGGAAAGGTACTATATACTATCTTTACAGCAATGACTATTGTTATTGTTATTACTCTGGCGTCAGCGGTGAGTGTTGAGACATTTTGTTAAGTCAGTTTTAATCCAGACGATAGCTTTACTTTGCTACAAAGTTTGCATTTATAACCATTATATTACATTTATGTATGGCTTCTAAATGAGAGTATTTCACTGCTTACAGGGTTGTAATTCCTAGTACAGCAAGCAGAACCTCGATTATCCGAACCTGGATTAACCGAAACTCTTCGTTAATCGAAGTCGGTTTCTTCTTCACTTTTTTTCGCTTTCTACTATCATCCAAAATTTTCTCTTTACAAACATGCAAGTTTTCTTTTTTCCCGCATTCATTTTGAATGCAAGCCGTACTTTCCAAACATTTAAAAATAAAGGTTTTGGAATTCTCTTTTTTAGAATTTTTTCTTGCAAACACAATTCTCGGTATGAGTGTACGCTTCCCCACTTTCAAACATTCCTGCTCTAAACAAAAACACACCTCATTTCAAAATTTGAAAGGTCATACTGCCGAGTTCCAGAACAATCGAATGACATTGCACCAATGAAGATACTACATATTAAACTAGATGACTATTGATGAATTCTTGATTATCCAAAAATTTCAATTATACGAAATAGGTTCGGTCTCAATTATTTCGGATAATCCAGGTTCTACTGCCTTTCTAAAAGTAATTACCAAGAATAACAAAAAATATTCATAAATGAAATTAAAACAAATGGATTAAAAAATAAATTATTTTTAATCCACTGAGACGTATGAACTTTACAATTTATTTTTTTTAATTCACCGACAGAAGCTATCTTTGCAGTACTTTATTTATGTTAAAATTTATGAAAAAGTACTAGCTACTTTCTTTACAGCAATAATTACTGTTTTTATTGAGGTTCTGGGGTAGGCACAATTCCGGAATTATTAATTATTTTTAAATTTTGATTTTTTATTTTAATAGTGTCTAGCGAACTTCTTATTACTTAAAATACTTCCTCAGAAAATCCCTATGTTACATCTATAAACTAGATCCAAACAAACACACGCATGTATACATATGTTTGTGTATTTCTAAAAATAATCTCTAAGAACGACAAAAAGCGGTTTTTTAATAATACGTAACAATTAAAACGGGCGGATTAAAAAATAAATGATTTTTGATCTATTTGAATTTAAATTCCAACAGAAACTATCTTTACAGTAATTTATGCTACAATTTGTAATGATGGAAAATTAGCTTGATAAATTATTAAATTATAATGTTCAGTTTTCCTCTTATTTCAGCGTAGAAATTTATTCAGAGTCAAAAACTGATAAAGGTAATACTCAACTTCACCTACGATAAAAAATGCCCCTGGACATGACTGCTCGAGTTTAATTATTACCATGAATTGTGGATTTATTACTTGTAACTGGATCTGCACGATTTATAAGATATCAGGTATTCAAAAAACTTTTCTTGTTTTTCTTTACCTCATTGTATTTTCATATATATATATATATATATATATATATATATATATATATATATATATATATATATATATATATATATAAGGTCAGTTCCAATTGCCATTGAAATCGATAATCTAGACATTTAAAAAACAATTGTACCTCAGTTCAGGTCAAAATAACTGATACTGTCTTTAAAATATACTCAATGAAAAACTAAACTCTGATTTTCAATAAAAGAAATATGCTTCAGTTTTTTCTCACTGTTTAAATTCACAGCAATTTCAGATTTAAATTCAGCCATTTCTAGCGTATAATAGTATATTTTTATTTTCATACGAACTCATGAATATATAAACGCGTTTACAGAACTAAAGAAAAAATTTTATTTTTATTTTTATGATTAAAGGAGCTATACATGGTTTTCAAATTTGATTACAAAATAGTCACGCATTCCAAAACCGCTACAAAATGCATAAATATAAAAATACCTTCTGGTATTACAAGACAAAGAGAAAACATTTTGTTTTAAATACAATAAATCTTCCGATTTCCATTTCATTTGTAAGAAAGGGAATATTTTTCTTTGTCATAAAGTGAAAAAAAAAATATGTGCCATGTCAAATAAAAGTAGCGTCTTTCACCAAAAAATAAATAAATAAATAAAATTATATTTATCACTCCCAAAATATTGCTAGAGATATGAAAAATATTAAACACTTATGTTCAATTGCACTGAAATTTAATTTTGCCTAAAATAACCTAGGAAAGGAAATAGTGCTGTATTGGTTTCTAAAGTAAGAATATATATATATATATATATATATATATATATATATATATATATATATATATATATATATGTAATGTAAAAATGTAATACTTTAATCCTAAACTAAAATTACTAACTTCTCTATTAAAAAACCAACAAATCCTCAATTTCCTCATTTTAGTGGCCTTTCGAAGTTAAACTCATTGTCTCCGTGTTGGCGAGTTTAACTCGCCAACCTATTTTGCTGATTAAGAGCATTTCTACAGTGATGAATAAACAAATTCTTTTCTCCCAACAGTGGCGTCCCCAAGGTTATAAAAGGCTGTGCGACCATCCTTTGTTGGATTTTTGCTGTGGACGTTGTCAAATAAAGTTTTTGAAAAAGTTCTGAAAAATCGTATTCTTTTTCGACCCCGATACATCCTCGAAGCATGGCAGGCCACGCTATATTTCATATATATGAGTTTGTGTGTGTGATAGATTTTGAAACAATAATTTAAATTTGATGGTTAGTTTAACCATAATTGCAACGCACTACTTAACCTCGAGGATGGATCTACAATGAGGTAATGTACTTAGGTTCTCGTCCACACCACATTCGATAGAGGGAACTTCCGTTGAGAGAGCTTGAGATTTCACATTGTTTAAATCTTTGCCACCAAATCTAGCAGCCATTTTTTAAGTGAGCAGATCTCTATAAACCAATCTTTTTATCTCCCTTCCTCCATCAGTCTCTCTCTTTATATACATATACATACATACATACATACATATATATATATATATATATATATATATATATATATATATATATATATATATATATATATATATATATATATATATATACATATATATATATATATATATATATATATATATATATATATATATATATATATATATATATATATATATATATATATATATATATATATATATATATATATATATATATATATATTTATTATATATATATGTATATATATACATATATATATATATATATATATATATATATATATATATATATATATATATATATATATATATATATATATATATATATATATATATATATATATATATATACAGAGAGAGAGAGAAGATTTCCAGTGTTTCTCCTTTTTTCCCCTACAAATGTATTATTGTAAAATATTTCCGAAACGAATTTAGTTGTATAAAATATTATATAAATACAGTGTAATCCTACTTATAGAATATAAAATAAAAACTAATATTTTTCACGAAAATAATATTTTTATCAAAAATTATTTTTTATGAACTGTCTTACCGGAGACGCGTAAAAGAGTTTATCTGTCTGTATTGAAACTTTTATCCTAGTAATAATATTTTTATTGGAAGGGTAGGGAATACAAATTTTCTACTCTCTTTACTGCAAATTTAGTACTTTCGTTAGAGTGCAGAAACCTAAGTTACAAGTTTGACTGTGAAATACCTTGATTACTTCTTCACAATTAACATTAAGATAAATAATAAATTGTCCAGCTTCCACCGAGACAAAAAAGTTATATAATAAAATGCTTCTTATCAGATTCCAAGGGATATATTTGTTCCGAGTGATCTAGCATTCCTTACCATTGCTAGAGTATATGGGAAGTGTTTTAAATTGCACGGTTTTTTTTCTCGGAAGAGAAGAGGCCTAACTTGGATTAACCGAAAAGGTAATCAAGAGACATAGGGAATCTTTTATTCAAATCGCAAAGAACCGGAACTTATATTTCCCTCCCTTTGAAGAGGATCCTGATTCTTAAAAGCGTGATGTTTAAGACCTGATCTCTGTCATTTGAGTTCTTTCTGAAATTCTACACCAAAGAAGAAGTTGGAATGCACCACAGGCGTCGATACCGCCAAATCGGTTTTTGATTGCTAGTTTACGTACCTAAACTAAGTCAAAGCCAGAATTTACTTTTGTGAGGGACGGAAAGTTTTGCCAATTCACTTATATTAGATGCTCAACGTAAGATTATTGTAATTGTAGAGTCAACGTATCAAGGTTTAACTCTTCTTTAAATACGAAACTAGATGTACTATGGGATTAAAGTTTCAGTTTCGAGCAGAATTCGTTTCTGATATAAGTTTAAGAAGTTATATACTTCCTTTATCTATTAATAGGCGAATTTAAATTTGAAATATACAACAATGCCAGTATTAGAAAAAATTATCAACTATATTTGGCACTGTGAAATTTCTGAAAATTGTGTTAAAAACTTTATAACACTATGCCGTTAAGCATTAAGTCTGCAATTTTTTTAAAAAAAAGTATAAACAAATTTGAAAATTGTTTTACTTAAAGAAAGGTTTAATTTCATTTAATAAACTGTATTAGAAGATTGCTTTTATTGTATAAATTTTAAAAAGAAAATTCTATTTAGATTTTTCTCTATTATTAGTAAAAAGTAACAAAGAAATTTGCAGAATTGCAAATATATATAGGTGTTTTTCTTACTTACTCTTTGTGATGAAGGATAAATATTTTTAATATAATTATCTATAAATATTTTTATGAGTATAAAGAATCAATGTGTAAAATTTTTGTCGTAATGTTTCACTTTGAAATTATTAAAAATAAATAATCTATAAGGCAGTTTTTCTGAAGTGCGGCTTGTCTGCCGCGCTTTCTGTCTCTCGTTGTATATGCTATTTAGAATATCAGAAATGTTTCGGTATGCTACAATTATTAATCCTTTCTGTTAGCATGCTGCAGGTCTGTAACATACAAAACAATCCATATCACTTCCACTGTGATCTTTAAAAGTTAGTTTTGCTTAATTGTTGCAATCTTAAAGCGCTCTAATCAACACAGTTTACTCCTAGAATCTATACATTATGATAATAGTAAAATTGTTTTATATCCAACAGAAATCTTATCTAATCATCTTTTGATTAAATGTATGTAATTATTACGGAGGTAAATATTAGAATTTTGGCATATGCCGTTTAAAGAAATGTCTAGATGACAGATGTAGTTCTCACAAGGACAGTTTAAATTCTTTATGTAAACATAAATTCGATGCAAAATTATTGACAGTATTTATGAGAAGTTTGTATTTTCTTGTTAGAAAAAATTACTCTATTTTTGGCCTTAAATTTTAGTTTCTATGTTTAAAACTTTTAAATTACTTTTACTTATTTATAATAATGTATTTTAATATTTGTGGATATAACTTTTTATTCATGACTGTTGTGATACAAAGGATATATTCCATAAATACTTGATATTCAGTGCGTTGTGGAACAATGAAGCGGAGCCCCAGGACTTTTATTTTCCTTTTTAAATACAACTGATTTGCAGAAAAGGGAGAAATAAGCATTATTTTATGTTGTAATTTTTTCTTCTCTATAAAATGCCATATATATATATATATATATATATATATATATATATATATATATATATATATATATATATAATATATATATATATATATATATATATATGTAATCCATTTTTTATAAAACTCCTTCACAAGGAGAAAGTTCAACAGCTAGCATTCATAAAGTACAAAGATGCAGTCGGATCTCATATTCAAGAGAACTCAGAAGTCTAATTTAAATCTTTATTTCAGAGCGGCAACACGGTCATCTGTCCTTCTGGACAATATACAATCAAAAGCCACAGAGTTCACTCTGCTCTCACACAAGTACACCCAAGAGCGCTGACAACAAGAATTTTCCCACAACAAAAACAGCTTAATAAGCGAATTGACTGCAATATCAGCAAAACGCGAAAACATGTTCCGCCAACCCCTGGGAAACTGCTGTATAGACAGAAAGTTTACAGTTTTATGACAGAAAGGAATGTTAAGTGGAAAATACTCCGTTGAACACACCATGTTGAGACTGGTAAAGATATTTAGATGAATTAAAATGGAAGAGAGGAGTTTTTTGAAGAAATATTAAAGTTAAATAATTTTGATATATTACAGATATATATATATATATATATATATATATATATATATATATATATATATATATATATATATATAGACAGAGAGAGAGAGAGAGAGAGAGAGAGGAGAGAGAAAATAGAGAGAAATACAGCGTGTACAGGAATTTTTCATCATTGTAATTTCTGGAAACACTTTGTTTAAAATTTGAATTAGTTTTTTGATTATTTTATTTATAAGCAGTTTTTAACGGAATTTTATCATAATATGGCTACACAGACCCACTTATCTACACCTATTAATATCAATGTTCATGGTTGTTGCAGGAAAAATCGTAGAATTTATTTTGATTTTGAGCAAACCTTTTTAGATGTTGAGTACAAACCATCAGCAAATATGTTATATTATCGGATATATTTAGTATATATGTTCTCACCATTATCGGCTATATTTAGTATTCGGTAAAATATTTTCATTATATCTTTTATCCTCAGAACATATATTCTGTTACCAACTTAATATTTCTCACTTTTCTGCAACACCGTGATAAAATATTTAAAGTCTGTTTTTGATAGGATTAAAATTGTATTTTCAGATAGTTTTTTTTACTATATTTATTCGACATATTTCAGTTTATACATTTTAATTTAGCATATCCTTTTTCATTTTGAATTCAGTCTTGCTATTTGTTTAATTTATTTTTAGATTCAAATTTTACTATATTTCTAACTGTGTAATCGACTGAAAAAATGTTTAACATTTACAACCAACAATTAAAGTAACATAATTTAAGCATACCGAGCATTTTAAAAGGATTCATAATTCCTCTCTATTTAAAAGCGAATTCCTCTTTTCTAAGAGTTTAAACATACATAAAGCATTACTTAATTATTGAATCATGATCTTAATGATACAATTGAAAGACCTTGCTTGAAATCCTTAACGTTGACAGTTCGTCATTTTGTAAGCTACATATCTCCTAATCCTATCTGAAAAATGTGTCTCAAAGACACTTTGTTGTGTCTTTCTCCCAAATGTTCGTCATTTTGTAAGCTACATATCTCCTAATCCTATCTGAAAAATGTGTCTCAAAGACACTTTGTTGTGTCTTTCTCCCAAATGTCTGTAACAGGATTTAATATCAACTTTGATGTCAGCAGTGTCATTCAATCCATTCGCTTCTGATTATGAAAATCGGCGGACTACTTATTTGACTTTGAACCGGCCTTAACCCATTCCATCTCGCACCCGTGATATTTTTGGGCTGGGGTGTTGAAAAGTAACGAGCCAAAAATATTAAAACAATATATTTCTTATGCTCGGAATCATGTTTATTTCTCAATTTACACACCCGATGGCAGTACCAGGCTATTCGTAATGTGTTAGATCAAATTATTTTAAACTCGTACCTTATTTACAAAAATGAAGGTGGAAAAATCCCATTTGATGTTCTGTTTATCTGTAGTATATTAACATATTGAAAAACATTCGATATCAGATACCAAAAATAGGCCAGCCGAGCTTAGATAATTACACCAACCATTTTATTTAAAGGCATCTTGTTAGACAGATATCTCAACCGACAGAATCTCAGACAGAAATGGCAACATTTTAAAGAATTCAAAGTTTATTGTTCTACAAGAGATAAAAACAATAAGAAATGAAGGTAAGAAACTCTGTAATACTGTCCAGGTTTGGTTTGGAGCACTAGGGTCTACTCTTTTGCAACACGAGGGATCATGAGAAAGGAATCTACTGTTTAAAGTAGATTTCGAACGACTACGAACATCCGTGCCGCAGTAGGATTCGAACCTATGACTCCGAAACCGAAGGTCAGCACCTTTACCATTTGACCACCATTCTGCGTAATGCTTTCCAGATTGTGATGTTTAATTTTGCATCTCATGCTTTGAAATTTATCATACAAAAATTACAAATAATTATTTATATTATACGCAAGTGTTAAAAAAATTCTCATTCAATGTTTAAAACATTTATTTTTCAATTTTTTGTACTTACTTGAAAAACCAACATTCAGTTACATAATAACCCTGAATGTTGGCTTTGCCTGAAATAAATAAATTTTATTTATTTTAGGCCGAAAATGAACCCAAAAGTTAAAAATGAATACATATACTTTCCATTCACATAGTTTTATATAATTTTCTTGAATGAAAAAATAGACACTTTTATGAACGTTTTCCTCAAAATTCTGCGATCGCTAAAAGGTTGATGAAAATAAAATAGTTCATTTACACTATTGGATGTTTTGCTCATATTTTATTTCAACTTTCCTTAAAAAAGTCGCCAATCATCTGCTTTGAGTTTCCGAAAGAGGTTCAATATCAAATGCAAAAGTCACGGTCACTGTGGATGCAATTTCATTAAAACGTGACCTTACCAGAGCAAATTACAAATTCACTGAAATCACATACTTGGAGATCTTGAATGATCTTTGCCGTGCAATCCAGAGCAAAAGGCACAGCATACTCAATAGAGGATTTTTAGGCTTTACCACATCCACGCACATTCGTGACTGTTCCAACCCAAAATTTCGCTTGGTCGTATTTTTGAGAATAACTTGATTATTCTTTATATGCTGACTTAGCCCCAAGCGATTATGATTCATTTTAGCATTGGAAGAAGCACCTTAGCCTTAATCTTTACAACTATGACAAAAGTGAGCGTCACAATAGAGAGTGTGTTCAAGGAATCTGAATTCAGATTTTATAAGGAGGGATTTTAAAAACTGGTTGTACGATATAAGTGTCTTAACCTCTTGACTTAATTTCTCCGATGAAGCGAAATACACTAAGGTATGCTATGAAAACTGCTGGTATATTTAATAATTTAATAATTTGTGATATAATGGTGATGAATTTGGCTCGGTAAAGGATTTATGGAATTATCATAAAAAATATATGAAAATTACACATTATATGTTTACGCTGATACACATACATACATTATATACATAAATCGAAGAATTGTTTCGAAAGATTTAGAATATTTAACAAAATGACTTCTACTGCACAAGCCTCGATAATCTACACAACCAACGTCTTTGCTAATGTGTTTAGGACCTTTCTTTTGATCTGAGATAGGGATCTGAATTAGTTAACAAAGAGTTTTAGTTTCATCTCATTTACTACTGGTATATAAAAAATGGTAAAAATTTGACTGAAGTTATCATTTTTTAGGTATAAACTCTTGGAAATACATAATCTATATGATAATTGGACTATATTGGAACGAAAGAATTTCAAGACAATGTCATTGCTTAAATACAACTAATAAAAGCAAGATAAGTGTAGTCAAAATAGGGGAAATAACAATTTAATTAAGTAAATGGAATATTACATCCAAAATTTCCCAGTAATATATTTTCTCTTTTGTCCGTAATATTACGTTATAATCAGATAGGTGCGTTGTATAGAAAAACGCAATATTACGTTCAAATTTGTTAAAGGTTTAAAACGAAGTTCCAGATGACGAAAAAGTTCCAAACGGCTACAAATATCACTACCAGCACTGAGATTCGATCCCATGAAGAACAGAACCATATGCATATGTCTCTTTGAAAGAAAATTATATTTCCATGTTTTATATTGTTTCCATTGTTTTATTTGTTTCAAATAAAGTAAAATGCTGTTTTATTTAAATTTTAAAGAACCTTGTGACACTTGTTGAATATCATCTCTTGAAAGAAACACTGTAGAGTGCTAATATAGCGGAGCTCCTACATTTCTAAAGAACTACGGAGGATATATTAATCCCGGAGTAAACGTAAAAGAACAGTAACTGAAATACTGTCGAGGGTACCTTGGTATACATGATGTAGTGGAATATCGTTCCACCAAACGTTTATTTTTTATTGAAGAACATATAATATTATTTTAACAATTACGTGCTTCAAAACTACTAAATATTCAATTTTTTATGTTTTGAAGTTTATTTATTTATTAAACTGCAAACATGCCTGCACAATTTGATGTTATTATCTTTCACGTATATTAGACAAAACAAAAACGCTGTGACTCACATTTTTGCATAATCTGTCCCATTTATACAAAACTTAAAAAATTAAAATTGTTTTTTCACAGGTTTCCTATTTCCTAGCTTGTGTGCATGGTATCTTACCAGCAATTTCCCATAGCTTAGTGTGTACTGATTTCAGTACCATATGCTAATGAGACTAGAACCTACTTCTTAAAGCCAATTCACGACGGCTTAGAATCTTGATGTCAGTATTAGGACTCTTAGCTAATAGGTTAATATTCAGTACTAGATTCACAGGTTTGAGTCCCGTTGGAGGCAAGGATGTTTGTAGTAGTTCATAATCGACTTTGAGCAGTATATCCCGGTTTCGTTAGCCTTCTTTTAACAAAACAACAGACCGTAGCTCTTCTGACCAAACCGAATCGGTACCGAAGAGCAGCGCACTACTCAATTGGTCATCGTTCAGGCTGGAAAGGCTGAAAAGGTCATTAAGAGGAACTGTATAAAATGGACATGTCAATATTAACCCATTAATGTCCATAGTATTTTTGTAGAATATATATATATATTGGTGAATAGCTTAAATTAAAGTTATTATGGACTTAGAGTATAAACAAACTAGAAAATTTATTCATCTCAGAAATACAGTGAACCTGCATTTGCTGAGCTTTAGATGAGCTGAAACCTTAAACATCGTAAGGATCGTTTATAAAAGCAAAAATTGCGTGACAAGACAATTATATTTTATATAAAATTACTTTAAAAGTTTGCGGTAGCTCAGTCGGCAAAAGCAACGCTCTCGTAACTAAAAGGTTGCGGGTTTGGGGCTGGAGGAGCCGGCCTAAGATCCACCGTGTTCGTTAAAGGTAACTGGGGCATGTAAAATATGTTTGTTGTCACAAAATCCTCGAAATTCTCAAATGATACCTCTGGGATTGGCAGGAAAACCTGGGGTTTTTCTGCTTGGTCCCTGCTTTTAAACAACGAGGACCTAGCAGGGGTAATATTACTCACGTCCTTAGCAGACTTTAAGCTCCACGTTCTTCTCGTGTGGTGCTAAAGGGGTAACATGTTCACGGCCTTGTTAAGGCGTTAGGATAATGTCTGTATCGCTTGCTGCATTGGGAAAAAAAACTTTAAACGTTTACGTTAACTATAACAGGTTTATACTAATTTCAACTGAACGTGTGGAGAAAGTAAATTCCTGTATGAAATTCCTGTAATAGATGTAAGTGGTATTGATCAGCAAAGTAAAACTTAATAAAAATCTTTTCTATAAGAAACATTGAATTATTGAATTATTTTTTAAGAACAATCTAAAAAACTTACAAAATCATCCAGTGAATTTAAAATTAGAGAAAAATTTTATCACTTTGTTGATCTCAAATTAAAAAAAATATATTTGAAATTTTATCGACGTTTAAAAAAACTGCTTTTTAAATTTACTCAATGATTCGGTAAGTTTTCTGGTAGACTGTACATTAGCAAATTTGCTTTATGAGGAATGAAACTGAAATGCTGCTAGTTTATTCAGTTTAGCATCTCTAAAATTTTCACTGTTTACATTTCCTCTACTTTATAACCAAAATTTCATTAAATTCGGTTTGTTATTCGAAACTTTTATTCAAAACGGCTATAACTGCAAAATACATTTAAATATAGAAAGCTATAAAATGTATGTAATATTTAAAATGTTATAAACTATGCAGTTACAGTTCGCTATATTTTATTTAACTGCTACCCAGCGAAATATTTTTGTTTGCAAAGAATGAAGAACTATATTAAATTGGCAGAGTAAAAATATTTTGTAGGTATTTTACAGTTTGTTTAGCCTCTTTTTTATGAGTTTATTTTATGAGTTATTTGTTAGTTTTTTTTATGAGTTTGTGTAGTTCTAAATCTACAATAGGAAGTGTGGATCTTTTAAATGGTACTGTAAATTACTGATGTCAAAATCTTCTCTTACGTTGGAGCAAGTATAAGAGCACTTATGAGGATATCAGTCTGAGAATTTCTAAGGCCTGATTTTGTTTAAGGTTGGTTTGGCTTGGAGAGCTATCGTCTATTGTTTTGCAACACGAGGTCTAATGAGACGTGGACCTACTGCTTAAAGCCGATTCCGAATGGCTACGAACATCCCTGAAATAGTGAGATTCGAACCCACGAATCCTGGTGCTGAAGATTAACACTCTAACTATTCGACCATCATACGGCTCCAAATTATTTTAAAAGCGTCAACAAATTATAGCGATCATCTAATATACCAGTTAGAATTAAACTTGTTGTTGTTGTTGTTGACTATGCCATATATGCCACTTGGTCTAACCAAGTGCCATAAGGCAAGGGGGGGTGCGTCTTTACTATTGACGAGCATCTCAAGGGTGAAAGTGCGACTTAAGCTGAAGTAGGTCCTCGTAGTTTTGAAGCAGGTACCAAGCAGAAGACCCATAGACTTTGCTGTGGTGTAGCACATTGCATTGTTATTTCAAAGCCATTGATAACCCAAAGTTGATTTATATTGCTTTTAATTATAGTATAATACCACTGATCTATATTACAATGTTCAAAATTAGAACAAACGACAAGAAAATATGCAAATATATATATATATATATATATATATATATATATATATATATATTAGAAAAAAAATTTTGGCTTCCCTTTTTTTTTTAGTATTACTTCAAATGTTCTATTTTTATTTATATTTCTTTCTTTCGTCCCTTCTTTCTTTCTTTTTAACTATTTTATTTATTGTTTAGGAACATTCATTCAAACATAAAATGCTGTTTAGTGAAGCATATATATATATATATATATATATATATATATATATATATATATATATATATATATATATATATATATATATATATATATATATATATATATATATATATATATATATATATATATACATATATATATATATATATATATATATATATATATATATATATATATACATACATATATATATACATATATATATATACATATATATATATATATATATATATATATATATATATATATATACATATATATATATATATATATATACATATATATATACATATATATATATATACATATATATATATATATATATATATATACATATATATATATATATATATATATATATATATATATATATATATATACATATATATATATATATATATATATATATATATACATATATATATATATATATATATATATATATATATATATATATATATATATATATATATATATATATATATATATATATATATATAAAATTAAAAAGTAAACGAAGCACTCCTCGTGCTACGCCTCCAAAAAATTTCCAATTTCCAATAGAACGCTGCATTCTTTTTTCTTCCTTCTTTCTCTCAGGCAACCCTATACTTTTCATTATCCTGTGCTGATGTGTTCGTTGTTCCATTGTCCTTTTTACAATGCGCCCTTTCCCGGCTATGCCCAGAAGGACCGAGGCTCCAAGGATGGTCCTGAATCGCCTCCTGGAGACCAATCACAATTCTCCAAACCTTGGTGAAGTTTAAGTGCAATTATTTTCACTGGCCACACCACACGCTTCCTGGAGTCTCGAAAAAAACTTGGGCATTCAACCCACAACGTGTGAGTGCGGCGAGCAAACCAGTTTCGCAAACCTAAACATAGCTGCACTCTCACAGAATTGGCCTGCCACTCCCAGAGGTATTGATTGAGAACTTGGAGGACATTGCGACCACCAGCATGCTTTAAGTGCCCCAGTCACCATTAACGATCTTATGCCGGCTCACAACCCTCCAGTTACGAGAGCCTTGCCTATGTCGACTGAGCTACCGCGACTCAAAGAATTAAATTTAATCCGTACAATTTACTGGTTCTTTCAATTCTTCAATACAGCTAAAAAACTCGGAAAATTAATTAAAACTCAGAGCACAAAATTAAATATTGCCTGAAAAGAAAAAAAGGCCTGAGAATCATCTTTAAAATTATTAAATTATTAAATTTTAAATGAAGAACTTTTAAACAGGGTAAAGTATAATGAAATAGAAAAATAAATAAAATACAGACAATGGCAATTAACAGGGCACATAATGAGAATGAGAGCATAAATGAAATATGAGCATAATCAGTGTAATAACAGCAAGCATACTGAGAGCCTCGATGACTTGGTCTTCTTAGGGGAAGAGGTAACTTAGGCCCCCTACATTTCATCGGCGGCGCATGATTAGAAAGAAAGGGGTAATATTGGATGGGATTGGTTTGGTTTGGTTTGGAGCGCTACGGTCTACTGTTTTGCACACAGGGGCTAATGAGACCGGGACCTACTGCTTAAAGCCGATTCCGAACGGCTACGAACATCCATGCCATAGTGGGATTCGAACCCACGAACTCCGGTACCGACGATCAGCGCCCTAACCAATCGGCCAGCGTTACGCTAGGTTAGATGGGAAGATTTGGTTTGGTTTGGAGCGCTACGGTCTACTGTTTTGCACACGAGGGCTAATGAGACCGGGACTTACTGCTTAAAGCCAATTACGAACGGCTATCAACATACATGCCATAGTGGGATTCGAACCCACGAACTCCCGTACCGACGATCAGCGCCCTAACCAATCGGCCAGCATTCGGCTAGATGGGAAGAATAGGGTGAAACAAGTTTAGCTGCAATGGACCGCAATCTGTGGACATCTAGATTAAAGTTCTTATGTACCCTAATGCACTAAAAAAACTGATGATAACCGTAAATTGCTGCTGGATCGCTGCTATTTCATACCAACACTAAATATTGTAATATATTTAAATATAATGCTATAAATAGAAAAGCAAATTTATCAGAAAAAACTTTTACCTTTTAATACCATTTCTATTTAAAACTGTTAATATTCATATGTACATAAAAAATTTGTAATCGTTTTAAATTATTAAGTATTGACAACTATATATAGAAACATATAATCGTATGCTTTAGAAGACAAAATATTTTAACAATAATCTGAAATCATAATATTTATGTAAATGTCTAAAAAAGAGTAAATTATTATTATGTTTCTATTTAACACATTTCTGCTTTTTTAAACAATTTTAAAATAGTAATTTTTTTTTGTTAATAAATGTATACATAATGTGAGCGGGTTTCAAAAGATTTGATTTCAAAGTTTATTTTTTTTCTATAAATTAAGAAAAATTAATTCTTTATTGTCAAAAGAATTATGCTACAATTGTTTGACACGTTAGTAATTTGTTTAAATAACTCATTCTTAAGATCATATTTGATTTGCCCCTTAAATTGTGCTTTTGTGTTAAACAAACAAAGAATTCCGTCTACATTATTTATCTAGCAAAAATATAATAAGTACTTGTAAGATCTCAAAAATTCCAATTTACAGTTCAGAACACATTTCATTGTGAATTATTAATTGGAATTGATTAAAAGATTAAAGTTTGCTGCTAATAATTCAAATTCTGATAAAGTCTAAAAAATATCTATCGAAGTTTACAATGTATTCCTTACTTGCATTCAAAGAATATATGCATATTTGCATCCTTATTTCCTTAATTATCATATTTTCTGAAGTTTTATGCATGTGAAAATTTATACATACATTTTATGCTTATTAACATAATCGTTTGGAGAGATATTTCTTTAAATCCTGCTCCCATTATGTGAATATATTAGCTTCTTCAATATTACTTTCAAACTTAACTGTTCCTCAAAGATGGGACATTTATTAAAGTAACATAAAAGCATTCTTTGAAATCAAATAATTCAACAGTCAACCTATCAGTGTCAAAGCGAGACTTTCTAAACTCATTCTGAGTAAATGTGCATGCACTAAATCGAATATACTTGAAGCAGTGAAAGCAAAGGAATGAAAAGAACAAAAATAAAATTTCTGTGAAACTAATGCAAACTTGAAATCAAATAGAAAATTCTAAAATTTTATCATATACATATATATTATTATCCAATCCTCTATGTATACGGTAGTTTAAATGTGAAATGCATTTTTCTCTTATCATTTGCATTACTTACTTCCAAATTATTATTTTACGCTTACATTTCTTTCCTTCTTTGTGCTTCAACTGTCTATAACTCTGATATAAATTTGAGTACTAACGCAGCAGACTGATATTTAACTTTCTAATTAACGAATTTTTTGGTGCCTTGAATTTCGGATTTTTATATGTGAAATAAAACTTTATTTAATAAACATAATTTCAATTTAGCAAAATTTTTTTACAGAAAAATTAGCAGAAAATTTTTATCAATATGTTCTAGAAATGGCTAAACTGTGGTACGCAAGCCAGCTGTAAACTGCAGAAAATTATGAATCTGTACAAATACATACGACAGTAAATTGTAATAAGAAAAATGGTTATCTGCGATTCACGTGCAATTCTAATTATTTACCATTCTGGTATAATTATATAAATAATGGCAGCTTTATTTCAAATTAGAAAATATGGATATGCGAGAACATTTTTTCATATTAATTAGAAGAATCCAATATAGATTAATCAGAGCTCCCATTCGAGAGAATGTTAATTTTAGGCACCAACTAGTGCTTTTTTTTCTCTCGACTTAACTTCTAATATTACTTATGTTATATGGAAAGATAATGGACAGTAAGGTACGATATGAAAAGTGGTAAATTATTAACTCTTTAATGCCCGAGTCATTTTTGTCGATGACATATCGATGAATATCTTAAATCTAAGTTATTATGGACTGCACAATAAACAATTGAATCAACTTTGAATACAACAACATGTTGATTCAGCTATCGTTTTAAACATCTCGATCCAAAAAAAAGAAAAACTTCAAATGTTTTTATTACATAAATAAGTACTGTAAAAATATAATACATAAAACTTTGCAATGGTTTGAGTCTATACCCATTTTATAAAGTAAATTTATGTGCCTTTCGAAAGATCACAAAGTGTCGATCCAAATGAAAATTTATAGGTAACAAAATTCCTTGAAAATGTTTATTTTATAATATTGCTCTCTATTTACTTTCAAAAGGAAAACTCCTTGTTATTATAAAATAACTATTTTTAGTTTATCTAAAATGATCATTAAATAAAATGTAAATTTATTTGTTTGGCCTCATTTTAATAAAATTTTTATCAAAATATCTACTTAAAACTTAAAGTTGATTCAGTTTTGTAATCTCAAAGATGGATGTATTTGGAAATATTTTTAACAATTGTTAACACTTTATTTATAAATTGCACTAACCGTCTAAATATATTGCTTTCGTTTTGTAGTACTATCCAAAAAATAGATTATCAAATCATTTCTCTGTTTGTAGATTGCCTATTATTACATTGCATAAAAGATTCCAGCTACTTTTTATGACTGGTTTGATTTGCAATACAGGAAAGAAAGCTTTACTGGGCCAGTAGCAGCAAATACTCCAAGAGACGGAAACTTAACATCTCTACTATGCAAACCTTAAAATTCCCCGTATTTCATTATAAACCTTCATTATAAAAACTTTTTTAAATGATAACTTAAAAATGTTTGATTTAAAATATTTTTTACAAATATTTTAATAAGGTACTAATTTAAAAATTATTTGGTTCCTCATTTTAAATAATATATTTTAATAAATACACATCAAAGCTAAAAATAATATGCACTAGCTCACGGAATTATATATATATATATATATATATATATATATATATATATATATGTGTGTGTGTGTGTGTGTGTGTGTGTGTGTGTGTGTGTAAGACGGGGAAAATTAATCCGCTGGTCACATTTTGGTAAAATTAACCCGAAATATATTAAATTGCCCTGGATTACTGGGCAATGAAAAGCCCACGAAATATTTAACAGTATGATCATGCAGTCCATAAAAAAGCAGAAAAATTCCGTACAAAAAAAGGAGCAAGTCCAAAGTAGAATTTTATTTTATTTAAGACTAGTTAAGAGACATCTTTCTCAGGCGAGATCAGAATAATTAATGATACATTGAAAACACCTTCTATTACAGAGTTGGTCCCACAGCGAAGTATATTCCCAGGAGAGAGCAGTTTAGTCTGCGAATTTAATAGTAAGAAAGGAACTTAGATCAGTGGGAAAATGAACCATTTGCCTGGGCTACCTGGAAAAAGTGGCGAGTGGAGAGAAAATTGACATTTATTTGCTTTGGGAGACTGCTAAAGGAATAATAAGTACTTTTAATGAGACGTTAGAAGGCTGGGAAAATACATTTGAAAGAATAAGACTTGGAAAATGAGAATCTTAGAGAGGTATTTTAAGTGTAATAATTTTGATATTTTACACACACACACACACACACACATGTTTATGTAAAATTGAAGTTTTTTACATTGAAGTTGAATTTTTTAACCTAAATTATATTAAATTAAGCAATATATTTTATTATATATCAGGATAAATACTAAATTTTACGTTCTCAATTTCTTATTTTGTAGTTTTTATACCTTAAAATGTGTAATGCTTATTAATTTTTAGTCATATAATAAAATTGGCATTTAGATTCAATGTTTTAGTGTTCTAATTTTAAGTAACACACACACACACACACACCAAATGAAATACAAGTAGTTAATTTGCCATAAGTTATGATTCTTAATAAACATAAAATATAAAATTCAAGTTAAATACATTCTTTTGTTCTCTGAACCAGACATATAGTAATACGAACAGTATATTTTATTTTTTACATAAATGTTTTAATGAGTGATAAATTATCAAACTTCAAACTTCAAATTTTTCGTAAAACACAATGAGTTTTTAAATTTTAACTTTAAAATCTTATAACCTTTTACTAATATAAACTCGCAAAATGAAGATTTCGCTTCAATTTGTATAAATAAAAATTACATAAAATTTATATTGCAGGTAAGTTGCTTCTTTTTATACAGAATTTGTATTTTCTACTTTATAAAGTATTTCTTGAAATCGCAAAATTGCACATTTGAGTTAGTTAATAATCTCACTAAAAATCTTAGAAAAATCAATTTTAGAACTGTTAGTAGTTAATGTCTTATGACGTAAGATATAAATTTATATCTTAGGAGAAATGAAGAATTCTGTTCGACTGAAGAATTGGCTCGAAAGCTACTATACCCTCGTAAAGTCATTCAAATATGTGACAACAATGAAAATGCATAGATGACGAAAGTTACTTTTGAAAAGCGGTTTTCAAAAAATTTGACAGTGAAATGTGAAAGCAGATAAAAAAAAATACCTACTGTGATAGACAACTGTCCCACGCATTGAACAGCATTATAACAGCAAGCACAGCTAAATTTATGACCCAAAACAGACTAAATATGATTGCATAATCTAAAGTCAGAAAAAGTGCATGAAAGCATTTTTTACAGGTAATTTGTATTAAAAAATTCTATTTAATGACTTTATTGTATAGTAATTACTTTTAGAGCATCTTAAGCCTCCGTTATACAGATATTTGATTAATTAGTAGAGTAATATCACAAATTATATTTTTTTATTTCTACTTTCTTATAAATTATATCAAGAGTCACTAGATCGGGATTTATTTTTGAAAGTCCACTACTAGATGGTTATGCATGATTGCTGGCAATAAGATTCAAAATCACGGGTTATGATACTGAAAAGTACCCGAACAGACTTTTATATATATATATACATATATATATACATATATATATATATATATATATATATATATATATATATATATATATATATATATATATATATATATATATATATATATATGTGTGTGTGTGTGTGTGTGTGTGTGTGTGTGTGTGTGAGTGTGTGTGTATACACATACACACACCCACGGACACACACACACACACACATATATATATATATATATATGTGTGTGTGTATATATATATATATATATATATATATATATATATATATATATATATATATATATATATATATATATGTATATATATATATATATATAGATAGATAGATAGATAGATAGATAGATAGATAGATAGATAGATAGGCATGGTACCCTTGGCAATACTCAGAAAGGAGTATTTACTCCGAGAGGGCGAAGTTTTTCTCTTGCAGTTTGGCAACAGAAACTCTGCTCAGTGGAACGCAGAGATATAGACTGAACTCGGACGCAGACGAGCACTGTCGTTAAGTGTAGACGGCACTTGAGTTTCCTTGTTTTGTTGATGATTATTATTAAATGTTAATCCGGACGGGATTTGATGTTTAACCTACCTATATGTTTGCATTAAATGTTTGTATTTTTAAATCTGAGAAGTTGATTGTGTGCTCAAGCCATCCAAAACCCCCACACGCACATACACACACACACACACACACACACACACACTCACACACACACACACACACACACACACACACACATATATATATATATATATATATATATATATATATATGTGTGTGTGTGTGTGTGTGTGTGTGTGTGTGTGTGTATATCAAAATTATTACTCTTTAATATCTAATAAAATTTCTCCTCTTTCCCATTCTTATTCTTTCAAATCTGTTTTCCCAGCTACAAAATTTCTTAATTAAAGGAGTGTTTGCGATTTCCAACATATTTCCCAAAACTTTCTCTACAATAAATGTAAGTTTTCTGCCCACTTTCCATATTTTCCAGTGTTCTCTGGCAAATGGCTCAGTTTTCATCTGATCTAAATAATTTTTATTGTTAAATTCCCTGACTAAAGTTTCCGTTTCTCTGGGAAAGATTTTACTCTCTGTTTCTCGTTCTGCGGTCCAATAATATTCCAACATGTGTTTTTATGTCATTCTATCTTCTGACTCTATAAAACACATGATAAACCTACATGGCCCTAGCGGACAATTTAGGAAATTTAAAAATAAAAAGGAGATACACGCTAGCGGAGACAGATTTTTCTAGAGATATTTTCCCACAGATGTTGACCCAGGTGCTAAGTGTCTTGTACATAGAACTTCATGCTAGCTGACCCTTCAGTTTGTCCCTATGAGGAAGTGGGAACCCGTCCTTCAAAGTTATCTTAATAAAGGTCTTTAGCTGAAACGGTATCATTTTTATGACCATGACTGCAACCCCCCCCATCGAGAAGTCAGTCTCATTACATATATATATATATATATATATATAGTGTGTGTGTGTGTGTGTGTGTGTGTGTAATGGATCGCGAGAAATGAAAAATCTTATCAGGTTGGATGGTTGCAATCATAGGCATGGAAAAGAAGGATCAAAGTGGGAAATTAAAAATAATACAGTTTGTTGAAACATCTCGTCCACGAAACGTGTAACATTTCGTTTTACAGTAGTGTTGGGTGATAGTAAGTCAGCCAATGAGAGTAATAATATAAATCGCATGATGATGAGTAAGATTCAAAACTAAGTTGCGTAAAGGAGATTTTTAAAAAATAGTTGAACTAAGCATACATTTATTTTGCTATATGCCAAACAGTCATCAAAGGCAACCAGAATCTGAGGAAAAAAGAAGATAGCTCGTTAAATGTTGTAACTTTAGGGGTAGAATCACCAGAAATATATTTTAGAATACAATTACAATTTAGTTAATTTTATTTTAAAATATCATTATACATACATACGTACATATATATATATATACATACATACATGCATATAGTTGTGTATGTAAGTATAGCTGAATTTATACACTATGTCTATAACAGTTCTTTCTATATATAATAATGACCTCGGATGGTTAATTCTGTCCACTTTCAGAAATATTAAATTTTTGAAGTACGTGAAATTTCTGGAGAAGTATAGTCTATATTTTATATGTTCTACTATGCAGCATGAAATTTAAAGTCAGTTGTAGTTCTATATTAAATTTATTTTAATATTAAAGAATCAGTCGAGCCTGTAATTGTTTTAAAATCTCAGTACTTCTTTAACATCTTTTATTTAGAATTAAAATCTGATAGCGTCCTCACGATAACTTATCTACCAGCGTTTTCACTGAGTCAAACAATGCCGTCCTCAAGCAAAAGCCGAGTTATCATAAGAATCGTCCCAGTTCAGAACTCTCTGGAGATGACAACATGGTCAGTAAAAATTACTTTTTTAGGGCTCAATGAATTACGAGTGTCTTCAAAGTCTGCATGGTAAATATTAGATAAATTGTAAATTAAATACTTCATTCCTGAGAAAATGAATTAATTGCGCTCTCATGTTCAGTCTCTTTTTTTTCATCATAATATAAAGAATTATTTTAGAAAATTTAATTTTAGGGTAAATTTTCAATATAACATGCATATTAGGAAAAGAGAGAGGGATCAATAAAATTAATTACCATAGCATTTTAAATTCTATTGTTCTACCTACCTTTTATACGAATATATCTATATTTATAGTACTACTTTTAAAATATATCCAAATATAAATTTTGTCATGTTGAAAAAACCATTGAGATAAAAAATGTGAAATATACGGTGATAAAATTCGTTGAGAATTTTATTACGAATAAAATTAAATAAAAAAAATTAGCTCAAAAGATTTTATCAAATCGAGAAGGGGGAAGAAAACAAGTTTTTCGCATTCATTTTACTATAACGTGAAAATTTATGTGTCATATAAGACACTCGAAAATTTTTATTTCGAAAGTGTCTAGGAATTTGACACATTGACACCGTTTCAACTTTTCTGTCCTTCAAAAATATCGCTGTATCTTTCAAGATTATATAGATTTTGACATTGTAAAAAGAGTATGAAGCTTTCTCCTGAGCATGATATGAATCGCAATTGCCCTCATAGGATGAACGAAATTGTGTTGACTTTTATTAATAACACTAGTTGAAAAGCTTGTAAACACAAGCTGAAAAGTTGGCGCAAATGATAAATCAATAAATATAGTAAATATTTCCAAACTCGTGAATCGTGAGTGAAATGAAATTTGAAATTATGTCTGATTTTGTAATTTTCATAAAATTGTGACTTTAAAATGTGGTGGTTTAGTATGTAGTTAACACATTGTGTGGGGGTACATTTCGCAACGGAATTGTACCGGGAGCGGGCGTTTTGAGTATAAAATTAGTTAGTGATATCTGAATAGATCAAAAATTATTTAATTTTACATCAATCGCATTGACTGATGTAAAAACTAGTTCTTATTTGTCTAAATTTTTCCAGAATCTATGTAGTAGACAAGAACATTTGCCTGTATATACCGTTATTTTTGTACCCACAAACAAACCATGTTGTTACACTAACCCGTACTAGTACGTGACCCCCACTCAACTAGCAATTGTCAGAAAACGTACTAGTATGTGTCTTGCATACAATGTGTTAAAATAAATAGGTAAATGTAGTTAAAATAAAATTTTAAAAACTCGCATTAAAGTTACAATACTGTGATAAAAAAAGTATCGAAAATACTCAATTTAAGAATATGTATATATGCTCGAAATTATTTTGAAATTTTTATCAAATATTTATGACTTCAATGAAGATCTCACCATTTGATTTTATATTATAGCCTGGAAATAAATTAGTTTTTAACATTAGAATTTGCATTCAGGTGGTTTTCCAAAATGACGAATGTAAATTAGAATAACTTAGCATAATATGTTCAATTGAAAAATTAAGCTTTAAATTTGAGAATTGAAATGGTCATTTGTAAAATGAATATTTCAATTCTTTATGAAAATCTAATAAATTTTATAATCTCCATTTTTTAGCTGTTTTTCGTTGTGATATTGCTATTAATAAACATTTGAAATATTTCTAATACTTTTAAAGACAACTACTTATAAAAAACTTTAAAAAGTTTTTGAATGTTAATTAATTTTAAAAGAAACTAAAGAATTTTCCTGATGAACCACGATGTAATTAATTTATATAGTAATAATTTTGTTTAGAACTGTCCATACTAGTTAGCAGCGTGTCGATGAGATCGAAGAGTTTATGACTAGATATCTTCATTTAAACTATATGTTATCCAAAAAATTCAGTATAATTTTGTACCCGTCAAGTATATCTAATTGATCATTTAAGATTGCACTGCGTCTGTTATCGAGTACTTTCAAAAAGTTTGAATTTTCTTTAAAAACAACGTACTTGTGCATCGCAATAGAAGATACCTCAAGATGATTCGTTTAAAAAAAAAGCATTATTACCTTTTACGAAACTTGGATTTCTGGTTTTGATACAGAAACGGATAAACAATAGAGAATAGAGCTTGAAAAGGGGAAGTCACACGGCAAGGCCAAAGGCTAAATCATTCAAAAGTCAAAGAAATGTAGAGGATTTCCTTCGATTGTCTTGCTGGAGAATCATCAGAAATACTATCAACATGGTCTGAAGTCAACATCATTATAGTCTGCCATTGACTGTAATAAGAATTCTTACGCTGACCCAGCCTAAGCCATACGGCCATCCATTGACTGTAAATAAAGAATATCGTGTTTTACGGCTATGGCGGATCTAAAACGAAATGAATTATTGCAAAATAACAATGGGTTTTGCTCTATGGCAATACACTTTTTCACAATAAAATTGCTTTTTTAGTTTTGTGTAAACAAATCAATTAGCAAATGTGTTACCGTGTGACTTTTTCTTATTTCCGAGTTCGAAACAGCCGCCTCTTAGGCACCATTCTTGGTGTACCAAGTCAATGATAGAAAATTTAATACAAACACAAATTTAAGGCGTGTTTTTAGAATCAAGTCCTAAAAACATACTTAAAAGTTGTTTTTCAGACTTAAAATCCTTATCATAACGCTTTAATTTCGGTTCAATGTAAAAAGTTTTGCTTCTTTTAAAAAAGTTACTGACAAGTTCTTTCATAATATTAACTTTACAAAATTGTTTAGATTCTCTATTTCAAGTAGCATATAGTTCAAAATGACAAAAATGTACACCAAATGAAAAAATAAAATTCACTTACTTGCAAGGTTACTTTTTTGAACATTAAATCATTTTTAATGATGTAAAAAAATTATTTTAAACAAAGCGCAATGTTTTATTTTACAATAAATTAAAATTAGGCTGTTAATGATGACTTTTCAGATCAAACGGTACTGTGACGTTTTAACATTCATAAACCTCTGTGTTTCTGAAGGATTGAGCCAGGTAGACAAGTTCATATTAAGGAGCTTAACTTTATTGTATGTTACTATGTATTATTTACATCTACAGAAATAATCTGCACCGATACACACACACACACACACACACACACACACATATATATATATATATATATATATATATATATGAAATTATCAGAGGTTTTCAAAACTTAAATCAAGGGCTAAATTTCCCGCGTCATTTTGCATTCCCCTTTTTAACCCCTAATTTAAATTGACCACTGGGGCTACAGTATACGCCCTCAGAGAAAGGGCCTGACCAATTATAATTCTACATGGCCCCAGTGGACAATTTAGAAAATTTCCAAATAAAAAAGACATACACGCTGTCGGAGGCAAATTTTTCTAGATATATTTTCCCACAGATGTTGACCCAGGTGTTACCGGTCTTCTACATAGAACTTCATGCTAGCTGACCCTTCAGTGTGTCCTGTCCCTATGATGAAGTCGGAATCCGTCCTCCAACGTTATCTTAATAAAGGTCTTTATCTAAAACGGTGTCATTTTTATGGCCATGACTGCAACCACCCATCGAGAAGTCCGTCTCATTACACACACACACACACACACACACACACACATATATATATATATATATATATATATATATATATATATATATATATATATATATATATATAGAGAGAGAGAGAGAGAGAGAGAGAGAGAGAGAGAGACCCTGAAAACACTCTCCTACCTGTTTTAGAAAAACCCCAACATTCACTCAAATGGAGAAGAACCAGTTTGGCAGACAAGGAAAGAACATCCCTAAAGCGAAGGAAGCATTTCGCGCACAGCTGCAACGGCTCAGGCCCGACATATCAATTTAACGCCATATCATAATAGAAAATAGGGATAAATATCCACACATGTTCAAATCAATTAACTGATACTCTTTTCTGACAACCTTGCAGTCAGCCGCCAGAGCACTATGCCTCTTTAAAATAAATGCATTCGCTGGAGTTTAGTTTAAGGGAGATACAATAGATTTAAAAAAAAAACACGATACTTTCTGTTTGAAATAGAGTATTCCGATACAGACCAAGGTAACCTTAGATTTGGAGAAAGTGCTAAAACCCCTAATTCACGGATTCGAATTGAACTGGAGTATTAAACTTCCATTACACCAAGAGAACGTCCATGATAAATCTATAGTTCTCGATGTCTTTTCGCTCGGCAGGTATCAGGTGTAAGAGAAGTAAGGAATCAGAATCGGCCCGCCTTTTGAAGAAAACTATATACATTTTGACACACGTTCACAGATCCATTCTTACACTTTATTTCATGACTGTATTTTTAATATAACTTAAATAGTATTTCCTTTGTAAATGTATATCCTCAATAAATAATTTGTCAACCACGTCCACATATTATTCTGTAATATAAAAAAACATTTATTTGATAAATGCATTTTTAATACATATTAAACAGTATTTACTCTGTAAATGCTTGGCCTCAAACAGTTAAGTACTAAAGTATAAAATTTAAAAGAAAATTTAGAAGTTTTAAAATATCAGTTATATTTTTTTCTCATTATATACCTCATTGTGTTCTTCAACTGTAAAATAATTAAGCTAAAGAGTATAGAATTATTTATTTTTTACAGAGAACTATGCCTTCCATATACTAATAAAACACAAATTCAGCTCTTATGATATACTGTGCTATTAAAATTGTAGAGATGTTTTTATGAATACAGTTTTCAATTTTATAGCTAATAATTCCTCGAACATGAAATATATACAAAAAAAATTATCTTAATCGTCAAAAATTTCAACTTAAATATTTTTAAGTATATCAACAATTTAGATTTTGTAAACTCATACGTACATGTAGACATGATTACTTTGAGAAAACTAGACATTATTTCCGGTATTATGCCTAAGTGTGGGTCTGTATTTTAAATGCGGCTGTTTATTCAGGTATAAATATGTAACTTTTAAACAAAATGGTCTATATGAATAAATGAAGAGAGAGAGAAATAAATATTACTGTTAACATAAAACAAATATAAGCTTTGTTTTGGAATGCTGCCATATACAAAATGCATAGTTGATTCCTTCACCGGTCTTTTCCTCCGCACCCATGAGTTGTAGACATATACTTTAAATTTAAAGCATGTTTTAGATAGAATGAGCATTCATTTTATGGTATTTTTAAATTTAGAAATTTGATTTTGTAAAAGTTATAAAGCCTAAATTTTAACGCGTTTACACATTTCCTGTCGTTATATTTAGTAATAATTGAAACGGATCCTAAAACAATTAACACAAAAAGTCCCAGCTCTTGATGACAAAAATTAATTGAATTTTTAATTCAAAAGTACCAGAGCTCATAGATTCGAAGTTTTGCAGGTATAGATGTTTTAACAGTTCGTAATTTACTATAATCAGTAGACTTTGTTACGTTTCTTGCTGATAAGAGATCGCCAAATTGCTTAAAACATATCAGAACCATCAAGGTTAAAAAATTCTTGGTACAAGGCTAAAACAGTCTTTTAAGGCTTGAAACGGAGATAAAAGAATTTATGGCTTCTGTAGATTTTTTATGTTATCCTTTTTTCTTGTAGTTCACGATCCTACACTGGAGCTCTATATGTGACGCTGGTTCTTATACGACCCATCGAGCCGTAAAGTTTTGACGACATGTAGAAAAAAGTTTACTTTATACACCCAAGCAATCGCTACAAGATGATCATATTATCGAGAATTCATTGAGTACATTTCACGTTTTGTTATGGGTTGTGCACCAAATATTTGCATACCAAAACTGTTTGAGTAGTGTAAGAGTAATCGGGTTAGTTGTATACCCTTTAACTGAAGCCTAAAGGTAACCGAAAGCTAGGGGTTCTGTCTATTGATATCGATATGTATGATATCACATTCTGCTAAATGATAATTGTAGTTATTCTAAGTCAGCTTTAAAACGTAACTATCCCTCGCTGCAAGAAACCTTAACGAGATCAACTCAACGGGATAATCGAGAGCAAAATATTTTTTTAAGGAAACAATAATATATAATGTGTTAATGTTCTTTAATTTAGCTCGGTAATAGATGATTAAATTGGAGGAAATCGCTGCTATTATACTTTTCAAAAGCTTTTAATTGATAATTTCCTGCACGGCTCTAAGTTCCAATAGAATAACAAAAATAACTAGGTGACAAATTACATGCTTTTCTGTATTAATGTTTCAAACTGATGGCGTGTGTTTGATCTAAAAAGTAATGGCTAAGAACAGCGACATGGGGAACAACACTTTTATGATTAACTTTTAAGAACTTAAATTAATGTAATTTGTGCGTTGTATAAATTTACATTATTTACCTTCAATAAAAAGATATATTCGTAGAAAGTGAAGAAGCACTAAATATTACAACTAGTTTATTTCCTGTGAAATCAGACACAGCTTTCTGAAAACTATGGGAATTATATACAGTTTTCAAATAAAGTGAAATTTAAAAATAATCATATCAAAATAGACAGCTGATTTTTATCTCACCTATAAATTTGATTACAATTTTTAATGATCGTAATTAGGTACTTTTATTAAATTTTAAATGGAAATTGTATTTAAAAAAACACATATTTCAAGGATTGTTTTGGTTTGTAGTCTTATCCGTTACGTCTGTTTTGTAACAAATTACAAACAATATGTAAAATTGATGTACATATAATAGAGATTTTCAATTGTTGATTCTTCAGCATCTAAAAGAAAATAGGCACCAGGCTACAAGTCAGAAATTTGGCTTTCCCTTTTTATTTTTTCCTTAATATCTTGTCATACACTGAAGAGTTGGGTTCATCATTAATAACAGCTCATGATAAGATAGACTCATCCAAGTCCTCTTTGGCACATCTGTGCCAAAGAGACTTAGACGAGTCTATCTGATCATCTTCTTTTGCCAAAGAGGACTTAGAGGAGTTTATCTCATCATGAGTTGTTTGGGGGGGGGGGACGACATACAGTACTTTATTAGATTAGTCGTTGATTCTGGTTTGTTTGTGATAAGTAAAAATAATTAAGTTGCATTCACAAGTCAGCAATTCAGACAGATTGTTAAAAGCCCTATTCAGTATGACACTTACTAGACAATGCTATACAATGCAATATTTGAGACTGATATACTCAAATATTATATAACATAACAGACATTGTTGTATCTTCCAACCAAGTAATCTAATAATTTTATCCCAACAAATCGCGCTGTGTGCGCATTTTAGAAGTTGAAAAATTGTACCTGTAATTGGTCTGTTGTCTGTCCTTTGTTACATTGTTGAACAGTTACATTGAATAAAACTAAGAAAACCGAAAACGTCGTTCACACTGAATTACTCCAAACTAATAGTCTGATACCCCGATTCATAATAGAAATAGCAATGTTTGAATCAAGTTTTATACAGCAATCCAAATCTTAAAATAAAACATCATCTTTATTAGCTTGATCTTAACTGTTCAGTTGAAATAAATTAAATAGTATTTTTTTCGGAAGCATCAAGTTACGTTTTATTCGTGTGTCAATTCGTGTGTAAATACTGTCTGAATTCATTCGTATATTGGTCGATTGGTTGCAGAAGTAAATATTATTCCTTGCATAACTTGCATCATAGGCTTTATCCCCTAGTTTTAGAAGATAAAGTGTGAATTATACACGAGTATGCAGTGCATATCATTTTCATTTATTCTATACATTAACAAGTAAGTAATTTTCATTAAATAATTCAGTAATTATATTATACCATTATATTATACCATGTGATATTATTAGGAAATCACTTACGCAATCTAATTGAGTATATTTTGGTATGATAATATAATACCATCAGAGGCTAATATAACATTATTATATGCCATTTTGATGAAAACTCTAAACGAAAAACACTTGAAATCATATTAGAAATTTTAAATGTTGTCATAACACCATAAAATGTTCTTCATTAATAGAATTCAATATAGAGCACAACATTTTGAAACAAAAATTATGAATTTCAAATTCATAATATCAGTTCTTTGCTTTTATCCTATGTCAATATGAAGAATAAATTCTTTTGTAGATTTTTCAACTTTAAACATTAGATTGTTATTCTTGTAGATATGAAATGTCAGAAATGCTTCTTTCAAAGTGGAAAACTTTTATCTTTTTACGCAAAATTAAGCTTTTGTTTAAATATTTGATCAACCCGTAAAGTTTTCTCATTGATGAGATCCAGTGTTTATAGGTATTCAATCAGTTCTTTTCAGACTATATAAACCACTGACAATATCTTCACCCGGGAATACATAAAAAGAAACTCCAAAAAAGAAGAGGTGAAGATATTCAACATTTTCATTTAAGCAAATATTGAGAAAGCCTATTGTAGTCATAAATAAATATTTTTTCTTTTAAATTAGGGTATTTAGGTCGGTAAATAATTACTCAAGAACCTGAAATGAAATCTCAACTGCATTAAAAAAATATCTTATAAAAATGTGTGCTTCATTTTTGTTTTTAAATATTTATCCAATACTTTAGGAAGTGTTCGATTTAAACGAATTATGAGTAAAAATAATACTCAAAAAGTGTTAAGTCAGATTTTATTTGACTTTAAAGTTAGTAGATAATTTCTCTGGCTACAGCATCGAAGTTAATTTTATTTATTTTTACAAATATTTCAACATTAATAATAGTATCATGAAAGAACAGAACTTGTCTTAATTTTAATTTTCTTCAGTTATACAAGTTGAAAAGAGAATTTTAGAATCCAGAACAAAATCATCGAATTTGTTTCTGTTATTTCCCAATCACTGAGATAGACTGTACCACAAAATCTGGTTTCCTGCTTATAGAACAAGCGTTAGGGATCAAATTGAAATTCCTTATCATCTTGTTTAAAAGCTGAGATTTATGTACCTATATATATATATATATATATATATATATATATATATATATATATATATATATATATATGTGTGTGTGTGTGTGTGTGTGTGTGTGTGTGACATATCAAAATTATTATATTTAAAATATTTCTTTAAAAATCTCCTCTTTCCCATTCTTATTCCTTTTAATCTATTTTCCCACCCACAAAATATCATATCTAAAGCAGTGTCCGTGATTTAAAATTCTTTTAACAGCCTCTCAAACGTAACGCTGAAATAAATTCAAAATTTCAGCCTGTTCATCTCATTTCCCAGCTTAAGATGGCGAATAGTTAACTTTTTTTCAATGATCTAAGTTCCTTTTCACAGTTGATAGCTCTGACTAAGCTATTTTCTCAGCTCCCACGAGTTACAAGGCCAAGTAAAAAACAGCAAATGTGAAATTTTCTTAATTTTTATTACTGATTTTTCTATTTATAATTCTCCGATTTAAATTCGTTTTCCTCTAAATACTTTTCCTCATACCAAATATTTATTTTATTTTGTCTAATATGTATACTATTTTTGTTTAATACGTTTATTTTTGTACTAAGATTTTTTTGTACTCAATTCGATCTACCAGATAGAACTTTTAGGTCCAAGAACTAGTGTTTCGCAACAAGTTAATATTAAGTTGAATATAAGTTTTTAAATGTCCCTAAACGTGTTACTTTTATCAATAGAGATTATGGTTATGTTGTTAATATTCAAACTATAATAATTCATATTTACGAACTATCTGCATTCTAAAGAAAAGATTACAAAAATAATTTCAATTTGTTTGTAGATATAGAATTCTAATTCGAAATGCCAACAAACTCTTTAAAATCTAACGGAATGGATCATGACATCATAACGAGGTTTCACTGCATATACATTTATGCTAAGTCTAGTGACAAGTAAATAAACCCTTGTTACATATCTACATTCCCATAGTCATACGTTTGTTTAATTTCAATTACGGTAGCAAAAATTAATAGCATGAGTTTCAAGTATGGCATTACATATTTTTATGATTAAAAAGAGCTTAATAATAGGTTAAATTTAAAGTTCAATTATATCTTTGCATATGTATGTATTATTCTCTAATCTTCCTAAAATATTTTACTCCTATATTTATCTAACCCGTTTATTCCTATACTTATATAAATATGTGACTATGATTTCATTAGCTTCTATTGTCGCCATTTAAGTTACCATGTCTAGATTTTGTTAAACATACAAAGAGATCTCACTAAAAAACTAAATATCATTGCCTAGAAAGACGGGGTTCCCAAGGAGAGCATCTTACCTCAAAATATTTTTGGTTATGAAGTCGTCAGATGGTAGTAAAAGGACTTTCTCAGGGCATTATACTTATATACATATGACTATGTTTTCCCGAGTTTCTATTGCTGCCATTTAAGTTAGCATGCCTAGATTTTGTTCAACATACAAAGAGATCTAACTACAAAATGAAATATCATTGCCTAGAAAGACGGGGTTCCCAAGGGGAGCATCTTACCGCAGCATATTTTTGGTTATGAAGTCGTCAGATGGTAGTAAAATGACTTTCTCAGGGCATTATACTTATATACATGTGACTATGTTTTCCCGAGTTTCTATTGCTGCCATTTAAGTTAGCATGCCTATATTTTGTTCAACATACAAAGAGATCTAACTACAAAATGAAATACCGTTGCCTAGAAAGACAGGGTTCCCAAGGAGAGCATCTTACCGCAGCCTATTTTTGGTTATGAAGTCGTCAGATGGTAGTAAAATGGCTTTCTCAGGGCTGTAGGTTCGGGTGAATTATGCGGATCTCGTAAGAGCCACATGGAACAAAGCGGTAGAACTGCAATTTACGGACTTTATTTATTGGAAAAATAAATTAAATGGATTGAGGCGCTTTTCTTCATAAAGACATACAATTAAAATTGAGGAAAATAATTTAAATATTTTTAGTATAAGTTCTTAAGATAGTACATTTGTATTTATATGTGTATGTGTGTGTATATCTATATATGTTTCTGGGTTCATGCATAAGTGTGTGTATACATAGACACATAAGAAGTGTATAGGTCTGGGTGTGTAACTGTTTAAAGGTCTGTGTAAAATTCGCTTTTTTGAAAAATAAAATAGTTTAATTTAAAAATACTAAACAAAACTGCTCGGAGCAACAGCCCTTAGGCGGCCAAGGCCTACAATGCCAATCTCCGTTTATGTGAACAAGGGCCCTGGGGTGACAAGCATATGTTCCGGTTAGGTGGTCAATATTACGCAGAACCTCCCAGTGTTTAGTTCCCAAGCACGCTTGGTCCTCAGTTCATCTACCATTGAAGGGATGAAAGGTTGAGTCAACCTTGCCCAGCACGGGGATCGAACCTCGGACCTGTGTCGTGGGATAACGAAGCGCTACCCTAACCCCAACTAATTTTTAAAAAAATTACATAATATGTATTTTTTTAAATTTTATTAATTTAAAAATACATATTATGTAAATTTAGTTTTATATTCCGCATAAAAGCAGGTAAAGGGCGTACAATTGTGAATTATTGTCCATTAATTAGCGAGAAATTACATAATTTCATCCAATTATAATTCTTGGAGGAGATATTAAATTACAGTAATTCTATAAATAACAGAACAATGATCTGTTAAGTGAAAACCACACTGAGTGTCTCATGAAGCCTCAAGAGCTTACGTGCTTGTTCTAACTATTGCACTTAGAAATCATCTTTGAAGAAAATGAAACAAGATAGGAAAAGAAAAATAATATATTGTTATAGGAGTCTTAGCACAGCTGTAGCTAGCATCTTTCATATATTTTAAGGTTTATTCTCTCAGTGAAATCCTTCACGTAAGTGCTACCAAATAGAATACAATATTTCAACAAAACATGCATTATGTTCTTAGTGTGGCTGAGTAATGGGAAAAGAAGATCGCATTATGCATTATATATCGCTTTTTAAAGTACTCTAGAAGAAAACAACTTTACGTTTATATAGAAACTATTTTGTTGTTAAGTATTAAACAGTAAATTAATATGAAAGATATTTATTTCAGTAAAATATGACTTCAAAATTTCAAATAATCTTCTTATAAGGCTTGCTAAATATCTATGTATATGCTTCATGTATATTCACTAAATTCATTAAATTCATTAATATTCATCAAATTATATAAAATATTTTGCAACTTGAAGCATACTATTAAAAGACTATAGTAATTTATACGATATTATTTCAATGTAAATATGAAATTTCAATAAATTATTTTCCCTCACAGCACCATTCCCTAAAGAATATTCAATCTTTACAGGTGCAATAAAATTAAATAAAATTGTTATTCTGTAAATAATTATTACTTCTTATGAGAACGTAGTATTTATGTATAGATAGTTCAGAACAACGTTTGGAATTCATCGATGAATTACACAAATAAATTCAATTATTTTGTGTGCCTAAATCATTTTAGAAACATATATGCATTATTAATATATAATTTGTAGACATGTTGAAATTACGACAATCTCTTAATCTGTACAATTCTACATAATGGTTAGTCGGATAATAAAAATTTACTGATAACTACAGAAAACATAAGTTAAAAATAAAGGCATCAAGTTGTCAATAATTTGCGTTTCGACTTCTCTGCTATTTTAGCAGACGTAATTCTATTTCATAATATAAATTGTATTAAAGTTATGCACGCATTAAATACCCACGATAACTATTTCACTTAATTATATAGCTATTTTTGTATTTGTATTCAATTAATCAATGGAAACAGAATATTAAACCTTATATGAAGTTTGCTTTTTGTCAAAGCATAATATTAAAAAATAGAACTAGTTTATAAGCATTTTCCTCCGATTGCTTGAAATAGCTTGAGAGTTGAACATTCAGGGACGACAGGAGTACAAGAAATCCAATACCGAATGGATGGGATTTTTCTTTCTTGGTAATCATCCAGCCAAAATTATCTTTGGACTCGAACCAAAACCCCGTTTAATAAACCGCAGTTATTATTAAATCTCTTACGTAATAAATTGTTTTACAACTCTGTCCAAATTGTGGACTGTGGTTTTCATCCGGCTTTCTGATTCATTTTTGCGGCACCTCAAAGAAATAATTTTCTTGGATGTAATCTTGAATATAATTTGTTATTTTTCCGATTTTGTCTCAACGATCTACACCAGGAATGGTTAATAAGTGTACCGAGGTACTTTCTCACGGTGAGTTGCACGTGCATGCATAGCCGTGGGAAGATTTTCCTTGACGAATTTAAGACCCCAATGATTTACGTCAAGTTTAGGGACCCCTGCAGAGAGGATACTTCACGGAATGGCAGCATAACGGTCAAGCTCGCACAGAACTGTAAGCGTGAATTATGGGAGCAGGGGCTAAAATGTAATGTCAGCTTGAACAAAAAGGGGCTACTTTAATGAGCCCACCTGCACTCCCGAAGGGCATGTGATGTGGGAAAATTTCCCAAAGAGAAGGAATTGGATGACAAGAAAAGGAGGGGCGTTGGGACCTAGGTAAAGTTTTTGGAAACGGAGTGAGAGCTGAAGGCTGAGAGCTGAGAGTTGGAAGTGGACAGTCGAGAGAAGTGGAACAAGGATCCACTAGCACCAGCTCGTACTGTGCGCCCGGACCGAGACCACCTCGCTCACCATCACCAACTCGTCCCGTATGCCCGTGAGGAAAGCCCCTGCCTACTCCCCTGTGACTTTAATGGAGGTAATTTATAAATAATATTTACAGTCCTTTGACTTAGGCCTCTGTTAATAATAATAATTCCTTATAAAGTGATGTGGGATAATTAGTCTGTAAATAGAAAATATAAATGATTGATTATGTTAACCAAGCATTTTTGTAAATAAATGTATAGAATAAATGTCTGAATCTATATAAGGTATTATATTCATTCTGTGTTTCCCCCTTGTAACGAACACTGGTGTATAGGTTGTATGTACATTACAACAATAAGATTTTATCAATGTACCATAACCAGACTAGATTGAAATGAAAATTATTTTGAGTGATAGTACTTTATCCTTGTATATGTAGTACCGCTTCCATTTTTATGTACTGACAGTTGATTTTTTTTTTGAGGGGGGGGGGCGCAGGTTAGAAAATTTTCTAGTCTCAAACTTGATACGAATACCATGTAATGGCTATCATTGATCTACACTCTTTTCTAATTTCTTGCCAGTTTTACGTCTCATCCGAATTGTTTCAAAATTGCTCACCAAGAAGGTTAACTGACGATATTCAATGACTTTTCGGAAAAGTTGTCGGAGGTCGTTTACAAAATCAGAAATCCGCTCGTGTAACGTTTCTCTTCAACATACCTGTTTTGGACGAAGGGGTTTGTCCTAAATGCTCTGTTCAAGAACACCTTCTGTTGGATGGAAGGATATTTCCACAATTGAAAAAAGTAAACTGGAAAAACAAAGTCATAGACCAAGGTTTGAACTCCTCGGTTTGACAACAGAGAGTATATTTTGGTCTCGATCTCTAGCTATTCAGACGGGATCTTATAATTTTCCTGGGATTTCGGAAGATTAATAATTTTTTTCTAAGCAACTTAGTGGACTTATTAGTACTACATTTGCTAAGAAACAAATAATAAAGCTAATTTGTTAATTGTCCCTATCTTTGAGCTGAAAGATACTATTGTTGTTTATGCCTTTCAAGATCAAATGTCAGCCATAATGAGATTCAGGTTGAGCGCTACAATCAATTTTCGAATGATGATGAGTCTAGGTTCTACTACTTAAAATTGGTTCACAACATTTACTAACAAATAATTGGGATTCTACCGTTAACTCCATTAATCATAATAAAGAAAATTTGCCACTTGGAATTATGTTCTGTTTGAAAATTTTGAATGCTCTGTAGTTTATATCTATGAATTTCACGGAATCTCTTGGTAACAAGCTTTTCAATTTGTTAATAGAAGTTGCTGTATTACACTTGTAATAACTATAAAGTTTTTCGACAACTGTACTAATATCACTTAATTTAGCAAAAGATTTCTAGATATTTTTATAAATTACATCTAGTTGAGTTTAAATTATTTTTATATTTTGGAAAACATTTTTTGTTATGTGCAATGCTATTTAGAATTAGAAGTAAAAATGAAGCAGTAAAGTTTATTTCTCTATGTAATAACCTTCATTCAGTTTACTTACTTTAAATTTAAAAAATAAATTATTAAATATTTAAATACATAAATGGCGTATCTAAGCTAATAGACTGGAAGTTATTTATAGAATTTTCTATACACGTGCATTTTTATTAGTGAGGATAACTCATGCATTCCTGAAATCGAATATAACTATATTCTAAAGAAAACAGGTTTACCGCATCAAAAGTTTTACTTTAAAGTATATTATAATTATAAAGTTCCGATATTGCTAATAAGCTTAAAAGTTATGTTCGAAACAAAATATTTATTTGAAATGAGATTTGTTATGTTGTGGGGTTCTTCCTGTACACTTCACCTAAACCCATTCTTTCGTTCAAATCTTATTTCTAAGTATAAATATTAAAGATGAGGATACATCTAAGGACTTAGGCAGAAGTTTCCTAAAGAGTCAAAGTTACGCAAATTTTCGTCAATGTCTGGAGAATTTGCTTATAATAGATGTTTACTTAAATGCAAGAATTTCTTCGTATTTACGTCTCAAGCGATATCCTCACGAATATAATTTTTAGAACAAGACTAGACTCAGAATTCTTATCACCTTTAACTTTCAGTCCTTAAACATATTTTTGTAACGAAACTTTAAGCCGTGTTTCGAATTCTCTGTTGTTTAATGGGGGGATGCTCAAAATAAAGAATTTTCCGAGAAATTGATTCCAGAAAAGAGCGTGTTAAAATAATCTTGTGCATTTCAAATCCATTTTACATTCTGACAATGAGGAATGTTTTCAAAGTGTACGACATCTTTAGCCTTGGGGTACTTACTATGTAATTTTAGACACAGGTCGTTTTAAACGTGTAGTCTTAAATATTTTATCACCTCATTGAGTATTTAGAAATATGTTTCTAACACATTGTTAAAGTAATCAATTTTACACAAGATTATTTTACACAAAATTATTTTTGTTAAAATAATCTTAAGCATTTCAAATCCATTTCACATTCTAACAATCAGGAATGTTTTCAAAGTGTACGACATCTTTACCCTTGGGGTACTTACTATGTAATTTTAGACACAGGTTGTTTTAAACGTGTGGTCTTAAATATTTTATCACCTCTTTGATTATTTAGAAATATGTTTTTAACACATTGTTAAAATAATCAATTTTACACAAGATTATTTTTGTTAAAATAATCTTGTGCATTTTAAATCCATTTCGCATTCTGACAATGAGGAATGTTTTCAAAGTGTACGACATCTTCAGCCTTGGTGTACTAACTATGTAATTTTAGACACAGGTGGTTTCAAACGTGTGGTCTTAAAAATTTTATTACCTCATTGAGCATTTAGAAATATGTTTTTAGCACATTGAATGCGGGACACGTACTAGTACGTTTTCTGACGATTGATACTTGAGCGGGGATCACTTACTAGTAAGGGTTAGTGTAACAACATGGTTTGTCTTGGGGTACAAAATTAACGGTATGTACAGGAAAACGAAGCCGAATGTACTTGTCTACTGCATAGATTCTGGAAACATTTAGACAAAAGAAAACTAGTTTTTACATCAGTCGATGCGAAGCCACAGAACGGGAAGGTTGATTAAAAATATCAATTTAGATTTAAAATTAACTTTTTATTTATCCTTGAGAAAATGATATCATATATATGTAAGGAAAATTCTCAGGGGTTTTCAAAACTTAAATCAAGGGCTAAAGATTCCAGCGTCCTTTTGCATTCCCCATTTTAACCCCCAACCTAAATTGACCACTGGGGCTACAGTTTACGCCCTCAGAGAATGGGCCCGTCCAATTATATTACTACATGGCCCTAGCGGGCAATTTATTAAATTTCCAAATAAAAAGGAGATGCATGTTGTCGGAGGCAGGTTTTTCTAGAGATTTTTTCCACAAAATTTGACTGACATGTTGACCCAGGTGTTAATGGTCTTGTACATAGAACTTCATGCTAGCTGACCCTTCAGTTTGTACTGTAACTATGATGAAGTGGGAACCCGTCCTTCAAAGTTATCTTAATAAAGGTCTTTAGCTGACACGGTATCATTTTTATGACCATGACTGCAACCACCCATCGAGAAGTCCGTCTCATTACATATATGCATATTTAAATAAATTTATACATTTAAATAAAATTCAAAGTAGATATAACTATTATATATAAAGGCAGTAAGAAAAGCAACGTATTTTGTATTAAATAACATTGATATAATTTTAACATAATTTTTTTCATTAATAGAATATCTGGTGATCCAGCTGCTACCTACCATTGTATGTTCTTTTGGGTGAGTCTTTAATTGTCTTTATAAAATATTTGTTATACTGTAAGTATGTGGAGACACCATAGTTCTCAAAAAAATAATTTTAAATTTTTTATAAAAAATAATTTTTGTGCTACATAGTTTACACTATTTATAAAAAATATATACTATTATATCTAAAAATACAGCAAAGAATACAGCTTTTAATAATGAATATGTGATGATGCATATGTTGTCAGGAATGTTCCTAATTGTTTGGAATCAGAAGTAGGTCCTGTTGTCAAATGAAACACCTTGGTTTGTTCACTCATACACAAAATACTAGTCAAAAGTACGTGTCTTAATCTAACCTTTGGCCAGGCCGACTTCTCAACTCCATAAAATAGTCAGATTTTAATTGGGTAAGGGAAATTTATCCCAACGAATTTAATAATACAAGTTCTTACTTAACCCTCTAACCGGTTCGAACGTATAATGCCGCCAAACCGACGATGGCTACAAAGCGGTTGTCATGTACAGTTTTCGACCTCCAAAAACGTTCCAAAAATGGATGTATTGTTCATTTCTGCCAGTGTTTTCTCCCATAGAGTTTTGAGGTAGGAGGGTCAGGTCGATTATTTAGGAACTGCACCCCTCTTTGACTGACATTTATTGAGGGATGCACTCCTTCTCCCTGAGGCACATAGACGCTGATAGCTTTTCTTGGCTTTGTAAATCTCTATTTAGAAGTATTTCGTTTGCGGTAACAGATGTATCTCTAATTGCACCACTTAAATAGCTTGGACGACTTTCGTAAAAAAATATAAATCATTCTATTAAAGAATATTTTTATTTGTACTTTTAGAATCCATTATTTCTTATGGGATGATCTTCAAGACTTGACGAGCTTTATGTGTATTAAAAATTAACAATCTATAATGTCTATTTATATATTTATTTATAGACGGAAGTAAAGGAACAATAACGAGGGTGGGTTTCCCGTATTCCAATCTATTCGACAAAGGGTGAAGTAAAAAATCATAGAACACTTTGGTCACCGACACAATAAAACTATAGCGTATTTTTTGAAGACTTTTTTCCTTGGTGTGTTTCCACTCGGAGGGTTAAGCAGCTCATTTTAACTTGTTTGCTGCTTGAGAAGTCGATCTGCGTAATGAGGGGTGCAAAACAACTTCGCTTTATGAGGTTCTGCTCGTGCCTGGTTCTGGGTTAGCCGAAGTTTTAGTAAGGTCAAATGTATTCATTTTTGTAATCGTTTTCAATGTTTTTCTTTTACTAGTAGTAATATTGTTTAACAGTTTAAGTTACCAGTTTAAAGGATTCTATACCATGTTTATTTGCCTTAAACCTTTTTCTTTGTAAGTTTTAAGTAAATTAAACGTTAGTTTTATTTTTAAAAGTTTGTTTTAAAAGTTTGTTATGTTCATTTACATTTAAAAGACATTGCTGATACTCTGCAACGATAACTTTTACAATTCCATTTTTTAACAATTTAAGACTGTTTAAGAAGTCTGTTTAATTTTTAGTTTGACTAAATTAGATTGACGATCAGGTCCCAGTTTAATTCACCACATTGCTGTAAAAAATACCATGGTACTCCAAATCAAATTAAGCTTTTTTATAACAATATTTTTTAAACTACCAAGTTAGATAAGTAATATTTTAGCAAAGTTAAAAATATCTCCTTAATATTACTAGAAGAAAGCAAAATAATGTGATTCATGTAAAGTGTGTTTATATTTTCCTGTTAGAATTCAAAACTCGTACTTATCTTATCAAATTTATCCATTAATGATAATCAGGCAGATTATTCTTTAATATATTCCTAGCGAGCGAAAAAGAATATCAGGGACAGGTAAAAAATGCATAAAAAGACAAAGCGAATGTTCATTACGTTAACGAGCTCTCTGATATACTAATCAATAATACTGCCTTATGCATATATAAGGCTAGCACTGATAATTTTTGAGTTATCCGTTTCTCTAGGGATGCATGTAGGTCATTGTTTTCAGTAGATAAGAGTCAAAGTAAGTATGGAGCTGTAAGAAGATTTTGATTTTTTAATGCTGTTATATAATAGGGAGATCCATTGATAATCATTCGGTTATAAGAACAAAATCATTTTTAATGCAATATAGTTCACTTTCCTATGTGGTGATTACGCAATAACAGCTAAAATCGTTGCCTCGTTTGGATTCGCCGAAGATTGACGTCATACTCATCATTTCTGATTAAGGCCGTTGACGTAAAGTTCAGTCTTTGTAAATAGTGTCTTGTATATATTATAAATATTGTAATGTATTTTCACATATTATTGTAACATGAATTCATTTATCTGTATTGATATTTGTTATGAGTAAATTTTTATAATTATAGTATTTTTAATTGTGGCAACACAGCATCTTTTTAAATATGCAAATATCTGTAATATATGTATATGTTGTCTGCCTATATAAGAGTCAATGTGACAATAGAAGAGGTTCCGTTACATCGAAGGTGTTGATGTTTGTTTATATAACTTGTATGTATTTTCAGTATTTGAAGCTTTTGTAACGTTAATTCAGTTTGATATCCAGAGCTGTACTTAATTCATTATACTATCTTAAATAAATGTCTGTGTCTAGATCTAGTTCTTTTATTTAACTGCACCTTGTGAATCCCTTCTGAGCATGGTTTTATATATGATGTGATCCCTGTGGATACTTCTTTAAGAATCGTCGAGCCACAGCAGGGGTGTCCATATCTATGTTATTAAGCAGTTTTAAATTGTTCAGAAGGATGTCAACTGCCTTCTAAACAGCTCTGTGTGAATAGGTAGCCAAATGATATAGCGCTCCTTTTCAGTTTCGAAATTTGTGGGTTTGAATCAATTTCATGGAATGTGTAGCTGTAAAAAATCAGCTTTATGGAGGGAATCCCAGTCTAATAACCCCTCGTGTTGTAATAAAAAAATGGTGCAGCACTCCTTACCAAAGCTGTAACAAGAGCGTGGCAAAGGCAAAGGACATTTGCTACGGGCGCATCAATCTTAAGAGCGCCGCCCCATGAAGAAAAGGAATTCCAAAAGAAGACGATTTACCCCGAGAAAAAATGAGGAAAATACGAAAAATAATTTTTTAACAATAAAATCTAATGTGTTAAAAAATTATTTTTATGAATATTTTTTTATTTTTTAAATTGTTTCTAGAGACTTAACTTGTTATAGATCTTTATAAAATATTCACCAACCACCCCTAATATGCTATTATATATATTTTTGTATTGGTTTAAATTTTGAATTTACTAAAGTTATTAAAACTAAATTTATATTTAGAAATTCGCCACTTTTTATGAAAATTTAACGTCTAAATAAAAGCATTCCCCTCAAATAAACTATTCAGTTTATCAGCAAAATAATATCACCAAAGTGTTAAAAAATATTTTTAGTATTAATAAGGCAAAAATAGAAGAAAAAATTAAAAATTGATATACTAGGAACATTTTGAGTATTAACTTAATATTTTGAGTTCATTCTGAATATATGATATAGAAAAAACCCTATTTATATATAGAGGGTTTCATATTGAATGGGACAAAAAGAAAACATGATTGTGAACGTTGTAATTAATATATTTAGAAAATTAAAATTTACCTCAAAACTACATTTATTCAAGTTTCTACAGGTGTTCAATATGTGCCCGTCCGGTGACACGACAAATGTCTACACGGTAATTAAGCTCCTGCCACACTCGTGATAGCATATACCCTGTGATAGAGTTCAACGCTGCAGTTATCCTCTGCTTCAGTTCCTCTAAGTCCTGAAGAAGTGGACGCACAAACACCTTGTCTTTAATGAAACTCCAGAGAAAAAAATCACAGGGCGTTAGATCTGGTGATCTGGACGGCTAATTAATACATGTCAAATCCTGTGGCCCAGCTCGACCAATCCAGCGATGGCGTAGAAGTCAGTTCAGAAACTCACGTACTTTTTTATTCCAATGTGGGGGAGCACCATCTTGCTGAAAAATGATATCAGGAACAGCTTCCTCCAGCTGGGGGAGCAACCACTCAAAGAGCATGTCTTGGTAAATGTCCCCATTAATCGATTTTTCAGCAAAGAAAAATGGACAAAAAAAAATGTCTTTGCACAACAGTTACCGAGGAGGTTTTGGGATATTCGAAAACGCAGTAAGCTTTCTCCTGCATGGACGACATTTTGTTTAACAGCGCCTCTAGCGGCGAGTTCGTCATTCGATAATTTTTCCCTGTTGCCAAAAAAAATTGTATAATTGTAGTTTCATAATAAATTTGTTCCGGCTGAATAAATCCATTACGGCAGTCACACTACGTTATTATTTTTGTCCCATTCAATATGAAACACCCTGTATTTTCTCCCTATAATTAGTGGTAGGGGCGCAGACCAGTTTTTTTTTTTTTTTTTGCCACGGACGCTAAAGGATCTAGTTACGGCCCTGCTCCATACCAAACTATTATTTAAGCGTACATTTTAAACATTGTAAGATAAGTAAAAGCTAACAAATACTATAAAAGAGTCAAAATATCTCTAAAGTGAAACAAAAGGTTATGATTCTGATAATATGTGTTTATCAACTTCCTGTAATAATTTAAATCTCTGCTGCTGTACTTTAATCATTTTTTTTCTTTACAATCAAATTTATCCGCAAACGATAATCAGGGAGATTACTCCTCAGTATAGTCTTAGCGAGGGAAAAATAATTTCAGGGACAGGTAAAAAAAATACATAAAAAAGACAAAGCGAGTGTTCATTACGATAACGAGCTCTCTGATATACTAATCAATAATACTGAACTGCCTTATGCATATAAAAGGCTGGCATCGATAATTTTTGAGTTATCCGTTTCTCTAGAGATCCATATACGTCATTGTTTTCTGCAGATAAGACCCAAAGTATGCAGCTCTAAAAAGATTTTGACTTTTTTCTTTAATAGTGCTATAACACAGGGCGATCGATTGGTAACTAAATTTTATACTCTTTTCATTTGGTTCTAAGAACATGAATATTTTTAATATATTGCAGTTCATTTTTCATTATTATTAAATAATTCTAAATTGTTCAAAACAATGTTAACTTTTCTCCAAACTGCATTATGTGAATATATTTATTAAAATAATACCGCTTGTTGAATACTTTTCACTTTATGACAAAATATAACCTTTATTTATTTATGTCTGTAGTTTGATAACGACTTTTTTTGACTGGAATTTGTGTTCATGGAGATTTGCGTATATCCCCTATAAAATATTAACCTAAGTTGTCTGTCCACGAATTTATGAAGAGGTTGTACCTGGAATGGATAGAGGTATCCATATTATATTTTTGATGAGTTACGGTTAGCAAAATTCAAAGCGAGTTCGAAAGCGTTCGAAATCCACCCCTTTCTCCCTTTTCGAGTGTTTAATACCATTATTTCAAGCTCCGTTGTCAAGCAGAACATTCAATTTATCAATTTATCACATAATAAATAGGTAAAAGTAACAGATTTTTCTAACATTATGACGTCATTCTTTTAACCATCTCCTTTAATCATTTCTAATTTTAAATTATTTAAATATCGTCGGCATCATTTTCATACGTTTTATCACTGACCGTAGATATTATTTAAATAATTTCTTTTATATTTGTATTAAATAATAGATTAGGTATATATGTGTTAATTTTAAATTTAATCATCGATTATTTTTTGTTTCAATGAAAATTTTATCACCGGTATTAACAACAAATTCTTTTCATAAAAGTCTAGGAGTCGATTTCACTGACTAATAAATATCTAGAGTTTAAGGTATATACCTTTGAAAATTAAGAAATTTGTTCGTTTGTGTGTTTGTTTTTTATACATAACCACACGGTTTATAATCGATTCGCTAAATTTTGGACATCATCCATATATACCACCAAATAATCACTGTCAATATTAAAACCTCTGCTTTCCATCCTATCACGTAATATGACAAGATAAATTAAAGTTGGCTTATTATGAGTTAATTCTCAGCCAAAAAACAAACTATTTTTTACCTGCCTTATAGGATACTTTATAATTCTAGAAGATTAAAAATTTTACTGATCCCGTCATATGACGGACTATATGCTAGTTACTCATAAACATAGTTGAACAGGAATAATCTCATATCATCCTGTTAATCCATCATAACCTCTCGCATCCCCTATTGGCCTTTGGAACCAAACCTGCCTGAAGTGTATGACATCTAATACAACTTATGTATCCCTGAAGTGTATTAAGTCTAAAACTCTTAAAACCACTGATATTTCAGATTATTTCTTCAAGTAATTTTTTAAATATCGGAAAAAAAATGACTAGAATTCATAGTTTCCGGTCATTTTTGGTAATATTCTGTTTCTGTGGAGGGTGTAAGGGACAAATAGGATCTGGCTGGGATTTTTTCTTAAGGGAACATAATACCTTTCGAATTAAAAAATCTTTATTACAGTCATTTTTCAATCATCATAAAAAAATATTCTGCTGCTTTCAAAATAATTTTTTTACTAATTCTTTACTAACAATCTTAAAACAATTATATATGAAGTAGATTATATTTAGTACTAGCATAAAAATATATATCAAGTGATAAGATCAAAAAATTTTTGAATAATTAACTTTCAGTTTTAATAACTTAGATTATTATTTAATTTAATAAAATGTCTCCCAATACTCATTAATCTTAAAATATGCATCAATGCAACTCAATAGTCTCAGAATACTCATTGAGTACCCACATTGGAGTATTTGTGTATTTCATTTCTTTTAAGTAACGGCATAATCTTTTTCTCTATCTACGACCTCGGTAATCTTTCTATACCATTTCTCGTTATTTCACTTTGATTTTTTTTTTTTTTTTTGCTGAAATCAAATGCATTTCACAGTAATGGGATGACTTACAAAGTAGGCAATCGCACAGATATTCTAACTGTTATTTACGAGCACAAATTTCCACTGAGCGCTAGAAATTGTATAGAGCACACAGACAGGGTGCATAGTAAATTCCTTAAGCAGCCATTATCTGAGCACCTTTAGTTGTAGATACAAACTTCCAATTGATCAAATGCTTCGAATAAGTTTGGGTGCTTGTTAAAATTTAATGGCATTAATTCCACTTGGAGCAAAACAACGTGCTTCAAAAACGAGATAAAGCAGCCAGAAGTCAAATTGATAGAGTTGCACTGCATTAAAAAGTAATATATAGCGCAAGTATACAAGGAGAAAATTATGGAACTAGTAAAAATAACATATTAAATTATTAACTGAAAAAAAGTTGACAGCTAAATGCTTGGACAAAAAAACAATCGCATTTAAAAAACCAAAGTATTTCTCTAAAGGTGTGAAGTAAGCGCTTCCATGCTTACAGATGAGGAATTAAAAGGAAAAATACGATATTTCTTAAAATTATGACACTAAATAAACATATGTTTTACAGATATAATGACCTTGCACCTACTTCAAAAAGGGGCAGATTCACAAAGCAAAACGTGACGATGCTGCGTAAAGGGGGAGTAGCCAATCCACAAATGAGTAATAACATTGATGAGTAATAATTTTCTATTGAAGTAGGGTTTTAGATCTTAAAACTTTTTGTCAGTTTTCTGGTGCTGCAAATTCTGCCTTTTCTAATAAATAAACTTTTAACTAGGTTTTTTATTTTAATATTACAATAAAGGATTTGAAAATCCAATTCCTAAATTTCGGATTTTTATCCTTATCAGCCAACTTGCTTCATATAAGATTGGTTATTTGTTCCTTTTTCCGGAATCGGCTAAAAATTTAATTACAATATTTAGATGTTGAGATAGGGTTACACGTTCCTTTTATATAGGAAGAAGGGTTTTAGAATTTATTTTGCAGTTAAATACAATGCATAGCTACTTCACTATGAATACCGACCTACGTTTATTATTAGAGAACACTCACTCTTTTATCCATTGGAGAAGTTCCAAATTGATTACAACTTCAAATTACTGTAAACAGAAAAAAATCGTTAAATGTTCACAAAATTTGAACTTAAACAACGCGGACAATTTTTTTCACAGATAAATGCATTTTTTTTTCCTTTTATAAGATGAATTTTAAATTTTCATTAAATATAATAATAGGAAACTGGAGAACGAAAAAAAATTTTGATTTTATAACTGAGGCAAAATTGAATTTTTTTTATTTAAAGATAGCATAAAAGAAATTCTTATCTTATTTTAAGCATTTTTATTAGAATCAGATATAAGACTTAGAATGTATGCATGGTATTAAAAAAGGAATAATTAGATAATGTTAAAAATTCAATAACACTGAAAAAACGCATAGATCATTATTTTTGGACCAAACACTTTCGATGTCATCATCATCACTTATCTTTCTCTTCAGAGGTATATAAGGTCTTCAATTTAGTTTTCCTTCGCCTCCTGACCTTAGCAGCTATTTTTTCTTCCGAAGTTACCCATCCAACCTCTTGTCTCTTTTTTCATCATTCATTAATCTAGATCGACCAATTTGTCCAAAAACCACGGGTACCGAAACTTGGAAGTTGCATGGAAATTAAAAAAGGAATAATTACATAATGTTTAAAAAATTCAATAACACTGAAAAAATAGCATGAATCATTATTTTTGGCCTAAACACCATAGATGTCATCATCATCATCACTTCTTTTTCTGTTCAGAGGCATATAAGGTGTTCCATTTAGTTTTCCATCCCCTCTTAACCTTACCAGTTACTTTTTCTTCCGTCGAACTTACCCATCCAACCTCTTGTCTCTCCTTTTTCATCATTCGTTAATGTAAATCAACCACGTTGTCCATAAAACACGGGCACCGAAACTTGGAAGTTAACTATAGCCCCAAAAACAAAACTAAATTGCTTTCAAAATAAATGTTTAAGAATAATTATAAAAAACTTTTGTCCACATACAATAATGAATGCAGAGTTTATGTAGAAAACCATTTCAAAAAGCATAGACCGTAAGATATATGCTATATTTTAACAACATAAGAAGGTTAAAGCTGCGGTTAACTGAAAACCGCGCAATCAATGGGAATCAAACCAGTAGAACTATGCACCGAAAGCCAGTGCCTGCCGATTCAGTCATCGTCCGACTCTATCATAATACACAAAATATTTATTAAAAATATATTTTATAATTACTTTGCGTATTCTCTTATAAGTTATAAATATACACTATTTTTAAGTGCAAATTTTATCCAACAGCTAAATCATTACAATAAATGAATAGATTTTACATAAAAAGTGGTAGAAAAATCTTGCACAAGATATTAATATTCAAACCACAAACTTATAATCACTATATTGACGGGTATATTACATTCTCTTTGTCAGTATATATGCCATTAAGTTAATAATGCGTATTTATATCAACCCGTCTTAATAATTCCAAAAGTCTATTCATCAAGCTTTTAATATCAAGCAAACAATAGATTTGACGTCATTCAGGCAGCATAATAATTGAAATTTTTTTTCACTTAGGTAATTGCATCTAAAATCAATAAACTACTTCTTCTTAAATATACAAAGAACTGTTCAAAAATATATTGTTTTTTATCCTCGTTATGAATATGTGATGTAATATGTATTGACACAACAAAAGATGAGCATTATAGATGTACATGTTGATCATTAGTTTTTATTTTTCTTTTAATAAACTAGATCATATTTCAAATCTAATGCAAATTAAAACTAATAGAAGTCATAACCAGAATATTAAACCTTAAAAGTTTATTTAATAAATTGTGTTGATATTTTATAATCATTTTAAGGCAATGGTATGTTAATAGCTTAAAAAAAAAACATTTATTTTATATTTATGCTTCATTTAACATTCCGTCTGGAAGGTTTCGAAGCTTGCGTAACTAGACACGCTGTACCTCACAGAAACATTTTTGTTTTATATTTGTTTTATATCTTTATATATGTATATATATATATATATATATATATATATATATATATATATATATATATATATATATATATATATATTATATATATATATATATGTATATATATATATATATATATATATATATATATATATATATATATATATATATATATATATATGTATATATATATATATATATATATATATATATATATATATATATATATATATATATATATATATATTATATATTACAAAAAAATTTTGGTATCCCTCTATTGTTAGTATTACTTCAAATGTTCTATTTTTATTTATATATCTTCGCTTTCTTTCTTTCGTCCCTTCTTCCTTTCATTTTAACTATTTTTTTTATTGTTTAGAAACATTCATTCAAACAACATAAAATGCTGTTTAGTGAAGCACATAATGAGGCAAATAATACAGTTGAAAATATAAAGTCATGGTTTTTCACAAAATAGTTAATATAATATAAAAATGGCAAGTTAACCAATTATACTTTAATTCTATTCTCAGATGAAGTTCAGTTTTCTGCTGTATATCTCTGGTACATCATTACTGCATGTTCCAAACGAAAATGTTTACAGCATTTTATACAGGAATATCGTATCAATCTACATTTCTTATTTGCTTGTGTAATCTACCCCACCAGTTCAAGTACCGAATCTCCATTCGAACACCGGTTGAGTTATGTGAATAGAATTGGTTGGGACGTTTGGTTTGGAGAGCTATGATCTACTTTTAGCAACACGAGGGCTAATGAGACCGGGACCTACTGCTTAAAGCCGATTCCGAACAGCTACAAATATCCCTGCCACAGTGGGATTCGAACCCACAAACTCCGGCTCCGAAGGCCAGTACCCTAACCATTCGGCCACCTTTCGGAGAATTGGTTGGCAGAGGGAAGGTGATGTATGGATGGAGTGCATGCTGTACAATCTCCAATAGCAAGAATCTCGTTTTTGTTCAAAGACACTACGATACGCTATTGGTCATACTTTTGAATGCCTTCCAATTTATCTATCTTATTATTTTAAAACTAGCATATAACCCGTCATATGACGGGATTAGTAAAAGTTTTAATTTTCCATAATAGTAAAGTACCCTATGAGGCAGGTAAAAAAAAATGGTTTGTTTTTTGGATGAGAATTATCTGGTACACGCTTAATAATTTGTTTACCTTCATACTTCTTTAAAGTCTTCCGATATTGTGAATGCATTTTACAATCCCATTGAATTCATTTAGTAAAACCGTGTGGTTATGTACTGAACACAAACGCATCAACGAACAAACTTCTTAATTTTCAAAGATATATAACTTAAACGCTAGACATTTATCTATTCTTATTATTTTAAAACTAGCATATAACCCGTCATATGACGGGATCAGTAAAATTTTTAATTTTCCAGAATTGTAAAGTACCCTATAAGGCAGGTAAAAAAAAATGGTTTGTTTTTTGGATGAGAATTATCTGGTACACGCTCAATAATTTGTTTATCTTTACTGACCGCATGTTAGTTGCCAACTTTAATTTATCTTGTCATATTAAGTGATAGGATGAACAGCAGAGGTTTTGACATTGATAGTGTTAATTTGGCGGTGTATATGAATGATGTCCAAAATTTAGTGAATCAATCGCAAATCGTGTGGTTATATATAAAAAACAAACACACAAACGGACAAAGTTCTTAATTTTCAAAGATATATAACTTAAACGCTAGACATTTATTATTCCATGAAATAGACTCCTAGACTTTTATAAAAAGAATTTGTTAATACCGGTGATAAAATTTTCGATGCAACAAAAAATAATCGATGACTAAATTTAAAATTATCGCATATGTACCTAATCTATTATTTTAGACAAATATAAGAAAATTATTTACTTAAAATGTAAGTTCAGTGATAAAACGTATGAAAATAATGCAGACGACATTTAAATAATTTAAAATAAAAAATGATTAGATGAGATAGTTAGAGGAATGACGTTATAATGCAGGAAAAAGTAACTTTTACCTAATTATTATGTGATAAATTGATGAATTTAATCGCCTGCTCTTAACCAGGTAAAATAGGGCTCAAAATAATGACATTAAACGATCGAAAAGGGGGAGAAGGGGGGATATCGCACGTATTTGAATTCGCTTTGAAAATTTGCTAAGCCAAAGTCATCAAGAATCCAATATTGGTGGCCCAATCCATTCCAGGCTCAACTGCTTCAAAAATTCGAGGACAGACAGACAGATAACTTAGGCTATTATTATATAGGGGATTTTTGAGAACGGCTGTTCTTTAGATAATATTTTCAATTTATAGTATTACAAACGGAACTGTAAAAAAACCATTTGCAGATTTCTAGGAAAAAAAATATTTGTTCTCGCAATCCTAATACAGTTCGTTTGGCAGCTGCGAAATATTTTTCTGCTTTCCATTTTTTCTTTATCTGTGTCTAATTTACGCTGGCCTAATGCTATATATCAGCACAGATGCCTGCGTGTCTTCCCTGAGAATCTAAAAGCTGTATTTTTTCTTTTTCTTCTCACTGGTCCTTCAATTTTGGGACAGTAAAACCCGCATTTACCACCGAGCATAATACCGGTTTCCAAAAAAACTACCCCATGCTTCAACCTAGAACCCGGACAAGGATATTTACGGTGTTTTTTTTTTCAGAAATGCAAAACACTCAATTAAGGTGAAGCTCCAGAAAACAGCCTATAATTTAATAGCAGAATCATATGGCGCGCTTAGTGGTTTTACTCTCGAAGTAGCGCCAATTTCGCTTAAATTAAATCTCCTCCGAATTTCAACTTTAAATTGCCATCCCAATTGTGTGCTACCAGTTTAATGATTGTTATTTTATACAAGCAATCTTGAGTTTCCATAGAATCCCTATTTTTTTGAGGGGGGTGCGTATTTGCTTAAAAACCATGATAAGCTGGGACCATCTAATGGTAGTTCTTTAGGAAAAATTTTTGAGCTCACCATGCATTTTCATGTTATTTTGTTTTTCGACTTGCTTATTACTGAAAACTCACCCTCTAACGAGCAACTTTCCCATCCAATAACTTCTACTACGTCTGTCTGTTTATTTTACCTTTTAAAGCCTATAGACAAAAAATCATATCTCTCAAATATATAGTCTCAAATATCATCGCAAGCAAATTTATAAGGAAATCTCACTAAAAAAAAGGAAAAAAAATCAGATCTCACGATCTCAAAAAAATAATTATGTGTCTCAACATGAACTATTTTTAAGAAGTCATTTTAAAGGGAATTTTAAGTTTATTTTACTTCTAGTACCTATGGATTTTATGGGAGTATTTTTCTTCTATAAAGAGGCTATAACGAGCAAATATCATTTGTTTTTAATTCAATCTGCTGCTACATATTTAGGATAAGCTATGGGATAAATGGAAAGAATTTTCTCTTTCTGACTTACAGATAATCACCGCTAATTGGTAAATTAACCGCATAATATAGTTTGAGAGACGCTTCTATAACATCTTCCAAACTGCATTCTGCACAATACTGTTGTTCCACGAAATATTATGAAATTAATCAAGGAAATAACCAAATATTATCTAATTTAAAATTTTAACATAATTTATATTACTAATTTAGAAGTAAAGAGACAGTAACCATGTATAGTCCCGGGTGCTATTTTTTGTTTAAAAAAATCATTTTGGCCACTGAAATTTTAGCGTATTTTGGAGATTTTTCCGCACTCGGAGGGCTAGATAATCCGTTGAATATACGTGCAAACATATCTAATTTAGTATGACAATATTAAATCATTTTAAGAATACCTAACCTAAGTACAGTAGAGTGCGAAAAGTCTGAATTAGACTCAATTAATTCCACCTTTAAAATTTGAAATCATTTCTTCTGCCATAGCCTCGGAGACGAATTTTAACGGAAGAAACAGAGCGGCCTACATTTCTCTGTTCGAGAACCCAGCTATGTAAATCGTCTTCTAATGCAGGCCATTGTATTTTTCCACGGCGATTGGATTGCTTTCTTCCCATATTTTTAATGTTTCCTTTTGCTTGCGCCAATTTCTTACAGCTTTCTCGTCGAATTTCTTGAACCCATCCACTCGGTGTTGTCAATCGGAGCTGTATATAGTGACTATAGATATTTTCCTTTACTCCAGGACACGATTTAAGATTGCACTACTTGCTACTACTTATTCGTTCTGCTTTATGGGTTGTATTTTTTTTCATGGTTTATTACCAATACGATAAGATGTTTTCTTGTCGTCTAGTGGGTCGTACTTTTGTTTGCATTTGATCATCGGCAGTTCGCGAAATGTGCTTTACTTCCCCCCCCCTCTTCCGATTTTGATGATTTGAGCAATGAACAACTAGCAGATAGTCCGCGGCTGAATAAATTTGCTTTTTAACCCTTTAGCGGACAATGGTTTCGCAGCGAAACCTTCTGTTAAACAATTTTTTTTCTCTAATTTTTGGAGAAATATGATTTTTTTTCGATTTTGATATTTAAAACTTACAATAAAAGGCAGTACTACATTTAATTTATTTTTTCTTTTGAAATATATGTATTTATATTTTCTGTACCCGGAAAGTTAGTAATGCAAGTGTTTTTCACGGATGACCCCCAAACAAAAGTAGGCATTTAAACAACATTTATAAACAGTTAAACTATTTATAAGTGTAATACTATTTATTTATTTTACTCTTTTAAGAACACTTATTTTTCTTCCAATATAATTAAAATTTTAAAAAGTATGTTCAAGCTGTATAAGGGGATGGGTTTGTCAGTAACCACCCCCTCAATTTCTCCTATGGTATCCATCTAAGGATTGCAAAGAAAAACTTTAATGCATTTTGCGTTTATAAGGTTCATAGTTAATATATATAAACTAATTTCATTAAATTCCAAAGAATTCATGTAGGTGACCTTTAAAGGGATTATACACAAATAGTCCGCGAACTATACATGCGAAATTACGATAATTTGTTAAAATAATTTAGATAGAAATCATGAAAACAAAAGCTTCTTGCTACTCAAATAGCTCTGAAAAAAGTAATTAGGATTAGTATAAAGGTTTTCGCTTTATAGTGACCCTCTTCATACTAATTTTGTCAAGTGGCGACGG
>CM063503.1:36584507-36639507 GCA_032207245.1 Pardosa pseudoannulata
TAATAAGGTATTTTTGGTAATACAAATTTTCTGCTTATCATCAAAAGCAATTTTGTATTTGGCTGAGGAAAGTTGCATCGGGCCTCCGAGGTACGGTGCAACTTTAAAGATGAAATACAAATATACAAATATTAAAGATGAAATACAAATAAGTTATTTAGGTTTTTAACTTATGTCTGTCTTATGTTTGAGCTTTCAAAATGCTAATATAAAAAGGTTTACAGTCCAAATTACGTTTAAAAATTAATATTTCAAATAATCCATAATGTATTTAAATCTTTTAATAAGGATTTTTTGGTAATAAAAAATTTCTCTTTATCATCAAAAGCAATTTTTTGGTATCTAGCTGAGGAAAGTTGCATCGGGCCTCCGAGGTACGGTGCAACTTTAAATATGAAATACAAATATATAAATATTAAAGATGAAATACAAATATATAAATATTAAAGATGAAGTACAAATATATAAATATTAAAGATGAAATACAAATAAGTTATTTAAGTTTTTAACTTGTGTCTGTCTTATGTTTGTAGTTTCAAATTGCTAATATAAAAAGATTTACAGTCCAAAATACTTTTAAAAATTAATATTTCAATTAATCCAAAATATATTTTAATCTTTTGATAAGATATTTTTGGTAATACAAATTTTCTATTTATAATCAAATGAAATTTTTTTGGTATTTGGCTGAGAAAAGTTGCACCGAGCCTCCTAGACCCAATTCTTGTTCTCGTGTAACTACAGGTAGCGCGCGTCCTCGCAGATTAAAACGGTTAAAAATATTAAACTAGATTTAGAAGATTTTCTTCGCTTTTTACAGCTCTCTTAGTACCGAAATTCACTTGTATATGTATGAGATAACTCTACCCTGAGGTAATATTTTACGTTTCACAGTGTCATTACATAAGACAATTTTTCATTTAAAATTTAAACACTAATTTTTATCTTTTCAAGCAATTTAAACGAAACACAACGCATTAATTTCTACAAAGCAGTTATTATGCCTCGTAGGATGGTATTTTTCTAAAGAATGTATTTAAGCTTCGACAAAAAGAAAAGAAAATATCTGCACCAAAAATTTTAGCTTCTAACCTTCTTAGATAGAACATTTTCTTTTGTTTTTCAAATCTTTGTAAATGATCTGTCAGATAATTATCCATTGAACAAAATATTTCAGATAAATTAAAATAATTACAAAGATAAATTTTATTCGCGTCATTTCCTTTTCACTATGATTTATTGAAAGCACCTTTTTAAGCTATTGTTTGACTGGTATTGGAGAGGAATTTATTGAATTTAGTTAATATCTTATCCGATTCTCCAGAGAGTGCATGATTTTTACATGTACTCAAGAAGTCGAAAAAAAAAAGAATTTTATGTTCTCATGATATTAAGCCATCTATTTTCATTGAAAAAACATAGATAAAAAGATTAAATATGACATGAGTTTCAAGTATATGTAATAAAAAAAGATTTCCTTTTTGCATATAAAGGATTACTTAATTTGGTAGTACATCTTATGTTAAGGAAAAAAAATGTTTGCTGTGTTAGCATAACGATGTTGAGTCATTGCTCTTTTAAGTCAGGGCCAAAGTATATTCCTGGTGGTAAAAAAGGATGTCTCCCAATGAGAATTGAACACTCTTTCCCTTGCATTATTTCTAAATTAGTAAAAGAAACATATGAATAATAAATGAAATTAATATATTGGTACAGATCATTTATTAATATGGAGAATTTCTCCAATGGGAATTGTATGAGAACATATGGGAAGTAACTGCAAAATAAAACCAATTAAGATGTCTCATACCTCCTAAAGGAAATTGGTGCTGCTAAGTGTGATTCTGTTTTGACCTGTTCTGACAACTAAAATTGATACAATGGTGGAGATGATTTATTTGCATACTAATGTGGGAAGTAATACCAATAAGAAGTACATGAAACAATATGGGAAGTAACTCCAACAGAATAAAAATTAATTATATTTTGAGATGTCTCATACCTTCAAAAGGAAATTGGTGCATGATGAAAATGCGTCTGTTTTGATCTGTTTTGACAATTGAAATTAATACATTTGTGCAGATGATTTAATTTCCTACTAATAAGAGAAGCAACACCAATAAGATATGTATGAGACTATATGGGTACTAACTACAACAGAATAAATAAAAAGTAATCGTAATTTGAATTGTCCTATACCTTCTAAACGGAATTGGTCGATGCTGAAAATGCGTCTGTTTTGACATGTTTCTACAATTGAAATTAATACATTTGTGCAAATGATTTAATTGCATACAAATAAGGGAGGCAACACTAATAAGATGCGTATGAGACTATATGGGAAGTAACTACAACAGAATAAAAAGTAATCACAATTTGAAATGTCTCATACCTTCTAAAGGAAATAGGTGCATGCTGAAAATGCGTCTGTTTTGACCTGTTTTGACAACTGAAATTAATACATTAGTGCAGATTATTTAATTACATAATAATAAGGGAAGCAACAACAATAAAATGTGTATGAGACTATATGGGAAGTAACTACAACAAAATAAAAAGTAATCATAATTTGAATTTTATCATACTTTCTAAAAGAAATCGGTGCATGCTGAAAATGCATCTGTTTTGACCTGTTTCTACAATTGAAATTAATACATTAGTACAGATGATTTAATTGCATACAAATATGGGAAGGAACATCAATAAGAAGTATAAGGGAAGAAGACTATATGGGAAGTAACTACAACAGAATAAAAAGTAATCATAATTTAATTTGTCTCATACCTTCAAAAGAAAATTAGTGCATGCTGAAAATGCGACTGTTTTGACACGTTTTGACAACTGAAATTAATACATTAATACAGAGGATTTAATTGCATAATAATATGGGAAGAACACCATCAATAAGAAGTGTATGAGACTGTATGAAAAGCAACTCCAAGAGAATAAAAACTAAACAAACTAAAGAAATACAGAATGCTGAAAGTGTGACAGTTTTCCCAAGCTTTGACAAATGAAATTAATATACTGATACAGATGTATTTGAATGAAAATAAAACATGGCGAAAGTAACTTCAACAAAATATTATCACTTATGTATTGCTTCTTTTGATAAGCTAGACTAATGGCTTGGAGTAAAAACAATTACTTTGTTTAGACATTGTTTAAATAAGCATTCTTAAATTTAAGATAGTAACATTATTTATAATCCAAACGATCATATTAATTACAGCCTTCTATTAGCATAAGCAAGAATAGTTAAAATCGCAAAACTAAAAGGCAAGCAGATCATATCTCAATGGCTTTTATCACATACAAGTGTAAAATCTAGTACCTTCCTTATAATAGCTTCTGTGATAATTAATTTTCAAAATGTATTCTTTGTGTCTTATCTCTTGAGAAACCAAAGCACCATAGCTTAATTTGAATTCCGGACGAAAATGTTCAATATCGGGGACTAAATATAGGATATTGATAAAGGGAGAGTTTCAGGCGATAGAGATGATGATATATTGATTACTTAGCTAAAAATCTTGTAACATTAATGAGCTCTCTTATTATCCATAACTCAAGTTAAAAGATTCTTTCCATTGCAGATAACATATTGCTTTGTGAACAAAATTTATTGTTCGTGTATATTTTGTTTGCACCTGATTAAGATGCATACGTGTGAACGTAAATAAACACACGAGGGATAACTCCTTTATATAGTTTATGAATTGGGACAGAGATAAAAGATAAATATGAATGATTGAATGTGTCCATTTAAATGACATCTTGGGGGAATTTTTAGCAATAATCATTCAGCTTCACTTCAAGGAATTTGGATATAATTTTAAAAGAGAAAGAATATCGAAATTAGGATTTAGATAAAAAACTGCTAGAAAGTTATCATTTATCACCAGCCTACTTTCATTTTTCAGGGTATATATTATATACCTACATATAAACAGATATACACAAACACATATAAATGCACACACACACACACACACACACATATATATATATATATATATATATATATATATATATATATATATATATATATATATATAGTATATATATATATATATATATATATGAGATAAACAGGATATCCGCGTTGTTCATTAAGACAGGCTGTGCCATGTAAATTAGTTTTATGGTCACGTCATCCCAGTTCCCAAACAATAGCTCTGGAGATGGCCTAAGATATATACATACACATACACACACGTACACACACACTGACACGCACACACACACAGATTCGAATATCGATATCTCAAAATTTTTCGAAGTCCCAAACAATGCGCATGTACTTCAGTAAAATATATTCTCACTATATATATATATATATGTATATATATATATATATATATATATATATATATATATATATATATATATATATGTATATACGTATATATATATATGTATATATATATGTATATACGTATATATGTATATATGTATATATATATGTATATATATATATCCTTATATATACATATATACATATATATGTATGCATATACATATATATATACATAAATATATATATATACATAAATATATATATATATATATATATATATATATATATATATATATATATATATATATATATATATATATATATATATATATATATATATATGAGGCCCCCGGTTTCGCCATACCACCATTGTTTAAGTCATGGAGCTCGCATCACATAAAAATACTCAGTTCCTGAGATCAAAAAATTTTAGCTTTTATTTGTTTTCAGTGATATTCAGTGCCCTGACCTCAGAAACTTACATTACCATCAGGAATTTGTTGGCAGTACAGAGGGATTAGCCGATGAGAGGTAAGTAGTATGTCTAGGACAAGATGCACAGACAGACACATGCATTTTTATCTTTTATAAACATATTGCAAAATGAGCAGTATGTACCGTTGGCATCCTTTGTGTCGCCTAAAATTTACCTAAATATGGAAAACTGCTTATCTGTAAATTATAAGAAAACTATTTATAATTTTGGGAAATAATAAAGCCTTAGTTAACTCTAAATTATTAAGAATAATTTTTAAAAAATATTATTTCGCCCCGAAATATTCGTATGCTGCATGCACAGATAAATTTGGATCTATTATATTATTAATGTAAATAAGAAAATTAACAGCTAGATTCATATATTTCCCTATGAATAAATACGTTTCACAAACAAATAAATTCTTCAAATAAAGGCAGTGATTGAATGCAGAGGAATGGGTAGAGGGCTTTTATATGCAAGAATTCTCTCATTCGTACATAAGTACAGAATAGTATACTAATAATACTTATTGAAATATACAATGATTACTGTTTCTGATACATTTAGAAGATGAGAAAAATTGTATTGACGACAAAGTGTAGCACAAGTTAGTTGGATTTTTTTTAACAACAATAAAAATATAAAAAAAAACTGTTTATCCATTCCTATTGATTACGGCTTATCTAGAAATAATGGTTGACTTGGGTTATAAAGTGAAACAAAGAGTGTCCTCCTTTCCTTTAGCATTATTTCTACTTCAATTCAGGATAGAAATCATCGATATTAAAATATTGAATATCGATAAGGTAAGATTCTGACTATTAGCTGTTATAAAAGACTAATCAATTCAATGAATGTTTTATAAATTATTATTTTCACTTTTGCGCTTGTTTTTATCCCATGTAAATATTATTTTGAATACAAAAGGTTCAAAATTTTCTTGAATATTACAATGTGTTTGAACTAAAATATATTAAAAAGACTAATTATGCTTAGAGCAAAGACGAATTTTCTGCTATAGAAAAAAGTTTAAAGTGCCACATATACAACATTGAAAAATAAAAACAACATTTGTGAAATCTCACAAAATTTCTTCAATGCGGTGTAGTGGAAAATTAAGTCAAAAAACTCGTATAAGCTAAAAAAATAATGTTACAGATCACCTTCTTTTAACTTGACTGGAGATTTTTATTTAATTATTATATTTCCATAACATTTTTCAGAAAATTTTACAATATCGCTCATAGTTATGAAATAAGTGTAAACATAGCCACTTAGTTCAGTCGACGAGTGCATGATTTCATAATCTAGGTATTGAGTTGGATGCTCTAACCTGCCAAAGACTTTTGTATTTACTAACAGTGAATACGGCATCTAAAAGAGGTCCATCGTCACAATGTCCTCAAATCCAAACAAACCTCTGTATATGAAGAAACAAGTCTGGGGGAGGAGGTCTTATGCGTAGTCCTTGCTTCTTAATTACGAGGACCCCATTCAAGCTAAAAGTCTTTCTTTCACCCAAGCGGCGGTGTTATTCAAAACAAAAGACGCAGGCTCTCCGCTTTAAATCGACTTGCATCTGGGTCCAGAACTTGTTTCATCTAAGTAGCATTAGAAGTCCCAACTACAACAAATAATAATTATGAGAAGGTAAAACCTTTGTGGCGCACGATATTTCATACTATAACAACTAATATGTTAAAAAAAAACTTTTTGCAAACTCTTCGCATAATTTTATGTACAAATTAATAATTTATAAGAGTTATTTTACATGTAGCAAAGTTTGGAATTAATTTTTATCTTATAATAACTTGTCTGTAAAATTATGAACTTAAACTTCTTTACGTAGTAACTTTCTTTCAATCTAAGGGTTTCATTTGGAGTGCTATGGTCTACTTTTTGTAACACGAGGGCTAATGAGACCGGGACCTACAGCTTAAAGCCGATTCCGAATGGCTACGAATATCCATGCCACAGTGGGATTAGAACCCACGAATTCCGGTACCGAAAGCCAGCACCCTAACCAATCGGGCATCTTCAATCTAAGGGATAGCGTAAATTTTAAGACTATAACAATTCATTTTGAACTCTATGCTAATTTGAAAAGTGATTACTCATAACACAGATATGTCAAAACACTGACTTTAGACGAATTTGAATGTTTTTAGAAGGATTGGAGTTTAATGCAAAACAATAGTTGTCAATGTTTTATATAATCGTAAAAATTAATACTATGCCTAAAACGACCGTGGAGATCAAAAGGATCAGAAGGAGATTTAAGTCAGATGATTTTTAAATAAAATTTTTTCCCACTGCTTTCTTTAATTTCCATAAGCTGTCGCCAATGTGTTCGTCCCCAGTTAAATTAAGATTGTTGTTCCTTTGGTAGAATTGTATGCTCATATTTCGCTAGTTTATGCAAACTACAACACTTTATAGTCAACACAATGGGGTCCTCTCAGTACAGTAGGAACGAAAACAATGGGGTCATTCAGTGAAACGATATTGCAAGACCTGTTATGAAAATTTCTATTGACAATATATCGATTCAGTTTAAAAAGAGAAAATTTGTCCTTGTTGAAGAAATTGTGCATTAAACAATGGAGTCTTTTAAGTATTCAGTGAAACAATATTGTGAAATCATTTAAGGAAATTCTATTGACAATAAATCGAATCAATTTAAAAACGACAAATTTGTCTTTGCTTCCGGGTTAGAGTAACCTTTTGGATAAAATTCTCAGTTGGGATTTACAGGGGATGAAATCAAAATAATCAATAAATAGTTCTTGTTATGTAGGGATAAAACGGACATCCGGCGGCTATCCGGTATCCGACATATTCGGCTTATTTTAAATATCGAGAATAATATTCAGATATCTGCAGAAAATTTTCCTATCTTACACGGATATCTGCCGATGAAATTTAGACAACAAACTTTCTTCAGTTTTATTATTAACAACAACTAAGGCATTAATGCGAACAAATTTAATGTAGAGCTAATGATATTGAAATTAAAATTCCTCTCCTTCCCCATCACCAAAACTCCTTTGAACCCGACAGTATTTCAACTGAGGAAAGAGAAACAGGCGGGGTATTTTTTCAGCCCAACAGGACGGGCAGGTCGCAGTGGCTATGAATTATTAAAGGGATACATGACTTGCGACGCCGCATTCGGTTTCTAAGAGTTCGGAAATCATAAATCCTAAGACACGGTAAACATCCTTTATTTTTTCATGACGCACTTGTTCGTTGCCAGTTTGCAATTTTCACACCGTTGAGGAAAAGTGGAATTCCCGCCGACAACTGTCTTCCTCTTTCTGGGATACGTAATACTAAACAAGGGGAATAAAAAGGGTTGGTTGAAAGTTTGCTGAAAAGGATGGTTTCTGTCGTTCGATATGTAGGTGTCCTTTTATGCTAATTTGCCGAGATTTATTCAGGACCGTTACTTAGGATTAGGCGTATCCGTACGGACATGTCAGATGCTTTTTCAAGGTTCGCGAAAGGCACTATTTTACTTTATTTCAGTGTCTCCAGACAGGAATTACATTCACGCGTCATGGGTGGTTATGGGTTGACTTACAGGTATTTATAAAATGTCTGAAGTAAACCTATCTTTAAAATAATAATAAAAAAAAGCACTCCAGTTATGAGTATGTAATTAAACTATGTAATGTTTAAAGTTTGATATCATCATATCAGTAGAAATAGAAATACAAATAACAAAATTACTTTAGTGTTTAAAAATTATCTTTTTTCTGTAAAAAAAGCTCTTTAGTTATGAGTATGTAAAAAACTATTCAATGTTTAAAGTTTATATCATCACATCAGTAGGAATAGAAATACAAACAACCAAATTACTTTAATGTTTAAAATTATCTTTTTTATTAAAAAAAGGAAAAAAAATATCTTTAGTTATGAGTACGTAATAAACTATTTAACGTTTAAAGTTTGATATCATCATATCAGTAGAAATAGAAATACAAATAACAAAATTACTTTAGTGTTTAAAATTATCTTTTTTCTGTAAAAAACGCTCTTTAGTTATGAGTATGTAATAAACTATTCAATGTTTAAAGTTTATATCATCACATCAGTAGGAATAGAAATACAAACAACCAAATTACTTTAATGCTTAAAATTATCTTTTTTCTTAAAAATAAAGCTGTTTAGTTATGAGTATGCAATAAACTATTTAATGTTTAAAGTTTAATATTATCATATCAGTAGAAATAGAAATACAAACAACCAAATTACTTTGATGTTTAAAATTAACTTTCTTCTTTAAAAAAATCTATTTAGTTATGAGTATATAATAAACTATTTAATGTTTAAAGTTTGATATCATTATATCAGTAGAAATAGAAATACAAATAACAAAATAACTTTAGTGTTTAAAAATTATCTTTTTTCTATAAAAAAAGCTCTTTAGTTATGAGTATGTAATAAACTATTCAATGTTTAAAGTTTATATCATCACATCAGTAGGAATAAAAATACAAACAACCAAATTACTTTAATGTTTAAAATTATCTTTTTTATTAAAAAAAGAAAAAAAGCTCTTTAGTTATGAGTATGCAATAAACTATTTAATGTTTAAAGTTTGATATTATCATATCAGTAGAAATAGAAATACAAACAACCAAATTACTTTGATATTTAAAATTATCTTTCATCTTTAAAAAAATCTATTTAGTTATGAGTATGTAATAAACTATTTAATGTTTAAAGTTTGATATTATCATATCAGTAGAAATAGAAATACAAACAACCAAATTACTTTGATGTTTAAAATTATCTTTCTTCTTTTAAAAAAATCTATTTAGTTATGAGTATGTAATAAACTGTTTAATGTTTAAAGTTTGATATTATCATATCAGTAGAAATAGAAATACAAACAACCAAATTACTTTGATGTTTAAAATTATCTTTCTTCTTTAAAAAAATCTATTTAGTTATGAGTATGTAATAAACTATTTAATGTTTAAAGTTTATATCATCACATCAGTAGAAATAGAAATACAAACAACCAAATTAATTTAATGTTTAAAATTATCTTTTTTCTTAAAAAAAGAGAAAAAAAGCTCTTTAGTTATGAGTATGTAATAAACTATTTAACGTTTAAAGTTTATATCATCACATCAGTAGGAATAGAAATACAAACAACCAAATTACTTTAATGTTTAAAATTATCTTTTTTCTTAAAATAAAAGCTCTTTAGTTATGGGTATGCAATAAACTATTTAATGTTTAAAGTTTGATATTATCATATCAGTAGAAATAGAAATACAAACAACCAAATTACTTTGATGTTTAAAATTAACTTTCTTCTTTAAAAAAATCTATTTAGTTATGAATATGTAATAAACTATTTAATGTTTAAAGTTTGATATCATCATATCAGTAGGAATAGAAATACAAATAATCATATGTTTACTTAATGTTTAAAATTATCTTTTCTCTTTAAAAAAATATCTTTAGTTATGCGTATGTAATAAACTATTTAATGTTTAAAGTTCGATATCACATATCAGTAGGAATAGAAATACAAATAACCAGATTACTTTAATTTTTAAAATTATATTTTCTCTTTAAAAAAAAGCTCTTTAGATATTAGTATGTAATAAACTATTCAATGTTTAAAGTTTGATATCATCCTATCAGTAGGAATGGAAATACAAATAATCAGATGTTTATTTAATGTTTAAAATTATCTTTTCTCTTTAAAAAAAAAAGCTCTTTAGTTATGAGTATGTAATAAACTATTTAATATTTAAAGTTTGATATCATCATATCAGTAGAAATATAAATACAAATAACCAGATTACTTTAATATTTAAAATTATGTTTTCTCTTTAAAAAAAAGCTCTTATTTAGTTATGAGTATGTAATAAACTATCGAAATAGCGAATAGTAAGTTTTAAAACATGAGGTAAAAATATATCTTGTTTAGATCCAGTTTTCAAACATCTACTGCTAATCTGTAATTATTGCATGAGACGGTGAATACAATAAGCAGAGTAAATAAATGGAAAAAACATGCATGATTCAGATAGGGTTAGAGCAAAAACCACTGTTCGCATTCAAGTAAAAACATAATTTGTTTGTATTTCCTTCATAGATAGCTTTATGATTTTACTTTTTAGAGATTTGATTTTAAAATATTTGTCCCGTTCTACTTGATTGCGGGCATTTACAAAAATGCCATCTACATGTTACAAAATTATTTTTCTTCCATTTGGGCTGATATTCGAAAATATAATTAACTATTTTTTTAATTACACTCCAGTCTATTTAAAATTTATAAAATAACGTGTAAAATATAATTTGTTTTAAATAGCATAAAAATGTAAGTAATCAAGTAAGAAAAAATCTATACCGGATATCCATATGCGACGGGACAAAGAGCTCCGGATATCCGATACCCAGTATCCAACGAAATCTCCATCTGTTTCTTCTTCAATCTTACACAAACATGTTGCAATTTTAACCAGTAAATTGTATATATGACTGATAAATTTTGATGAAATTTTTTTCTATTGTGATCTTGAGTTTAAATATTTTTAAGGATGATTTTAAGTGTCTGAAAAAGTATTAAGAAAAAAAAATCTACAAGTTTGAGGAATATGATATTATGTAATTAATGGACCAGTTTTTTTAAAAAAAGAAACAAGAGACATTTTCAGCAATCTCAGAAATTTGTAGATTCTCTGTTATCAAAAGAAACTTCCAATGGGAGTACAATAAGGATAAAGAAAAGAAAACTTTAAAATTTTTAGCAAAGATACAACTACCATACCCTGACTAATAATTCTAATGAATACAAAATACTCTTAATATTTAAAGATATAAACCCAAAAATATGTGTTTCTTGATCCGTATGTATAGAAATATATACTATATAATAGCTTAGAATATATACTATATAATACTATATAAATATACTATATAATAGTAATAAGTATATAAAACAGCTAATAAACCCCCAAAACTCCTAAAAAGTGTAAATTCTTACAATTCTACTAAGCATGGTATACATGTGTTCAATCTAATGCTCAATCTAAGTCGATTGTTCAGATTGCCCTGATAGCTCAGTCGGCAAAGGCAACGATCTCGCAACTGAAAGGCTGCGGATTCGGAACCCGAGACAGCCTAAGATTCACAGTGTTCATTGAATGTGACTAGGGCACGTAAAATAGGTTCCTGTTCACTATGTTCTCCAAGTTCTCAATCAATACCTCTGGGGATGGCAGGACAAGTCTTATAGGTCTTCTGCTTGGTCCCTGCTTCAAAATTGCGAGGACTTACTTGAGCGAAGTCGTTCTTTCACTGTAATGGTGCTCATTAAACCCCCAAAACTCCTAGAAAGTGTAAATTCTTACAATTCTACTAAGCATGGTATACATGTGCTCAATCTAATGCTCAATCTAAGGCGATTGCTCAGATTGCCATGATAGCTCAGTCGGCAAAGGCACCGATCTCGTAACTGAAAGGTTGAGAGTTCGGAACCCGAGCCAGCCTAAGATCCGCCATGTTCATTAAACGTGACTGGGGCACGTCTAATAGGTTCATGGTCATAATGTCCTCCAAGTTCTCAATCAATACCTCTGGGGGTGGCAGGCCAAGTCTTATAGGTCTTCTGCTTGGTCCCTGCTTCAAAATTGCGAGGACTTACTTGAGCGAAGTCGTTCTTTCACTGTAATGGTGCTCATTAAGGCGCATCCCTTGACATTAATACGAGTTCCTGCAGGCTCAATCGTGCTTGGTTTGTCCAAGTGGCATGAGAAACAATAACAACACCAACGATTGCTCATCGACTTCAAGAAAATTGCCAGGTTTAATTAATTATGCTGTTCTAGATATTTCAGCTATACATTCCTTGAGTTTATTATAATCACACAATCCATCCAGAATTAATCGAATATCCTTTTTTCTAAATTGTATAAACAGATTGGATTGTCATATTTTTTCAAAGAAGTGACTTGCATTCTTTTCTAGCTCTGTAAACCAAAAATAAGTCTTTCTTGAACCATATGTGTAGAAGTATATAATGCATAATAGTAATAAGCATGAAATGTAGCTTATATAACCCATTAAAACTCCCAGAAAGTGTAAATTTTTACAATTCCTCTAAGGATGGTATAAATGTGCTCAATTTTATAAATCGATTTGATTGCAGAGCGACGTAGTTCGACTTCTAGAAGATTGCCAGTTTGCATCCATTATACTGTTCTATATATTTGAGCTTTAAATTTCTCGATTTTATTATAATCACATAATCCATCCAGAATTAATCGAATATCCTTTTTTCTAAATTGTATAAACAGATTGGATTGTCATATTTTTTCAAAGAAGCGACTTGCATGCTTTTCTAGCTCTGTTAATATTTAAAGATGTAAATCAAAAATAAGTCTTTCTTGATCCATATGCAATATATAATAGTAATAATCTTGAAATGTAGCTAATGACCCATTAGACTCCCAGAAAGTGTAAAATTTTAAAATTCCTCTAAGGATGGTATAAATGTGCTCAATTTTATAAATCGATTTGATTGCAGAGCGACGTAGTTCGACTTCTAGAAGATTGCCAGTTTGCATCCATTATACTGTTCTATATATTTGAGCTTTAAATTTCTCGATTTTATTATAATCCCATAATCCTTCTCCAATTTATCAGATATCTTTTTTCCTAAATTCTATCAACAGAATGGGATTGTCATATTTTCTCAAAGAAGTAGCTAACATGCTTTTCTAGCTCTTCAAGAAATCTGTCGGGAATGCTTATCCTACCTAGTCAAAACATTTTGTCCCGCATGCCTTAAATCCTTTTAAAGTAAATATCAAAAATGGTATATCTGAAACTTATGAAAATAATATGTTAATCACTATAATGAGAAATAAAATGTTCGATGAAAACAAAATGCTCCATTTCTTAAATTAAGGTATTTTTCTTTAAGGAATAATAAAATAACTATTATAAATTTTCAAAATTTAAAACCATTTCACTGTGATAAACATGCAACATCTCTTACAAAGTTCATCATTTTAAAGATATATTGCTTTTGTTTCAAATTATAGATGCTTAAAAGCGAGATTGACTATGATGAATTTTCTAGCTTTTTAAAGGTACCATACCTCGAGATATAATCCTTTTATGGTAACTGCGATGTAAATCTGTATTCAGAAACTTTCATATTTACAAAAATGTGATGCATCTGTCTAAAAAGAAAATATTCTTACTTTATAAGCGAATAAAAACACCAATAGAATCTGAAAACTATCACCCAAAATCGGCCATTCCATAGAAACGAGTGTGACACATTGAACTACTTTTCATCACTTTTTCTATAAAGAATATCATATTTCAAATATAATATCATATTTAGAATATATATCAAATATAATATCAAATACAATATCATATTTCATATATAATATATTTAGAATATATATCAAATAGAATATCATATTTCAAATATTTTTTGTAAAGCAATTATAACACCTAAGGAAGGGTTTTTGCAAAAAATAAAGAATTTCCGTTTCTTTACATTTTTAAAAAATATAAATATGCTGTTACGGGAGTGACATTTATAACTGTCACACCCGTAACAGCACATTTATAATTTTTAAACACGTACAAAAAAAATGGAAATATTTTATTTGTGGCAAAAATTCTTCCTTAGGTGTTATAATTGCTTTCCCAAAAATATATATTTGAAACATTGTATTCTTTATAGAAAAAGTGATAAAAAGTAGTTCAATATGTCACACCCGATTCTATGAAATGGCCGAAATGTATTTTATTTCAAAATTAAGAAAAATGTTATAACAATTTAGAAAATAATGAAACGTAAATCCCAAAAGTTAAAATGAAGAAGTGAAGAAAATAAATCAGTATTTCTAGATACGATCCAGTTCTATCTCTAACATTGCTTTGTGTTCATTGACTTCCGTGTGTAGATGGGAACCTGTTTTAACCCTTTGTATTTCGACTAACCCGAATTGAAAATTATTTTCGTCATTTGTGTCTTCTTGGGCATTAAATTCATCTCAGAGTTCTGTGCACCTGCAAGTTTTGGGTTAGAAAATTATATTACTCTAATTTCGGGTAGGTACGATACATATTTTTCTAGTTTTTACAATACATAATACGTGTTTTTATTTAGAAAGAACTATATAAATAATATTATTTATTTAATAAAAAAGGGCTTTGGAAGCGGAACACCCGAAAATTGTTTAATATACCGATATAATAATATACAAAGTATATAATTATATTAATATATATTAAACCATTGCATGTCTGCATGTCATCTATGGTTTAGTTTCATTTGGAGTGCTACGGTCTACTATTTTGCTACACGAGGATTAACAAGGCCAGAACCTACTGTTTTAATCCGATCACGAACTTCTACTTACACCCATCCCAGTAGCGGAATTCGAACTCCCGAATTAAGGTACGGAAGAGCAATGCTCTACCATCCAGCCAATCTATGACCGATTGGTTAGGGTGTTGGCATGCGGTACCAGAGTTCATGAGTTCGAATCCCTCTGTGGCATGCATGTTCGTAGCCGTTCGGAATCGACTTTAAGCTGTAGGTACTAGTCCTATTAGCCCTCGTGTTACAAATAGTAGACCGTAGCACTCCAAATCAACTGCTCTACCACCCAGCCATCGTCTGGCGTATGTCACATATGATATATACATATAATTATTTACACGTTTGTGTAATTCATGTGATACACAATGAACTATACTTTACATGCAACTTTTATATATTTTATATCATTGGGTATTATATACGATATACAAGCCTATAAAGCATAAGATGTGCATATTATAAGTGTTTATACGGTAAACAAAGAGTTAAAGTATATTATTATAGCTCTTACCAAAATTGAGAGTATTCGTTGAGATCTCAATAAATGAGAAGTAATAGCAACTGTATCTACAGCTTTAATCTTTTTGGATTATACTTTCAAAAGCTACTAATAGTTCTACAAATTTGTTTGCAAAACTAATAGCTTTAGGTTTTAAATTCCATATGACTGCTATTGAGTTTAAACATGATTATAAGGATTTTATAAAAAAAATCAAGCAGTTTCCCGTTTCATATAAAGTCGTGCAAAAAAATAATATTCAACAAAATGTTAGTTCATTCTGTGCTAATACAAAATATGTCGGAAAAATATTAAGGATTTCAAGAGTTAATCAAAAATTCAATAATGATATACAATAAGGTGGAACATATAAATTTTCAGTAATTTTAATCTCTCTTTTTTTCTTTTAATTTTTCAGCATTGAACACTGTAAATGATTATTAAGATAAATTATATTTTCCTTATTACTTCCACAGATAAAAGGAGATGACAAAGAAAGTTTTATTATAGCAACTTGAAATTTATTCCACACAATTTACATAGCACACTGGTGTTCAAAACTTAAGCAACAAGTGGTTTTTTTTCCATAATTTCAAGAGAAATCATCTGAGAGACATGAAATTCAGAAATGAGGGAGAGTATTGTATACGTAAAGAATGACGAAAGAATCGGAGCTGAAAATGGAATACAATGCATACGGTATGGAATCAAACAAAAACAAGATTTATTGAACGCATAGTATCTTGACTCATGATTGTCTATCCAAGGGGAAACAACAAGCAGATGTTCCTTAATATGGGATATGCCCTCCCTTAACTGCAATTGTTGCTTCGCACCGTCTCCGTATACTCAGAACCAGCGGGCAAACATTAGTTGTTGTAGGAGTGCTCCTTCCGTTATCACCATCTGTTTGAGTTGTTGGGTGTTCTCCGGAGGATGTAAGCTTGCTGCAATGCGTCTCCCCAAAGCATCCCACAAATGTTCTATGGGATTTGAATTAGGGGAGTACGCTGGCCAATCCATTCGAGTGATATCTTCACGTTCTAGTACAAAATGTCGAAAAGCTCCAAGTCTCACACAATCTCACAAGAAGTATTAACAACAGAACTTCCTGGGCCAAACCCTCTAGTTCTGATGTTACTGGTGATTGTATTTGCATTAGATTAATGAAATTGAGTTGGCATGACATAAAAGAGTGGCCAAAAAAGCCCCGAGTAGCAAATTTCTTGGCTTCTTATACCTGGGGTTCAGTTACGGTCCCGCCAACCGTTTTCTGTCGAGTTACCTGAAAACTCCAGCTAAGGTTGCAGATAGTTAATTAGTCGAATTCTAATTCGTTGGCTGTTCTTTCTGGAATCTTCTCAAGGTAATGTTCCGGAATCATTACGATCAAGGCCTGTAGCCTATTCAAACCAAATGTCAAGTTTCCATACACTGCGTCGCTGCTCTATTGTAGTCTGGTCAAGCAGCTGGGACCCAGCTCGGCTGATTCCAGTCGTTAGTGTTCTGAACAAGTGGGTCTTCACACTAACAAAAAGAAAAACTATTTTAATTTGTTTTGTTTTTTTTGTTAGTTAATAAACTTTTTTTAGTTAATAAAATAGATATGTTACTGATTTTATACGAGAGTTTAAAAAAAAACTTGCAAAATACGATTCACTTGTAGATGCTTTAGAAATGGTATTTATCTTACCAGTTACAAACAATACTACTGACTGAGATAAAATAAGATAAACTTGTTTTATGAATGAATGTTTTAATTCAATCGAAACTTTCTTTTCCATTCATATTTGAGGTCACGAAGAGATACCGCTGGAGTGAGACTCCTTACATTATGATAAAATGGATTGGATTACGATTAAATGCGTTAATCTCATGCGTTTATCCGATAATTTTGTAAAGAAAACCATGCAAAATACGATTCACTTGTAGATGCTTTACAAATGGTATTCATCTTACCAGTTATTAACAATACTACTGAATGAGAGATTGAAAAAGTTAGATAAACTTGTTTTAGGAATGAATGTTTTAATTCAATCGAAACTTCCATTTTCACTCATATTTGAGGTTACGATGAGATACCGCTGGAATGCTACTCTTTACATTACGATAAAATGGATTGGATTACAATAAAATGCATTGATCTCATGCGTAGCCATCCCTGCTCTAATTTAAAAAAATGGTTAATTATAATATACACTTACGTACATGGGTCTTACCTTGTTTTTTTCACATTCTAGAAAGATATTTAATTTATGTAAAATCCGAAAGTTTGACGCTAAGTACCATTCAATACACAAATATGCTGAGTACTAGAGCGCTACCTTTCAATACAGTGTTTATAAATTTTAATCCTGTGCTGGAGTGTATGTTCACAGCCATTTCTGAATCGACTTTAAGCAGTAGCTCCCTGTCTTTTAGTCCCTCGTATGTAAAAAGGTAAATCTTAGCACTCTAAACTAGAAACTCAACTAGAAATAAATAAATATTGAAGTGTGCATGTAAATCGTTTCATAGGTATCGTCTCATAACTGCAGATACTAACACTGACGATGATAACATACAAATTTTAAAAAAGCCACAACAGTTTCTAAGCATTTCTAAAAACGAAAATGAATAGTCTCAGCTCTCTAGTTTGGCACAATATTTGACTATTTTAAATAAAATGCAATTAGGTCTATTGGATTTACTGCCCAAACTTATTTACATTCCAATAAATGAATTTAGCACACAGGACGATGTTGCACTTCAAACGATAAATGATTAGAATGGAGTATATATTTATATTCTATAAATAATGTCGTTATATTGTCAATCTATTATGTAGTTTTACTACGGAATTATGTAATTTTACTACGGAAAATAAATTATTATATAACCAGTTGAAGCGGTATGTGATAATTCATACATCGTGCTGTTATTAAAATCCAGGTATAAGATAAGTATTTTAAAAGAAAATAAGCCAGTGACATTTTGCTTTCGTTTATTACGCATAATTTACGAAAGATATTTAGGATTAAAATGTTTGCTTAACACTCGCAGATTTGCATAAAATTTGTTATATGTCTGGAGATTTAATATTTTGAAAAGAAACAAATCAGTTCTTCATGAATTAAACATGGATATTCTTATTTTCTTACTTAATAAAGATAGCTGTGAGCCCCTTAAATAAAATTTAAACGTAAAATAAGAATTTCTAAACTTTTCGTTAGTTTTAACGCTAAATTATAAAGTGCCCGAAAATTCTTATTAAACTATCTAAAGTTTTTCTTTTTTTTTCTTTTATCATTCTTCTGATTTGACTTTTGCATGAATTTTAAGTGATAACGCTTTCACAGTCTGTTTATATATATATATATATATATATATATATATATATATATATATATATATATATATATATATATATATATATATATATATATATATATATACATATATATATATATTATATATATATATATATATACATATATATATATATATATATATATATATATATATATATATATATATATATATATATATATATATATATATATATATATATATATAATGCCTAAAAGTAATGATTTTCTGTGCCAAAATTTATACACATATTTTTCAACAGTAGTAGGTTTATGGAACCTGGATTAAAATAGAAATGCTTTATTTGAAAATTATAATGTTTTTAGTACATTTGTATTTATATGCAAAATTTCTATTATTAATAGTTTTTAAATGTATTAGTAGATTATTAGTTTCTATATGCGAGAACGTACACTGAAGAGCCAAAAATATAGACACACCTGCCTAATATTGCGTAAGGCCCCCGCGAGCACGCAGAAGGGCCGTAATACGACGCGACATGGACTCGTCTAATGTCTGAAGTAGTGCTGGAGGTAACTGACACCATGAATCCTGTAGAGCTGTCCATAAAGTCCTAACAGTACGAAATGGAGGAGATTTGTTCTGAACAGCACGTTGCAAGGCATCCCAGATATGCTCAATAATGTTCATGACCGGGGATTTTGGTGGCCAGAGGAAGTGTTTAAAATCAGAATCGTGTTTCTGGATCCAATCTGTAGACATTCTGGACATTTGGAGTGTCTCATTGTCCTGCTAGAATTCTCCAAGCTTATCGGAATGTACAATGAACATAAATGATTACAGGTGATCAGACAGGATGCTTGCGTACGTGTTACCTGTGAGAGTCGTGTCTAGAAGTATCAGAGGTTCCATATCACTACAACTGCACGCGCCCCATACCATCACAGAGCTTCCACCAGCTCCAACATTCCGCTGTTGACATGCAAGGTTTATGGAATCATGAGGTTGTCTCCATACCTGCTCACGTCCATCCGCTCGATTCCGTTTGAAAAGAGACTCGTCAGACCATGCAACGTGTTTCCAGTTATCAACAGTTTCATGTCGGGTTTGATGGTCCAGGCGAGGCATTAAGCTTTGTGTCGTGCAGTCATCAGGGATACACGAGTAGGTCTTTAGCTTCCGAGACCCATATCCATGATGTTTTGTTGAATGGTTCGCAAGCTGACAATTGTTGCCAGCCTTGAAATATGCAGCAATTTGCGGAAGGGTTACATTCTGTCATTTAATAATTCTTCCCAGTCGACGCTGGTCCCTTTCTTGCTTGATCTTTTTCCATCCGCAAGGATGTCGGAGATTTGAAGTTTCTCCTGATTCCAGGTATTCACGGTACACTTGCGAAATGGTCGTAAGGGAAAATCCAAATTTCATCACTACCTCGGAGATTCTATGTCCCATCTCCTATGTGCCGATTGTAACACCACGTTGAAACTCACTTAAATCTTGATAAAGTGCATTTTAGCTGCAGTAACCGATCTAACAACTATGCCAGAAGCTTGTTGTCTTATATAGGCGCTGCCGACTGCAGCGTCATATTTTTTTCATTTGGTTCTTTATCTCTTTATTTGCATACCCATGTCCGTACCAGTTTTTTTACTCTTCAGTGTATCTCAAGATTGTTTACAAGAGGTACTAATAATATTTTTCTATTTAGCCTACAGAATTTTTTTATAAAGGAAATATCTATGATTACAGTTAGTTTGTAAATTATTTTGTTTCTGTCACATAAAATATAATTTATTAAAATTAATAATTTAAATTTAAATAAGTAGTATTTTAATTTGATTTAATTTAAATGAAAATTAAATTTTAATTTATATTCACGTTAATTTTAATTTATCTATGAAATTTAATAAATTATGTAATTTATTAATTTCGTTTTCAAAGCATCAAGTACTTTTAAAAGAACAAAAATATAAGAAAAACCTGGTTTTTTTTTCATAATATCTTTTTAAATACAACGTTTATAAACTTCATTTTTGGAATACGTATTGAAAAACCTTTCTTTTTTATTTACTGTTTTAGAAAGTTTTTGAATAATTAAAACATTAAAATTCATATTAGAATATAACATCATGTTTTTCGGTAAAATATAATATATTCTCTAGCACGCAGTATTACATGTGCAAAATTCGTTTACATTTAATTTATAGGCAATAATTGTATTTTTATAAAAACAATATTTATACTAAAAAAGAATGACATAAATTTATAGAACACTTTCCTGAAAACAGTGTTTTTTATATTTTACGCATGATTAGTACAAAATTGTATAAGCACATTTAAGCTAGAGAAAAAATAAAATTAATTTAATAGCATAAAATTATCCTTTGTGATCAACATAAGAAACCTTACATCGCTTAAGTAAAATAGCACATTTTTTTACTTTTAAAAAGTCGTTAAATTTTTTTATTTAAAGAATAAGTTATTTGTTTTATTTTAAAAGGAAATAATGTAAATATTTATTAAGGATTAAATGCTGTTTATATAAATATATCGGATGTAAGCGAAATAAGCCACACCTCATATTAATGGATCTACTTTTAAAATCTTGATATTAAACGTCTTTTACTATGAACTTTGTTTGCATTTAAAGTATTTAAAGTGTTTCAACTGCCTTTAAACCGCTGTCGAAGATCAATTTTCAGTAGTTTTATTATGCATTGAATGAACACATTTTTTTTATTAAATATAACAAAATTTCTCAGCCTTGGGAAAGTATTACAGAATTTGTAACAAATGATAAAGAAATTAAGGAAATATAATGGAAATTAAATACAACTTTTTAAAGCAAAAATTTAGAATATGTACTTGAGCATGCAATAGCAATTTTGTTTCAAAATTGAAAATAAAAAATATGCCTTACAAAGTATTTTCTAAAATATCAGTGTTAGCTTGAAACTAAAGTATATCACTATAGCATTCCTAAAAGGTTTTAAAAATAGATGGTTAATACACTAAAAAGAGTATCATACCATTGAAGTACTTAAAATTAATTAAAAATTATTCTTTGTCTCCAAATGGTATGAATTTAAATTCAAAGTTAAACTTTTAAAGGGTTTAACATATTAAAAAAATCATAAAAATTCAAGCAATGTAATCATGAAAATACCTTTCGAGAAAGCAGGCTTCAAAGATGTTTTACGACATATTTTCTATGAATTTTCTCATATGTTTTACTTTAAAATTTATTAAAAAGGGGATTACTTTCTCAAGAGTTTTTGTAATCGTAAAAAATATCCATACCTTCATATATATATATATATATATATATATATATATATATATATATATATATATATATATATATATATATATATATATATAATTCCGAAATTTGGATATTTTGAAACTTAATAATTGCGTAAACAATTATTAACTATTAACAATTATTAATAATTATTAAACAATGATTAACAATTATTAATTGACAATATGTTTTAAAGTATATACACCGAATATTATTAGAGTTTTATTATAGTAATAATATAGTAATTTTTATTATAGTACTATTATAAAAATATTTATTATAGTAATATTCATTATAGTAATATTATAGTAATATATATTATAATAATATTCATTATAGTAATATTATAGTAATATTTATTATAGTAATATTACTTATAGTAATATTAAATAGTTATAATATATCTAAAGTACTATGATTTTACATAAATTCTTATATGCATTTTAAATGTGAGGAGAATAACGAGTAAATATTTCCAGATAGGTATAAAATCTTAGTAGATTTTACACCCATTACAATTCAATTTTACTTTTGACAACAGCATGCTAGAATAATTCTAGATTTGAAATATGATTTTGTACGAAAAACAATCTATTTTTTACGTAGCTAATGAGTGTCTTCTGTATTTAAGTAGGATTGTATGTACTTTATTAAATCTTTATATCCCCATGTTCTAGATCTGTAATATACAAAAACGTTAATGTCATTTCGTAGGTGATTTTTAATAAATGGCAAGATTTTATTATTTATTGTTATACTACAACACTCCAAACAATACATCTTTATCGTAAAACTGATATTAAATGGCAATACTGATTTACATTTCATACCAAAGTTTTATTTATCACTTGATCCTTTTTGCACGATTATTTCTTATATACAAACTCTGCATTAATTAAACTTGAAAAGACCAGAGTTTTATAGAGGTACTTTTTTTCACAAAAATGAGCACAAGTTTATTATGGAAAGATAATTTTTTCATAGAAAGTTTACAACATTTATAAGAAATAGTATTTTATTTTATTATTTTAGGTACACATTTTTGACATTTTTTTATTTTCTATTTTTTATTTTTATTTTATTCTATTTATTATTTTTATTTATTATTTTTATTTTTTTAAACATTTTCATACATGAAATGGTGCGTATTAACATTGGTAAATAATTTTTAAATTAAAGTTATTGATAGTTAAAGATAGATTTTATATATAGATAGCTATAAAGATAGATTTAATATTTTCATCTGACACCTTTCTTCTCTTGTTTATAAGCACATCAATGGTACAAGCAGGCTTTGAGATACTTAAATTTTATTTTTTCTTTATGAAACATATTATTTTATCTTCAGTGACGCTACAAATTTCTCTACACAGTCTTTCTAGAATATAGGCCACAGATCCAATTTTTCTATATTTATGTACTAATTTTTAGGAACAAAAATAAATTTTTCCTCTTAACAAATCCATTTTTTAAAAACATTTACCGTCTTTAGACATTTAGATGACTAACTTATTATAATTTTGAGAAAATTTTTATTTAGATTTCATTTCAAGAGCTTTTAATTATAAAAAGGTAATTACATTAATTATTGCATTTGCCTGTCCAGTACATTGCATATGATATACATATGTAACACTTTATACGCTGGTGTATCACATGTGATACACCATAAACTAAATATTTTATATATAAACTTTGGTATATTGCATAACAATGAATTATATTCTATATGCTAGGTTCAATATATTTTATAGTTTATATCATTTTGTATCACATGTGATAAACCAGCGTATAAACCATTAAATGTGTATATCATATTTAATGTACAATTTAATTCACAGGACGGGCAAAGAGTTAAAGTATGTTAGTGTGTTTCAATTCTTTAAGTGCATATATAAAAATGCTTTTAAATTTTTAAAAAATTTAAAAGTATAATAAAGTAAGAAATTCATTATGTGTATACTAAATTTTGTGGAATTGGTTTCATTAAAATTTCAAATCTATTAAATTCTCAAAAAAAAAACTAATTTTTATATAGCGATAGGGAATAGTCTGGTTTGTGTGAGGTGAAAATTTTAATTATTTATCAGTCAGAATGGTGATGTATTCCTCGAAACTGGAACAAGTGCGAAATGGTGAAATTGGATTTCCCCTGTGTGTTGTGGTTTTAATCTACAATGGTTTCCGAATAATCATTATTTCATTGTGTATGAAATTAATAACACACATCATTGAAATATTTTAAAATGGGGTGATCAGCTTTTTTATTTATTTATTTCTAAAAACGGCCTAAGTTTGAATACAGCTGTAGATGCTTGCAGCTAACAGCTTGTGGTAGTAAGAACGTCATCTAGTATCATATTTCTTTGTTCTATGCTACAGAGCGGATGCATTGTTTTAATAGATAATAATATCCCGCCTTCTCCCTAACAACACATACGATACTGAAGGCAAAGGATATTCATTAAATCAAGTAGTGAACAAGCTCCGCAGTTGTAGATTCAATTGAAAACATATAAAACGATATAAGTAGGCAAATTGAAATTTTAGACCTCACCGTTCCCCCCATTCCATGCAAGGACACATTTTACATTATTATATCACATTTTACATTATTATATAAACTTTGTTGTAAGTGTGAAACAAATGCAATGCTCTTTTTCATCCATGATTGCAATGTGAGTTTAAATTTTTACTGGTATATATATATATATATATATATATATATATATATATATATATATATATATATATATATATATATATATATATATATATATATATATATATATATATATATATATATATATATATATATGTGTGTGTGTGTGTGTGTGAGAGAGAGAGAGAGAGAGAAAGAGAGAGAGAGTGAATGAGGTTTGAAAAGTTAATAATTTAGGGGTTTAAAGCCAGAAAACGCAGAATGCTCTTTAATTCAGGCGCATGAATCACTAATAACGCCATTTAAAAGCGCTTGACGTTTATTGAAAGAGAACGTCTTGAGGTAAGATTGCTAATGAATCCAAGCTAAGCAAGACTTTTTGGTTAGCCTTTTCCCGTCAAATGACAGACACCATGTTTGCCGGTTGGATCTGAAACTGTACAATAGTCATGAATAAAATCATCAACACATCATCGGCTCGATGATTTCATAAGATTGTCATATATATATATATATATATATATATATATATATATATATATATATATATATATATATATATATATATATATATATATATATATATATATATATATATATATATATATATATATATATATATATATATATATATGTGTGTGTGTGTGTGTGTGTGTGTGTGTGTGTGTGTGTGTGTGTGTGTGTGTGTGCGTGTGTGTAATAATATTTTAACCTAAATAATTAATCAACTTAATTATAAGTAATTAATTGTCTTTTAGGGTGATTTTAGGGTGATTTTATCCTTTTATGGCAAAACTTCTCGACTGACTTTTGTTCATTCTGTCAGTCAACTTGTCTAGCTCGAAAACACCAAAATTAATTCTTGCTGAGTTATCTCTTTTTATATAACTCTTTATATAAATATTTTCGCTTCCCCCACGCCATTAAGACAATGTGACCATGCGATTAACCATTAATAACCCTGATTGACTGTATCAGACACTTATATGGATTTTCTTTTCTTCCGGATGAGCCAAATTACCCATAACACACACACACACACACACACACACACACACACACACACACACACACATATATATATATATATATATATATATATATATATATATATATATATATATATATATATATATATATAAAGGGTGCATACGAAACATTTCAACAACCTATAGATATTAGGGCTTCCAAGACGAACAAAAACTATGGCGATGAATGGATAAAAATCACAAAAGTGCTTCTGCAAATGAAAAGAGAGAGACGAGGAAAAAATTTCCTCCGAGAAGACATCAGGGAGAGCATTTATCACCCAGAATAGATGTAAAATAGCTCGTGATGCTTTGAGGGAAAGAAACTGTTACAACAATTATGCAAAGTGCCGGCCACGGACATTATTTCATACTGTACAGTGTACAGTGTACACTGACAGTAGATCGACTGGTGGATATACTTGTTCATACTGTTCGATTCTTGGATTTCTGTTATAGTGTTCACAATCGTTGCTATTACTTCTGGTGTCTCAAGCAACCCTCTCATATATGAGGGATTTCATCTTTCCCCAGAAGAAGAAATCCACAGGGTAATGGTTAGGCGATCGTGGCTGAAAAACAAAAGGGCCTATCTATCTTGCCAGATAAACTCAATCCAGGTTGTTACGTAAGTCAAGCGAAAATGGGGCGGACACCATCGTACATGTACGCAATTTGTAGCTGTCTACCATCAGGTAAAGCAGTAAACAAATCTGATAGAATATACCACAGGAAATAAGTAGCGTAATTGAGACGGTCAGGCAGCTAATACTAGCTCACCAAGTTAACCCCGAGAATATCGTGCTAAACGTTGAAACTATACCAGTGTTTACCAGTTCGCATCATAATGACATTTATTTTTCGTTTGATTGGACTTTTACTTATCCAATTCTGAGGAGGTAGAGTATGTACATTCTTGAGAGTATGTACATTCATGAGTTCTTGTTCACAGTTTTCGTTATAAATTTCTGCACAGCAGGGAAGGATAACACTATCATGCTACGAGCCACTACCGCACAAAGCAACCTACGAGATTTCGAGGATTTTACTATTTTCTTAATTTTTACCCATTAAATAGCATTTAGCGACCCCATATTTCTTTGCAATTTTTTTTCGTCTTGATGAATCCTATCATCCATCAAAGTTTTTTGAAAGATTTTTGATACACCCTATATATATATATATATATATATATATATATATATATATATATATATATATATTATATATATATATATATATATATATATATATATATATATATATATATACATATACATATACATATATATATATGTGTGTGTGTGTGTGTGACATATTGAATTACAAATAATTAAATCCACAAACTTAATCGTCTTACAAAAGTCATCAATTACAGTACCATACAGTGTTGGGTTGTTATAAACAAGCATATTCAAACACAACAGGATTAATTACCGTTATATTTAATGGAGTTTAACAAAATAATTATTAAATACACACACACACACACACACACACACACACACACACACATATATATATATATATATATATATATATATATATATATATATATATATATATATATATATATATATATATATATATATATATATATATATACATATAACTACTCATATACAGAATTATCATAAGTGAATATCATCCCATTAGAAAATTATTTATAAAATTATTTTTCAGAATTATTTATTTATTTATTTTTTGCATTTTTCATTGTATGAAGTTCAAATGTGCAACATACTTGTACACATTATTAAATTCTACACATTGATAATTTCCCAACTAATGTATATATCCTCTAATACTATAATGTCTATTATATCATGTTTCTATAATTACTAGAATTATGGGATATATTTATTCTGTGATAAACTGCTATATAAATTTAAAAATACTTCTTTACATGAATATCCATCTAATACGAATGACTAGCGTACCTTTATTATTTGATTAAATAAATATTTTGTTTTGTTTTCGTGAGTACTGTTTTTAATATAGCAAGCGAAAATATTAATAAAACGCTGGGGAATACAGGTTCCTTTATTTTAAACAAACTTGAAATTTTCATAAAAATAAGATGAAAAAGCGAAAAGGGTTCTATACAGGAGGTTTATTACTTTAAATAAACTAATCGATCAATTTTCCAATTTGATGAAAAAATAGATATCAAAGATTTAAAAAATCAATTTCCTCTTAGAAAGACAGTAAATTTTCTCGGCGAGAAAAACTTCAAAATACTTGATAGATAAAAACTCTCTTCTTTCACTAGACGTACGTTTAAACTTTATTAAATTGGAAATTTACATTAATTTTTTTTCGAAACGATATAAAGAATAAAGTATATTTTATTATTAACCTATCAAAAAGAATGAATAAATGCAAACATCAATTTATGCTCAAGAATTCTTTTCTCCATTAGCACTTTTTGCACTCAAATTTTTGATGCAAAATGAAAAAAAATTAAGAACTTATTTCAGTTATAATAAGCATTCACTTAAATGAAGAAATGTTCAATCCTCTACATCAATTTTCGAACCTAAACTTTATTCAGTTATGTGAAGGAAGCAAGCATTTTTCGCGAACATTTTCATTACGATAATCGGTTAATTATTATCTTAAAAGAATAGTAATAGATATTTTGTACAGAAAAATAGATATTGTCTCTGCTGTAATTGATTTATTTAAATGTTCTTTTTGTCTATTATAACAACTAAGTTTTATACTAATCACTAATCCAAACGGTTCTACCATGGTTATTTGAAGTTCTACCATGCTTCATCTATTCTAAAAATGTTAGGAAATAAAATTTAGACGTTTTTCTCAGAAGTAAATCGTATACCATGAGGCTAATAGATTAGTGAACAAAAGAAAATTACCTTTCGTTTTAAAAACCTAAATATGTTGTTTTAAGGTTCGTTAATCTATAATCATATTTACATAAATACTTTGCATATTAGCATTATAACGGTGGGGAATACTTTGCTTATTCCCCACCGTTTTCTTGCAGAATTTTTTTTTTTTTTTTTTGTAATATTCTCCTAAAACTGGAGAGAATTTTTAATCCGTGTTGTGTATTTCTTTAAAATTTAATATTCATTTAATTTAAAAGTCTTTAATAAAAAGTGTTCGTTGTATGTATTTATGTGTTTACTGAATACAGAAACTTCCTGTATTTGATGTAGACAGAAAATTGTTGTTGTTTGCAGATATAGTTATGCATATATTTTTTACCTTTACGTTTACCTTACTACGTTTATGTATTTTAAAACCTAAAAATCAGTACAGCATAAACATTACAACTACTATTCACATATACGAAGTATTGACTTATACGTTCCCCCTCGCCTTTGTATAAATGAGGATTTACTGCACTTCAAACTTGATAAAAATTTTAAATTATAGCCCAAAATTATCGTCTTTCAAAGGCGTTATAAGCTTACAAAGATGAAAGCTTTATATATTGTAAATAAACTGGAACTTAAAAAGTTCAAATACAAATAATATATTTTGCAATCTAATTAATTTAAATAAAAAACTAAATGTTCTAAAAGTAACAGTAATGATTTTATTCTTTTTATTTTCTTTTAAATCAATTATAATAAATACAAGCTTAAATTAAGTTCTGAATCTAAGATCAAAAATTAAGATCTTAGATTAGATTAAGTTCTAAATCTGAACTAAAAGTTCCAGTCCGTTTTCCTACTATGTTATAAAAGGTGCTATAAAGAAATATAATTGTTAGAGGATACATACGTAAATCGTTGCATTTGACATTTATTAAAGTGCCACTTTATTGCAATTAATAGCATACATCGTAGCACACTCTTTATAAGTTATTGGCCAATGTGAACAAAAGTTTAAACTAAAGAAAAAGCAGCTGTTGAGCCAAAAAGACCTGTGCAGTTACTACGCTAAGAAATTCCTTTTATATTTACTCGAATGCAAGTTAGTATACGTTTGGGATTTCTTCTAGGATATTAATACATTGTATTCGGGACACGTACTAGTACGTTTTCTGACGAATGATACTTGAGCGTGGGTCACGTACCAGTATGGGTTAGTGTAACAGCATGGTTTGTTTGTGGGTACAAAAATAACGGTATATACAGGACAACGAAGCCGAATGTTCTTGTCTACTACATAGATTCTGGAAAAATTTAGACAAAAACTAGTTTTTACATCAATCGATGCTGAACCCCAGAACAGGAAGTTTGATTAAAAAAAATCAATTTAGATTTTAAATTAACTTTTTATTTATCCTTGCGAAAATGATATTATATATATGTATACTTATATATTATATATATATATATTTGTATTTATATATATATATATATATTTGTTTATTTGTCTATTTATATATCTGTATATATATTTCAATATAAAATACGAAAAGTTGGTTAAAAATTAAATAATTTTCGATCTATTGAGATTTAACTAAATAACTAAATTTACGCGCAAAACGCCCGCTCCCGATACAATTACACTGCGAAATGTACCCGCACACAATGTGGTAATACAATTTGCAGGAAATTTGCTTTAGGATAGTGTAAACATTTTGAGTTTTAGGAATTTAATTTAAAAATAGCCATGCTTAAAATATTAGCTACCAAAACGAGATATTCGCGGCTGTTGAGAAAAAAGACCTGCACTGATACTCCCCTAGTAAATGGGTTCTTCACTTACATGAATGCAAGCTAGTATAATTTTTTGTTGGCCACAAGAACATTCATATAGTTTGCAGAAAAATTGTTTTAGAATCAGAGTAATATTGTTTTAAGTTTTGTGATATTTGTTAATGGTGATTATAAAAATGAAGGATGAGACCCAACAGCAACCAATATATGATTTATCTTTAGCTTTTGGGCATCACTTTATTTCTCTTGTATTGTGTAAAGAAATCACTCAACGACTAGAGGAACACCATGAAGAAAATTATCCATTTAGTAACAGCTGAAAATTCAACTATAGTAAATACAATTCTCTAGAATTATGCAATCAGTGCAAGACTTTATATAAACATGAGGTATTGACCTTGGCATAATCTTCGATTTTGTTAGAGAGCGGAGATCACACATTGAGCAACATTCACAATTCACGAACCTTTGTTTGATATTTCTCTCTCTCTCTAGCATTCCTACAATTTTCCCTCGTATTCCATTAGCCCTCATATAGCAAATCAGTATACCGTAGTTCTCCAATGAAACAAACAAAAAAAATATCACTTGCATATCTTTCTTTAATAATCTGCTCTTCTTTACCAACATCACAAGCCTGTGTGACATTAAAATTGATTTAGAACCAATACTAAGAAGCATATTGCGTTAAAAGGATTTACACGTGCTATTCCGTTTGCATAACAAGGTGCCATCTGATAAATATTTGCTTATGTTCTTATCTCAGAAACTGAAGCCTTACTTTGAATTATTAATGTCAAAATAAAATATTGAGTACGAAAAATCTCACAAGGGATGCCGCCATAAACAAGTTGAAATTAAATCCGCCTTCAACAGATCAGACGCTATCTCTAACTTTTTCAAATAAAAAATTCTCACTTCCAATATGTAAGAAAAACGACAGTTATTCTGATGACTTGTGTCAAAATGAGATACTCAGTACAAAAGCAAACAAGTACAAAGTTAAACAAGTTCAAATTATATCTATCTTGAACAGATCTGGCTCTGTCGCTGATTTTTTTCAAATAAAAACTTACTTTCATTATTTTTGTAACGTCTCATTTGATAAAATATTCCTCACAAACATCATTTAAAAGAGCTTCGTTTAAGCACCTACTTTTTAATAGAGTTCAATTCACAAGAAAAAAGAATTAGAACTTCAATTTGCAACAAATTTCCACCATGAACTTTATTTTATGTTTAAATCATCAAATTATTACACTTCACAGTAAATTTAATAATTATGTTGGCTATGTATATAAAAATGACATCATATTAATATTTAACAAAATTATTTAAAATTACATTCTTAATTATACTTCAGTTAGAGCATAATTAATATTTTAATCCAATTATGCTGTATGGTTTTCACTTGTTCTTATTTAATGGTATTCCGTAGAGTACTTAAAAAACTACATTTACATTTTTATTGAATCGGTAATCACTGGTCTTCGTTAAATGCATAATCTGTTATATTTTATGCAATTTTCCTATTAAAAAACCTCAATGGCCTAAAAATAAATTAAAACCGATAAACTGGCATAATTAATTCCGTAACAGTTAGGGTCTTTATTAATTTTCATATCTATCCCTTTACCTCGGAAAAGTTCAAAGATTTCTTTCTGTCAATTTTTTACGGAATTATCAGCTATAGATATGAAAAAATTCGTGATAAGTAAAAAACAAAAGTTTTCACTATCTAAAATGACATGAAAGGAATTCCTATATTAATTTAATTTTGCTTTTCACATACCATCTTCTTTATAATTATTTTTCTGTTGCTTTAAATCGATGAATTTCAAACCATGGCTGTCAAGATCGAAATGCTTTTTAACCTGTCATATTTATTAAATTTTCGTATAGCTCTTTTTAATAACGTTACTTAGCTAAGGTCAGGTATTTGAGATTCTTTTGGAAGAATATTAGTTTCTGCATATATTTATAGATGCAATTATGATCAGCAGGTTTCATATAAATAGTTTCAATATTACACAAAACAGCCAGTGCCCTGTTCCACAGCTGTCAGCAAAGAAATAAAGTCTCATTTTTAAACTTATAGCAAAAACTGAGACGCTTTGGGCAATAAAACCACATTTTATTGTACCGGTGAGAACCTGGTTTTATTGTTCTGTTAAACTTCTTGTTTCTATGGAAACAAAGAAAAGTTATTTATCCTGTTGCTGGACTTGTGACAAACAGCACCTCTGGGAAAGTACGACTGTTGTATAAAACGACAATGGAATTAGAATAGGAAACATAAAAATTTTCTTTTAATATTCTCTTAAAAATGAGTTTTAAAAACTTAAATGGAAGTAAAACACACCTATGGCTAAATAATAGCATTAAGATATATTTTGTTGAATATATAAACAAAGAAATTGGCAAAAAGAAGAAAGATAATATGCCGTAACCATGAAATATGGATAAATATAAGTAAGTTGTATATAAACTATATGGCTGATTATAAATATGCATATATGTGTATGTGTAAGGGAAAAAATCTAATCTGTAAACAAATATAGAGATTTTGTATAAAACACTGAGGATAGTCACAAGAAATATACTGTCATAATGCATCCTGTAATTTGATAGATCAATAGTAACAAAGTAAATTTATAGTCGAAAACGTCATTACACCCCGAGAAAATTCTCAGGAGTTTTCAAATCTACAATCAAAGGTAAAAAAATCTTCTCTCCTCTCCCCCTAATTTAAACTCACTTCTAGGGCTATAGTTCCCGCCCTTAGGAAAGGGGTTTAATCAATTAAAACTTTATAATGCCTCCAGGCATGGTCTGGGGAGCTTGAAATACCAATCCCTACTGAGAGAGCAGTCAAATAGGTAGTGGTTGGGTACACCCGGACCTCCGAAAACACAACTAGGACTAGCCGATTCGGAGAGCTGGAACCAGCTAAGATAGGCCTGGATTGGGTCATGCTCGATAAGGAAAGCTGTAAAGGCTGCATTGGAGATTAGCCTAGTTGAATTTACTTTCGAGCAGTAGACGTAGACAGATCTACACTTCTCCGCTGTGTCCCAGGTGACTTGCCAGTAAACTATCTGGCACTTTCGAAGTTTGCCCCTGATGTAGACCACTGGAAGGACTCTTTTGTTTGTCATCCGTGGCACACTCACAGCACAGCGGTACGTCGAAAAAGTTCTAAGGCCCGTTGTCTTGTCCTTCGTGTCAAGGCGGATAACATATTGATATCTACAATGTCCGCTCTACGTTTTAACGACATTCTGTCTTATAACTTGATATTTAAACGAACCTGTATGCAGTTAGGGCTGTATGTTTGATTTCTCATATTTTTCATCCTATATGTGTAATTGTCGAAAATATTACATACCTACCGGTAGCATTCGTTAGTCAACTTAAAAAGGCGTTTCCGATTACATCGTCAACTTTCTAGATGCAACGAGCAACGATGAAATTTCTTTCGGGAAAAGGAAAGAAACGTGGAGAAATGGAATGGTGGATGTTTGTGGAACAAACTCTATTTAAGTCTCCATTGTGAGTAGAAGGGGTAAACTGTTTAAACGTAGACAAACTACATCGATGATGCCAAATTTGGAATGCTAGTACTTCTTCAACCTGGCTAGGTATTTATGCAAGTGACCTACACGATAGATCATTGACCTATGTACAAGAAGCCCGTTTGCAGTTTTATAGGGCTCATTCGAACTGGAATGTCCCTGACTGGAGTATAATAGTCTTCAGTGACAATTCAAACTTTAAAATGAGTCCCTATAGTCAGCGAAGACGTATCTAGAGACGCTCCGGAGAGCGGTGGGATATCAACCTGTCTGTCTTCCGGGATACAGGCCAATAAACATGAGTGATGATCTGCGGTGTCATTTCGTTTCATAGTAAGAACTCTTTGGTTGTCATCCTTGGCAGCTTTACAGCACATCGGATCGGCGATGACGTTCTACGCCCCGTTATGTTGTCCTTCATGTCAGGTCATCATGGGCTTGCATTTTAGCAAGATAATGCCCGGTCCCACACTGCACATGTTTCTACAGCTTGACTTCGTCCTTGCCGAATGCTACCTTAGCCAGCAAGGAAACCTGATCTGTCTCAATGGAGCAAGTTCGAAGCATTATGGGTAGGGTCCTCCAACGAGATCGGGATTTTAAGGATCTAACGTGACAGTTGGATAGATTTTGGCACGTTATCACTCAGCAGGACATCAGCCACCTCTATCAATCAATGCCAAGACGAATAACTGCTTTCATAATGGCCAGAGTTGGACAAACACGTTATTGAGTTTTTCATTTTGTGAAGCTCTGTCACTTGAATAAATGATCCAGATTTTCTCAAATTGTAATAATTTATTTTTCTGTACCTGTACATTACATCTACCGATTTTCTTTCCATTCAGATAACTTCTTGTTGGGCCTTTTTTTTCGTCTAAGAGTGTACTTTTTTACATAAGTAATAAAGGATTCTTATTTCTCCATCTCATTTTCCACGCAAAATTTCGCATGCAAGAAAAATACTGAGTCGAACCTGTATATATAATATATATTACTTGAAAATATGATTTTATAATGAGTTTCATTATCCTCTATATTAGATTGCAAAAATTAAAGAAGGTCTAGCACGCAAGATATCAGAAAATATTTTATCTTCCCATTGCTAATTCTTTTGTATATCTAATAATTCTGTATATTTACATTATGCATCATTAAAAATAAAGATATAAATAATTTATATGAAAATTATGTGAAAAATTGTGAAAGTAAGAAAATAACTTCCTATTTTAATAAAAATTTTCAATTTAAAAATATAATTGCAATAATTTATCTGTAAAAATTGTTAATGTAGGAAAATAGCTTAATATTGCTTAATGTTTTAAAATTAAATTTTACTATTATTAAATATAATCGCAAGAATTGAATTATCTGATTGCAAGTCAACATAAATATTGGAATAATTTGTAATACATCATGCACCCCCCAAAAAATGTATGAAATCTCAAAAAAAAATTTTAAATCTTGTATTATAGTCAAACGTGTCGGAGGATGTAAATTATTCACAACTGTCGTTTAAGCTGAGATGTTTGAAATATTGCAAACGGTTTCAGACTGTGCAAAAATGTTTGGAGATAAAAATATAAAAAGAAATTGAAATAAAAAAAACTTTAAAATTAAATAGTCCTGATAGCTTTTAAGTTAGGTAAATTTCGAAGTATGGATAGAAAGTGATATGTTATAAATAATATCAATCAGCTAAGAAAAGAATTAGTATGTCAAAATATAAACACGCGGGAACCAAGTAAGAAAATGTATAAAATTACCATAATAAATTATGGATAGAAGCTTTGCTTTTATTCAAAGTGTTGAATGAAAATCTTGAGATTTATGACGAGGAACCATTTACAGTCTTAACCCATGCTCTTTATGCTAAAAAAAAATTTATATTCCCTAGAAATAACATAAGCTATCAGATAAAGAGAATTGATGCTTATGAAATTTGTCAATTTTTATCACCGATATCATGAAAATATTTGTTAAGCGAAAGTTTCTAACGTATACATTATATAATGACACGAGTGTGTAAGATTTTGAATTTTTATTCTTTCTTTAATAAAATCATAAATCTTCAACCTTGAAAGAAATACTTAAATTTAAAACATCCAATCCAAAATTTAATATAAAAATAAAGATATTTCTAAAACTTTCGCACATCAATCACAATATACGTCATATTTAAGAATAAAAATATCTCAAAAAAGAGACTTATGTTTGATATTTGTTTAAAAAGAATTCATTCTATATTCAAAAATATAACAACACTTAACACAGTGTTAACGATAATAATTTCTATAAGAATGAATATATGAAGATATAACTTTATACGTTTTAGATCTTTTAATTTACTGTTTTATCCGATGACATCTTAAAGCATGAATACTTAATTTTTAAAGCATGAAACAGAAAAATCTGTCTTGGAGTAGTATCATTTGACTCTATACTTTAAAAAATGTAACTCCTCTGGAAAAGTTTTAATGCTTGTTTAATGAAGAGCAACATATTTTTATTAATTTGCAAGGCTGATATATAGTCATCAGAATTGAGTTATTTGAGCAGACCTCACTAAAGCCAAAAATTACTAAACTATAGGCAATTCCTGAATCCTTTGAAGATCATACAGATAAAAAATTGAATGATCCCTAGTTTTCATTAAGAGCAAGGCTTTATGGTTACATATACTTTTGAATGTACCAAACAAAAATCATTTATACATTTTTATAGCCATTTTTAGCACGTGTATTGCTAATGGCATTGCAATAGTATTGCTATATGTATTAGCTAATGGAGTCCGTGTAAAATTTGAAATATTTCAGTGTGTATTAATTTTTTAACCCTCCATCCACTGGCGTAATTTGGAAAGGACAAAGGGGGTCACCCACCCAGAAATGTTAGACAAGGGACCAATTTTCTGTTTTGCCCCTCCAATTTTGGGGATTTTATTCATATTTATAGTTTTGATTCGATTTTTGCCCCTTCAGTTGAAATAGCTAAATAACGCCTCTTCTCCTGTTGTCTTATTATATGCTAAAGTTATGCTACAGGACAATTTCTGAACATGACTATTGGACCTAGGCTGGTGTCCATTTTCTCCATTTCTCTTTTCTTCCTATGCATATAAAACAACTAGATGAGATTATAAATAAGACAAGAATTTTTAGTTTCACAGTTTTTTTTTTTTTTTTTTTTTTTTTTTTTTTTTTTTTTTTTTTTTTTAACTTTGGCAGACAGTGCCATAAAGCTAACCAAACCAACATCAACCGGATAGCAACCGGTTTTTCACAGAACGAAAAGCAATCTTCTAGCCAATGAGAAGAAGCGTACCTGCGGCTGGCAAGCGTCACAGACTTTCGCTTAGAACTTTGACCCGAACTTACACAAAGCGTCTGCACGATGTGAAGCATTCTGCAAGACAATGAGAAAAAACATTTCAGGAGCAACACAGAATGGGATCACAGCAAACCACAAAACAAGACAAAAGGAAAAGAAAAGAAAAATGATTTTGTGAATAAGTATACACAAAGTTGAAAAATTATTTGTTCAGTCGGATTTAATTAAAATTCGGTTAGCTTTCACTGACTGGGAAGTCTGCAAATGCTTATCAGTTGATTTAAACAAAGTTTATACTTTTTAAATCCACCTTTTATAACAATATAAAATATTCATAAGTAATATTTAACATTATTATAAATGATACTCTAAAAGATAATATTGGTAAAGACACAAAAATCATACACTAAGTTTTGTTTTTGTATTTACTTCTTCAACTAATCTGTGTCATCAATTTTTTAATTTTGTGCTACCAACTGTTATTGGTAATCAAATCCAATTCGAAACCACATAAAGCTTAGATGTATAAAATGTGTTACTGGTGGTTAAAGTTTGTTAAAAAGAACTATATTAATTATATATAATTACTTAAATTAGGAAGCTCTAATGAGGTAAGAGCTCGAAGATTGTCATTTTATGTAATATACATAAAATTAATTGCTTAGTAAAAATTAATTAATATATAACTACAATACATTCAGAAATACAAGATAGACGTAAATGCACAGGTAAAAGAGCTTCCCAATCTCTCCCAACAATCTCTAAGCCCAAACCATTATCAAATCTGGAACAAAGTAGAGAACTTTTATATTAATACAAAATAATCCATACTATTGTAAAATGAATTTATTTTTGATTATTTTATCTAGAGACTTCTTATTTATCCGAAGTATAACAGGTACGATACTAACATTAGGTACTAGCGTCTAAGCATACGAATCTCACTGTGAACTAATCAATCATTTAGATTTATTTGATGAAGATTGAGTGAATGTGTAAAGATGAGTAACTGCCACTGAAAGAAATGAATGGGTCTATATTTTTACATTGTATAACTGATCGACAAGAACTTTTGAAAAATTCTTAGTAAATAGTAAACATTTCTATCATCCAACTATTTTTTCAGCACGCAATAAAAGTAAAGTGATCAGTGCAGTTTCTGTTATACATGTTTTATAACTCCGGTTTATATTGTTGTAATAACATGAAATCAATATGGCAAGGTACAAAAATGCTGGTTATAATCACGGTTGTTTCTACTGTGTCATCGCAAACTAAAGTATGTTAAATCTTAGTTTTAAAAAATAAGCTTTATATAAATTAGCACGGTTATTTGCGTAGAATAATCCGTGGCATTAAAGAAATTTACTAGTAATTCAACTTGACTCTTAATTAAGATTAAAAAAATTAATTATAGAATCATATACAGACACACACATACATATATGCGAGTATATTGTATCTCTCTCTCTCTCTCTCTCTCTCTCTCTCTATATATATATATATATATAATATATATATATATATATATATATATATATATATATATATATATATATATATATGATTACAAATCATATAATATATATATATATGTGTGTGTGTATGTGTCTTTACTTTATGATTTTCAATTCGATGTCTTAAATTTAAAATAAAAATCATCATATTAAAAATTTGTTTTAAAATTTATTTTTACTAAATTTAAATAAAACTATATGATAAAAACTGTGCATATATAAAATAAAATTAGATAAGAAAACACATAAGTAATTCAGCTGTCATTGTGAATTTAAAATATTAAAAACATATCATTTCCTTTTTCATAATAAGATGAAAAGTATGACCATAGTTTACAGTGCATTACACTTTAAATTTTCTTTAAAGCGTTTTTGAACTGCATTCAACGTCTTAAAGTATTTTTAAACTGAGTCACACCAACTATTAATTGATTCAGCAATTTGACTTTGGTATTTTTTCCGAATTTCATTCCTTTTAACATAATTAATGATCATTTATCCAAACAACAGTTATCATTCATGTACATTTTAAAAGAATGATGAAAAAGAACTGTAAAAACTTAAATTGTTGTATTTTGTAGAATCTTATTTGAATAATGAGATGGATATGTATCAGTTTAGATGTTCATTTTTTGAGTACCAAAAGATTGAGATTTGCAGCTTTGTTTTGCAAAAAATAATCTTGACCAGAGCTAAAAGAATTCTGAAGACACAGTTCTGCTTTTTAGCTAATTGGGAAGGCTCATTTTTCTCATTTTGATTTGTAACGATTTGAGACAAAGTGCGCGCATCCATGATATTTGTAATAATCGGCAGCATAACTAACACTGTAACACTAACCGGCGCTTAAAATTTAAAAATACACTCCTACATAAGACACTCTCTCGTTAGTCCGCCGATGCCGTAGTTGTAAATTCCTTACTAAATGAGCTAACGATGTTCAGTGTATTTTTCAAGTTTTTATGTTGTGTTAATAGTGCAAGATCCCTTCACTTAACTGAGTATGAATTTGACGTGTGTTTAATTCCTTGGGATATGATACCAACCTGTTGGAAGCATCACCGCAATTCCTCTCTCTACTATTTCCCACGCTAAGTTAGTCTTCGATCTTCAACTCCGAAAACATAGCAACTAACTTCTCTGACTTTTCCTCTAATTGCACAAGACACTATTCAACCATAAGGGTTCTTAATATAATTATGAGTTTGCACATTATTTCTTACCTTTTTATCTTAATTCATTATAAACTAACAGCAAGAATCTAACAGCAAGAATCTTCTGCCCACTACCTGGGAGCCAGTGGCGTGCGGTAGGTGTTCATGCAGGGTGTGCAGAGAGCAACAACAACAATAATAATAAAACCATAAAAATATACATTAAACACTTCTTTAACGCTTATTATTCATTTGTACACAAAATCCATACGTCTATCCGTATTACTAATAAAATAACGAAAAGCTTATATTTCCACGAAAAACTTATATTTTCAGCAAACGTAGCACCACACGGCGCCCGCCACTGCGGTGCCTCATCAGGATGCTGATTGGTGCCGACAAACCGAAAGTCTAGTCCACGTGCAGAGGATTTCTTTGCTAGTTGGCGCAATAGAACGAACTGTTTCTCGTTCGTCAGTGGATTAAATTATATTTATTAATTGTTTTTAACATTTGGAAATCATATATTCTGCGAAAAATATCTTCACAATTTTTAAAAACAAAACCAGGGATATGGTGTTACAGATATAACTTATATACTGTCTGTAAAACACAATGAATGGTAAAATTTGGACTGTTCTGTTAGAATTCGTTTCTTTTTTTCTAACAAGACAAAATTGTTTTTCAGCGAATTATTTCTATAAATATAATACATCACCGAAATTACTTTACCACACTAAAACATTTTCCTTTATATTGATGAAATACTTCTTTTATATTTCCATGAAAACAAAATCTTAATATATAAATCTAAATATTAACCGTCTGCAAAATCGTACGGCCAGTTAATCAGTTAAAAAACCAAAAGAGCTTCAGCACGTAAGTCCCCGCTCTAATACAACGCTTAATAAACCGTACCTTCGGATGACTCTGAATGCCAAGTGCAGGAAAAATAGCTGCACTTGCCTCAGTGCCATAGTATACTGCTCTTCTCCAGTAGCTCATACATATAAAGCGTGATTTTCTATTAGTGTGCAGTGCGTACACATAAAAATTTCTTTTTTTTTTTTTTGCTTTTGAACACTCTACGTGGTACAGCACCTAGTACAGCACGCACTGCGAGAATACAAGCAAGCAAATCAACATAATATTTGAATATATTATAAATAATATTTATTATATGCCATATAAAGAAATGTAGACATAGGTGCAGAAAATTATTGTCTCTCATAATTTTACTAAAGTGTGCAGTGCACACCCTGCACATATGGACCGCACGCCACTGCTGGGAGCAAAGTAATCCATGGCTGATAGTTGCACAGCACTGGACAATGAGCTCTTACATTTTACTTGGGTGACACAACAATCTTCCTTCTAATTACTAGAGAAAGCAGCAATAAGATTATCACTTCTCGAATTCAACTCACTTCTATCCTTCTGCTTTCCCCCACTACTACTCTATACTTTGCCACTACCTTTATACTCACCGTTGTCTGTAACGTTGCTTTATAACTATCCCTATTCTAATTCTTAATATATAATTCTTAAGCACAGGCAGCTTAAGTTTCTGCCACAGTGGAAAGATAGAAGTCTAAGAGAAATTTTAATTACTTCATATTTAACCAGTCATAAGTCAAAGTTAACGCATTTGATCAAGGCTTTACCTACTTACTGACTTAACGGTTTTTTCCGTTGAAAAATTATATATTGAAGATATTTAAATAATTTTAAAAACATTAACTCAAAACCCAATAAAAGAAATATATTTCTTGAAAGTTAGAATGTGTCATACAAGTAACATTAAATGCAAAGCCAACGTGCGTTTGATTTGGTTTGGAGCGCTACGGTCTGCTGTTTTGCTACACGAGGGCTACTGAGACTAATGCCTACTGTTGAAAGCCGAATTCACACCGCTATGAACATCTATACTATTAGCGGGATACAAACCTGCGAACTCCGGTACCGTAGACCAACGCTCTACCATTCGGCCACCAACGTACATATTGTTAGTTTTTGTATACCTTCGGGTAGGCAGAAAATTAAGGTGAAGCTGAATATGTCGCTCTGTCACACGCCGGACAAGAAACACAATACCTAATAAACCTTGTCAAGGATCTCGGACTACCACAACAAACTCCGATAAAAATTTTTGAAGATAATCAATCCTGTATTAAGATGGCACAGTTTGGAAAAATTAGTAACAGGACAAAGCATATTGACATCCGATGTCACTACATCAAGGACCTACAAGACAAAGGAACTATTGAAATCGAATACTGCAAGAGCGAAGACATGTTAGCGGATTTCCTGACTAAGCCCTTACCAAAACCACGATTTGAAAAACTGAGAACTCTAACCCAACTACGAACTTAAACAATTCAGGGGGGGGGATGAAAATTTTTGAAGTTCAGCGGCAACCCCGTGAAGCGGCATTTATCGCCAAATCTGTAAACTCTCTAATCCTTCTCTCTCTATTTTTTTTTCAGATGTAGTTTTGTTCCGTCCCATGCTGGTAGCTGTTTTTATGTGATGTAAATTTGTAACTTTTTTCGCTTCGTAATTAAATCTTTTTATATATCATAATTTAAATAGTTTCATGGTACCGATAGCATGTTTATTAGCTTACAACAAGTTCCTGGAGTCTCTCAAAGAGATCGAAACCATACTCTACAATAAAAGGTAAGTGAACAATTTTCACTACCTTAATTTTTCTGCCTACCCGAAGGCATACAAACTCTAACAGCACACCGCTATGAACATCTATGCTATTAGCAGGATACAAATCTGTGAACTCCGGTACCGTAGACCAGCGCTCTACCATTCGGCCACCAACGTACATATAGCATACAGACTAAGAGATATGTTGGTTTTGCATTTAATCATAACATCCCAGAGGAAAGGTTTTACCTTCTCGTATATGATATCCGGCATGGAAAAAGTAATTAAAAGGACTTAAATAAACGTAAATAAAGTTATTGGTAAAAAACATTTTCTATATAAAACAGATAATTATTTCTTATAAATATTGTAGTTATTTTACATAAATTTTTATATGAATAATGTGAAAAATCTTATTTCTGGAGTCTCCAGTCTTTCCTTTTTTAAAAAATTCAATAAAACCAAAGCAATATTAGCAACAATATTCAACATATTCAATCCAAATTTTTAGCTATAGTTATGTGCATCTGATCAAGCGGCAAGTGAAACTCTGATATGTAAAACAGTAATATGAAGTAGAAAATTCGAAATTACGCTTTTTCATATTACGTATTTCTGCTTCATATGGATTCTTTATGTGAAATTATGTTAATTGCAGTGTTGCAACATAACAACAGTCAAGATAATAGTCTTTTCAAGCTCAATGTAAAAGTTACATATATTTTTGTGTATGTTGCAAATATAAACATAGTGATAAAAGAGGCTTAAATATTTTTACTTTCAGTCATTTTGTATGCATCTCGCGAATGGATATTTTTTACTAGAACGAGTTTCAACAAAAGAATAAAATATATTTTGAGAAAATAAAATAGCATATGCAATCCAAAATTCTACAGAGTAACAGGAAAAAATGACATTTGTAAATAATATTGGATACAAATGAATACTGTAGCAGTATGGATAAAATAGTAAACTATTTTTACCTGGATTCAGTTATTTTATAGGATAAGTTTCAGTATTATAAATATTTGAAAATTAGAATTGTTTATTTTGGTTAGGCTTTACCCTACACTGCACTAACTTTTCTTTTATAACTATATTTCTTTTCATATTTGGGCCTATACAATGCTTAAAATATATTATTTACACATTTCTTTCTAAAATTTTTGGTACCGAAAAATTATCTGTCATGGATGCATAAATTCAATATCAATTAAAATACACTTGATAAATATATGGAAAATACTGACATAAAATTAAAATTAAACACCTCAATCAATTAGGAAAAATTAATTATAATGTGCTTATAGCAAAATGATGAACATGTGCAACACCCAAATAAAGTTTGTTCTCAAAGGTATAATACTTTGTAAGATAGTATGACACTGGTGTTGTCTGTTAAATAGCTATAGGAGTATTACATAAAAAATACACAATGAAGAATCTAATAAGTTGTTTAATTTATATTTCTAAAAATATAAATTTGAAGTGACAAAACTGTTTTTTTTATGATTAGGAATTATAATTCCTTAATCATTGTTTTGTAAACACGTCTTCAATTTTTATATTAAGTTTTTGCTGTAAAGCCCATCCACAACTACGATTTAAGTGAGGTGTTGGATATTTAAAATATAAAATCTTTATTTTAGTCAAATGTAAGTTGGGAAAGAAGAATTATTCTTTTCATCACTGGCCTTATACAAAGTGTTTATTCTTTGTATTACATAATAGTTTTCCATTTCCCTTCACTGTGTTTTTCTAAAATATATATTGTGTACACAATCGATATAAATTTCTACCGCTGCACTGTGTTAAATCAAGAATTGTTTGAAATGACTGGTTAGCAAGTTGAAAAATATATTCTGTTCTCATATTGAATCATTTGATTGTTAATCATTTATTGAGAGATTCCGGAAGTTTTACGGATTGGGAGATTAACTACTTAAATCGCAAGTATTGCAAATTTCAGATTATGATAGACTATTGCTAATGGCAAGGTACTTTATAAAAGGCGAGTCTCCAAATTTATACAGAATTTTAAATAACTTACAGCGGAAATTACAAAATGCATGTTTATCCTTTCATGCTTTCATACTAATATAGTAAATATAGAATATAGAATAATTTCTGAGAATAATTCAAATTACTTCAGAATTATTTTTTTCATCATGACCCTTATACGAAATCTTTACCCTATCTTTTACATAGTGTGATGAGGCGATTTAGATCAGTAACATAATTGATTCATTCATACAAGAATTAAAATGCTCTGGATCTAAATCTGACCTCATCACATTTTTGTAAAAAAGACAGAGGACCATAAATTTATTTTTTACGGATACTGTTGTCTTGTACGATGGTCTGGGACGGGGTTCTGATCTCAGTCCCAGATTAGAATCCCGTCTCCGTACTTGACATTAAATAAGAATGTACCTTTGTGGAGTATTTATGAGTCAAAAAGGGACAGTGCCCAATTAGAAGGGATTAAGGTTTTCCACGTTGGCGGTCTCAAGGCGGGGTTTAAGCAGACAAATGAGATTCTTACAACTATCCCAATTTGACGATAAGAAGGAAGAGGGGAGAAGGTTGAAATTAATAAAATAAGAAAAATCTAAAAATGAAAAAGGTGTTCAGAAGTCCCCCCCAAAAAAGGTGTTCGATAGTCGAGACTAGAGGAGAGTTCGACAGAAGAGGTTCGGAAGTCGAGACGAGGAGAGAGTCCGACAGAAGGTGTTCGATAGTCCAGACGAAGAGAGGAGTCCGACGGAACGAGTTCGAGAGTCCAGCCAAATCCGACAGGAAGGGTTCCTGCATCAAATAGCACGGTCGCACCCCAACACTCAGGAGGAAGCCCCTGACCAGACCGACGAAAGATCCATAGATACCCATTAACCAGCAGTGATCCGGACACGCCATTTTCACTCCCTACAGGTACCCCCTTTCACATACATTTTGAAATTGAGATTAGGTCCTCTCTCTATTTACAAAATTACTTAAGTATTAAAAAATTGTCAGAACTAATTTAGAAGATGTTGACAAAGCTTATTTTATGAAAATTAGCACCAGATTTGTATGTACATAGATGTATATATATTATAATAAATTTACTTTTTTATATTAAGCTTGTTTCGGATGCTGTTAATTTAGCTTTTAGTTTATCTTCATATTTATGTCTGTAGTTTCTCAGAACCTGTGGTTAAATTTAGTACAAAAATACTTTTACACAACGCAATCAATATAAAATCACCACTATACATTTGATTACAGGTAAATACTCAAATATAAATGAGGACTATACGACACATAGTAGATTTTTGTTTCACTTTTTTTTTCAGAAGCACACAATTTATTGCGTACACAGTTGATATAAATTTCTTTCTCTGTACTGTGTTACACGGAGAATTATTTGAAATATCTTGTTGCCGATTGAAAGAAAATATTCTGTTCTCGTAGTGAGTCTTTGATTGGTAATCATTTATTGATAGATTCTGGGAGTTTTACGAACTGGGAGATTACCACTCAAATCGCATCATGGCAGATTCCAGATTATAGTAGACTATTGTTATTAGCAAAGTGCATTAAAAATCGAGTCTCCAAATTTATGTAGAGTTTTAAATAACAGCAGAAATTCGTGATTTATAAAATGTATGTTGATCCTTTGATGTTTTCATGTCATATAATAAATACAGAATTCAGAGTAATTTCTAAACATAATAATATATATGACTTTAGGCAAAAGTTTCGTTTCACTTACTTTCTAAAGCGTATCTACTTTAGATTAAGTCATTCATCTATATATGTCGGATCCAATAAAACTTCAAGAATATCAAAGTGATGGAAAATGTTAGTGATACTTTCTTTATTTTACAAGAAGTAATTTTTGTATCATCCATTAAACTAACCTTTTTTACAATTTCAATCCATTTAACATCTTTTGATGTTCAAATTTATTTATCATCAGCATTATGTTTAATACTTTTGAGAATCTCTTTGTTTTATCATTCTATTCTCCCCCACGCATTGAATCAATTATGCATTAAGCAATATATAAAGCAATATAAAGCAAGTGGATTGAGTAGAAAAAAGTTGGCATTCAAAAAGCTTATATTCTAAGAATTTTCGGTAAGATTCATGAATTCTGCAATACTGAGATATGTACTTAATTTGGGATAATAATTAAGTTCTAACTGTCGGTGTAGTGAAACAGTCTTCAAAGCTAAATTCAAAGATACTTTACAAAAAACACTTTCACATGTATTACGGCAAAAATTACAATTATTTTGATTTTAAAATCCAAATTAAAGCATATTCAAGTTGGTTGGTTGGTTGGTTGAAGTTTTACGGCGCAAGGTCCTTTTTAGGACATAAGCGCCAAGAACAAGGTTACCTAAACCCAAGTTTTTTTTTTTTTTTCGTAAATGCATAGTTGGTTGGTTGTGTTGGGTTTACTGGCGGAAGATCCAAGTTAGGATAGAAATTAGATATTGCACCAGTACACCCAAATAAACCAACCAACCAACCATGTATTTACGAAAGACAAAATAAAAAATATATAAATAAATAAATAAATAAATAAACAAGACATACAACAAGACATAACAGATAAAAGTTCCTTAAACCAGAAACAGAACATGGTAAAAACAGCAAAGATAAAACCATAACATTTAAAAATTGTATAGAAATATCTACTGTACATAAACTCAAGTACACAGAAAAGGTAAGTAAAGGGTAAAATAAGAAAATATTAGAAGGTAAAAGCTAAAAGCATAAAGCACTATAAATAAGTTTAATAATTAAAAATGGAAAAAGTACTAAAACAAGTCATAAAAAACGAGTTAAATTGACCAAAATAAGCCCGTAAAACGGAGAAAAGAGAAAAGAAACTGATACGGGGGTTCATCCAGTCAAACCCTTAAGTTACAGTGCCGAGTGCCAAAAAATAAGGCACAAATAGACTGTAAGTGGTTACAAGAGGTAAGTATATGTAAAATAGATAATTATGACTGACAAAAAGGAAAGCATATTCAGGATAGCCTGTTTAAAATAGTTCGTTTAATAAAAATTTATGTGTTTTAAAAATCTTTTTAAAGTTTTTAATTATCAATAATTTTACTCCAGAAAGTATTTTTAAATGTATTAAATCATTCTACAGATTTCTGTAAATTGATTTTCAGATATGTCTAAAATTATATTTAAAAAAAATTCTTATGGCTAAATTCGACAATTTCTTATATATTTGTATATAAAAAAGAAACAAGTCACTTATTGCTTATACTAGGCATAGTTTTATTCTATACATTATAGAAATTCTGTATAAAAATTTAACACATGTATCTTAACCTATTAATGAATAATTTCCCTTATTAGAGACAGCTAACTAATAGTTTGTAGATTCTTTGTTTACTCTGAACTAGTTTTGTTTCTCTACGACGATAGATAGCAATTCTTATAAACAATCTACAAAATTTTCTACATCTAATATTATTTATAATTTTGTCATTTGGATCACCATTTTATGATTTTTCAAAATTCGTACATAATTATACTCTTTCGACCAGCATATTGACTGAAATCATGAAAATTGCTTTAACTGTTCATTAAGCAACTGTTAAGCTTCATTTTACAGTACTATTTTTATCACCGTTACAAAACTAGTATCTTACTGCGAAGTTTTTTCCATTTTTGTAAATGGCATCTAAGTACTAGTTGTAATATTTAAAGCTGTTTAAATTTCACATTTGTTTTACTCTGTACAATTCATAATAACTTAGGTTTATAATATTGATCAATATATAATTCGAAAGAAAAGACTCGCAATAATGAGATAAATAAAAAAAAGCCTTATCAATTTTAAAGCAAGGAGTTCAAGGAAAAAATCATAGAGAAAAAGCATTATAAAGTATTTAAAGGAAATAAATGCTTCCATAAATGAAACCATTGACATTGAATTAGGTGATAAATTTTATATTAACAATAACATTTATATCTTTAAAAATGTTGTTAAAAATTATAAGTAATAAAGAGATAAAGATCAAATACAAAAGAATGTTTTCTATCAGTTTTCATTACGATAAATTTGACATGTCACTTTTGTGCTACTAACTGTTATCGAGATTTAAATCTCATATGAAGCTTAAATTATAAGAAGTGTTACTGAGGAAACAATTTTTTTTTAATTATCTTAAACTATTCTATTAAATTTTGATCATCAAGTTCATTTGAGTAGGAGGGTTAGAAAATTATCATGTAAACGAACAGCAAAATTATATAATGGATGTTCTTTACTTTCAGACTTACTTGCCTGTTGAAAAAATAGCTTCCCCCTTTCAGCAACTAAGTGTTATGGTTTTTTTTATCCAGAGTAATAAACTAAATGTCATAATAACAGTGGAGTAAGGAATGAGGAGAGCGTATGAAGGCTGTAAACTCTCATAAATATTGCTGTTTACATATATTGCATATGTTGAGTTTGCTGCATTAAATTTGCGATATAAATTAACCCATTCCGGTAAAATGACGAGTCTAGCTCGTCATTAGTTTTTCATTCCATACCGCACAATGACGAGCTACACTCGTCATGCGATTAAAGTTACTGTTAAATATGATAATTTAGTTTAAAATTTCTAGTATACTGAATTTGGCAACACTTTTATCACTTGTGAAAATCACAAGTGACTATTGCATATTGTTTACTTAGAATTTCTTGGTACAAGTCATTGCCAAATTAATGAGTCAGAACAAAAGAAAACCTACTAAGAAATGCCGTGTGTGTTACAAGAATCAAATTAAAAGTGAGACTACTTGGCGATGTAAACAATTAAGAATTCCTTTGCACTTTGTTTTGAAAAGTACCACTAGCTTGAAGACTATTATCTGTATACCTTATTAATGTTTTGCTTTGATATTTTCTTAATTTTACTGTTTCTGATATTATTTAACACTATGTAAAAAGTGGATTTTAATTAAGAATATGTAAGAATTGTAAAATGAAACAAGTTTTTTAAATAAAAATTAAATGGTTATTTCATGCACAGTTTTTCATTATTAAATCATACCGGAACGGGTGAAGTAGTTGAAATCTCCTCCCATGGAAAATTATACGCCCCTGAATAACAATATTGATAAATCCGCAAATCATATTGGAATAATAATTTTCATTGTAATTGCTATGATTATATTTTCCATTAAACTTACTAAAAGCAATTATTAAGATCCATTAACACTTTCATTTAATAAAGCCTAAAAATATTGGTTTTTAACGTTTGTTACCGTTGTTTTTGTTAGTTATAATTGAACCGAAACGATATTCTCTCTAGAGAAAAACTTTACTTCATACAGAAGCGGAAGAAAAAAAATCATTTGAATTTATTTTGTCTATAAATAGAGATACAATAGAAACTCTCAATAAAAAAGTGTTTATTTTGAAAGCTATAGCTTTGTCACTATTGTCCTATGATGCCCCGTGATCTGAAATTTAATCAGGATACGGTGAACGATGTACATTGATTTTCTCAAAGTCGACCTGATTTGAAAAACAATTTGATTCAATGAGAATCTTCTTTCTTCTCCTTTAATCGAATCAATAGTAAAAGCTCTAAATATAATGTACAAAACTTCATTTTCATATGAAAGTGTTATAAAAGTGTTGTTATAGTTTTTATTTCTTGAACTTAATCGACACAAAAAATAAAACTGTTTTTTCCTTAAGTAAAGAAAAGTTTTACATTAATTTAATATAATTGTTATGAAAATCACTAATATTAGATGCTCATATCGTCAAAATGGTAAAAATGAATCTAAAGAGCAAAATCTTAAAAACAAATATTTAAAAATTTTTTATTTTAAAATTATTTAGAAAAATTGTTCATGGATTTACCCTATTCTCCTGAACATACAGAAAAATATTTATGGTTTGGTTTGGCTTGGAGTACTACAGTCTACTTTTTGCAACACGAGGGCTAATGAGACCGGGACCTACAGTTTAACCCTCCGAGTGGAACACATCGAGGAAAAAAAATCTCCAAAAATACACTAAAGGTGTACTGTGTCAGTGGCCAAAACGTTCTATGATTTTTTCCTTCACCCTTTGTCGACTAGAATGGAATACAGGAAACCCACCCTCGTTATTGTCCCTTTACTTCCGGCTATAAATAGATATATAAATAGATGTTATAGATTGTTAATTTTTAATACACATAAAGCTCGTCAAGTCTCGAAGATCATCCCATAAAAAATACTGGATTCTAAAAGTACAAATAAGATATTCTTTGAGATACTTATTTATATTTTGTTACGAAAGTCATCGAAGATATTTAAACGGTGCAATTAGAGATACATCTGTTACCGCAAATTGAATACTTAGAAATAGAGATTTACAAAGCCATGAAAAGCTATCAGCGTCTTTGTGCTTCAGAGGGTAGGGGTGCATCTCTCAATAAATATCAGTCAAAGAGGGGTGCAGTTCCTAAACAATCGACCTGATCCTCCTACCGGAAATCTCCATGAGGGAAAGCATTGGCAAAAATGTACATTACAACATTTTCAGAGCATTTTTGAAGGTCGATAATTGTACGTTTTAAAGACGTCATCGGTTTGGTAGAATTGTACGTGCGAACCGCTTAAAGGGTTAAATCCGATTCCGAACAGCTACGAACATCCATGCCACAGTGGGATTCGAATCCATGAATTCCGGTACTGAAAGTCAGCACACTAACCATTAGGCTATCGTTCGGTTTAAGATAAAAAGGGGATTTTAAACTAACGAATTCTACTACATATATGTTTGTTTGTAGCCTTTCATAATTCTCTTTAAGCAGTGACTTTCTGCTAAAGGCCTTCTCCCAGGAGACGAACATACATTCTGACAACTGTTTCGTGCTGCAGTTAGATGAAAGTACTCTATTACACATATATTTTTACTCCTCTACACCATGAAACAGAAGCGCGAAACAGTTATCAGCACGAAATTTTGACCTGTGTTATATGGTTTTTACATTTACTGCAACAAAATGTTGACCGTTAGGTTCTATACCAAACCAGTTATATTCCACAGCTAACATACATATTTCTATCTATTTGGAATCAGTTTCAAGCATTAGGTATCTGTTTAATTTGCTATTATATTTTAAACTTTGACTGCAGCTCTCTCAAGCAAAAGTGAAAAACAACCAGCCTTGATTTCTTTTTTTCTAAAAATGTTAAATAAATAATAAGTATTATGATACTCTTATACCCAACAGTCTTTGGTGTCTCGGCTTTTAACTCTGATAAATAACATTGGTATTTTATACTCCTGAATAGATACTACTCAGATAATCTGTAAAAATTAAATTAATACAAAAAGGTTGTTAACTCTCAAATAAGATAAAATCAACACATAAAAATTTATTTCTAAGATATAAATGAAACCTAAAAATAAAGCACCTGTTTCTGTTCACTTCATAAACAAACTCATTATTACATTTTTAATCAAAGTTTAATATTAATTCAGATATTTTTATTTAAATAAAACTAAAGATTTTGTATTTCATTTCATTAACAAATTGATCCAAATTTTTTTTATTTTTTTTTTTTTTTTTTTTTTTTTTTTTTTTTTTTTTTTTTTTGTCTTGTCATACATTTTCCTCTTTAAAACTTTACGAGTTATTATTTTGTAAATCTGTTTTCATCCCTTTTCAAAATATCCACATTTTACTATTCCAGTGTAAAATATATTTTTATTTTAATAAAACCAAAGATTCTGTATTTCATTTCATTAACAAATTGATCCGAATTTTTTTTATTGTCTTGTCATACATTTTCCTCTTTAAAACTTTACGATTTTTTATTTTGTAAATCTGTTTTCATCCCTTTTCAAAATATCCACATTTTACTATTCCAGTGTAAAATATATTTTCATTTAAATAAAAAACCATAGATTTCGTATTTCATTTCATTAACAAATTCATCCGAATTTTTTTATTGTCTTGTCATACATTTTCCTCTTTAAAACTTTACGATTTTTTATTTTGTAAATCTGTTTTCATCCCTTTTCAAAATATCCACATTTTACTATTCCAGTGTAAAATATATTTTTATTTAAATAAAACCAAAGGTTTTGTACTTCATTTCATTAACAAATTGATCCGAATTTTTTTATTGTCTTGTCATACATTTTCCTCTTTAAAAATTTATGGGTTTTTTTTTTTTTCTTTTCTTTTTTTTTTTTTTTTGTTTTTTTTTTTTTTTTTGGTAAATCTGTTTTCATCACTTTTCAAAATATCCACATTTTACTATTCCAGTGTAAAAAATGATGCTGAAAAACGAATTATTTGCTAAAAATGATTACCTAGGGTTACAATAATTTAACGCGCCAATCAAGTATTGCTAAGCGGGTTACAATAACTTAATGCGCCAGGCAAATATTGCCAAAAGGGTTATAATAATTTTTAATGCGCCAAGCAAAGGGTTGCCGAAAAGGATTCTACGAAAGCTGTAGCGTTCGCAGAAGTCATTTAGTGTGAAATAAAAATAACTAGTTTCTCCAACTCTTTTCTCCTTGACCTTCAAGCAACAAATAATACTATTACTGAATACTCGTACTGCCCTCTGTTGAGCATAGAAGAAATGAAAAACACAGAGGATTTTTGAAAAGTTTTCTAGGTTTTCTGATTTTTTTAGTTTAAAGTAATAATAAAAAGTTAACTGTATGTACGTAAACGGACATACCTAGGACACCGGATATAGCAATTTTGGGGTTTTTTAAATCAAAGCGAATACTTCCATTCAAATTATACAGGGACCTTTGATTAAATAAATGTTGCAATTCCTTCATTGCTAAAGACGATACAGTTTCAAAAAGAGTTTATCTGGAACATAGGATTTTACAAAATTTCTCTTGCTATAATTTAATTTCTATACTAAAAGTTTTCCACATAGAACTCGGGTATTTTATCCATTTTAATTTTTTTTTTTTTTTTTAATAATTACAATGTTAACCTAGTTTATATCACTAGACACTTGTTTTCACTTACCAGGTATTACAACTTTTCATTCTGCGTCAGCACTGAGAGTCGCTAATATTATTTATTCGATATACATATATCAGTATGTGGTAACAAATATTAATATTATTAAGTTATACTATTGATTACGGTAGAAATTGAAAATCGTGTTTTCATCCATTCATTCCTAGATTTTTAACAACTTTTCGTTTATTTTACTAGTATCAATATAACAGTATTCAAGTCAAATAATTTCAATGTTGCTTAACTGCTTCAGTAAAAAGGCATAAACAGTCGATGAAACCTAGACCTAATATCAGATGACATTACACAATAGCCTTACAGATTCCCCTTACCTTTAAAATTCAGAAATTATGCAAGTACATTATAAAACCAACATATGTGACATTGTGTTACCAAGCTCTATTCTTAAGTTACTTACATATAGGAATACAAATTGTATTTATATTTGTTAACCATATAATATGGAGCCAATATAAGAAAAAGAATTGTTCTACTACATTTAGAAATTCATGATAGCTCAATAATAAATATTTAAAATGTATGGCTAAGGAGCAGTGGCTGAATCAAAATAGAAAACTGGAAGAAAAAACAATAAAAATTATTGGTTTTTGAAATAAGGAAACGTTTAGCTCAATATATGCAAGAAATATTAAATGCGGAATGAAATATTATTTTATAATATATATTTTTAAGGTTTTTCTTGTAATATTTGACAAGTGACCATTAATTTTTTAAAATATTTTAAGGGTTCCCGCTATATGCAGTTCTTTTATGCTATGGAATGTATGTAAATCCTTACTACGTTGAAGAAATACTCGACTAAAGTAAGACTAGAGAAATTATCTGTACTTCATGTGATCTAGTGGCAACAAACAAAATTATTCGAATTATTTAATATAAACTACAAAAGAGTGTGCAAGCAGTTGAAATTCAAAATTTCAGCAGCTGCTTGCACACTCGTCTAAGCATTTGTAATTTTGTGGATGCTGTTGTATAAAAATCGTGAGCTACGGGAACCAGGGATCCCTGGTAAATAAAAAGTAATTTCAGGGCTCAAGGTTATTATTTGAATGCTCCTATAAATGTTTTATAAAAAGTAAAATAATTGTGATTTTTTTAATTTTATGGAAGATAAAATAAATAACAATGAAAGGCT
>CM063503.1:36644507-36647007 GCA_032207245.1 Pardosa pseudoannulata
CCTCGACTTTCTCGTATAGAGATAGAAAAGAAAAGTAAATATTTTCGTTATTCATGCTTTTAGTTTTACTTTTACAAAACACTTGAATACTACCATATAAAAAATAACTGTCTTTTAGCTATGTTAACATGTTTTTCTATTAAGATAAATAACTGCATTAGAAAGTAGATAGTAACTTGAGTAGCCCTACAGTAGCAGGCAAAATGCAACTTCTGGTTGCTCTAAGTAACCCAAAATGTGATTAAAAAATACTACAAATTTGCTATATTGTACGTATTTAAAATAAAATTTCTCTAAATAAGGACGCACTTAAGGCTTCGTATTTTTATACTGACACACAGATATAATTTCAAAAATATTATTTTTAGATTTAGGGAGGTCCAAAACGAACAGATGAATCAAAATCTCGGAGTCGAATTTTTAAACAATTACAATATTTTCCTTTATTACATTTAAGACAAAGTAAAAATTACAGAAGAGTGAACAGCAAATAGGTAGAAATGGTCTGTATTTCAATAATGAAAGTTTCAAATATTTGTACATTATATAAGCCATCACAATAAGTACCAGTCAGGGAATATGTTCACCATTAATATTCTAAAATAAAGAAAATATATCTTATCACAACACAATTAGTTACAAATTTGTACCGTTTCCTCATTGGCATCCAGTTTAATGCAGTGAGATAAACAGACAAATTTGATTCGTGATCAAGTAATTAGTTTCAAAACATTTAGACTTTATAAAACTCTTCTAAGCCAAGGTTGAAACCAAGCAAACATGATCGGACTTTAAAATGAAGAAGAGAGTAATAAATCCTTAACAATTTAGCTTGGGAAAACAGAAAAGTTTCCTACAGGAGTTAAACTTACGCCTTTCATTGAATGGTAATTCAAAGTAGTATGAAATCTGTTCTATTAACTTAATAATAGTAGATTTAGGAGACTTTAAATTAAACAATAAGTTCCCTTTACTGTAACAAATTTCCTGAACTGCATATGAGAGAATTATTTTAATTCTTTTTCTCGGAGATCAGTTTTCGGATTTTGAAGATTAAAGATTTTAACGTTCAAATAATGTAGCTCCTCATTTAATTAAGGTAATCACGTTTTAAATCTTTCCATTTCATATAAATGTTTAAGTTAAACTGTTCCTCCATTTTTCTTTACGTATTTATTACATTTCTGTTAACGTCTTTTCTAAAATTACTTATTTAAATGTATGTTTTACACTTTATATATTTGCTTTGGGCAATTTTCATTTATTTCACTTGGCATTTAAAAATTTGTAGACTACCCTAACAGCTCACAGGTTCCATTGGGTAATATATAGATATCTACAATGTCCCTTTCTACGTCTTAACGACACTCTGTCTTATAACTTGATATTCAAACCAATCTGTATGCAGTTAGGACTGTATGTTTGATTTCTCATATTTTTTATCGCATATTATAATTGCCTAAAGTATTGCATATGTACCGGTAGCATGCGTTAGTCAATTTAAAAAAGAATTTCGATTACATCGTCGTCCACTCTTTAGATGCAACGAGCAACGATGAAATTTCTTACGGGAAAAGAAAAAAAAACATGGAGAAATAGAATGGTGAATGTTTAATGAATTAACCCTATGTACTGTTTCATTGTGAGTAGACGGGGTAAACTGTTTAAACCGGGACAACCGACTTTGGTCGATGAAGCCAAATTTGGAAGGCTTCTTCAACCTAGCTAGATATTTATGCAAGTGACTCACACGATAGATCATTGACCTCTGTACAACAACAAGCCCGTTTGCAGTGGTATAGGGCTCATTTGAACTGGAATGTCACTGACTGGAGTAGAATAGTCTTCAGTGATGAGTCCCGATTTAAACTGAGCCCCGATGACTAGCTAAGATATGTCTGGAGACTCCCCGGACAGCGGTGGGACACCAACCTGACTTCCGGCATACAGGCCGACAACCAGGAGTGATGGCCTGTGGTGCCATTTCATCTCATAGTAGGACCCCTTTGGTTGTCATCCGTGGCCTTTTTACAGCACAGTGATACGGCGAAGTTCTACGCCCCGTTGTGTTGCCCTTCATGTCACGCCATCATGGTCTTGCACTTCAGCAAGATAATGCCCGGCCCCACACTGCACGTGTTCTACTGCTTGTCTTCATGTTTGTTGAATTCTACCTTGGCCGGCAAGATTGCCTCCTATTGAGCATGTTTGAAGCATTTAGTGCTGGCCCCTCCAACCAGCTCGGGATTTTGACGATGAAAAGCGCTAGTTGAACTGAATTTGGCATGATATCCCTCAGGAGGACATCCGCCACCTCTATCAATAACTGCTTGCGTAAGGGCCAGAGGTGTACAAACGCATTATTGAGTTTTTCACTTTGCAACGCTCTATCACTTGAATAAATCATCTATTTTTCTCAAATTGTAATCATTTATTTTTCTGCACATGTACGTCACACTAAGTGTGTATTATCATTAATCGCATTTGTTAACATTACGAT
>CM063503.1:36652007-36887007 GCA_032207245.1 Pardosa pseudoannulata
AGGGAAGCCAAATAAATCGCAAACGTAATAAGTTGATTTTGAGGAAGGGATTATTACTTTTATTTTTTAACAGAAAGTCAAGATTTTTTTTATGGACAGCAGTTCATTATAAGTTAAATTTAATACAGTTTCAGATTATTCTTTTATTTTTGCCTTGCATTTATATACAGTAGGAAGTCATTTATACGAAATATTCAGTGCTTCTCATTCCCCGCAGAAACTTAGATAAGGCCTATGTAGGAAATTATTCAATCATACGAATATTCAGATAAATCAAATACTCACTTATACGAATGAATATTCAATCTTCTACGTACCTCCACTTATAAGCAACTAGCATATAGCCCGTCATATGACGGGATCATTAAAATTTTTAATTTTTCAGAATTATAAAGTACTTTATGAAGCAGGCGAAAAATGGTTTGTTTTTTGGCTGAGAATTATCTGGTACACGCTCAATAATTTGTTTATCCTTACTGACCGCATGTTAGTTGCGAACCTTAATTTATCTTGTGATATTATGTGATAGGATGGACAGTAGAGGTTCTAAAAATGACAGTGATTATTTGGCTGTATATATGAACCAAAATGTCCAAAATTTAGCCAATCGATTACAAACGGAGTGTTATATAAAAAACAAACAAAAACATTAAAAAATTTAATTTTCAAAAAATAACTTAAACGCTAGATTATTAGTCAGTGAAATCACCTAACTTAAAAAAGAATTTCTTGTTAATACCGGTGATAAAATTTTCATTGCAAAAAAAAATGATTAATTAAAATTATCACATATCTACCTAATATTATTAAGCTATTATAAAAGAAAATTATTTAAGTAAAAAAAGTTCAGTGATAAAACGTATGAAAATAATGCAGACGATATTTAAACCATTTAAAAAAAATGATTAAATGAGATGGTTAACATTCGTGATCAATATCAACATAGAGGAAAATGCATATAATCAGGTTCGGCAGCGAATGTGTTAAAGGAATGACCTCATAATGCTAAAAAATGTTATTTTCATCTATTTATAATGTAATAAATTGATGAATCTATTCATCGCCTGCTCTTAATCGGAAAATAGGGCTGGAAATGGCATTAAACGACCGAAGTCAGTATTAAATACATTAATTTGCTTCAGATTATATTATATTTATGTATGTGTTTAACAAATACAGAAACTTAATGTACTTATTATAGATGATAACATGAATTTTTGTTTATATTATTCTCAAAGGTAGACAGGTTTCAATTGCTGTTTTTTTTTTTTATTCTATACAGTTTTAGTTTAAAAGTTATATATAAAAGTGCTCGTTATATGTACTTATGTATGTGTTTAACGAATACAGAAACTTAATGTATTTATTATAGATGATAAAATGAATTTTGTTGCTATGGTTTATAGATATTAATATAAATATCTTTTTAACATTAAACTACATTTATTTATTTAAAAAACATTAAAGCAGCACAGTAGGTTTTTCATCCTTCCGTTTAATCGGAAATGATTATTATTGACACATACGATATATTTGCTACACAAAGAATTATCCATCCCCCTGGTGTTGGTATAAGTGTGTTTCCACTATTTTACACCTTTGACTCTTTAAATGTGCTATCATGAAAGTAATTTTTATTTAAAATTTCTATAATCAAGGTAAGATAAAAAAAAAACTAATACAGTTATCTATATATTTTGAAAAGCTATTTTTATGAATTATATACTTATTATGAAACAGTTCAGGGAGAAAACTAGTTTTCAATTACGACATATTTTAATAAATAAAATAATTTAAATTTAATAAATAATAAATTTAATAATTTAATAAATAAAATGTGCTTTTTTATCTGTTTTATGCATTTAAAAATAGAAGAGTAGAATTTTTAAGAGATATTTTATAATATATATATATATTATATATATATATTATATATATATATATATATATTATATATATATATATATATATATATATATATATATGTATATATATATATATGTAATTGGCAATTTAACCCAACAGATATGTAAGAGAAACTACATTAGCTTAGGTGCAGTCGAAAATAAGGTGGTAGAGAGAGCAAAGAATAGAATTTTCTAAAAGAGAAATACAGTTTATTTTAGCAACATCTTCCGGAGGCTTCTGGGGGTGAAAAGCTCGTACATGGAAATTTATAGTTGTGTGAGCCAGCCAATCAGGTTCTTAATGGTTAATCACAAGGTGACACTTGATGACTTGGTTTAAGAGTCATCAACTTATATCTGCAAATCAGGGTGAGCAAGAATTCATTTTGGTGAATTCATACTCTCCAACTCGATAGAAAGAACAAACGATATTCGCCAAGGTTTGCTATTAAAGGATAGAATTGGCCTAAAATATATATATTATATATATATATATATATATATATATATGTATATATATATGTATATATAATATATATATGTATATATATATATATGTATATATATATGTGTGTGTGTGTAACTTCATGACATTTGATTAAAAATATCCATGTAGCTATTTTTCCGTATTTTGTACTTATAAGTGCTTATGAGTGTAGATTTCAGCATTTGCATCGAATTTAACCCAAAGAAAATTCCTTTTCTTCACTAGGTGAAGAGAATAATTCTGTCTGTTGTGCTGCTGTCTGCTGCCTATGTTGGTCATTTTTTTATTTCTGAACAATAAAAGTCTGCGAAAGTGGTGATGAGCCCTGTTGATCCCTCTAAATAAGCAAGTTACTGTGAAAACATCAGCCTAGTTTATATAGGGAGAAGCTGGCTAGCCATAGTAGTATTTATCATAGTTTAATTAGGTTAAAAACATACTAACTGATATTTATGCACATACCTATCTATAAATTCCTGGACAAAGAGAATACCATGATTTTATTTATTTATTTATTTATAATTTGAAAATTCCTAATTATTAAGTTAAACCTACTCTGCACAATGATGCATGTATGAATCATAGATTCACCCTATACTATATATACAAAAATAATTCTTATTTATTTTTTATTGGTTAGTATATCAATCTGTTAATCTATTTCATTCTGATTTTCTTCTCTATATAGGAGTAATTGAGTATTATATACTTGAGAACAAGCTTTATTTGGATGTTGTACTTGTTAATTATTTTATTATTTTACATTATACATTACGCTTATATTTTTAAACCAAGATATGTGTCTATTTAAAAAAAAAAAAGGTGTTCAGTTTAAATTTATATCAATATTTTTTATTAATGGTATTTATAATTGATATTGAATTCATATATACATCAAATATATTTTTTTATTAAGAACAACAAAAAAATTCAAAAAATTTTTAAATATTTTTAAAACATTATCTGGGTTTAAATATGTGTAAGAAAAAATATAACTTTAATAGAAAAAATCATAAAGTGTAAGGTTAAATAGTTTGTAAATATTCAGAGGGAAAATAGCCTAACGAAAATAAAATCTATCATCTTTGAAAAGTTTATTAAACTTTTTCTTAATAAATACATCTTTTAACCATTTCATTACAAACGAATCTTAACAGCAGGATTAAAAACAATAAATCCGCCTAGAACCACAAATCAAACAAGTGAGAGCAACATATCACTCACAAAACGAAAAAATACAAAAACGTAAGATGGAGGTAAGGAAACGACAATCCAACTTCTATATACCTTCTATATTAGCATGAATCCAAAAGAATTACGCCTTAGTTAACGAAACAGCTAATTGTATCAAAACTACATTCCCTGTGCTGCATTTAACGGTGATCAGAAAGTTAAACAATCGCAGGTACACAACTTTTCGTTATCGATACACATACTGCATTCTGACTTTTGTTGAACTATTTGTGTCTTGGAAAAATTCGAAAAGTGAAAAGAAAGAAGAAAAATACATATTAAGAAAACATATCTATTTCATCAATACTGAAAACTGAATCAGAAGTTTTATTAAAATGGGTTTTAAATTACCATAAAATATTTTATCTTTTAATATTGTGGAGGGATAAAAGACCCTGATTGAAAAATGACGGTAGCATAAATTGTAGAAAATTTAATGGATGGCAAATTTATACAAAAATACATACCAAATAAAGAATGTGAAAATAAGAAGTTTTTACTCGGAAAACAAAGGTTTAGCTTATGACCAAATAGTAAATACACTCATGTTCATATATCAAGTATAATGACAGTTTGTAGAAATACAGACTCAAAATCATAAACCAGTTAAAAATTAGAGACCTGATATCAAGAGCCCACGAACTTACAGAAGACATCTGAAAATAGAAAAGCAATAGTGCAGGTTTGCATTACGATTAACTGGTTATTCAGGAATGGCTTGTTTGTTTTTCGAGTACGTTAAAAAAAATATGGGATAATCTTCCCAATTCCAGAATAAACATAGGAGAAAGGATATCCGAGAATGTCTCATAAATGCACGATAGGCGAAACACCGTATTTGAACGGCGAAGACAGGCGTTGTTTTCTATAAATATTAAATCAGCGCTCATTACACCAATGAACAGACGTATATGCATAGCAGAAAAATCTCGATATATTTGGCTTGTTATGGTCTCCTGTTTTCATTGAGGTTTGTTCGAGAACTTATTATTTCTAATATGGTTTATACTTCTTGCTTTATCGGTGTTTTGTACAAAGGCATTCAAAATACCAAATAAATGTAACATTTAGTTTCAAAAAAATTAGTAAAACATTCCGTAAAAGAATAAACATAGAGGTACATTAACATTAAAACATAAGTAAGTATAAGCGAAAAAAACAGCCGATATAAATATTAACATCTAATCTCTAACACTCATAATCCGGCATATATGTTTCTCGAATATGCTGAAATTAGCTTCAAGTGCAGGTAAATTGACAGCTTTGTCCTGACTTCCGACTTCTGAAGACATTGGAAAACCGAGTTTATCTGGAGTAACACTTGAGAGCCACAAACTGTTATTATGCCACACAAAACGAGTCATCATTTATTACCATTACGGAGATGTTCAAAGAGGTCTTTCCCTTTGTAACGGTTCCTTTTTTTGTTTATATGAAGATAAGTCCTGAATCTTATAGCATTGAAATCCATTAGTCGAAAACATTGTCCCTCTTGGAGATTATCAAGGTAATCTGCTTTCTCCAACAGATTAGCAGGCGTTCATTGTGCGACCATGAGTGAAATATAACTGAAAGACTTGTCGACATATATTCCGCACTATCCCAAATGTCTACGTTTGTTATGTCTCAAAACAAAACTACCGCCGAGTCTGCCGAAAGTTCTTGTGACACTAGGGATGCTGTACTGGCAGATTTTGTCAAATAGTGGTCACCATGCGGCTTTGTAACCCGTGGATGACCTTATTCAAACGTCTATTTACATTTGAATTCAATTGGAGCCGCTACCAAAGCCTAGATAAGACGTTATGTGCGATCCCAAGTTCCAAAGATACTACTATTTGCTTACTCTCACATTCTAAACGACTGGGCATTGGATCACATAAGAATTTGCACAAAACGCGTCCTCTTGGTCACGGAGAATCGGTAATGGCACTTGTGCGCCGGCTGTGAAAGACGTTGTTGAATCCCGACGAGCATGTGATACGTTTCACTAATTGTTTTTTCGCTTGCGTACTTGTTAGTGTTGTAGGTGTTTTGCTGTAAGAGGAAACTCAATCTTGTTTTGTCTCAAGATATGTACAACAATCTTCCAGCATGATTTTCGTGGGATTCTGGAATAACCTAAGTCGATGTGCATGAGTGTAATTAAATAAGTTTCATGCAATCTGAGCACTAACACTGTAACAAATAATTACGTTTTCATGTTCTCAGGTACAAAATAGTAAAAATAAAAATAGTGTTTGATAAAGTTAGATTATATTATTGAAAAGAATGATGAAAAATCATGCAATCCTGCAAGTTGAAAAATTAAAAACATAGTTTAAAATACCAATTACATGTCTTGATCATTGAAGATTGCAGAAAGGTAATCATGTAACACAGTTCTAAGAATGAAAACCGAAATAAATTGACATGATTAAAAGAAATGTTAAGCCTTAAAATTGTTATGTCCACAATATTTAGTTCATTCAATTGGTGTTATAAAATTGCAAGCAATGTGTTTTACTGGGAAGGACTAGTCATTCTGAACATAGAGAGGTTCACAAAAGATTATATGAATTCAACCACAGTAATATAGTGGTTCGTGGGATAAATCAAAGGGATATTTTAATTCATTCATTCATTCACAAAACAATGATATTTGCTGTTGATGTTTTGGATTTATAAAACACAACTCAGATTGAAGAGCAAAATGATTGGGAATTTTATTAAGCTAACAACTCGCTGATACTATTCGCATAGAACATGTAAAAGTTTGGACAAAAATCAAAGTTATATAACATAAAATCATATGTAAAAATTTGCCTTCATATATTTAGCAAAAATGTACAGATGCATCAAATTAATTGCCTTACTTTTTAAGTACTTATACACAAGAATTACTGTTAAAACAGGTGATGTCACTTATTCATGATCTCACTGAATTCCGGGATGATCACTGTTTCAGGATTTCTCCATGAAAAGAATGATAAGATTAGTAAGAGTCAGATTAGTTAGTGTCTAATATCAGAAATTACCTAAAAGAAACCTATTAAAAGTCTGCTCTCTCCTTGAGTGTTCATTCATCCATTACAACACTCCTATCTCGAGAAAAACAAAGTGAGACCTCCTAAATTCTCTCTTTACCTTTCTTTCAGAGCTCGCGGAATTCCAAAGAAAACGAAATGAATGATTGACTTCACACTCCCTTATTTAGTTAAGGAATGTATTATCTGAAATCCTTAGACGTTCCTGCGTGTCACAAGCTTATTCGGAACATCCGAAGGAAATTGGATCTTCTGACAAAAAGCATTCGATCTATGCTGGAAAAAGTAAAAAACGTAAGTGAAAAAGGTAGAGAGAGTTTCAGGGAAAAAATATATTTGCCAACGATCCAAAACAGACATTTTTATGGCAGTGCCAAGTAGGATTCTGATCTCATCTCATATCAATATATTCATAAATCAAGTCAAAATTAACAATTTGTAGAGTTTATAATTGTTTAACTACAAATTTGAAAATAATTTGAACTTAATTCTAAATACCTTGATATTTATATCCATGTAATGCCATCAAGAACATATAGATAATATCCAAACACGTAGGTCGCGACCTTTATGTACAGAAGTCTTTAAATCGTGGGTATACATCCACTACTGGCATCGATGTAAGCCTTCATTATTAACCCCTTAACTGCAACGAGCGTATATATATATATATACGCTTTGCGCTTGGATGCATTAACTGTCCCGTAATGCGTATGTGTATACCTTGTATATGTTAAATGTTGTATAAGTGAGTGTACTTAATGACAACCAGGAAAGTACTAAGAAACGTATTGGAGGAAGACTTATATATACGCCCAAAACAGTTAAAGCATTAACTGCACAAAACGTATATATACGCCTGAGGCAGTTAAGGGGTTACGTTAGAGGTATTTGTCTGCTTAACAAGCAATGAAAAAGTATATCCAAACTACAACGTTTAAGAATTTATATATTTTACTAAAAACTAACGAAAAACATAACTAGCTTCTCTAAATGCATGTTCTTTCTTTTTTCAACTTCAAATGTGAATAAATACGTAAAAAAAGGAGATGAATCAAACATTGCCATACATAAAAAAGAAAACAAAGGCTCCTAAATTTGAAATGGAAATAAGAGGGAAGTCAAAATTTTTGTTAAATCTATGGAATAAGTGTGATATAATGTGTAAATATTCGTTGGATTATAGCAGTAATTACGTAAGTCTGTAGGGTTTACTTCTCAAAAACTGTCATACTTCATCGTCTGTAATATCGAAGACAGTTTACTCTTAATTTATGCAGATTTTTTTTTCTTATAAACATTCTTTCCCTTTCTCTTTTTAGCAATTTGTGTTTCACTCATTTAAGATTAAGGATTTGTCTGAAGCTCGATCAAAAGTTTAGAAGTAACTCCTTTTTAAAATCTTACTTTCACAGATATTTATATTTTTAAATGCAGAAGCTTTGATTATATTGGGTGTTTTATTGAGTAACTTAAGTAACAACAAAATAAGAATTTACAACTCTAACTTTTTGTATATATTTTTGGATCTAAATTTAGCTACTTTTTCTGTTGTCAAGTTCTTTTAAATTAAGTTCTCTATTTTATTTCACGGGTTGCAACGTGAGTTACTAGCGTAAGTGATAACAAAAGCAATTTTACATTCTTTTCTCCTCTAAAAAAGGTATTTTTTAAATGCTGAAATAAATTAAGACATTATAGATATGAGTGAGGTTTTTTTGGAAAGCTACAAACGTAACCAAAAACTGAAAGTTTAACTCAAACTTTAACTTTATGTGCATGCTTTTTAATCAAGATATAACTTGAATTTTCTTTTTATTGGTTTCTTTGTAATTGAGTTTTCTTTTTTTATATTATAGACTACAAAGTGAGTTACAAAACTTATTGTGACCAGAAGCAGTTTTACATTTTTCTCTTTTTAGAACAGATAAATAAGTTAAAATAAGTAATTAGGCTGGTTTACAGCTATACGATCAGCTTTTATACAAAATTCGTGTAAATTAGACTAGTTAGTTTAATCTCTGGTAAATTAAATTACTTGTCAAATAATTTTATTTTCTATTTCCCTATATTTAAAACTACAAACACTTCTACCATATTTTGATGCCATAACTTTCCCTGTAGCTTAAATGGAAAAACAGTTACAGCTAAATAAGTTGTTTGTTGTATTATATGTAGTCATACACAAATTAAACTCTATAATGTGTTGCCATCTTGCGTGCAACACTAATATTTACATTCTAATACACAGAGTAAATAAAAAAGTCATTATAAAATTACTTTTTAAAATAATGAACATTGCATCTTTTTGATAAAAACTAAATATGTAGTAGTGGCAGAAATGCCAGTTGAAACAAAGTATATTAGCTAATATAGTAAGTCCTTGACAAGACAAACTTAACATTTAGTGAACACACGTTTATTACTTGACGAAGCACATTTTACACAATTAGAATAATAAAATACAAATAACAAGGAGCGTCTATTACCGTCTTCAGCATAGCCGTCATACACACTACTCGCTTCTTTGGTGAGACGGCAGATGGCGGTCTCCAACAAAAGGCGAAAGTTCGCAGTTGATGACCCCACAATATTTAAATAAAGATATTTATTTTAAGTATTGGAAAAACTAATTTATATTTTATTTTTGAGTCAGAGACCCTCTTAAAACCAACTTATTCCCTTTAAAACCAACGTCTGAGCTGTAGATCAGTTTTATTATTGGTTGGAAACACCATGAACTGCTGATGAATTCCATGAGGGGGGTCTCGTTAAACCTTAGAAGTCTCTTTGTAAAATTGACAAGTTCTAGACAATCCACTTACTAATTTAAATAATCCTGGCAACAATATCTAAAGAAAAACGCTCAAGTATTACCATACAGAATTCGTAAAAGTTTATGCTCTCATGCACAAAGGGAGTTTTTATGCTTAGCTATTAATGTTATCAGAAATAACGTCCCGTGTTTAGATGTTAGTTGCATACATTTTGTATGATCATAGCCTAATCAGGCTTGCAATTCCGTCACTTTTCTCATCTTTAGTCACTTTTTTTACAATTTATCACTTTTAGTCACTTTTTTAAGTAAACAGTCACTTTTAATCACTTTTTTCATGGTGTATCACAGCAAAAGTCTGTTGTTAAAAAAAGAAAATCTGAATTAATAACAAAATATTTTAATCAAAGACAAAAAATGTGATGTTCTAATCATATTTTTCTTATTAAAATGTAATTAGTCATATGGTTTCCAGAATTTAATGATTTTAAAAAGTAAAGAAGTTCCTGAACTGAAATGTACATTTAATACATTAAAGTAATTTACGTCAGAACACACATTTCTCCTTTTCTTTTTCTTCACAATTTTTGTTTAGACACTCTAATCTAGCCATGTACATATTTCAAAACATCATTAATATATGCAGAAAATTGTGATTGTAAAATTAATGTATTGTATGTATTCAAATCTAATTTATAGATTTTCTTGAATAAAAAGCAATGTTGAGTTGTGTTAAACAAAATTTTTAACCTTTTTGTATTCGACGCTAAAATTATGTCCTGTATGAATCATTTGATTTAGAGTTAAAATAAATAGAAAAATCTTAATAATAGCATCTGTAATCAAGAGGAGAAAAAAAATCGTTTTTTTTTTTAATGTTTAGTCACTTTTTAGTCACTTATTCTGTATTATTCGTCACTTTTCTCACCTTTTTGAAAGCACCTCAGCAGTTGCAAGCCTGCCTAATGGATAAAATGCTGCACATCAGAAAAGAGCTCGTGTGCTCGAATCCCAATTCTGACATGGATGTTCAGAGCCAATAGATTCCATTATTATTTTTCTTTGTGTAGCAAAAGTTTAGGCCATAGCTCTTCAAGCCAAGCCAAACATTTTATGTTTCAAGTGTTCTAAAGTAATTCTCTAGAAGTCCCCCCCCCCACCAGATATGAAAAACTCGCTGTCAGCGCCCCATTCCGAAAATCTAATTATTTGCCTGTATCTTTCTTTGTTTTACAAATCATGTTATGTATTTTATGTAACAAGTTTAGTATGTATGTTATTTAAAAATCACAGCATATATTTTCTAATCATGATTTTGTTTTGCGCATGTATTGCAAGGAAAAAAATTGAGTGGCAATTTAATTTAAAAAATTACTTAATGTACAGTTAAGAACGGATGAATCATTAAATTGAGTATGTTTCATAAGATTAGGAAGTTGAAATTGGCATCTATAAATTATTTGTTATTTGTTCGAAAAAAAAGACATTAAAAAAGAAAAATGTTAATGTTTAAGATTGCAGCGTTCGAAATGTTAAAATAAATGGGTTTATTTTAAATGTCTTATTTAATTTTTAAATATTGTGTACAACTAATGCCTCAATTTCCTTTAAATGTATGTTAGTCAGAAGTTTCTAAAAATAAAAATAGTTACTTTTCTCTTACTGCATTTATCAGAAACATTTAGGTAAACCCAACCATTTATATAAGGTAAAAAATTGTTATTTTTGTTTCAAATAATCAGTGTATATTAAATCTCGTTTCCTTTTACTAATTTCTCCTGACTTATAGTTAAAATGAATAAGAAATTTTTCTTATTAAATTATTTGATCAATAAGTAAAAAATACTTAACCTTTTACATTCTTAATTTTACGTAGACTACAATCAGTTTACGTAAATTATTTTTCTTTTTATATTAACCCCTTCCGGTAAAATGACGAGTCTAGCTCGTCATTAGTTTTTCATTCCATACCGCACAATGACGAGCTACACTCGTCATGCGATTAAAGTTACTGTTAAATATGATAATTAATTTAGTTTAAAATTTCTAGTGTACTGAATTTGGCAACACTTTTATCACTTGTGAAAATCACAAGTCACTATTTCATATTGTTTACTTAGAATTTCTTGGTACAAGTCATTGCCAAATTAATGAGTCAGAATAAAAGAAAACCTACTAAGAAATGCCGTGTGTGTTACAAGAATCAAATTAAAAGTGAGACTACTTGGTGGTGTAAACAATTAAGAATTCCTTTGCACTTTATTTTGAAAAGTACCACTAGCTTGAAGACTATTATCTGTATACCTTATTAATGTTTTGCTTTGATATTTTCTTAATTTTACTGTTTCTGATATTATTTAACACTATGTAAAAAGTGGATTTTAATTAAGAATATGTAAGAATTGTAAAATGAAACAAGTTTTTTAAATAGAATTAAATGGTTATTTCATGCACAGTTTTTCATTATTAAATCATACCGGAAGGGGTTAAACTATACTTTTGATTTTACTAAAAATTAAAAGAACGTACAAAAATTATATTATATATGTATGTGTTTTGAAGTTAAATGATAATCTTGGTTAGTTTCATGAATATTTCAAGATAAATACAGTAAAACATTATGCAGCCGACTTTTAATATCTTTAATAGAATTTAGTCAAAATAACTCAATAGATTTATCATAAGACTGATTTTAGAATTTTAGTATCTACTTTAAAGCATCTATTTCTAAACACAAATGAAATCCCATTACTAGAAAGTATGAGAGACATATCTCTATAGCATTTTCAAAAGTCAAATGAACTTTCTGAGTTGAGAACTTTTCTAAAAGTTTACCTATTTGAAGATATCTCTTTTCAATGCAACCACACTTCAGGCGTCGAAGAGAATTAACCGGGCCCGGCAAAATATTTATACATAGAGTAAAACTAATAATCTATATTTGTGATTATAACCATTTTAAATATATAATTAATATTAAAGATATTTTGCTAATAATAATAATAGCAAAGATACTTCAGAAAAGAGAAATTACTAATTTCTCCAAACTAACATATCTCATTCTATTTAAACTATATGAAAAAAAATTTTGTGCTCATGTTCTTTAACATATTTTATTTCATTTGTTTTCCGGATTTTTAATTAAAATCATAGATTTCAAAATATTGCCCACAAAATAAAAAAAAAACACTATAAAAAATCCAAATTTTTTACATTATGAATTATTAACTACTTTTAAATAATATTGTTAAAATTAATTATCACCACTTCTCTACATGAAAGTGTAAAAAATATTTCTTTTAAAATCTATTAATTCCTGATTTATATCCAAATCAAAATACATTTAAAGTTTTTAATTTTTGTAAATTGAAATTTTAAAAATTCCAAGGTTTGTTGATATATGTACTGTAAAGTCACTGGATCCTCTGGTAGCGTGTGGGTGTCGAAGTTGTAGTGACACGACGTACAGCTTAAAACGATAACAACTTTAATTCTGGACTAAATATAAAACAATTTACAAAGTTTCTGAATGAAAATCACAGGGGCTCAGAATGAGCAGGGTGTGGACCCAAAAGTCCCAGGTTCGAGGTACACTTAAACAGAAAACTGCGGTCAGGGGCCCTTCAGATCTGCAATTGTACAGGGATACAACTTGGAGTCCTTGAGTCCCACAAAAAACTAGAGATCGGCTCTCAAAAAACTCAACCTTCCGTTGCCTTCGTTCTCTTCTTCCGTTAATCTTCTCCCGGCGAAAACTCGCACAAACCAGACGTCACCTTTTGCCTCTTCCTATTGGCTTTTCCTTCCCGCGTCGCCGTCCTGATAGCCTCCGATTGGTTCTTTTGTTGGCGTCTGTGTGTCTGTCATTTCCGCTTCGCGTCCGACCTTCTAATCACCTCGGACATCTCAAGGCGTGTCGAACCGAAAATCCTTTGTAGTTTAATGTCAATTTTCAAGACAGAATGTCACTTTGGCCTAGGTCTTAACAAAACCTCTTTGGGAAGCTAATGAGGTGTCGTGACGTCACAATACTAATGCTCATATAAACATATATTTGAGGAAAAAATTTTATTACAAAGTGATTATAAGTTTAAAAAATAGAATTTCGTGTCCAAGATCTCCTTAAAGTAGATTTATTACTTAAAGTAGAAGCCTTATATGAGGCTCAGAAAAATTAGAGGATTAGATGAGTGCACTAGAAATACCTGCGACTGACACTTTTAATGTAAGATAGCAATAACAATAATTAGAATCTTATGAACAAAAAACGCTTTATTCTAACAGTACGTATATTGTTATTGTTATTTTTCCAGTTTAAGACTTCCTTCCTTTAAGATTTTCTTCCTTTGTTTTCTTATGTTATATGTTGCTAGATTTCTGGTTAAAAAAATTATGGAGAAGGAAAATGAAAAGATAAACTATCCTTAAATGACTATCTATACATTTTTAGTCTAGTGTTTCTAAGCTTTAACAAATGTCTAAATTTATTGGTTTGAGACATATTCCTAAAATGCGTTTTACCGAACGATGTCCGAATAAGTACAGCGCTGCTCTTTGGGTTTGTGGATCCCACTGCTGCTATGGATATTCGGAATCCGCTTTGAGAAGTAGGTCCCGGTCTTATTAGTCCTCGTGTAGCAAAAAAGTAGATCCAAGCGCTCCAAACCAAACCCAAACTTACATATGCGATTTTTTTTAATTAAATCAAATAATTTTATAAATAAAATTCTAAGTATATCTACAGTTTAAATTAACTAGAAAAAATCCCACAGTATTAGATAAATAAAATTATTCATAATGTATAAAATATAGAATTTTTTTTAAATATGACTTTTTAAATAAAAATATTTACTATTGTACCTTAACACATTGTATGCGGGACACGTACTACTCCGTTTTCTGACGATTGATACTTGAACGCGGGTCACGTACTAGTACGGGTTAGTGTAACAACATGGTTTGTTTGTGGGTACAAAAATAACGGTATATACAGGAAAATCAAGCCGAATGTTCTTGTCTACTACATAGATTCTGGAAAAATTTAGACAAATAAAAACTAGTTTTTACTTCAGTCGATGCGGAACCACGAACAGAAAAAAATTAAAACTATACACTAATATTTCTATTTGATTTTTCATATTTACGGTACTATTATAAATTTATCCATTAAAAAATATATATATTTGTTTACAAGAATCTTATAGTTGTTATTTATATATTTCTATTTATATATTTGTTTATATATTTTAATTTAAAATACGAAAAGTTGGTTAAAAAATTAAATAATTTTCGATCTACTGAGATTTAACTGAATAACTAAATTTAAGCGCAAAACGCCTGGTACAATTCCACTGTGAAATGTACCCACCCACACACAGTGTGTTAATATCAGACAGGATTTTTTTATGTATCCTTAAAATACTGAATTTTTTCCGTACCTCAAAGATTATTTATTACAACAGAATACTTTTCACTGTTCAATGTGCTCCATTAAACAAATATAAAATAATGATATTTACTTGTGTAACGTATTATTAAATAATCAGTACGACGAATAATATTTCAGAACATTTTTTTGGATATTAAAAAAATTCCTTTAAATTAGTTTCTTCTACTGAATGCTGTCACCTTTTGTATTGGCTGAAGGTAGAGGAGCGACCTCAATGCAACTAAGTCATCCGATAAATAATGGTTGCGGAGAATCACTCAAGTCCTGCGTTTCCGATAAATAACCTCCCACTCAATCAATCACTCGAGTGAAGCGGAAAAGAATGGGAAATAATCCGCTAGTTTGAGTACCCCGTTCAAATGAGTTATTAGCGGAGTGAGAATTCGATCCGGTCAATCACTCGACATCATTCAGATGTGTTTAAATAATCGAGACTTGCGTGTTTCGTCGCATTTCGAACCATGTAAGAACATTAGTAAAGACTTAATAATTATATCATTCAGTATGTATTGAATTCTGTAAGTTTTGTCACGAGCTCTACTCATGGTCACACATAGCCGGTTAAGAGTAATTAGTAATTAAATATCATTACAAACAATAAGTCACTGGAAAATTGGCTCCCAGCTATACCAATTTGTTATGAGAGCCAAATGGTAACACACTATCTTTAACATCATTTAGATGTGTTTTAATAATCGAGATTTGTGTGTTTCGTTGCATCTAGGATCATGTAAGAAAATACGAAAAGTTGGTTAAAAATTAAATAATTTTAGATCTATTGAGATTTAACTGAATAACTAAATTTACTCGCAAAACGCCCGCTCTCGGTACCATTCCACTGTGAAATGTATCCACACACAATGTGTTAATATCAGACAGGATTTTTTTTTATGTATCCTTAAAAGACTGAATTTTTTCCGTACCTCAAAGATTATTTATTACAACAGAATACTTTTCACTGTTCAATATGCTCCATTAAACAAATATAAAATAATGATATTTACTTGTGTAACGTATTATTAAGTAATCAGTATTACGACTAATATTTCAGAAAATTTTTTTGGACATTAAAAAAATTTCTTTAAATTAGTTTCTTCTACTTATCTGTAAAGACTTAATAATTATATCATTCAGTTTGTATTGAATTCTGTAAGTTTTGTCACGAGCTTTACTCATGGTCACACAGAGCCGGGTAACAGTAATTAGTAATTAAATATCATTACAAACAATAAGTCACTGACAAATCGGCTCCCGGCCATACCAATTCGGACAAGAGCCAAATTAATAAGACATTGCCTTTAACATCATTCAGATGTGTTTGAATAATAGAGACTTGCGTATTTCGTCGCATCTAAGATCACCAGCAAAGGGTTTGTAAGATTATCATTTAGTATGTACTAAATTCTGTGAGTTTTGTTACGAAATCTATTCTCTGTCTAAATAGACGGTTAAAAGTAATTAGTAATTAAAGGAAATAGCATTACAAACAAAGAATCACTAACAAATCGGCTTCTACCCAATTCAGATGAGATTCAAATTGGTAGGACACTACCTTTCGGAACAGTAGTCGGCGTTTTCGACTCTAGCTGATAGTAGTTTTGTTTGTAGTAGAAATCGGTTATAAACCTGTAGGTCCATTAGCCATCGTGTAACGAAAAAAAAGGAAATCGTAGAATTAAAGATCAAGCAATGAATCGCTGATTATTTTTAATCTAATAAAATGACACCAGTTCAAGTGATTTTGTTCATAGCAGGGTTTTGCTATTTAGTTAAAGATATGGGTATGGAATAAAATACCTAATAGCCTTCTACCTGCAAAGAAGATATTTTGTTAGATCACATGCTGTGAATTCAAAGATTCTGAAATATTTTAGTGAAAATTACAGTAGAAATTTGATAAAATGTAGTTAAACTAGCTTAGTATCATTATGAACAAAGAAGACCGGAGACCTCATCTAAAATTTGTCCATTCAATCAATTGACAGATTTTCTCATCAATTAGATATTTTTAAACAATCAAGACTTAACATATTTATCATTCATAATATAATACTAAATTTTACAAAAGTCTCAAGTTCTACTCTAGGCCACACATAGTAGGTTAAAGTAATTAGTGATTAACTGCAGCAACGTTACAAACAGTTAATCATAGATCTAAAGCCGGTGTTATCAAAGTCGTTTAAAAGCTAACCGTGATTAACCCATGGCGCAAACCAATGGTGGAACGCAATTCGCCATTTAAGCAGATATTAAGCGCAGTTATTCGTTAAATAGCTTTGGTGACACCGGCCTTTAAATCATCTTTACTGAAGCAGGTGAAAGTGATTTTTTAGGAGCAGATTTACTAAGTTAAAGAAATGAAACAGAATGTTTGATGACATTAACTTTCAGTATATATTATAAGGCATTTTCACTCAGCAGGGCACATCTCAACTTATGATGATTCTGGCTTTTATTTCAAACGGAAGGACAGCTTTATGTTTGCTTATTGGCTGTCTTAAAGATAAACCTGAATGGGAAGGGCATTAAAGTAGTTAGTGATGTTGTATGAAACTGCTCGATTACTCATAAAAAACGTTGAAGCATATTAATAAAGGTTACAAAGGAAATGTAGTTCAATTTGAGTTATTTTAGTGTTGTTAAAGACAAAGTAGACTGGAAACTTCAGTGTTAGTTCTTTGAAAAGTTTTTGCATCATTAATATGTGTTAAAACAATCGGGACTTGTTTTTTCATACCTAGAACCATGTGTGAGTATCAGTTAAGACCTAGCAAACTTATAATTCAGAATGAAACAAATTCTGTGTCTTTGATAGTTTCAACTTTCAGTCACTCATAGTAGGTCAATAGTAATTGGTGATCAAATACAATATAATTAGACACAATTAATAAATGATTAATTCCAATCAACTATTATAAAATTGGTAAAAGTAGTTTTGTAGAAATCAGAGTTGCTACTTAGTAAAATATACGGAATAGTGAATTTAATATCATATTGACTTTTAACATCACATGTGCTTATTAAAAGATTCTGAAACACTATAAAAAGCAACAGTAGAAAATTAATTTAATTATTTTGATGACGTTAGCACAGAAAAGACAGGAAAACCACGTTTAAAATTTATTTTCTTTTAGAAATGACCAGAAATTTAATTTCCTTTATAAAATAATATCAAATCGGTAGCACACACTATTTAAAGGTTTCGAAGTAGCCAAAAATTAGTAATATAGGGACTATCTAAGACCTAAATAAATTTTATGATAGAAAAAAAACGTTACACCCGCTACGCTTCTTGCAAGATTCTTTCCCAGATGGTGAACATCTTCGTCTAAACTACCCTTTAGTTAATACCACACTTCCAATTTCCACAACCACCAAGAAATCATCATGCTGTTTACCTAACTGATTATATTTATATATTAAGATAAGGATGGCTCTTAGCATATTAACAAAAAAGTATATATTTTTATATTCCATTTCTTTATCTTTCAGGCTTGTAAATAACTGGTAAAAGTTTAAAAAAATTATATTAAATAATCTTAATATGTGTTTAATTTAATTTAAATCACCCTCTATATATACAGATACCTTTCAAAAATTTTTGCTGAATTCTTCTTTCAACTCCCTTGATAATACAAAATTAGAAATTAATGTATGGTTTTTGCAAATTTGTTTTATCATTAACCTTGTCTCCAGCGGTTCCTTGAATACTTGTATATTGAATTTGTATGGTAGGTTTTGGCAACAGCACCTTAAAGCTAATTTGCAATGTGAATAACTTCCTTTAATCAATTGTTTCAGTTGGGCTGTAATGCTTGTATGTGTAAGATGTAATATAAGTTTATGTGTATCTAAGATTCGTAAGGTGGTTTTACTTCGTTGTCAAGAGTGAATTGGTGTTTAGTACAGCGTGTGCAAAGTGAGTAATCTATTTTATCCTGTTTTATTCGAACCGAAACAATTAATTTTTTCACAAAAATCCTCTCGCTCGCCTGAATCTCATGTAAAGCTCTTGAGTAAAAAAAAAAATAGTTTTGAATAATTTCAACAAAAGTTTTAGCTTAACCCCTTCCGGTATGATTTAATAATGAAAAACTGTGCATGAAATAACCATTTAATTTTTATTTAAAAAACTTGTTTCATTTTACAATTCTTACATATTCTTAATTACAATCCACTTTTTACATAGTGTTAAATAATATCAGAAACAGTGAAATTAAGAAAATATCAAAGCAAAACATTAATAAGGTATACAGATAATAGTCTTCAAGCTAGTGGTACTTTTCAAAACAAAGTGCAAAGGAATTCTTAATTGTTTACACCGCCAAGTAGTCTCACTTTTAATTTGATTCTTTTAACACACACGGCATTTCTTAGTAGGTTTTCTTTTATTCTGACTCATTAATTTGGCAATGACTTGTACCAAGAAATTCTAAGTAAACAATATGCAATATGGACTTGTGATTTTCACAAGTGATAAAAGTGTTGCCAAATTCAGTACACTAGAAATTTTAAACTAAATTAATTATCATAATTAAAAGTAACTTTAATCGCATGACGAGTGTAGCTCGTCATTGTGCGGTATGGAATAAAAAACTAATGACGAGCTAGATTAGTCATTTTACCGGAAGGGGTTAAAGTGATACCTCTTATACATTTTATATGGCATCACATTTTATTGATTCACTTCATCATAATAGTTAGTAGCAGAAAATCGAAATATTGTCTCAGATTTAATAAAGAGGTGAATACAGAAACAAAACATTTTGTTTGTGCTTGAGTTTCGTCGTAGTAATTATTTGAAATACCATTTATAGCAATTTATATTTTTGATTCTTCTAAATTCACTGGCTATTTTCTTTAATTTACATTACCTTTCCCTACCCATTTACAGCTCTTAGGCTCCTTGAATATTACTTAACTTATTAATGTCTAACATTTCTTATTTTTACTTAGTTTGTTTACTTATTTTGTTACGTCGAATGGTTAGAAAGACGATCGTGAAGTTTGTTAGGCGATGATCAAGTATATAGTTTGTACAGAAGGTATAACAACACTCATCTAAGGCCTGAAGACCTTAGAAATTCCTTCTTTGCGGCTAATGTTGATAAGGGCCACCTTCGAAGAATATAGACACTACCTCGCCTTCTTGAATAGAACGTCACGTCAGTTTTCGTGTTAGCATGTTGTGCCGAGAAAAGGATCGATTTAAGATTCCGGTACAATTCATTACCACTCCTAAAAGGTAAAAAAAAAAAAAAAAATTGTTAGCTTTGTTTAAAGGGTTTTTCTTTTTTGTGAAGGTAGTATGCAATCCTACAAACAATGCCACAAATTTTTAAGTATTTATTATTATTAATAGCTTTGTCATTTGGGTTGACATTTTGATTTTTCGAGCCTTCCCCATAAATTTACTTGATCGACAATTTCATCGACTGAACTCATGATGAATAGCTGTATTTGTTAAAAACTCAATAGTACTGTATTTACTTGTGATAACAAATAAATCTTTTATCGCAAAATTTCTCTTTTTGAATGGCACTAAGGACTTTATTATAGGGGGAGGGAATCCAAGGAATCTGGACACTCTCCGAAATATTTTCTATGTTAGCATTACAAGATTTTTGTAAAGTAAATTTATTAAAATTACTGTGTATTACTTGTTTCCACTGCAAGTATTGATAGTTTCCAACCATGAAGAGAGCAAAAACATTTCATTGTAATTGAAATAGTCGCAAGAATTTTACAAATTTAACATTACTTTCCATTCATATAGGCATGACTATAAAGGCTGTTGTAATCATAAAATTTCTTTCGCCTCGTACAATAACGAATGAAGAGCTGCTACATAGAACTAACTGAAAAAGCATAGATCAAGACATCAAATTAAGAAGATAATGCTTTACTAGTCATGTCCTACGAATAGTGTACCATGTCCTACAATGGTGAATAAGGATGGAGAAAAGTGTAGACGACGATGGTTGAGCTGGGTTGAGGTGAAGAGTTTCAGGAAATTATGGATGAAGAGCTAAATTAAAGGCATTATGCCTCTGGGCATAAAAAGAAATGATTATTAAATACTGTTGAAGATTTGAACAGTCTGGACTTCAAACATAGAAGGCCGAACGATGGCCGAATGGTAGAGCACTGCTTTTCGGTATCGGAATTCGCGAAATCGGCTTTAAGCAGTAGGTCCCGATCTCATTATCCTTTGTGAGCAAAACAGTAGACTGTAATTCTTCAGATCAAACCAAACTTGTGGTAGCTTTGCATTTAATGCTACTGATATGACACATTCTCAACAAACCAATCAAGCTAGAAGAATGTACTACTATAAAACGGTAGTTTGTAAATTACTGGCGATGCTATTCTGTTTTCGAAGTTTGTTTTTCATCCCAGATATGTAAATTTGTAAAAGAAAAATAAAGGATGTCGTAATTCTTTTCCGTTTTTTGTTACTTTATTAGTTATTCATAAACTACTTTAGTTTAAGTCCGTCAGTATTTACCAGGCTAATTTAAACCTGGTAATATAAATTAAAAGACAATGTGGTTTCAAATACATTATTAAAAGTAAAATGAAATTACGTATAGCATTGTTCATACGTTTTGTAACATATGTATGCATGTAAGACTATGGATGGATGTACGTTGTGTATAATGAAATTGTTTAATGAGATTAAAAGTTCACTGCATTTTTAAGACTAAACTCAAAAAGAAGTAAATTCTGGCTACGTCACTGTGAGATATATATTCGGAAGAAACGGTTCGAATATTCTGCAGTTCAAGGAACATAGTACCTTTCGCTATTAAAATCTTCATTATAAGACTTTTTAATTCATTATAAAACTGTATAATGCTTTACCTTATAAAGAATTTAGTTTTTTTCCATTCAATTAGTATATTTTAAGAATAGCATAGAAGATATACATCAAATGTAAAAAGTAGAATTCACTTAACCCCAAGTTAACTTTTGAGATACGTTTATTAGAAACAAAAGTTTGTCAAACTGAAGTAAAATATCTGTTTAAATCTATAAATCCTTAATTGTATTTGACTTTTTGAAACCTCAAGGAACTGAAAATTTAAAAATTAGCCTTTTTTCCTGACACAATAAGATACATCTTGCATTTATATAATTGAAGTTCACGTAGTAAAAAAAAGTTTGGTATAAAAAAATTAGTTTTTAATTTTACAATCTTCAAAAGTTATTTTGCAGGCAAATTAAATTTTGCTTTTTTACTTGGTGTACATTTTTGTTTTTAACACTTTTCGTGGGCCTAGGAAATATTTCCCACCTACATGATCTTACGAAATGCACATACAAGAAGCGCAAAACCCACTAAAAACTAGATAACATCTTGTATGGTGTTACATCGTCAAGAAAGTCCTCATGAAAAGGAAAATTCCGTATGTTAGCTTCAAAGCAAAGAATTGTTAGTCAAGATTATGTGCGCTTAGTAAGTATGATAAATGATGTGATAGTTCGCTTCCAACTGTAGACGATGTAGGGAATGTAGCACAGAGACCAAATATAAAAGATCTGTTTTATATGTACAGAATGGGATGTACTCTTTGCGATATGGTTTTCAGCTGTCCATGGAAAAAAAAAACCCATTAAATTGAATTTTCTGTGTAACCATAAATGGTATACTTCCTCCCCTAAAATTTAAATATGAACATAAAATTCTACAAAATAAAATTAATTTCCGTAAATTCTATTTAGTTGATAATAAACACACAAAACTGGGTAGGATTCCAAAGAGAATTAAATGGCTAAGTGCCTTGATAAATTCAAACTTAATGCAAACTCTGCATTATTTTATAAGATTAGATACTTGTTGATAATCTATAAAATATTTTCTTCTAAGGAGATTAGAATTTTTATATTGAATAAAAGATAGGTCTTTAGGATTTTTCAGATCAAAAGGCACTTTATCCCTTTGATAAGATTCAAGCTCGGCAAATTATTTTTTCTGTAATCTGAATACCATTTTAAGTATAAGGATGCACAAGTTTTTTCTTAGATTTTCATATAAGTAAGCGAGACTGTTAATCACTCTTCCATCATCTTTTATAAATATCATTCCACGAAAATCATCGAAAGCTCTTTTTACGCTCTGTTCCCGCAGCTCTATAAATCTCATGTTATCCAGTAAGCGGTACTATCTATTCTGGGAACTTCGGATACGCAGCATTACTAAATACATAAAAAAAGTAATCTTGTAAATAAAAGAAAGGTTATCATGAATTACAAGCACTAATTAATTTTCAGCTTAACATTAACGGTTTTCTGATTTCAAAGGGGAGTAAAATGTTCATTACCCGAATTACTTTTCTGAAATATTTAAACGACATTACATAAATTTTACTTTGGAAAGCGAGCAGGGAATAATATTAAGTTTAACTGAGGAGAGTAAATTTTCAGTATTAAAAAATCAAATTTTCATGAACTTTTACTACAGCAGTGTTCCAGTTCTGCCAAGGGAATCAATACGTCACTTATGATAACACCATCGTTTTCGGTTTAAAAGTAAATTAACTTCTCAAGTAATTTCCGAGTAGTAATAGATCTGAGATTTATGTCAAAAGAAAAGAACTTGTCCATATATTTAACGTTGTATCTAAAGTTATTTCCTAGAATTATTTTTACTTTGTGCTATAAATGGGAAGTACGATCAAAATATTTTTATAGTTCATTTTTGTCGTCATAATAATTATACTATGTTGAAATTTAGTGGAGGAATTTTTAAAAAACATTAATGAAGAAATATGCGATGAATCGTTATTTAAAATATCAAAAAGTCATAATATTAGTACTTGTTTTATTTATAAAATCGTTATTTTATTTGAACAAAGATTCTTGAAAAGCGGGACCTTTCAAGATAAATTTATTTTCTAATAAATATTTCATTTAAAGTATGCATTCAGTTGAATGCTGGTTTCAGAAAAGTTCTGTTCATCAACTGAAAACCACGCTAATTGAAATATATATAATTTCAAAATTTGATATGGATAATTAAGACAGTTTCTGTATGTTCCTCAATATTTATGTCAGTTATAACGTGAAAGATTTTACATCGCTAATTTATTGTTTTTAAGTCATACAAACACTAATGCAAAATATTGGCCCAATATTTAGTTTTTAAAGTTCAAAATATTCTCAAAATTCAGTAGCATACCCACTTAATAGGCTTCATACTATGCATGTGTAATTCAAATATTCTACAGGATTGTTTTTCAATCTTTTATCCTCAAAAAATAAGTTTTTAGGTTCTAAAATATTTAAGGAACACAACAGTAAATTTGGGTTTTTACAGCAGTACTTTTTGATAGATAATATTGCTGGTGTTAATGTCACTAAAACCTTTATATTTACTTATGCATTTAATTGTAAAATGAAGATAAAGTTTGAAAAATAAAACATTTCAAATTTCTAAAAAGGTACTAAAACATCTTTGCTTGTAAGCACAAGCCAAAAACCGTAACAAAAAAACATTCTGAATGTATTTCGTTGGAAATTAAGCGATCTGGTGGCGTGTTAAGTTACTAAATTCATTATACGCGCAATGTAAACCACTTGTTTTTCTCTTTCAATAAGGTCTATAGTTATTAACTTTAAAGCGAAATGACTTAGTTATTTTAAATTACATTAAATACATAAAAAATATTTTTTTTCCTTAATTTCACATTTTTTGGAACACAACTCTTTGCGGATTACTAGTGTAAGAACCTAGATTGGAAGATGCTATCCTTCAGTAGCTTTTTCAAACTAACAGAATGGATCCAAATTTTGATACTGATCAACAACGTTGGTTTCAGTTCCATATACAAAATTTTATCAATAGAGCATTTCTTTTTTGAGTTATCGGGTTCATACAGATAAACACAGACTGAAAAACTAACAAAAATAATTTTCTCAAAGTCCAGGGTATCAGAAACATTGATAATCGTCAAAAACTCAAATTGAATTACTTTAACGATTACGATTATTTTTGTGTTGAGTTGGGGAGGGGGGAGGTATTCAAAATAACATAAATTCAAAATATTAAAAATATAGGTTATAATATGAATAGTTTTCAGCTTGAAATGTACTATTCCCCTTTAATAATTCCTAGAATTTAAAACTGTTTCATCCAAGCTGTATTCTAATTTTTATTCACATTCTCCACTAACCATGGGTAGGTTTTTGCAAAGTAAAATAAAATTTTAAAAATTATAAATATGTAATAAAAGCTAAACTTTTATTGTACGTTTTATATATATTTTTATCTTTATGCTGCAGACTTAGCTTTAAAAAATTTCTAAAGATGGTTACCTTAAAGAATAATTACAATATATAAAGAATAATTTAACCATAAAATAAAAACACAATTTAAAATCTTTACACTAATAAAAAAAAGATAGTATATAGTTGAAAACTTTTTGCCTTTATGTAACATAGCATAGCAAATAAACATTTTATAGAGATTTCTAGTGAATGTTTGTTTCTAATATCAGAATAACTAAAATGTGTACGATTTTCATCATAATTTGATAAATTTTGCCCTTGATTTACTAAAAATAGTTTAAAGAAACGTAGACGCCGTATTTTGCGTCCAAGAGTAAGCGATACCCAATGTACGAATGATGGAATTACACTTCCGAATGATCACGAGGTTCTGAGGACAATTCCGGCAAAAATGAAGGGTGAAATCAATTCTCATCTTAACAGGTTTCTTCTGCCCTCCAAATAAAACCCCTTTTACCCGATAGCTTTACTGGCAAGTGTAAACGGGGCTACAATATGAGTTGACTGAAATCCACTCTTGGGTAACTAATTTATTAACTCCCTTATTTTTGAGAGTCCCCAAAAACCCCCAGGAAAGAGTAAGAAAATAAAACTATATCTGAAGATTGTAAACTTTAAATCAACAAGGTCTATTTTAGCGTGAATGAACTTGGAATTCGTCCACTTTAATTTAAGAGTGCTTCGTTAGTTTCTAATTGTGTTCTGATCAAGTCTAGATCTTTCTGCAAGAGAAAATTAAACTTCGGAAAAATTAAACCGGGTTTACTGCATAAGGCTAAAGAAACAAACATCTACCAGTAGTAGATTTCAAACTCACATAGTCTCGTAACAGAAGAGGATGCATTGCATGTTGGCTATTGTCAGTTAAATTCTATGTCGGAACAGAAGAAAAAACTGATTTTTAGATATAGCTATACTAGATAGGGTATTAAGTCCTTTTACAGAGTGTTTTGTATTCTCCTTGTTAAACTATCTCATGTTATATGAAGAAAATAAGTCTAAAATGAAACCTATGTGAACACTAAAACGTATTGTATTTGTATGAATATAGGGATACTGTCACATACCAAATAAAACTTTTTATTTAAAAGTACCCGTTGGGATGAATGTTGTTTATAAAAAATATTTTATAGTTATATTCCTCTATTTGTAGATTATTTAAAAAAGTATCATGGTAAAGAACATAATGTTCTCTTTACAAATACAGATTTTAAAAAAATCCCCTTTCATGATTTTTATTTAAAATACTAGATGAATGTAAGACAGGAAAAATATACTGCACCATACTGAAGTGACATTTCCGTAACACTGATAAAGTATTTACCCAGTTAGCAATTACATACCAGTATATGGTTGTAAACATCTTTTTCCTTAACCCACTCTTGGGTAACTAATTTATTAACTCCCTTATTTTTGAGAGTCCCCAAAAACCCCCAGGAAAGAGTAAGAAACTAAAGCTATATCTGAAGATTGTAAACTTTAAATCAACAAGGTCTCTTTTAGAGTGAATGAACTTGGAATTCGTCCACTTTAATTTAAAAGAGTTTCGTTAGTTTGTAATTGGGTTCTGATTAAGTCTAGATCTTGCTGCAAGAGAAAATTAAACTGGGAAAATGAAACTTCGGAAAAATTAAACCGGGTTTACTGCATAAGGCTAAAGAAACAAACATCTACCAGTAGTAGATTTCAAACTCGCATAGTCTCGTAACAGAAGAGGGTGCATTGCATGTTGGCTATTGTCAGTTAAATTCTATGTCGGAACATAATAAAAAGTTTATTTCTAGATATAGCTATACTAGATAGGGTATTAAGTCCTTTTACAGAGTGTTTTGTATTCTCCTTGTTAAACTATCTCATGTTATATGAAGAAAATAAGTCTAAAATGAAACCTATGTGAACACTAAAACGTATTGTATTTGTATGAATATAGGGATACTGTCACATACCAAAAAAGAATTGCTGAACGATGGCCGAATGGTTAGGATGATGGCCTTCGAAACCGGACTTCGTGGGTTCGAATCCCCCTATGGCATGGATGTTCGTAGCCGTTCGGGATTGGTTTTAAGCAGTAGGTTCTGGTCTTATTAGACCTCGTGTTGCAAAAAGTAGACCATAGCGCTCCAAAACAAAAACCAAATAATTTTTATTTAAAAGTACCCATTGGAATGAATGTTTATAAAAATATTTTATAGTTATATTCTTCTATTTGTAGATTATTTAAAAAAGTATCATGGTAAATAACAATGTACTCTTTACAAATACAGATTTAAAAAAATTCCCTTTCATGATTTTTATTTAAAATACTAGATAAATGTAAGACAGGGAAAAATATACTGCACCATACTGGAGTGACTTTTCCGTAACACTGATAAAGTATTTACCCAGTTAGCAATTACATACCAGTATATGGTTGTAAACATCTTTTTCCTTAACATTGAATTTAGACACATAAAAGACTCTATAAATCCTGAAAAAGCAATAATTTCCTCGCGCTGTTCTTTAAAGATTTATAACCTCTATTCGCCTTGTTTGCCATGTAACGACTTCTATTTGTTTTCAGAAATGAAGAAACAGTGCTACGAATATTTTTCAGTTCCCTTAATGATATGAAACGTATCATAAATAAGTAGATAAAGGACATCTCTTGAAACATCGTAAAAGTTCACAAATAAAAACATTTCCCCTTGCATGGAAATTTATTACATGCGAATACTGTAAAATATAATGTAATGTTTCTTAAATATTCCCAGAACAAAGGAAGCCCGAATAAATCTTTCAGAATGTCCAATCGTAGGCCTAGTTTAGGATACTGCTATTAAAGTAATATTTCATAATAGTATTGATATTTTGAAGGTGTTTATTGTAATGTACTTACAACACTAACACCAGTTTTCGTTTCCAAAGGGGAAACACAGTAAAAATATGATAGCTTATATTTAGATTAAGACATTTATTCTGTACACTATTTACAAATTGATATACTTGATTACCATAAAACATAACCAGCAATTATTTATGTTTTATATTTGTTAACCTCGCCGAGAGGTTTGCGATGTTTCTACTTCCGATTGTAAGTCATACCCTAGTCATTTGGATATGATTTCGCATGGGTCTCGTATAAGGCGTAGTTATGGAGGCGAAATAATCAACCGTAGATAATTGAAACTTAACAACAGTTCATTTATTTAACAAAAAAAAAACCCGTTTTAAATAAAACAAATCAACTCAATATAGATGCAATCTATTGTCCAGAGAGGAGTTCAGATCACTCTAGACAACCTGCTCATCTGAAAGTTCAGTCGAGAGTCCTCTCCCGTTTCTTCTTTTCCAAACAGGAAACCTCGGTTTTAGGGGAGATGGAACCCCCCCCCTCTCTTTGACCTTTGTCCTTGGAGTAGTCGAAACTCCCTTTGGTGCTCTATCGACTCGGTCACACAAAGCACTATTTCTTTTCTCTGTCGGTGAGTTGATAAAAACGGCACACTTGACACCTCTAATCGTTCGTGCGTCAAAAGGACCATTACTAATACTGCCGTTTTTTAATTGTTCGGCGTTTTGAAATGTTCGGCGTCTTACAATGAACAAAAGTTCGATTTAACCAATGCTCTTCTTGACCCCCTACAGAGCCGGACGCGATGCTTACAATATTCATATTTACACAATAAATATTACAATTCTCTTTAGTTATGTGTTATTCCTTAATCAAAATATTGAATTACTGAGGCCTAAATAACCGTCATACATATGTTAAATCTATTTACCTCCGGATATTGCAGGCTCGGTCTTTCATTAGGATGTAAAGGGCGTAAAAGGGCGTCAGTACTGGCGTAGCGGCCTTTGTTTTGCTGTGCGTCTATAGTGGCATGCGGGTTTCAGGACTCGATTGCTGGTCCGGGCTCTCTGGATGTCCAGCAACTCTTCAATTTCGACTTCGACTCCTTTTTCTTAGCTCTTTCCCATCTCATCACCTCGGTTTTAATGCCCCTTTTTCTTCTTTGCCAATCGCTTGTTTGTGAAGTTTTCCCACATCTGTGCATGCACTTGCTGACAATTGTGGGAAAGTACCTCGGTACAGTGTTAATAACACTGTAAAAAGGAATGGGAGTTATTTATAGTTCTGTGACTTTGCCATTTAATTTCGTATCTATTAAAGATTAACACGAATATAATAATTATGGCGTTAACAAATTTTTAATAAACCTTTATAAGAGGAATACATCTAATGTGATTATTTGAAAAATTTTTTTTTTGGTTTTACATAGGGTGTCTCGTAAAAATATTGTTTCATAAAGGAAACTGAAAATTAGAATTTTGGGAACTTCTATGAGAAAGTGTTATTTGTCACTAGATGTTCATATGCATTTAGAATCGTTTTAAGACTAATTTTGGATTAACCCTTTAATCCCAGAGTGATTTCTGTTAAATAGATATTTTTGAAATAATATTTTAATCCAAGCTATTATAAACTGGTCACCATAAAATATAAAGTTTATAGGAATTTGAATACTGTACCCTGTCTTCGTGAGTGATCAGCTGCCATTTTAGTTATCACATTGTGCGGGTACATTTCGCAGCGGAATTGTACCGGGAGCGGGCGTTTAGCGCTTTAATTTAGTTATTCAGTTAAATCTCAATAGATCGAAAATTATTTAATTTTTTAACCAACTTTTCGTATTTTATATTTAAATATATAAACAAATATATAAATAGAAATATATAAATAACAACCATAAGATTTTTGTAAACAAAAATATATATTTTTAGTGGATAAATTTATAATAGTATCGTAAATATGAAAAATCAAATAGAAATATTAGTATATAGTTTTAATTTTTTCGAATTATGTTATATATAAACATTTTTACATTATAAAAAAAATGAAAAGAGCAATCATAAAACTAATAATGTAAAAACTAGTTTTTATTTGTCTAAATTTTTCCAGAATCTATGTAGTAGACAAGAACATTCGGCTTCGTTTTCCTGTATATACCGTTATTTTTGTACCCACAAACAAAACATGTTACACTAACCCGTACTAGTACGTGACTCGCGCTCAAGTATCAATCGTCAGAAAACGTACTAGTACGTTTCCAGCATACAATGTTAACATAGGGTACCATTTATAAAAAATAAAGTAAAACTTCGTAACAACAGATTAATTTGGTATCACATATAAACACAGTACTATAAAGTGAAGCTTTATAATAGATGCATCTATTTGCCATGATTCTGGTCAATATACGTACCTGAAAAGTAAATTTATGTGCGAATTTTGAAAAATCATAGAATACCAGTTCATCCAAACTATAAATGTTAGCAGTCACTCGAAAATTTAGATGATTGTTTATAGGGTTGCCCTTTATCTTCGCAGAATTAGAAAACTCGTTCTAAAAAAATATGAAAATTATACAAAGTACTTCATAGCTGTCCTTAAAATGGGATGCTAGTCGTTAAATGGTCTGCAAGTTGTAAAACGAATTCCTATGGTGTAGTCTAAGCCATACAGCAACTTTTATAATTTGTAAAACTCTTAAGTAATTTTTCAAACTGATCATAAATATGAGAGAGGTAGAAAATTTGATTTTGTGGCAAAGTACTACTCAGTAGTTGGCGAATAATTTACTGTAATGCAAATATGACATTTTATTCCTTAACATAATTCTGCAATTCATGATTTATTGGTAGCAAATTAATTTTGCGATGAGTAGATTCCATACATTAAAGCTCTTACCAATTGTTGTTGTTGCTTATGCCACTTGGTCAAACCAAGCACAACTGAGTCAGAGGCTACTCGTTTAAGGCAAAGAGGTGAGCCTTTTGTTTTCACACCTCAATGAAATTACGACTTATGCAATGGGTTCTCGTAATTTTGAAGCAAAAACCAAGCAGTAGGCTTAGTCTGCCCCCCATAGGTATTTACTGAACTTGGAGGACTTTGTGACCACGGACATATTTTACGTGCCCCAGTCCCTTTAACACTAGATTTCCCGAGATTTCTGGTATACCTATTGCCCAAAAACAGTCAAAATGACTGCATTGTGAAAAATAACAAATTTGTTGACGATTCGTTACATGACCCCAAAAAAAGAACGACCCAAAAGGTGACCTTTCGTCGTACTCACAATTAGTATAGGACCAGGTGGTCTAAGCACCGTAATGAAAATTCGTTTTGATTCATTGTAAACCTGCTGAAAGGAACGTCTGTGTGGAAGTATGGAAATAATTAAAATGCACCTTGCCGCATTAGCGGTTACAAAAAAGACCATTATTTTAATCTATTTCTTAATCGGACAGTACAGCTGATCGTAAGTGAAAAATTTCGTCACCCTGGTTCATTCTAGGACCGAGAAAAGAAGGTGAATAAAAAATCAGGAGTAGAACGCTGTTCTTCCTCGAGGCTTCTACTTGCTAGAGCCTGGTGCTAGAAGCTCGTATCTCCGTGTCTGGAGTTGTGTTTGACCGCCAGCGTCTCTGTTGCTACATAGTCGACATTCGACTTGGGAATTCCTTTCCCGTTATCGTGATTGTTAGTTAACTTCTTGCATAGAAGTAGACCGCCGAGGTGACTTGCACTCTAATTGACGACTTGCATCCTGTGTCTTCTTCACGAATGCGTGATACGCACTCGTAACTTTGTGAAGCTATCCGTGCAAACCGACAGACGAAGTGATCGTGTCTTAGTCCCGCCTAATTAGTTTCCAACTCTTGTGATTGAAAGGCCCTAGTACTTTTCCACCACGCATCCTTGTCTGTGCATATTATCTCTGTGAGATCCCTGAAATTCATCTACTGAATTTGCATAGCTGTACATAGTTTATTCTATTGAATAAAATATTTGTCAAAATACCTAAAATTCTAGCTTTCATTGAAAAAATACGTTACAATGTAAAGAAATTTGTTTAAAATTAATTTTTAATATCTCTTATATTATTTACAATTAAACAAGTTATTAGTAAATATTAACAATAAAAAAATTTACTTTATTTTTTTAAAAAAATAGTTTATGCATTATTATTTGTACATTTTATACAAATGAAAGTGGAAATCTTTTTATGTGTACATCTTCCTCAAACATACTTGACATTTTTCACATATATTATTTGTTTTGTTGTTGTGACAAAGTCGTACTTGACAAAATTTGCGTTTGTGAGAATGGGTTGCATTTAATGATGTTGCAGTTGATCTTTGTGGGTCTTCATGTTCTGATAAATTTTTCTGTCTTGCAACTCTATATTCGTTGGAAAGAAATTTCAGAATTTCTTGCATTTGATTCTATATCGGCGCACTCTTCACTTATGTTCGTTAGCTTTTCCAATAACTCATTTCTGTTCGACATTTTTTTCATAAAGTTAGGGCGCAAAAGAAATAAAATAAACAACTTGTTAGAACAACACTTTATAAAGATTCGAATAACTAGTACTACTTTAGCTTATTGAGCAACTGACACTTATCAAGTATACGCCCAAATCGACAATTTATCATGCATCGGTATGTTACCGTAATCGAAAAAAATGTTATTTCAATACAAAGCCGGACAGGTCATATAAGAAATTTACTCAATTCAATAAATAAAAATCTTTTGATTATTTAAAATTTCCCAAGCAGTCAAAATGACTGCTTCTGGGCAATATAGGTATAACACATATATATATATACGGAAATAAAGGAGGGCGGAAGTAACTACAATTATTCATAAACCCATTTATATGTTATAGAAAAAGTCACCAAATTCTAAGAAATTGTGTCATTATATTTCATAATTGTTTTCTAATTGAAATTAAAAAACAGTCAAAATGACTGCCTTGGACAATCTAGCCTAAGAACACGGCGGATCTTAGGCTAGATCGGGCTTCGAACCCACAACCCTCCAGTTACAAGAGCATTCTCTTTGCAGACTGAGCTACCGCTGCTCCTCTTTCATTTAAAAGCAATAAATAAATGGCATCAAACGAGCAAAATGATTAACAATTGTTTTTATACAGGAATAAGATGAACAAGTTTAAAACTAGAAAAAGTTTGGGGAGATTTTTTTAAAAGATAGTTTTAGTCAGTTTTTATTAAGATCCTAAGTTGTTTAACCTATGTGAATACTAAAACGTATTGCGAGGTTTTGTATGAATATAGGGATACTGTCACATACCAAATAAAAAATTGCTGAACGATGTCCGAATGATTAGGGTGCTGGCCTTCGGAACCACAATTCGAGGGTTCGAATCCTACTATGGCATGGATGTTCGTAGCCGTTCGGAATTAGCTTTAAGCAGTAGGTCCTGGTCTTATTAGCCCTCGTGTTGCAAAAAGTAGACCGTAGCTCTCCAAAACTAAAACAAGCCTCATAGGGTACTTTACAATCTGGAAAATTAGAAATTTTAATGATCCCGTCATATGACGTGCTATATGCTAGTATTTTTAGAATTGTTTTAGAATTGTTGCAAAAAAGTAGACTGTAGCGCTCCAAAAAACCAAAAAACCTTGAAATTCATAATATATTAACATAGAATGGGATTTGAAAAGGGGCAAGGCCGAGCGATGGCCGATTGGTTAGGGTGCTGGCCTTCGGTACCGGAGTTCATGGGTTCGAATCCCACATTGGCATGGATGTTCGTAGCCGTTCGGAATCGGCTTTAAGCTGTAGGTCCCGGTCTCATTAGCCCTCGTGTTGCAAAAAGTAGACCTTAGCACTCCAAACCAAGCCAAACCGAAAAGGGGCAAGATGTAACCAACTAAGAATTTATTTCCATTTTAAAAGTCATTTAAACATACTTTTAACAAGTGCATACAAACGATAGTAAATTAAAAATAAATCTTTAATTCTACTACGGAAAATGAATGTATGTTTTTACTTATTCTCGTAATTGCGTGTGAAATAATATTACAAATTAATATTGCTAAATTAGTTTCTATAGGCAATTAAATGGAAGCAAAGAATAATCATCTCAATATCCTTAAGCACGACTAATCTCCAGGACATTTCAAAACTACCGTCGCAGTCAGAAGGAAACGCAAATCATGAGAGCTTAAAATCATAGAGAAACGAATGTAAATGCATAATTTCAAATTGTTTGAGATCAAGATTTTACTCCACGTGCGAAACGCAGCCTCATAAATGTTCACGCTTGCCTTACTTGCTCGTTACAGCTTCCACTGTTGATTTCAGGTGCCCCAGTTTAATGCTAATTACAGGTACACACTTTCCATTTATAGGGAAGATCCTACCATAATTTCCTTCTCAAAATCATTGAGCTCACAATAAGTTTCCATAATATTTCTAATCGAGTACTTGCTCAAACACTAACATTTTACAATAATAAATTAATCATACATTTTGCGAATACCGTGAAATATGTAAATAAAGCTTTATATGTGGTGTCCGTGTTTAGACAATTATTAGTAGGTAGGTAGTGTGTATGTCTCCAGAGTTTATTCAAAGGATAGAATGGAAAATAACTAATCTAAAATAGTTAAGAATAATAATTCTGTAAAATTTGGCAAATCCTTTTTAAAGAAAACCGAATATCAAATGTTTACCAGAGTATGAATAAACAAATGAGGAATTGTAACAAATGTGTTGATTACTGACAAACCGTTAATGTACCAATAATTACCAAAAAAGTATGAATTACATCATTCGGAATTAGAAATATGATTACAAATGTATATTTTCATTTACTTTATGTTCAAACCATATTAACACTAAACATACCAACATTTAATAATACCTATTTCTACCATAGCCGGACTTTATTTTTTCTGATTATAAATGTATGAAATATGAAAATTGGAATTAAATAGACAAATAAACTTTATTATAATTAAACAAAATTGTATATTGTCAATTTTTATGTATTGCAAACACAAAGAATAAGAATTTTTAATTAATTTCCCATCGCATTTTTTACATAAACCTTATGGGTCATTTGACCCGTTATATGGTATGTTTAGTGTTAAAGGAATGGCTATTACTATTTTTCATATTTATGCGCTAGTATGAGAATTTCAGTTAGTTTCTTAATCCCTTAATGCCCCAGGTTAAAGACCGGCCAAAAACAAATTTTTTAATGTAAAAAACACAATTTAGAACGTTGTCTTGCCAAGAAAATTACAAAAATACAAAAATAATCAAAATTTGAGTATATTGGATATTTATACAATTGGTATGATTTCTAATTTTTAGAATATTATTATTGTCGAAAGAGTATATTGTTCAATTGGTAGGCAATCTACCAATCGACAGTATGATGTCATTCCTTGATGCGTAGGCATGAAATATGAAGCCCTTAAGTTTCATATCTCAATAAAGTATATAAAGTGACGCCTCGAGTTAAGGATGTCTTTGCAGCCAGAGCTTAATAATAAAATAGTTAACAATTAATTTTTTTTAGTAAAATGTATATTGAAAAATGAGCGAATCTAAATCTGAATACGCTATCGGAAAGTGGCTCACAAGGAAGAGATAAGTCGTAAGTGATAAGTAGAAAAAAATATAAATTTTATACTTGAATAAGTACATGTTATAGCTTACAATCCCATGTAAATGATAAATATCAATAAAACGATTGGGTTTTTTTTTGTTTTGTTTTTCTTGCTTTTACATTGTTATTTTCAAATCTCGATTGCATTCGAGTGTGAAAAATTATAGCAACATAAAGTACAATGAGTCTCGAATTATCTAGAGTGTGCACAGTTTGGCCAGTTTAGCGCGCTAGAGTTAACTCAAGCGTGCACATTAAGGGGTTAATATATTTTTCCATAACCTTTTGTTAAAGAATAAAAAGTTGTCATACCTTCTGAATTTAATTCTTTTGTGCAAAATCTCCCGTTACAACGGTCCTTGTTTACTATAGCCTCCAAATTGCTCAAAAATGTTCAAATTTGCCACAATCAAGCTAAGGCAAAAGAATAAACACTTTAGGAATAACGAGGGCTTTCCTAAAAAAATTTGCTTTTTAAAACAAACTTCTAAAAAAATATAGCATTTTCTGGTACTTATAAAACTAATAAATTTTTATTGTAATATTTTTCCTTGTATCAAACAAAAAATCAACAAAATTATGGGTTTAATTCCCTGTTCATTTGTGTAATACTCTAGAACAATTAGTTGGAACCTGCACTACATAACCATAGTACACTTTGGAATTCATGCATTTTTTCTAAAACCTAAGTACTTGGCTTACTCTAAGTACACTCTAACTTTATGTAAGAACACATTAAAATTCGCACTTTCCAGGGACGATTTAATGACGTCTGCATTTAATGGACCTATATACAAATTGAAAAATGAAAAACATTTGATTACTGTTGTAAAACGCTGAATATAAATGTAACTTTTGCATAACACTGTAATGTTTACAAGAATTCTTGTAAATACAGTTTAGATATTGAAGCAGATATGAAGGTTTCTTTAAAAAAATTCGAAAAATTTTATCGCAATGTTTAAAGATTTTAAAAATTTTACAAAATTTACATTTAATAACAGAATGAATTTTAATTTAAATGTATAGAACAGTTTAAGTTCATAAAACGTAGCTATAAAAGTAATGTATTAATTCATTTTCATATTAAAATATATTCAAGCTATAGTTAGCTTTATTTCTGTGGTCCTCTGAATGTAACTAACTGATATGGGTTTTTTTTTTAAAAAAGTGAAAAAGATATCTTTTATACTGTTCAAGAAGTTCGTTACAAATTTCTCTACACTCTTTTTACATATAGTATTATACATAGTATTATACATATGGATTTCTTTATTTTACAATAACTGAAATCTGATTAAAACTGAACTGAAATAAATAATTAAAATAAAAATTAATAACTATTTATTAAATAATTAATAAAAAAATTTAAAAAATAAAAAGTAATAACTGAAATGACTCTTATATGATTAAATCTTTACCATATGTTTTCATATTTGATTTGGAATTTTTATGTGAGTTGTCCTATTATGCTGGTTATAATCTCATCAAAAATATTTATCATTACGCTTTGCAAAAGCAGCACAAACTTATTCCCTTTAAATGCTTATTTCATCTTAAATCAATTTTTTGGAAATTTAAATCTCACCATAATGTATGTAATGTATGTCTTGTAGCTTAACAACTTTTCACCAAGTTCTGTTGTATTTCATTAAACTCTGGGGATATTGTGAGAAAAACTTGCGATAAAACTTCGAAAGTTTTTTTAAAAACTTTGATATCGTCTTGTTACATTAGTTATTCTTACAATAATTGTTGTAAACACTACCAGTAGTCAGTAATTCCATTTCCAAATTTCTATGCACATAGGGATAAACTATTTTTTCTTCTTAAATTTAGACCGGTTTCTTAAATGGGACTTCACAAAATCTTCTGCAAAGTGTGCGTATCAGCAAGTGCTTCATATAGCTAATGTTAGAGAAAGATTAGCTAAGACTTTTCTAGATATCTCTAAGATCGGAAAATCTTTAACATCCAAACTTCCCGATTACTCAGCTATGTATTGCATTATGAGGCTTTTATAACATAATTAACAACCACTGAAGCAAATATTGACGTGTCTTCACAGTTCCATAGAAAACTCCGACGAATATTCCCTATTTGGCTAAAACTGGTTTTGCTTTATTTTTAAATATATTTCCTTTTAGCTTTTTTTCCCCGCCCCTACTACTGTCTCCTTTTTTTCTTCACATTTATACTCTCCGTTGTCTCTAACGTTGCTTTACAGTTACCTTTCTTATTTCCAGACAGCTTTAGGTCTCATATCAAAATAAAAAGTAAGATGTCTACGAAAGCTTCTAATTACCTCATACTTCAAAGGTCTATAGCAATCATAAATCATTGCTAATTCATTTCCTCACAGCCATATCTTCTTACACTTTAAAATGTTGGTAATTATCAATAAAACCTGGAGTTGTAACATTATCCAAATTCCTAATAATGAAATATGAATTGTTATTAAATACAAGGATGATTGAAGTAATTCCTACTTCCAAACAAACGGTGATACACAAACCAGATCTGCAAAATAAAATCAGCAGTAGTGTACACAAAAGCCAAATGCAACTCTCTCGTTTTTAAAATTAGTAAATTTTTATATGTACTAAACTGTGTTACTAAAAAGGTCTTCAAAAGTTAGTAATTCATATAATATTCGATATTTAAAATTTTGAGCTACCCATCATGAAAAAAAAATTGTGTATTGAAGTTTTACTTCTTTCCAAATGTATTATTAACAAATTTATTTCGTAAAAAAATAACGTAATTCAACAAAATGTAAGTGTTGAAAAAAAAGGGGCTTTCTTTTGAAACAATTTCTTGACTTTCAAAAAAGTTTCGTGGAAGGGTATATCTTTTAAATATTTCATTCCACAAAAACGTTATGAACACCTGCTTCCTTTTGACGAAAATTAGCAGTGAGAAAGCCTTTTTTAGATTTGCAAATAGAATTAAGTTTCCTAAACATTTTAACTTCCTTTTTTTAAGTTTTGCTCTGTAATAATTGTAAATACAATGTTCGAATATTATTTCATTTGAGAAAGTAGTTAAAAAATTAGTTTTAAACAATACACAAGGAATAACACACACACACACACACACACACACACACACACACACACACACACACAAATATATATATGTATTTATATACATACTGTAGACACTCGAATATACGAAATTCCCTTACAGAAATATTCAGTTATACGAAGTACATCTCAAGCACTGTATTGTTTGATCCCCTAAGTAAATTTTCGAATGTAAATCTTATTCAGTTATGCGAAGGGAGCAAAACTTTTTCTCAAACAGATTTATACTATGCAAATTAACACAGATCTATGGTTTTTGCCTTTTCTTGTAAAACTTTTGTTTGTTTATTCTTCAAGAAGTGGCGAGAGTTTGTACAAAGGTTTCCGTCAATGGTTTCAAATCACTTTCCAGAGCGGTCCTGGCAAATCATTAGTTCAGTTGTCCTCCTACTAAACAGGAAATATTCGGTACGTTCTTGTATTACTGATTAAGTGAAAGGACTGAAGTGACATTTTAAACAAAACAATTTATTGGAGAAAAAACAAGGGTTTTCAAGGCACAACCGACTCTACAGGAAAAATATATATCAATAAAAAATACACTGAAAGAAATGTTACAGGAATGAACATCACAGGAACGGCACAACTTTTTGTCCTCTTCCAGTCCTCCTGAAAGGCATTTTTCTTCTTTTCCTTTTTTCTTCACACGAAAAAACTCTGTACGAGGAGATCACACATCGCCCCCCTCTCTCATTCATCCCTTTACACTAAAAATAGACGGACTGTTCACCATCTAGGAAATTTACCTACCACCCGGCTGCGTATGGGTTCAATTTCCTTTTGATCTCTCCAACCAGGAACTTCAATACTGTCAGCTGCCTCTATAATATTTCTCATAAAATCCCCATGTCAATGGAGATCATTCACGGGAAAGTAATAGCATTTTCACCAGTCCGTACGTTCTGTGTCTATTTGTCATAATCAGCTCACCAATCAGTCTTCAGGTGCCATTCATAACATCCTTTTTGTCGGAGGGTATATTAGCCGTTTGTAGTTATTGTTTTATATCCCTGTTAACATTTAATATTGTATTTTAAAAGTGTTTTACAAAACATGTCCGTTGTAAGCATTTATGTTTGTGTTTAATGAATACAAAACTTGCTGTATTTAGTGTAGACAAATTCATTTTGTTATAGTTTATTTTTTGTTATATTCATATATAATTTTAACTCAATGGTATGGTAATAATATCAAATAGAAACCAAGATTCAATTGCTTAAATTAATTTCGATTCTGTTAATAATCGATAAATTTTTAACTTTGAACTGGTAACTCCCCATTAGGTGTTCCCAACAGGTTATTTATAGTTCTTTGTTAATTCCAAGCAAGCAGATATTCTACACTTCATTCCAAAAGTAAAATACAGAGCAGTAAAAAGGCATAAGAAATGGAAAAGTACTGTTTTTATTAACACGAAATGCTGAAAGTAAGTAGTAGCTTTATGCTTATTCATGAAATAAAATAATTAATTACAGACAGGGATAAAAAAATGTTAAATTTTTATAAAATAAAGTCGAATTTCTGTAATTAACAAAATGGCGTTTAAATACAAAACTAGCAACAACAACGTAATTAATAGGGTTTGTGAGCACCCCTAACCTTCGTACAAAGTGTAGAAAGTGTGATTATACTTGTTACGAAGTTATCGACCACCACAGAATCCATTAATTGCCATTCATCCAGTAAGGCAGCTCTAAATCTCTGAGGGTGGCTCAAGGTGGAAATCGTCTGCATACAGGACGGCCGAGAGTAGTAGGCCAAGGTGCTGGTGCTACGGAAGTGACGTCATAGGGGGCGGGGCTTAAGTGTCATGGCCGCCACCGGAAGTGACGTCATAGGGGCGGAGCTTAAGTGTCATGGCCGCCACCGGAAGTGACGTCATGTCCGCCATGTTGGATTTCAAAGTTTCGTTAGCAGGTTGTGGCAACGCTTTTTATTTTTGGAATTTTTTCGGGATATTTTTGGACTTAGAATTTTTTCGGGAATATTTCTGGATGACACGTGTATTTTTGGACTTAGATTTTTTTTCGAGAATCGTTTCACGTGGAATATATTCGGAACTTAGAAAATATTTCACACTTTTGTACACGAGGGATATAATCGGGACTTAGAAAATTTGTAAAGCTTTTTTTGTATACCATGAGGGAAATATAATGGACACTTAGAAAATTTTTAAATATTTCTTGGATTACACTCGAGATATATTCGGGACTTAGAAAATTTCTAAAACTTTATTTCAATTCACTCACTTGTTATTTTCGTTTACGAAACTTTTAATTTCTTAAAATATGTTTTAAATGTTTTTATTTTAATTCATTTATTATTTTCGATTACGAAACGTTTTAGAACTTAAATACATTTTATTGGGGATTTAGAAAATGTTCATGGATACCACGTGATATGTAAGTTGCACTTAGAAAAATGTTTAATACTTTTTTGAATAGCACGTGGAATTTATTTTGCACTTAGAAAAATGTTTAATACTTTTTGAATAGCACGTGGGATTTATTTTGCACTTAGAAAAATGTTTAATACTTTTTGAATAGCACGTGGGATTTATTTTGCACTTAGAAAAATGTTTAATACTTTTTTGAATAGCACGTGGGGATTTATTTTGCACTTAGAAAAAATTTTAATAATTTTGTGAATAGCACGTGGGATTTATTTTGCACTTAGAAAAATGTTTAATACTTTTACGGATACCATTTTTTGTATATAAGGGACTTAAAAATATTTTAAAGATTTATTGAATTGCACGGGGAAAATATTCGACACTTCTAAAATTTTATTCCAATTCACTTATTATTTTCGTTCGCGACAGTTTTAATTTCGGAAATATGTATTTAATATTTTTAACTTAATTATTTATTTCCTTTACGAGAAATATTTTTGAAACTTAAATTTATTTTACATTTAAAGCTGAGTTTATTTTATATTTTTTAATACCTAAAACTATGTTATATTGCAATTTTTTATATTTATGATTTTTATTTAGATATCATATTTAAAAATTTATATTCTAATTTTGGAGATTTTTTTTATTATTTTTTCAAACGAAAATTTATTTTATATATTTTTTAAAATTTACTTTTATATTTATAATTACGGGAATATGAAAGATTACGAATATACGGTGATGGTATTCGAACCCGTTTCTCCCCTTACTTTCACCTTGTAGGGGGGACGACACAGTCATGTCTGAGCGTGTGCTGCACCTGCCTGGTGCAATCGATTGACGTCATGTACCATACTCATGAAGGTAGCTGAGCATTGGCCAATTTGTTAGATAAAATTAGTGTAAATATTTTATGGTTTACGGATTGGCAACACAGTGCTGAGTTGTGAGTTAGTGCTTTGAGAAGTATTGGCATAGTGTCTGGATTATCATTTGCATACCTGACTTAGTCAAGTGTCCTGCAATTTGCTCTTGGTGAAGAATTACGTTTTTTCTTGGAATATGAAGCGATCGTATCTTGCTACAGCTGGGATTTCAGGAGAAGAACAAGAGGTTAGTTATATTTTGATTTATTTTATTAAACTTATTAGTGATTAATATTTTTCTGAGAGTATTTAGCATCATAAATGATTTTTTAATCACCAGTGTTTGATTTTGCTTTCACTAAATAAGCAAATGTTATTTTTAAATAAATTTAATCTATTTTAATATTCTATTGATTTACGTACTTTGAATTAGGATTAATTATTTAATCCTTAATAATAAGCACGTGTGTTCAAGACTATATATTTTCTTCCGTTAAATATGTATGTATCAGATATGGATAAATATTGCGTTAATAGTATTGCATATATTAGGAAATTTGTTGTGGACTACATACACGTGGAGCATACTGAAACATAGTATATTGGTTGCTTTATTTAGTTGTAATTTTTTATTTAGTATTGAATATTAATGTATATATTTTGATACTTTCGGATTTTGTGAAAATACTTTTTTTTTTATATGTGTTCTTTTAATATGGTACTGCAATCGTGTTACGTATTAATTTCATGCAATAACTAAATTCTTTTCGGGAATGAGAATACACACACGTGTTATTTATTTTTTTATGCAATGTCGTAAATTTTACAGCAAAAAGTATTATTTATTTATAGTAACTAATTTTTTACATAATTTTTAAAATTATTTGTTGTCGGGAATTATCTAATATAAATTAATTCTGATTAGAAAGAAGAGATGATGTTAGTTCCGGAGAAGTTTTTTGAAGAGGAATTTTCGGAAGACGAACAGGATGATGTAATTACAATCTATTCTTTGTGTTTTTTAGTTAATTATTTTAACGAATTTCTATTATTTATTTTTGTTGACTTAAAAACTCTTTTCTGTTAGGCGAGGAGTGAAACTTCTGAAATATTTTTGGATAATCCACTTGACCTCGATGAAAGTTCTCAAATTTTCTTAGAAAATCCGTTAGAGTTGGGGGAAGCATCTCAGATTTTTATTGAGAACCCTCTATATCTTCCTCTCTATTACCAAGTTGGCTCTGGTTTTGAAGTACGTATTTATTTATCATTCCTTTTATTGTTAGATTGCTGAGATTATAATTATACTTATTGTAATTATTCTTATTACTAGAATCGTCCCGGAGAACGCTCTGCAGGACCTGTTTATATTGAAGGAAACCCATCGGAAAATGTAAATTCTTATTCTTAGTGTTACCTTATCCTTAATAATGTTTTTAAATTTGTACAATTTTAAATATGCTCATTTTTTCCCCTCCAATATTAGTTAGAAGATGCTGTTATTGTAGAAGAAACTTCTCGACGGAGAAATATTAAATACCAAGGAGAAGAAATTTTATATAAAATGCGTATTGATACTGAACGTATTCCTTTAAGACTGAGAAATAATGCAATAATAACTGCAACTGAGTCTGTTAAACAGATGTTTCATTTACTTATAGAACGAAGTACTCAAAATTTAAGACCTACAGATATGATACGGATTTGTCTACAGTCGGTAGAATTAGATAAACCCATATCAACGACATTGATGATGGTATCATCTGTTACAACAGAAAAAGTGCTAGCTACTGTAATGAAAGTACTCCAGTCCAAACAGGAAATTAGTTTGAACGAATCGTTTACGGCAGATGTCATCACGATTCGAAGAGACATAGGAGGAGCGCGAAATCGAAGAGTGATGAACATTGAAATCGATAGATTAAAGAAAATGTCTGTTCTCAGCATTCCAACAGATGAACTTGGTTTGTGTTGTGCTAAGAGCATTGTATATGCTCTAGCACACCTCGAAAATGATAGAACTGCCATAAATAGATTGCGGAATCGTAGCCGACCCGCTCTTTTCAACAGTGCCAGAGAACTCCACGAATCAGCTGGAGTGCGAATTGGACCCTGCACTTATCAAGAAATTGAAATATTTGAAGATCATCTAAATATTCAGATCGTGGTGATTTCATCTGAAAATTTAAATAAGGTAATTTTCTGAGTCATATGAAAGATAGTTTAGAAATTATTAATAACTACTGTTTTATAAATATTTTTTTTTTACTTATTTTCTCTTTTATAGGTTTCATACAAAGGTCGAGACAGACCCCGTAGAATTAATTTGTGGTTGCACAATGGACACTACGATGTAATCAAAAGTCTAAAGGGTTTTTATGGAAGTAACCACTATTGTGAATCTTGCGAAAAACCTTTTGCGCGAGTAGAGGACCATCGATGTCCAACCAGTTGTTATGTCTGCCTCCAAACTTCATGCATTCAAGGTGAATCGATTCGGTGCAATGATTGTGACCGGTTATGTCGATCAGCGATATGTTATGATAATCATAAAGCAACATCAGAGAGACAGGAATTTTCCATTTGTGATAGGGTAAGTTATATCTTTGAATATTTTTTTTTTCAATTTGTTAGTTTGAATTTATAAAACTAAAAATTCTGAAAATGTATATTCTTTACTCAGGTATATCAATGCCGATCCTGTTGCAAAGTCATAAAAAGGAGAGAATGCCCCAAAGAATTCCACCGTTGTGGTACAACAAAATGTCCATCCTGCGAAAAATTTGTGAATATAGAATCACATAGATGTTTTTTAAAAGCTATATCACCCAAGAAAAGGTCAGATAAATTAATATTCTTTGATTCCGAAACTGACCAGTCCACCGGTGAACATATCGTGAATTTCGCAGTAGCCCAGTACGCGGATGGTAGTGAGAAGATCTTCAAAGGTTATGGGGCATGTGACAACTTTTGTACCTGGCTATTTACTCTGGGTCACAAAGGTTATACAGCAGTTGCACATAACATGAAGGGGTAAGTACATTTCTAGAACATTCCTCTGTCTCTCCCCCTCTCTCTCTTTTATACATATACTATATTTGATACATATTTATTTTACAGGTTTGATGGACAGTTTATTTTGTCATGGCTCCTTAGACAAGGAACAGCTCCTGAAGTTATTCCAGATGGTGCCAAAGTGATGTCGATAACAACTCAAGGCATTCGAGTAATTGACTCATTTAACTTTTTGCCTATGGCATTATCAAAAATACCTGCTTGTTTCGGATTGGATGAGTTGAAAAAAGGTTATTTTCCTCATCTATTCAATACTAGGGAAAATCAAGAATATGTGGGGGTTTTGCCAGAGCCCCATTATTACAGTCCTGAAACAATGCAACCATCAGCCCGTACAGCATTCTTGGCGTGGCACAAAGAAAACGAGGGACATACTTTTAACTTTCAGCAGGAAATGCTATTGTATTGCAGGTATGTGTATCCTATTCTTTTTTAAATGACCAAAAAAAAAATCAACTTTTCTTATCAATTCAAATTTTTGATTTCGAAATCTGATATATATATATTTATTTATTTTTACTTCAGATCAGATGTTGATATATTAAGAAGATGCTGTATGGAATTCCGAAAACAATTTTTAGAAATATCTGGTGTGGATCCATTCTGGTAAGTACGCACTTTAATCTTTTTATTTTTATTTATTTATTTATTTATTTTATTTTATTTTTTTAAACATGTTATTATCAAGAAATTGTCATTAAAAAATGTTGTTTTATCCTTAGCTATGTTACGATAGCATCAGCATGTATGGCGGTATACAGATCCGTTCATATAAAACCTGACACCATCGCAATGGTTCCTATTCGAGGATATGTAAACTCCACGAATTACAGTCAGGATTCCATTCGATGGTTAGATTATATATCTCAGGTTGAAGGAATTTTTATTCAACATGCGTTGAATGGAACTGGAGAGAAGAAGATTGGAGGAATCTCTGTTGATGGCTACTGCAACGAAACAAACACTGTCTACCAGTATCATGTAAATATTTTTTCTCATTTTTTTTAAAGTACTATACTAGTAAGTACCATATTTAATAACAGAGTTTTTTTATAATGATTTTTACTTTTTTTTCCACAGGGATGTTTCTATCACGGATGCGACTCATGTTTCGATAAAGATTTAAAAAATCCTTTATCGGCTCTGACGATGGGTGCATTGAAGGAACAAACAAAAAAAAGAACAGACAGTATTCGATCTCAAGGATATACAGTAGTAGAAAAATGGGAACACGAATTTTGCACCGATAAAATAAATGACGAACGTTTACAGTCATTTTTGAAGTCTCACACTTTGCAAGACAGATTAAACCCTCGAGATGCTTTCTTCGGGGGTAGAACTAATGCAATTAAATTGTATTATGAAGGTACGGCAAAGTATGTGGACTTCACCTCATTATATCCATGGGTAAGAACTTTCTTAAATGTATGTTTATATCGGTAATAATATATGTCTCATTTTTTTTTATTTAGTAATAAAAATTATATTTTTATAGGTGAATAAATACTGTAGATATCCAGTTGGACATCCAAAAGTTATCACAGAAAACTTTCATGATGTAGAAAAATATTTTGGAATAATCAAATGTCACGTCCTTCCACCGGATGATTTATATTTTCCAGTTTTGCCAATGAGATGCAAAGGGAAATTGCTTTTCCCTCTTTGCAAAACATGTGCTGAAACTATGCAGCAAGGCAATTGTCATCATTCGGATGAGGAAAAGGCCATCATAGGTACATGGGTGACTGAAGAAGTCAAAATGGCTGTAAAGAAAGGATATAAAATAACTGATGTATGTTTTATTCATCATTTATTCTATCTATGTATTACTTTTTAAGTTTATTTCTAATTGAAAAGTATGATTTTATAATTACTTTTATTTTTCCTCTTTTTAGATTTACGAAGTATATCACTTTCAGAATTCATCTAATTCTCTTTTTAAGTCGTACATTGATCTCTTTCTTAAAATAAAGCAAGAAAGCAGTGGTTGGCCTGTCGACTGCAAAACACCAGAAGAAAGAGACATGTATTTAAATAACTACAAAATGAGGGAAGGAGTTACTTTGAATAGGGATTCTATCGAAAAAAATCCCGGTAGACGACAAGTAGCGAAATTGGCACTGAATAGCTTTTGGGGGCGGTTAGTATACATTTTTTTTTATTGAAAAACAGCTTGATATATTTATAAGTATGTATCTTTGTAATTTCTATTTTCTTGACTTTATGTTTTATTTCCTGCAGATGGGGAATGAATTGCAACAAAGGCCAGTTGAGTTACGTGAACTCTGTTCCAGCCTTTAATAAGTTATTGAGTGATCGTAGCAAAAAAGTTAGTTACTTTTTTATAATGGAATCTTTGACATTATGAATTTCATATTTCAAAATTTTGACACTTTAATTTTCTTCTCCAATTTTCAGGTTAAGGATATTTACTTACCGACGCCTGAGGTGGCGGCAGTTCATTGGGATCAGGAAAGAAATTTTGTTTCCCAAGACACGACGACCAACATCTTTCTCGCCGCGTTCACTACCAGTTGGGCTCGGCTGCGATTATACGACGAGATGGATAAGTTGGGACAAGCAGTACTGTATCACGATACGGACTCCATAATTTACGCCACAAATGGATGTAATGATCCTCCCCTGGGAAACTTTTTAGGAGAGTTTACTGATGAGCTCGATGGGGATGTAATATCTACGTTTGTCTCTGGTAAGATACATTTGTTTTCGAAATCTAATAATGACGTTATAACTTTTTCATATTTTTTCTTATTATATCCAGTAAGTTTATTTTATTTATTTATTTTGGTTTATTTACAGGTGGTCCTAAAAATTATTCTTTCCAAACGTCCAAGGGAAAAACATATTGTAAAATAAGGGGGTTTACCCTCAATTTCAGGAATTCCCAACTTTTGAATTACAATGTTATGAAACATATCGTATGTAATATGGACAACGAAAGTATAACGATAGAAAACCCGACAAAAATTGTTCGGGAACCTAAAAGAAGAAAAGTTGTAAATAAAGCCGAAAGAAAGTTGTACAGGATTGTGTACGATAAAAGAATTATTAAAGAAAACTTTAATACTGTACCCTATGGTTATAAATAATTTGTAAATTTATGTTTTGTTAAATTTAAATAAAATGTTTTAAAATTAATTTTTTGAAGTGTATGATTACCCTTTTTTTCTCACGGTGCTCTTATTGACATATAAATATCAGAGATGTATTGTTTTCAGGTTCAGTTTTTTTATAGGTGCTTGTAGAGAATGGCTCTTGTAAAAATTGTTCATCCCTCAACAATTTTAATTTCTGGCCCAACGGGTTCTGGTAAGACTGTATTCGTGAAGAATCTTATAGAGTACAATATGTTTGATCCTATGCCTAAGCATATTTTATACTGTTACGGAGCTTACCAACCTCTTTTTGATAGGCTAAAAAATGTGGAATTCATAGAAGGACTGCCCTCTAACATTAATTCTCTCCAAAATGCTCTTGTTATCGTAGACGATTTAATGACTGAGTTGGGCAGTGATTCCCGTATCAGTAAACTTTTTACAAAAGGTAGTCATCACAGGAATCTGTCTGTTATATTCATAGTGCAAAATCTTTTCCATCAGGCTAAGGAAATGCGAACCATTCACTTAAATTCTCAGTATTTGGTTTTGTTTAAAAACCCCAGAGATAAAAGTCAAATTATGCATTTAGCTAAACAGATGTTTCCTGGAAAATCTAAAGCCCTTCAGGAAATATTCCAGGACGCGACGACTCCCGCTTATGGATATTTATTCATTGATTTGCGTCCAGAGACAGAGGAATGTTTGCGCATGCGCTCAGGTATTTTTCCAGGAGATAAATGTTACGTCTATGAACCTCGTTAGTCATTTGTGCTCAAATCGTTTTAGGAGTAACATGTCTGTAGCAGTCGTCGAGATTGAGGGCTTCCAGTTAAACCCTCATACCTTTATCGTAAAAGAATTGGCTTTTTACGACGTAAATCGAGGCTATCACGGTCGGTGGTCATTTCTTCCTCCCTGTCCCTGGGAACATTTATCGGCTAAACAGAAGAAAACATACGCATGGCTGACACGAAACTGCCATAAATTGAGTTGGGAAAGCGGCGAACTGCCTTACTCGACTTTACGGCCCATTCTCAAGATGTTATTTGCTTCTAATAAAGATATTTACATAAAAGGTTTGGAAAAAACGAAGTTTTTAAAAAAGTTTACAATGGGAAATATATATGATTTAAATAATTTCGGTTGCCCTAAGCTAAAAAATCTAGAAATAAATTTTAGAGTATCGTGCCCTGATCATTCATCAAGCTTTCCTCACTGTGCCCTTACAAAAGCGGCGGCCTATGCTTCCTTTATAAAAGACAAACTATCTTGAATAAGGTTCATTTGTACCCAGAATGTCATCTCATTCGGACGTCGAACATCTCAAGATTTTGAGTAAATGTAAGCAGAAAGGTATCTTACTCCGTAAATGTCCTAATAGTTTGATCAAAAGAGTCTGTGAATGTGCACTTAATGTATTAAAAGGACACGTCCCCCTCAGTAAACGTCAGAAACACCAGCTTTCTCCATATAAAAGGACATTGCGTCGATTAGGTGATAAAAGGGTACCTTTATTTAAGAAACGTAGACTTCTCGTCCAAAAAGGAGACGGTTTTCTATCGATACTAATTCCTGCTGCTGTTTCTGTACTCAGTACTTTAATCAATGGAGTTCGCTCGTAAACTTCTACTAGTGCCTGCAGACCGAGAACAACAATTCGAGGAAGAACATTTATCTGATTTAGATAAACAGTTGCAAGTCATCCTAAAAGAAAAGTTAACTGAGGATGAAAAAGCCAAAAGGTATTTGCAAGTTCTTCAAAAATATGTAACTTTTCCTACTTTGAAATCTTCGGAACCTACAAATACCAAACCCGAAATAGATATGGAACAAGAAATAGTTTCATCGGCTCCTGTGAAATATAAAATTCAAGCAAAGAAGATATTGGACTTTTTGCAACACCATAAACAAGTGATTTCCTGGACTCCTACGAAAGAATTAATTGTGAAGGACAGAATTATACCTAATACTAATATTCTTCATTTATTTAATTTTATCTTACGGAATCAGCAGAAATACCCTCCTGGATATGATGAATTTAAAAGTGTTCTCCACGAAATAGAATTTCCTCCAGAATTTGTAAAAAATAAGTATTTAAAATCTGTCCAAACAAGAAAATCTGTAAAACCAAGAAAAACTTTGTATGCTAAACCGAGTTATGGTAGAATGGAAAATCCTGTGTGGTTAAAACTTTAATAAACAATTTTTGCACTCTATTTCTTGTGTTTTCATTTATGGTTCTTAATTTTTTTTTGTTTAATGATATATATTTACTTTTTATTTATTTTTATATTATTATTATTATTTTTAAACTGTTTTATTTTCTTACTATAAATTAAATTTATTATTTCTATTTTATTATTATTGTTATAAAAATAATACCATACAAAAAATGACAAATACAATTTTTTTTCAGGTTAAAAAAAAACTTTATTGTTTGAAAATCATGTTTACACCATATCTTTTCTTTATAAACTGATACATGCGAAAATCATTTCTTTGACCATTTAGGTGATACAAAATATAATTCATACAATATCCTTGACATCGTTTTACCAGAAAGTAGATACAATAAGGTCCACATACATTTGAAGTAGGGCTTTGGAAACAGAGTTTATTCCATTTCACCTTTGGATAGTTCTTGACAAATCTTTCTATGTTCTTTCCGTAAGCAGTGGGAGGTAATCCATAAGAATCAAAAAATTCAAGAGTTTCATTGTCTTCAAAAAAGATGGCTAACCAGTGACTTCCGGGTTCATCATGTTTATCCGTATTAATCACAATTACTGCAGGATGATTAGAAATATCGGGTATTTTATCAGATGGATATACACCTGCGAAGTATTTTGCGGTACAGGGATCACGGTACAGTATTTTATGAATGACTGTAGAATTCATCAGTTTCCAAAATCGTACAAAATATTTCGAGCTTTGTTAATTTCGATCAGATTTTCAAATTCAGCATACACTAATAAGGAAATGGTTTGTTCTAATGGAACACTAAACTTGAGTTCCAATCTCAAATTGCTGTGACGTACTAGATTCAAATGAGATCCGTCACATAAATCAGGAGACAAGTCAAAATGAAACAGACAATAACCATTTGGAAATTCGGAACGCGAAAGATAAAGTCCTCGGTCTTCGGCGGTCATGAATAAATTCTGGTATGCTCGAATAAAATTATTTTTATCAAAATCGGGTTGCAATGGATTATGGGGCATGGGTTGTCCGTCTACGTAAACTCCCGTGAAATTAATATGATAATGTTTAAATTCAAAGGGAGACTTTTTATAATTTCCATTGAATGCGTCATTATCGATACATGCTATAACCAAGCGTTTGGGCATCTGCCCTGTAAAAACATTATCTTGAACAAAACTCATATTGCCTCGAGGAACAGAATATACTTTGCAGATTACTCTGTTGATAGGATATTTGGCTGTTGTTTTTTCTAAACTTTTGGCATGTCCAAGAACGACTCCGGGACTGACCCTGACTTTCCGAACGAAGAGAGAAACGTGTTCTAGCATAACTTTAAAGTTTCCATCTCCCAATAAACAAAATTCTGGTTTGCTTCGAATCAGCTTAATTTTCATATCCACCATATTCAGTAAAAGTCGATCTTGGTGAAATAAATCAATATGCAAACGCCCCACCATATCTACCAAAGCACTCATTTGAAACATTTCTGCTCTTTTATTAAAACCTTCATTAGGATCGGGGTCTTTTGTATCATAGACATTCATTCGTCCGGCTGTATCTTTAAAAAACAATTCTGACGAAAGCTGAGATGTTTTAGTGTCAAATCCATGATTGAGCAATGTTTCGATCATGGCTCGGTAAGGATAAGTATTATTGCTGGATGACACGAGTCTCTCGTTCAGGCTGACATCTACTTGAGAGAAAAGGGAATGTAAAAATAAATTCACGGGTCCCACTTTATCTTCTTTTACCAGAGGAGTTCCATTTCCTTTTACTATTTTGACTTTCACGTATAGCTGTGTCTGAGACAAATCGAGGTAATCTTCTCCGCTTCCAGAGACGAACGATGGCCGAATGGTAGAGCGCTGCTCTTCGGAACCGGAGTTCGCGGGTTCGAATCCCGCTGCTGGCATGGATGTTTGTAGCCGTTCGGAATCGGCTTTAAACTGTAGGTCCCGGTTTCATTAGCCCTCGTGTGCAAAACAGTAGACCGTAGCGCTCCAAACCAAACCAAATCTCCGCTTCCAGAAATATTAAATTCTACAGGGCTACCATCGGATAAATTAGCCACTGGATGAAATTCTGTCCACAGGCCTCTTTCGATGACGGTTTGCGTGGGAGGTAAAGTAAAGAGATTGGGTTCTGATTTTGCACATTCTGGAGAATCTTTTAATAGGAAAGCCATAATTAAGAATCGAAAATATCACGTCCTTGCACCTTCCGTATCTTTGAACGAATGACGCGTTTAGAGACTTTGCGCTTCCTTTTAAACCTTCCGTGACCTATCATCTCGTCCGCTCTCTTTAACGCTTTTCTTGCCAATAATTTTCCTGCTTCTTTAGATCTCGTTTTTAGTGATGATTTCAATTTTTCCCCTGATAACACATCATTAGCTATCAGTGTTCCAGTCTTTAAAGCTTCTTTCCCTACTGCTTTAGCACCACTTTTTAAAAAAGGCAGAGCGCTACGGAAAAGTTTTGCAAAAAAACCACCTATTCCGTATCCTTTTTGTAATGAAATACCTTGATAATAGGGCATGCCATTTCCGGTCTGCCCCACATAATAATCCTCGAACGATTTCGTACAGCAAGTGTAAGGAACAAGCATGGTTCACGTTTGTTTCACAAATGAATTAAAAAATTCTGTGACTCGATTATTTATACAATTTGTCTCAAGCGAAAATGAAGTACTAGATATACTTTGCCTCTTTCGAAAGGTACAAAATCCCCAGAGTGTAAACGAATGTCGATTTGTATGGTTTGGAAATGCTGTCGTATAACAGGTAAGTAATGGGGCCTCGTGTAATGAGCATGTACCATTTCGCCATCTTTTCCTTCTACTTTGATAATTTTCAGGAGAGGCGCTTGTACATCTCCCACAATCTGGGGCTCTACGAGATCACAATATACATAGAGTACGGGAAAAGAAGCGTTAGGATCTGCAACAAATGGACTTTGTACAGTTCCTTTGTATTCTCCAGGATAGAAACCTAAGAGTTCAGAAATTCCTTCGTGAAGAACGACTTTACAATTCTCTTTCGTTTTAATTGTGACCCTTTTCGATACCGGGTGATAGGAAAACTCAATTTTGTTTTTATGAGAGGATAAAGTCATAGCTTTTAATAAATCGGGTACATTTTCATAACAACCGATGGGAATGCGACGACCTTGTAATACGTCACTATCCATTTGGAACCCAAACAAATTATTTTCTTTCTGAATATTATACCAAGTATGGGGATAAATAATATCCACTAAACTCACTTCCCATTGTCCTTGATTTAAGCATACGGGTGATGGTAACTGAGTAGTAAATTGGGATATTTTATTTTCGGGGAAAAAATGTTTAGAGCTGTCACTGATGAGTGTCACGTAAAACGACATCTTCGCAACTGAATCATATTGTTGATTTTAAATCCTTTTTATATTCTTTTCACATCCTTCACCCACCTATTAAATTTGTCTGGATACCCTTGAAATTTCACCAAATATTCCGTTTTGCCTGAAGATTTTCTCGTTTTTAATATTTTCTCCACAGGGTAATATCCCGAATCGGTTACTTTTTGAAGTTCCTGCTCATAAAACGTCCCTTTGAGCATTTCTCCCTCTAAATCTTTTAACTTATAAACTACCGGATGTCTTGGTAAAATCTGATGAATAGTAAACAATTCTCGAGTCCAGTTTTGCTCATACCCTTTTTCAAAACGCAATTTTTCTTTACTGATTCGTACAGTATCTCCTATTTTTAATTTCGACTGGTTAACTAATTTCAATGGCATAGTTTGTCCGTACAAAGTATTCCAAACATCCTGTTGATTTTCTACAGTAACAGAAACTGGTTCTCTTCGAATACTCCGATGCCATGTATGATTATAACTATGCAGGAATTTATCTATTACATTTATATAGCGCTTCGTATTCATTTCAGTAAAATATTTCCACATTTTTGTTTTCAGAGTGCGATTAAAACGTTCTACTACCGATGCTTTTGTATCATTATGTGTCATGAAAAAATGAATATTGTTCTTTTTTAGAAAAGACTGAAAAATTTTATTCGTAAATTCTTTTCCTGCATCCGTTTGTAAACTTTCAGGTATTCGTTTCTTAAATATTTTTTCAAAAGCTAAAACTATCGTATTAGACTTTTTATCTTTCAAAGGTATGGCCCATGCATATTTTGATAAGATATCAATACATGTCAATAAATATTTATACCCATCATTGTCAGATGCTAGAGACTGCATATCCACTAAGTCTGCCTGAAACTGTTCGTCCAAACCTCCCACAATTACTCTATTCCTCAGAAATTTTTTTCTCAAAGGTTTGTGTAAAGTATAAGAATCTTTCGTTTGTAACCATTTCTTAATGTTTTTTGCTTTTATTTTCCCTTTAAAAACCCGATGCAAAGCATTGATACCTCCAAAACTAGCTGGATGTTCAGGATTCCGATACGTTCTAGAAAGAAGTTTTTTCATTGCTAGAGAGAGAAAAATATACACGTCCAGATACTACAGAATATTCACTGATAATATTAAAATTCAGTTAAGCTAACTGATATTTATACTTACTACTCAACTTATAACTCTCTGTTCAAAAGAATACTAATTCAAGAAACACACACATGAAAGAAAAAATAAATCATAAATAAGGATAAATACGTTTTATTCACATATGTCCCACACATTAGAATGATACATAGCATTTTCTTCTTGAACATACAAATGTTCAACTTCTTCGAAAACATTACAAACATTTAAGTGGAAAAAGAAATCATGGGTAAATATCAAGTTGCTAAAATGCACATTACTTACATTTTCTGTTACAAAATCATGTGATATCTCTTTCCAGTCAACTGAATAGAGAGACTGGGTGAAAAAATCAGAAAACTTATCTTCAGCAGACGTAGTGGCACAAGCATGTGGACCAATGGAAAATCCATCTGGATCTCTACATCCATTGCAAGGAAACAGTTCATTAATTCTAATAGTAATGTGTTTTTTCAACACTTTAATCCACAGGTTAGTCAGATCAGAAAACCCTACTGGATTTTCAGGTATCACGTCCGCAGAATTAATTTGAGGAGAGTCATAAAGTTCATTCTTCACAAAATAATCCATGCTATATTGAAGGAGTCCTTCCTTAAGACGAGTAGAAACGTCTTCAAAATACTGAAGAAGTTTGTTAATATGTTTTGGTTTTAGAACAATTCTTTTAGGAACAAATTCAAATACGTGATTGTTTCTCTGAAACAAACGTTGTAGACAAATGAGTGTCTCACCGTCTTCTTGTTGCCCTGACACACACAAATCTCTTTTTAAAACAATCATGTCATTCACTCTTTTGTCCAGAAAACGGCTTATATTGTTCGGAATATTATCCCAAACTTCTGGAGAAATAGACACACCATCAGTCGTCGGGTGGAGACTTTCCACATCGTCTTGCACATATTTTCTTATGTCCACTCTCGTTAATCCAGAGAAACAAGATACACGCACTATGTTGTGATCTCCAATGTGAAACATATCCGATGGTAAGGAATCCAATGTATAAAGACGGTCACCTTTACCGTTGAAACGTATCCTTTGTCTTTTCTCGGCAATCTCTGCTTGTTCACGTGCCAAGTCCATTGCAGCTTTTTTGCGCATTCTCCGCTCCAATGAAAATATACCGTCTCCCTTCTTACGTTTCCCAGCCGTAGATTCCACGAAAAACTATAAAACAGGAAAAAAAATTATAAGTCACATGTAAATTATAAATAACAAAAAACTTCAAGATAAGATGCGAAATAATTTTAGAATTACAAAAAAAAAAAATTATTAAAAATAATTTTAAGAAAACTTAATTTTAGAGACAAGGTAACTAAAATTTATTATAATCTATAAATTTCAAACCTAAATTTAAATAAGCTTAAACATGCACAAATTTTTTAAACTACTTTATTCAAAATATAATCTAAGTAACCAAATGAGTAAAATAATTGTTAACTAAAAAGAAATAAATGAGCTAGAATAGACACTTACCTGTTTTGTCGCATTCATCTTCTAAAACTTTTTTTGTAGTAAAGTTCCTCCAAGAATAAAGCTGGAAAAAATCAGGAGAGTACTGCAACTGGGACCAGTAGGAAGTATGCGAGTAATAAATCCTAAAGGATACGTGACCTACTACGAGTGCATTGCCATTCCACAATCATGAAATTTTATCCCGTTATTATTATTTCACTTTATTTCGCTTTCCCTAATACCACAATTCTTCCCGTCCTCTGATTGGTCCTCCAAAGCAAGCGTCAACCGGTATCGTCCAATAGGTACCCGACAATACGAGATCCCCCTCCGCAGCGTAGGTACACGACATGCTCCAAGTGTAAGGTTATGACGTCAACAAGTATTGCACACAACAGGTGCACCGCACGTCAAGACTTGTTTTTGGACTTAGATTTTTTTTCGAGAATCGTTTCACGTGGAATATATTCGGAACTTAGAAAATATTTCACACTTTTGTACACGAGGGATATAATCGGGACTTAGAAAATTTGTAAAGCTTTTTTGGATACCATGAGGGAAATATAATGGACACTTAGAAAATTTTTAAATATTTCTTGGATTACACTCGAGATATATTCGGGACTTAGAAAATTTCTAAAACTTTATTTCAATTCACTCACTTGTTATTTTCGTTTACGAAACTTTTAATTTCTTAAAATATGTTTTAAATGTTTTTATTTTAATTCATTTATTATTTTCGATTACGAAACGTTTTAGAACTTAAATACATTTTATTGGGGACTTAGAAAATTTTTTGAAAAAAAAAATCTAAGTCCAAAAATACACGTGTCATCCAGAAATATTCCCGAAAAAATTCTAAGTCCAAAAATATCCCGAAAAAATTCCAAAAATAAAAAGCGTTGCCACAACCTGCTAACGAAACTTTGAAATCCAACATGGCGGACATGACGTCACTTCCGGTGGCGGCCATGACACTTAAGCTCCGCCCCTATGACGTCACTTCCGATGGCGGCCATGACACTTAAGCCCCGCCCCCTATGACGTCACTTCCGTAGCACCAGCACCTTGGCCTACTACTGCCGAGGGCTTCCGAAAGATTTTCATTTGTATTAAAGTCCGGCAAGTAAACCAGGTTACTCCATAAGAGGTATCCTTTCATACTCCAGAAAATCGAAGGTAGCTTCCTGGGGACACGTATTTCGTCCATTAAATTGAATGAAAGAAAATGTTACCACGTACAATTTCACAATGGGTGTAGTATTTCCTATCAATACTGTACAGTCGTCACAGAACCGCGCCTGTAAATAAGCAGCCGGTGCGATATCCCAAAGACAGCCCTGCCCAGACCATGATGCTTCCACCACAGAATACTCGATGTTCGATGATGTTCTCGGGTTGACTGCGTGTGTCTTGTTCCCTCCTGGTCCTTACACTCTTATCAGGTTGAAGGGCAAATATTTACTCATCTGTAAACATAAAGTTGCCCCAATCAGACACAATCCAATTCACATGCTGGTGGCACCAATTTAGTCGTACCCCTGTGAATTGGAAGAATAAAGGAACGCAAACTCGTACCCGGTTGCACATACCATTCAAGTGTAGCCTTCAACAAACAGTAGTAGCAGATATCGTCTTATCAATAGCCGCTGCAACCATAGATGTCTTACGTGTAGAGGTCCATTTTCGGTTCCGCTTTACTACAACGGCCATATATCTTCCACGGGGTCATAACCCTCGGACGATCGGCTGCAGGTTTTCGAACAACGGTTTGGCATCGAATACTTATTTCTGACACTAAATATCGTTTTATTCTTTGAAAATGTACTCATTTTTTGTACTAATTCAAGCCGTTTGTGTATTAAGTTTCATATAATATCGATTATTTATCCAAGGTGCTTCATTTTTTTTACAAACAGGAGTTTTATTATTGTACGTGGGATTTAACACTAAGAATCTCCCTGTTCCATATGCTTTGATTTATATTGTTATAGGCCATCAAACAAAACTGGAATCAGACAGTTGGTTTTAAAGCAGCTTTATCAGGCGTAGTTACTCTAGTCTTAAAAGTTTCTTTCCGTCTCTTTTCGTCTTAAGGCTTTTTCTTACCATTTTTGCTTAGAGTTAATCCGCAATAAGAGGTCTCAGGATTCTTAAACCTTCAAAATTTTCTAGTTTTCAATAATAATATATGTTATAGATTGAGATGTTCTATGCACTTAAAAAAACGGCATAAAAAATTCCGATTATTTTAAAACTTATGATTAAAAATGTCTCTCTAGTGATTTCTCTGCTTGGAAAGGGAGTTGGCAGTTATTTACTTATTACTTTAAGTTTATTCTTCTCGGAATGCAAATATTAATGTTGGGCGTAAGATTTCTCAAAACCTATTTAATATTTTTGCAGCATTTTTAGCATTTCAATATGTTTTCTTGAAATTAAACTAAAATTATTGCTATGAGAGTAATAATTTTTGTTTTAAAGAGGAAAGTACATGTCAAAATTACCCCCTAAAAGTGATAAAATTATACACATGTTAAAAAATTTTAAAATATGCTTAAACTTAACGTGTTTTTTTAGTTAGATTCAATTTTAGAAGTATGTTTTTCATTAAAAAATTTAAAATTTGTGTGCAAAATATTTCTTGTAAACATGCCAGCAAGTGAAAACAGTTTTAACGATAACAAAAATTGGGTTAAAAAGATACATTTTTCAAAATATTTTTTATTATAAGTATTTAAGGTTAGTTTATTAAAGAGAACAGATTTCTACAAAATTATCAGACATTTTAGTGTGCAATAAAATTGTATGGAAAATCAAAAATTTGTAACAAAACCATGGAACCCCTATGTTTAACAATCCCTTTAAATGGCATTTAAATAAATTGTAGTTAATTTCTTGCTAGCTATACCTTAATATAATATTAAGCAGATATCATTATTATCAGAAATCATTATCAGCTTTATATCATTATTGATATTAAGCTGATATTACTCTAATACCGGTCAAATTGATGTTAACAATAGATTTATAGATATCAAGATAATATAAGTAATATTTTCAAATTATATTTTAATGTACAATTACCGATCGATAACCAGTTCAAAACGATAACACGCATTTCTATAAATATATCAAATTTCGTGGCCTTCCTGTAAAAATTTACTTTTAATAGGAAAATTAGAATTATTAAACATTTGAAACTTATTTTAAATAGTAACCTTTTAGTAAAAGTATATTTACTTAAACATATATAGATCATTAGTTATTTTACAATATTAGATAAGTAATATATAATATGAGATAAGTAATATGTTTAAAATATATTTTATGTACAGTTACCGATGGATAATCAGTTGAAAATATACATATTTCAAAAAGCTAACACGCATTTCTATAAATATATCAAATTTCGTGACCTTCCTGTAAAAATTTACTTTTAATAGGAAATTTAGAATTAATAAATATTTTAAACTTATTTTAAATAGAAACCTTTTAGTAAAAGTATATTTACATAAATCCCATAAATATTCGTTAGCTTTTCCTGTAAGGAATGTCACAATTACCATTTCGAAAGTTTTGTCACTTTTGCAATTATTGTAGTAGAAATTTCACCACTACGTTCCCTATTCCATCCAAATTCAACTGAAGTAGTTTTCAGCCCATTGATATCATGAAATATATTCGAATTTAACGCTTCAAGGAATACTACGGCTTATTCAGCAGAGAAAAATATTTCGATAAAGTAATCAGAAAAGCTCTAAAGCTTTATTTTCGCTGCGAATAAACCCTAAGGAATATTTTATGTACACGATGCGCCTGATAGTACTCCAAACAGGCACATACCGTAGAAATTTCTTGAATATTTGCAGCTTAAACTTTTATACTTTCGATTCTTTTGCAAAGTTGGCTGGAATAATTACTCAGCATTCGGGTATTTCAGCAATTACGGCGCTGAGATACTCACTCCAGATAATGAAATCCTAAATTCGAAGTGCAGTTTGGGGTTACTTTAGAAAATATTACTTACCTTATTTTGTTGTTGAAGTAGATCTATTCAGGTTTTTTTCGGTTTACAAAGAAAGTCATTAAAGTACATCAGATGGAGTAATGAAGCACGATAATAAACGTTCTTCAATAAATGTGCATCGCTTCATTGAATTAAATGGGGATATATTCCTATAAGGAATAATGGAAACTCATGAATACTACCATGTCTGAAATGATGTCATAACGTTAAATAGATCATTAACTTTTTTTTATTCTGAGGTTTACCAACTGAGATTATTGTTGTATGTCAGCTTTATTTCAAAAATAGTTTTAAAATTGAGTTGTAATGGGTACTAGATTAAAAAAAAATAATTTAAATTCACAGATGACATCTCGATTATGTGAATAGTGCCGATTCAACATTAATTTTATCCTCATGTAATATGGTTATAAATATACATTAAATTTTTTTTATCTTAAATTATATATATTTGTCTACATATAAAATAAGTTGCCATATTCGCTATTTCACATTAGAATGACTGTTCAATTTTTAATTGCGTTTTACGAAATGTTATAACAATGGGTTAGTTAGGAACAATTTTCTAAAAAATTATTGTGAAGTTCATCTTCAAATTTTCTGTATACTTAGAAAATTTATCTTTTAACAATAATGATTCCGTGTTTTATTTTTTGGGGGGGTTAAATCTACAGAAACATTCTTAAAATTGTAAAAAAATATTTAAATATATTTACGTAAATCTTTTGTAATACTAAACAGTCATCAAACAGTTTAGATAGTTTTATAGAAACTAGTTAATTTTGCAAACATAAAAAAATTCAAACTTCCTATCTTTACCAGATTTTTTTTTAATTGTACGGAACACATAAAAGAATGCATTCTGGGAAAAGCTGAAAAAAAAACTTACCTATGCACATATATTAAATATTTTAAAATCTTCCAGTGCCATAATCATTTGTTTTGCTTTTCCTTTATCATTTTGCTTTTGTTTATTCATTTTTTGGTTCTTAGAGGCCAATCTGTATAAGTTTTGGCGATTGACAGTAGCCTCACACACTCAACAGCAATCAGTATATTATAAAAAGCGATCCATAAAGTAAACTGGATTTATATAAAGTTCTTCCATCACTTTAAAGTAACTAAATGCATAATCCTTAAAATTTATCACTGAATCCACAATATATAGTTGTAATGTGTTTAGTAACTTTTCGGAATGCACATCCATATGCAGGGCTTAAAGCTTTAATTCGGAATGACTATGAGCACATTTTAAAAGCATTTTTATATCTCTGAGAGATCAAAATATCGCGCTGCTATCAATACACTTTATGGCAGTAAATATTTAGATTCTTGTCGTGCTACCCAGAATTTCATAAAGCTTAACATATCAAATACTGTTTTAAATTAGTGGGTGTAAAACTATATATACATTGCATCCCCAATATAATAAAAGCCTAAGTTATCTGTTAGTCTGTCCTCGAATTTATGCGATTGGACCTGGTATGGATAGAGGGTTCCATATTGGATTCTTGATGAATTAGGGTTAGCAAAATTCAAAGCGAGTTCAAATATGTTCGAAATCCACTCCTTCTCCCCTTTTCGATCGTTTAATGCCATCATTTCCAGCACTATTTTCCCCGATTAATAGCAGGCGATGATTAAATTCATCAATTTCTCACATTATAGGTAGATGAAAAAAAACATTTTTTTCTTGTATCTTGACGTCATTCCTTTAACCATCTAATTTAATCATTTCTTATTTTAAATTATTTAAATATCCTCTGCATTATTTTCATATGTTTTATCACTGAACTGAGATATTACGTAAATAATTTTTTATATAAATAATAATTATATGAAAAAAATTATTTCTATAATTTTATATAATATAATTATATTATTTTTATATAATTATTATTTATAAATTTATTTATTATTAATTATATAAAAATAATTTATTATTTTTATATAATTATTATTTTTATATAATATTATTATTTATATAATTTTTTATATAAATAATTTTTTTTTGTCTTAAATAATAGATTAGGTACATATGTGATAATTTTAAATTTAATCATCGATTATTTTTTGTTGTAATAAAAATTTAATTACCGGTATTAACAAGAAATTCTTTTCATAAAAGGCTAGGAGTCTATTTCAAGGACTAATAAATATGTAGCGTTATATATCTTTGAAAATTAAGAAATTTGTTCGTTTGTTTTTTATACATAACCACACGGTTTGCAATCGATTCTCTAAATTTTGGACATAATTCATATATACCACCAAATAATTTCTATCAATATTAAAACCTCTGCTGTCCATCCTATCACGTAATATGACAAGATAAATTAAGATTAGCAACTAACATGTGGTCAGTAAAGATAAACAAATTATTGAGCGTGTACCAGATACTTTTCAGCCAAAAAACAAACCATTTTTTTATCTGCCTCATAGGGTACTTTATAATTTTGGAAAATTAAAAGTTTTAATGATCCCATCCTATGACTGGTATTTTCAGAATTGTCTTGGTTTGTTCTATTTTTAAAGCACAAAACTGAAAATCTGAAACATTTAATGTCATCCGTGCCTTTAAACGGGAGTAGTCTTTAATATGACACTATGTCCGAGCAATTAACATATTTCCTCCTATTGTATTGTTTCTCATATTTTTAGAATTCTTTCCTAAAAATTTGTTTATCTGATTAAATTTAGACTTGAACAATTTTAAGCTTTAAATCTTTAAGAATAATTTTACTTATACTCTCAAAAGACATTCTAGTTTCATTGCAGTAGATTTTCAAATCACCGAGCTCTCTGTCATGACCAGATACTTCACTTTCTATCGATTATTCAGAGACTGTAGCGACAATTGTCAGATGAATTTCGGAACGGAAATCTTGACGATTAAAAGATGGTAAAAGTTTTGGGGGATCTTTAGATCTTTCCTTTCGTAATGTATTGCATAATGCATTGCAATTTATTCAATAAACAAAATATTATTTAATAACGAATTTCGTTATAAAATCAATTAGTATAACGTTCAATAATTAAAAACATTTTAAAGATAAAGGGAAATTCTCATTTATCAAGTATAAAGTTTATTTATACAACTAAATACCAAAGAAATAAATGATTATTTAATATCTACAGCACTTCTATTAGATCGAGCCAGTATAGGAATAATCATAAAACTAAATGTACTCACACACACACACACATACATATAAGTATATATATATATATATATATATATATATATATATATATATATACATATATATATATATATATATATATATATATATATATATATATATACATATAAGTATATATATATATATATATATATATATTAATACAGCTGAGTATAAATTCCGTTTCTGTAATAATTTTGGGGTGAATCTATACCAAAAATACACTTTTCTGTTATTCCGAGAGTTTTCATTCTAGTTTTTATTCACCTGTTGCTGAGCGCCAAAATCCCAAGCTAAATTTTGTACAAGTCAGCAATGCTTATATAATCCTTATATAATGCTTAATTATGTGTGATCTGGTTGGCTCTCTTGGCAGTAATAATCACCTCTATTTGGCTAATCCATCTGTACCGCCGAAGATTATTAAAGATTATGATGTAGCGTTTTGAGATCAAAGCAAGCAAGGAAGGTAATCTGACAAATAAAAGAAAAATTTTCTCGTTTCTTTTAACTGGTGACTGCTGAAGCCTTCCTTCAATGTAATATACATCCATAAGTATGTTGAGTGTATATATACACATACATAATTATATACACATACACAATCTGATCAAATAACAGAAAGTGTCTAATACCTTTTTTATAAATTTTCATAGGTAAAAAATTATTTTATTCTCATCAGATAAGGAAAAGTATAACAAAAAGCAATTTGAACAGGAAAATAAAAGGGAATAACAAATTCCAGTACATAAGGTAGAACCCAAAAGTTTTGTTAAATTTTAAAGTACCTTTAAAATTTTGTACAAATTTTACAATAGTATTAGTTTTTTTTCCATTTGTTTGAAAACAATGTACTCGTCCACTCAGAAGAAAAATTGCTTAAATTTTTCTGCCCTTTAGGCGTTTTCTTAAGGAAAATTGCTTACGTCTGTCAACGCTTTAAGAATAAAAAGATGTTGTTTTCATAAAAATTATGTTTGTCTTCAACTATTGATAAAATTTGCATTCTAGCTTAATTGTTTTTCAATAAGTGTAAGATATAGCCCATTTTTCGACTGTCTGTTTCTAGAGGAGGAAAAAGAAACATATTTCGTTTTATTAAGAATAATCAAAGTTCACGATTTTTTGCCATAACAACTTTTTAGGTAGTCAAAAGCAAAGCAAACCAGTTAGTATTGAATACAAAATGCATATAAATCTAATGAAATTATATGCAGAGGGTGTTGTGTATCTAAATTTTTTCAAATGTATCTAAAGATATTTAACTTTTGGAACTATGTGAAAGTCTATAGTTACAAATGTTAACATTTTCAATTTGAGAGTGTCTACTTTATATATTTTTTACTTAAAAAAGTTTTTTTAACTCGCGCTGTATGTCTGTATAAGTATTTTATTTCTATTAAAAAGGAAAACTCAAAAATGAAGTAAAAAGAAGGAAGGAGCTAAAGAATTGTCCCAAAATGGCCGGAAAGCGATTGTGATCTCTCACCCCGTGTTAAACATGTTTCATCGTAATCACTTACCATGACATCCTATGATCTAATAGAAAAATACCTTTATCACATTGCAGATATTCACGCCATTCACTACTAAAGCCGCTGCAAGCTGTCAGTCCAGCTTTCATTCCTTACATTACCCTTTAATAATGTTGTTGTTGTTACTTATCTTCTGGTGTAGAAAAGCCTACACCAGGTCCAAAAGGATCCCTATAGATCATATCCTGCTTATCCCCCAGGAGGTACCAAGTCCAATAAGGTGAGCAAGGCTGGCAGAGAGGGAAGTAGAACAAGGAGAGTAAATCCTCCCTCCATTCGAGAACCTCAGACATTTTAAATGGCCACTTCGAAATCTTACCATGGCCAATTGAATAAGCCTGGGGCCACTGCATGAAAAGGATAAACCACGACCATTGGCGGCATACCAGTGGTGAATCGGTGAAAGACACCATGCAGAGAGCAATTGCTGTCTGCTTAAGAAGTGGATTTCCTAGGGAGTAAGCTCATTTTAATTGTTTATAGTAGGATCACAACCATTCTTGGCGAGTATATCTGCTATCGTTACCATACACCCCAACGTACAATAGAATCTACTGAAGACATGCAGTGGCTTCCATCGTACGTTGGGGTGCACCTTGGGATGTCGCCCTTTAACAATTCGATAAATTTAATATAGATTACTTCATTTATGAGTTTTTAAATTTATTATTTAAAATTTGACCTTTTATGTGATGAAAGCTCAATTCAAGTTAGTCTAGTTTACTTCATTTTTCTTTTATGTTCATTTATTAAATATATAAAAAAAATTATTGCTATATATGTATATTATATAATTTTAAGCAAACTCCCGATCTCAAATTGAGTTCAAATTTTGAGCGCTATTGTATCTTTGAGCATACATGAATCAGTGCTAAAATATATAATTATCTATGAATTAATACATTTTAATATCTTTCTTAGCCTTTGCAATCCTGTCTTCATCAATTTGTACGTCGTCAATCGCTCGCTGGTAAAATGCTTGACTCTGCTTTTTCGACTTCTATTCCAAGTAAGTAAAATCCCTGTGGGTTTTTAAAATTTTATATTTTATTCTGATTGTGCCTTATTGACATTGAATTTGTATTTATTGCTATATTTGAACTGTGAAACTTTGTATTTATCGAAATTGAAGATAACTTTTAGCTTCTCTTCTGTGGTCAGATTTTATCGCTAAGAATTTTGACACCTCTAAATTATAACTGATCCGAGCCTCTTGCAGTATATTCCTACATCCTGCTGTCAAAATCATTAAGCAAGTTGGAAAATTGCAAACATTAAAACGAACAGCTAAAGACAGTTTTATCTTACAAATTATGGTTGGTTGGTGTCATGTTCATCTAGAAATTATGATTTTTCTTTGAAAAGTTGTTGCAATTGCCTCGAGAGGTTGGACCTCTAAAAGAAGGATCGTCGTAATTTGCGGGCAGGGACCAAGCAGAAGACTGACGCCCCCCCCCCCCAGATTTGACCTGTCACCTCTAAAAGTGTCTTTTCAATTTGAGGGACATTGTGAACACTAATATTTTTACGTACTTCAATCACCCTTAGTAAAGACGTCTTTGGTTGATTTTGTCCTTAAACACATGACTCTTCATCTATGAGTTCTGTACCTTTTTTGCCTTAACTACTCGTTAACTTTGGTGGCTCATTTACACTAGTTAAATTAAATCATAATACACATTAATTAATTTAAACAAAATAATTTTCTGACCGTTATATCTTTACCACTTTACATATGTGACATTGAATGGTAGTGCAAAGCTTTGCTTTCAGGCTGGTGGCATGGTAAATTTTTTTCTCAGAATATAAAAGCTTGTACTTCGATTTTTGACAAACATTGTCAAGTGTGTTTAAATCCTTCAACATTGAAAATATCATCTTTGAGACTATCATATAGACCATCATATGACGAGATCAGTAAAATTTTTAATCTTCCAGAATAGTAAAGTATCTTATTAGGCAAGTAAAAAAATGGTTTGTTTTTTAGCTGAGAATAATCTGATACACGCTCAATAATTTATCTTCATACTTCTCTAAAGTCTCCCAAAACTGTGAATGCAGTTTAGAATAGAGTTGAATTCATTTCGTCAAAACATACGGTTATGTATAAAAAAACAAACACACAAACGAACAAACTTTCAAAGATTATTTAATTTTCAAAGAACTTAAACGTTAGATAATTATTAGTCCGTGAAATAGGCTCCTAGACTTTTATAAAAAGAAGTTGTTAATATCGGTGATAAAATTTTCATTGCATCAAAAAGTAATAGATGGTTAAATTTCAAATTATCACATATGTACCTAATCTATTATTTAAGCCAAATATAAAAGAAAATTATTTACATAATATCTAAGTTCAGTGATAAAACATATGAAAATAATTCAGACGATATTTAAATAATTTAAAATAAGAAATGATTAAATGAGATGCTTAAAGGAATGACGTCATAACACTAGGAGGATTTCGAACGTTTTAAAGATGACAGCATTTTTTGCTGTGATCTGAAGCATATTTATACCAATTTATTTTAGAATCGTATTGATAGTTTAGGTTTGGTTTGGTTTGGAGTGCTACGGTCTACTTTTTGCAACACGAGGGCTAATGAGACCGGGACCTACAGCTTAAAGCCGATTCCGAACGGCTACGAACATCCATGCTACTGTGGGATTCGAACCCACGAACTCCGGTACCGAAGGCCAGCACCCTAACCAATCGGCCATCGTTCGGCTGATAGTTTAGGAGAAGATAAACTTTATTCTCTTTGAATTTTGGAAATCCTAATTCATCAAGAATCCAATACGGATACCTCTATCCATTCCAGGTCCAACCGCTTCATAAATTCGAGGAGCCGAACGATGGCCGAATGGTTAGGGCACTGACCTTCGGAACCGGAGTTCGTGGGTTCGAGTCCCACTGAGGCATGGATGTTCGTAGCCGTTCGGAATCGGCTTTAAACAGTAGGTCCCGGTCTCATTAGCCCTCGTGTAGCAAAAAGTAGACCGTAGTGCTCCAAACCAATCAATCAATCAATCATAAATTCGAGGACAGACGGACACAACTTAGGCTATTATTATATAGGGGATTCTGTATATACACAAAAGAAACATTTTTACTAACGTATAAAATTATTTACAAGATTGCTAAGCAAACTATATTTACAAAGATTATATCAATATAAAAAAAGCAATTTATAATTTTCTAAGTTTTTTTTATTACTTTATACATTTTGCTATAAATCATCTTAGAAAGCATCTGAAGACACTAGATTATTTTGAAAATCATTCTTTGTTTTTTTTATTTTTGAACATTATTTTTCTTGGGATGGGGAAAACAGTTAATCGAAAGATTGATTTTCTCTTAGGAGAGACATTGAATCTTTAAATTAATATCCTGCGTTGATATTTTTTCAAATAAATCAGTATACTATGATAACGTCAATCACTAACAATTTTACAGTAAGATCATTTTAAAGAGTTCCACGTAATTTCCGTTCTTTAATAGACTTAAGATTAATGTCGGAACTTCGTTAAAAGTGGAAAATGCAATTTAAAAATTTTTTTCTCTTTGATTATTTTTCATAAGCTTTCCTCTTAGAGGATATATGTCGAGTATAAAAGGAAAGTTATATATAAGAAATTCGCTTTAAAAATTATAATTGATTTATGGATATTCTAATAAAAGTGGATTTCTTTAATTTATTTTGAAAATCGGATTATGATGTTTATGACTTATAGAAAATTCAGTTTAACCTCTTGGCTTATGAATCGAGCGACGATTGTATGTGCCACTTTCGAGGAAAGCTTTTCTCATGCGTCGTGACCAGAAGCAGTTTCATCCTGGTCTAAATTGTGAACAAACCAGTGTACATTAATAGTACTGCATTTACTGTTTAATAAAACCACAGAATTTGATAATTATATTTTATTTCATTTTTATTAAAATTTATTAATGTTTTTATTTCACATAACATTATTTCTATGTTTTTGGTTATATAACAAAAGTAAAAAATTCCAGTCGTTTAAATATTATCTATGTAGAATTTATTACGTGAATAACCTATAAGTTAATAATGTATAACAGTCAAAATTTTGTAAGGGGTATTGTTTTATTACTGATACGAGCTTTTCACTTTTGGCCAGAAAGAATCATGTGTCTGACACGAGCTTTTCACTTTTGGCCTGACAGAATCATCACGTGTGTGATACGAGGTTCTCATTTTAGCCACAGCAGTACGATTACGTCTCTCATACTTTGTTTTAAGGCAAAGGGTTAAGCCTTGTGTGTGAAATAAAACTTTTTGTGCATATGTAGGTTTAAAGAAAATGTTCTGATTCTTGCAATAGTTAAGGCTAGAAATCTACTAAAATGAGAATCTAGGAAGAACTAAGAAAAATTCAAAGAATTCTAGATTCGATTGTTCAAAAGCCCAAGGCAACCGTTTTTTTTTTCCTTCAAATTTTTATACACATTTTTTATACATTAGTATGGTACTGGCAGCTTAAAGACTATTCTGAACGACTAAGAGCATACATCGGAATTGAAAGTAAGGGCTCTACCAGTTTAGTCATGATCTAACCTACAGAAACTATTATGTACATTTGTATATGCTATTCAAATACAAAGAAATGAATTTCTAAAGACCTTATCACACGCCAATACGTATGGCTTGAAAAAGCAATGAATTCAGTTTGTGAAGAATTCGCAGCCTTGTATTGGCATAAAGGTATGTTCCTGTATTGCCAGCTGCATTGAAAAAAAGAAAGTTTGTGAATAATGTGTAGATTTCTCATGTCAGAGCGAAACATTTTCAACCAATTTTCTTTTCAGGTTGACGTATGATAGAAGGCCTTTAATCGGTTGAAAATTTTCTCTATAACACGAGAAATCCTTATTCTTCATCGGAACTGAAAGTAAGTGCTCTACCAGTTTAGTCATCATCTAACCTACAGAAGCTATTATGTCCGAGTGTATATGCTATTCAAATATAAAGAAATGAATTTCTTAAGACCTTATCACACGTCAAAATGTATGGCTTGAAAAAGCAATGAATTCATTTTGTGAAGGATGGAGAAGAATACGTAAATTTCTCGTGTGACATTGAAACATTTTCAACCGATTTTCTTTTCAGTTTAACGTATGATATGAGGCCTTTAATCGATATAAAAGTTATCTCTCTAACAGGGGATATCCTGATTCTTCATAGGGAAAAGGAATCTTAAACTGAATTCGTCGCTTTTTCAACACGTTGGCGGTTACAGGCTGACGTGAGATAAGGGCTATACAGAAAGATGCGTAGGTTTAGTGTAGTCTTATGGCTTTTATTTCTTTGTATGATCTAACTAGATGTAAGTTTAACCAGTAGATTTTTACTTAGAAAACGTGCTATGTTAAAAATCAGCAACAGGCTACGTTTGCTACTTTTTAACACGACATATTCATGCCCGTTTGGAAACTGGACACGATTCACTCCATAGGTCTACTTTTATATTAAAAGTCCCAGAAGTGTATTATATTTTTACAAAATAGAAAAAAATAAAATATTTTAAAATATCTCAATGGTTATGAATCCTCATTTAAAAAAAAAACTCTTAAAAATATTTTACATTTCTAAGCAATATCTTTTGTATCCACATTCAGATCTATAAAACATGACAGTTAAAACGTGTTTTCATTTGTATTGTTTTAGTTACTGTATATTATTTGAAAAGATAGTAAATTCATTTCTGTGTTTTTATTTCTAGTCTCATTTTGGTTTCCTCAAGTATGTAGCTTGGTTTAATGCACTGTGGTCATTTTATTTTTTAGCAGGTAGAGAGAAAGTTAGATTAGAGATTTCTACTGCTTGAAGTTAGCTGTGAATTGCTACGAACATCCATGTCAATAGCGGCATTCAAACCCGTAGAATTCCGTACCGAAAGCAGTATTCTGCCTTCCTGATCCTAAAGTGCGTGCTCGTGTGACTACTTCCCGCATTGCAAAAAGATAACCCACCTAGTAGCTGTGCACATTGTCTTTTTAAATATCAGATTTCAAATATAAATTTCAAAATATTTATTATTTCTAAACAATACATAATTCTTTATAGAACAAATAAAAAGTTATAAATCGTCTAATATCAGCTTAAACTGACGCCAAATAAATTTGTCTTTTACGTTATCACCTTGCTGAATGATGACCATACAGATAGTAAAATAGCTTTTAGTATCAGAGTCAACTGATTTAAGACCAGTTGCTTATATGTACAGATGTACAGTCATTTGAAGTTTTCCTGAAAAAGTAGTTATCAGCTTAACTGGCCGTCGTAAAGAAGAAAATTCATGATGGCAAACAAATATTGCAGTAACATGAATATTGCCCTTCGAATGAGAACTTGTGTTTTACTAATATTTTTTTGCTTAGAGTTTGAGTTCAACGATCAAATATGTTGAGGTAGTAAACCTTCTATTCCCTGATCACTTGGTTACGAACGATTTCTTAGATTTCCTAAAGAAAGAGTTTGAAGGACTTTTTGTTTTTTTAAACTTTTACCATTTGAAGAACTTAAGTCTCCAGAAAATAATGGATCTTTCGTAAAGTCTCTTTTAGTTTAGGTAACTTAATACATCTAATAAATATTATTTGTAGTAATGAACCTTTTTTATAAAACTGTGTCAGTTACTTGATGTTGTTAATAATGGAATAATCAGCAAAAAAGCGCGATTCACGTAGTATCAATATATTTTGTTGAAAAATCCTTGATATTCGGAGACTTTGATGAAGTTTTTAAATAAACCGATCATAAATTGGTCTATATATGTTTGAAAATAATCAAAAGAAATTTTATATAAGTTGTCTTAAAAATTAGGCTATCCAATAATACTAAAATAAAGATTAAACTATTAGCGTATGCACAATCAAAAATCCGTTACTTACATAGCTTATACCTATAACGAATATTTATCGTATTGTTTTAAATTTTAGTATATTTTTGTTCTTTTCCGAGAATGTTTTCTGCAAGTTTCGAGAAATTTAAAACATTCGCGTAGTAAAAAAAATTTTCGAAAGAAAATACTTTTATAAATAAAAAGTTGTTTATTTCAAAGGGATTTATTATTTCCATTAAAACAGACCAGCATCTGTGCAAAGCAATGACAATATTTTAATGTTATGTATTTGGTATTGTGATTATTGATATTTTGATAAGATTTACGTGAATCTGAGGCAGTGTGAATGTTTATCTCTTATTTCAGTATGTATCTCTAAACTTACCTTGTCTAATTTTTACTGAAAAAAAATGGGAGAAACAAATTACTTCAAATGACAGAAGTTTGAAAGAGATCTTTCAAACATGTTTTAGCAAAATCAAAAATAAATGCCTCTGTGACTGTCTTGTCATTAATGAAAAAAAAAATCATTTGATGATGTGTCTGTATAATTGTTAAAACTACCTTTCTCTATTTTTATTATCTTATAATACATTCCCCATGAATTGAAATATTGCAGGTTCTTCACATTCACAGCACTTAGGGTTTGGTTTAGTTTGGAGCGCTAAGGTCTACTGTTTTGCTCACAAGGGCTAATGAGACCGGGACCTACTGCTTAAAGCCAATTCCAAGAAAATTTCGGGTTTACCGAAAAATTTTGACTAAAATGCATGGTCTCCATAAACTCCTGCTTTGTAGTGCCTCTTTGGCGATTTAATTACCAGTATCAAAATTTGATTTCTTAAAGATATCTAAAAACTGAATTTACTCAATGAACTTTAGTCATGCGTTTTAAATATACTATGTCAAACAGAACGAGTTGAAAATAAATTTACAGTTAAGTACAACAGCGTGCATTGCAGTGTTTTATCAAATATTAAATGTTAAATATTGTTCGCTGTAGAGGGCGATAGATGGTGGTCTACGCTTTATGTTTTTGATGTTTTTTTTTTTTCTTTTTAGTCGATGTACTGTTTGTGTGCGTATAGACATAAAAATTTGCTTATTATGGATATTGTGTTTTTGTGATGGATCTTTTTAATGATGAAGAATGAAAAATCGGATGGCAGTCCCACGGATTATGGACTGTAAAGGAAGGTAAGTCCTTTACCTTATTGAGAAATTAAAGGAAAATTCACACTTAAGCTAAAAATTGATATTATCAATCTAATTTATTCAGTATTACATAAATCCTTATCTCTAGCATGTTGTGTCAATTAACTTTCATTGCCGAGGTTGTAATGATGAAATCTAAAATATCTTTGTATCAAATATTTTGAAAATATAAGAACTGTAGGAGAAAAATTCCCTGTGCATAAAATTTGAATTTTCATTATTAAAACTCAAAATCATAAATGTCTCATATTAATCAATTTTTAATTTATGTTTAAAAGTTAATACTCCATATTAAAGAATAGATATCCAGAAATTTTTATTTGTCCATGGCGAAAAAAAATTGCTTGCGTTTTAACTTCCCTCTGAATATTTTAACAAATTTCTTTTACTAAAATGTATTAAAATGCAAGAATATTCTAGAGTAGAAAAGTCGTTTTAGAAACGTTTTCTCCGCTTCAGAAAAATATTCTAGTGTTGTTTTATCTATCAAATAGTTAATTGCGCTAAGAAATAATCAGCACCTGCTTCCTTTCCATGAAAATAAGCAGTTCTAAACTAAGGTTCCAATCTTAAAACGAATTTAGTTTCCTAAACATCCTTATTTTCTAATTTTTGAACATGTTTGTAGCTTTATAATTGTATACAAAATTCTTACCGTGTTTCCTCGAAAATAAACTAATAATTTTTTCTGCAAAAGGCAAGCTAGGAGTTATTTTTAAGGAGATGTCTTATTTTTCCTACATAGGAATAAACATTTGTTCCTGTTCAGGAGATACATTTATTAAAGTTCAAGAAACATTAAAATATTATCAATCATTTATTCTAATACAAACTTAGTCTCCTAGAACAACGTCATAAAACTGCAAATCCGGCCTAATTTTCTTCATTTCCTTTAAGACTAAACCCAGGCCTCTAACGATGAGCAATAGAGCTCTCCTCAAATGAGCTTTTGTCTACTTAAACCTGCTTGCAGGACATTGGCAACACAGCTGTTTGTTATTTTATCCCATGCATTCTTCACACAAATGACATTTTGTAGCTTAGGCTTCACAAACTTTCCGCGTTGATTTCTCCCCATTCTATTTTCAATGTAGTCATTTATTTCGGTGCTCAAATGGTCTTTGAATATCATTTTATTAGAATATCAAAAGTCTGGAGGTATGCAGTCATTCTTGCAGGAATCATTATTTGATCGATTCTGGTTAATAATCATTTGGGTGATGGTATAGAGCTTGTATTAGGAGTAACCTGAAATATCATGCTAAAGCTTATTTCTTTGATTAGGTCTTATTTTAGGGGGGAAACGGCAGGTTTCAGTTTATTTCCAAAGTAATTAATTGTTCATATTTAAGTGAAATACATGCATTTACGTATATATGTACTAACTTTATTAATAAAAAATAGGTGGATAAAATGCTGCTCTTCGTTACCAGAATTCATGGGTTCAAATTCCACTGATAACATGGTTGTTTTAAGCCATTCGCAATCGACTTTGCCGAACGATGACCGATTGGTTAGGTTGCTTGCCTTCGGTACCGGAGTTCGTGGGTTCGAATCCCACTGTGGCACGGATGTTCGCAGCCGTTCGGCTTTAATTTGCAAGTCCCGGTCTCATTAGCCCTCGTGTTGCAAAAAGTAGATCGTAGCACTCCAAACCAAACCCAATCGGAATCGACTTTAAGCAGTAGATCTAGGTTTCATTTAGCCCTCTTCTATCAAATACAGTACCGTAGCGTTTTAAACTAAACCTAAAAAATATTTCGTTATATACAATCATGTTTATCGTTAAATATAAAATGGTTGAAGGTTTCCAAAGATGTTTTATTTGTATCAAATATACCAGTCTAATTCTGATTAGACAAAAAGTTCTAAAAGCACACATTTTGAGTTTATAATTTTTTAGTTTATGCACTATATCTGAGATCTATGGTGATATACAAGCTTAATTCCTTATATGAAGGAGCTCCCAAATCAAATATCTCATATTATATCCCAATGGAATGAATGAAAAAAAATGTTAAATCTATTTCGTGACCCCATCCGCGCACTCAATACAAAGTATAACATCGCTATTGTTTTGTGACATATTTTTAAAACAGTCGAACGTAAATATAAATAGCGTATAATTGTATAAAATCACAGTACTATATTGATAAACTGTTTTTATTAAACATAGTGTACAGCATTTACTCAGTTTTAACTTTAATAGTTGATCATCAATATTGATTCTGATCTCATTTGCCCTCGTGTAGCAAAAGAGTAGACCGTAGCACTCCAAACTAACCAGCATTCACCCGACAACAGTTTGTAGGCCATGCCCTTTCTCAGTAGTCCTTCCTATGGTGCCCTGCTTCCAGAAATGTATTTACAATTTCTTACCTTAAGTATTTTGTCTTCATAGATGCAATCTTTCAATCTTCTCTTGATCTTTCACAAGAGGGAGTTACACAAAATCCAAAGCAGTTCGATCTACATTCATTCACAGTAGACATTCATTCTCAATAGATATCATCTCATTCATATATAGATTTAATGTCCTCGTTATTATAAATTTTATATAGTTCGAAATTATTAAACTTTTACTACTTGTTGTTATTAAAATTATTATTAAAATTTATTATTAAAATTTTCAGTTGAATAGAATTGTCTCAAGTAAAAGAGTGAAAGTTTCGATTCTACAGCGGATAAGTCTGTACTAGAAAAAATTATCTTAGAAGCTCTTAAAAAAATCATTGTGTCATTTTAAAAAAGAGGATGCGATCAGGATAAAGCTAGTGCAAAGACGCAAATTTTCCACTTTTCCACGAATAATACCAGTCGAGTCTTAAAATATCATAAAGGTATTGACCATTTTATTGTGGGAGCACCATAAAGGATAGGTCAATTTTGCTCCTTATGAAGAAGCCACACTACTGACAACCAAGACTTACATCAGATATGAACCCACAACTGAGTTAAAGCGTGGTAGGTGAACGCACTAACCCAATGATTCTCAACCTTTAAGCTGCCTCCCCCCCTAAAAAGCCGAAATGGTTCCAACAATTGATCCAAATTTATGTAAAAATCCCGTAATTTGAAGTACAGGAAAGTATACACTCAATTATAAGAGGAAAAGTTTAAGTAATTTTCTTCAATAGATTTATACACCAAAATTTGTTACTGAAAAATGCTCATGCAGCACTTAAATGAATGCTGGTGATTAAATATATTTTTCTGAAGGTTGGTCGAATTTCGCAAGGGAGAACATGTGGGATGAAAATTACTGTTCTTTGTACTATCGCGGGAGCTCGTTTTATTACTGGTAAAAATCGTGTAAATTAGGTAATTTCTTTGATATTTTTGGAATTAAGTTTGAAAGCCAAAACATGCTCGCATTGCTCCCTTCTCCACTTCCGAGGCCCAAACAAGTTCATAATCAGAATCACTGTCGTGTAGTCCTCGTTATATATATTTAAGTATCAACCTGTGATCAAATGTATAGTGGGATTTATTTTAAATTGCGTTGTGTTAAATATTTGTTTTACTACAATTTAACCACAGGTTCTGAGCAACTACAGACATTAAAATGAAGAATCAACTAACTCTAAAATAATGGCAACTGAGACTAGCTTAATATAAAAAAATAGATTTATTAAACAACATTTATACATCTATTTACAAAAAAAGGAAGAAGTCAATCTATTTAAATTACTTCTGACAAATTATATATACATTTAGGAAAATTTTGTAAGTAGAGAGAGAGGACCTAATCTCGATTTCAAAATGTAATGCAAAAAGATGGGTACCTTTGTGGGTCTAAAGTGATGGGCCCGGAACACTTCTGGTTGAAGGGTATGAGAGGGAATCTTTACATCAACCGTTGATCTGTTGTCTCTGGGGTGCGACCGTACAACTTTGTGCAGGAAACTTTCTGGCGGACTTGACTGGAGTATCGAGCAGCTTCCTTTTGGGACCTCCGAAACGAACTTCTCTTCTGGGACCTTCGAACCAAACTCTCTGGGGCCTTCCTCCATCAACTCTCGTTTTTTTAGCCTTTTCATATGTTATTGTCTCGAACTTAGTCCCCTCCTTCTTCATGACTTCCAATCGGCATAGTTGCCAGAAAGTCATTGGTCTCAGCAAACCCCGCCCTGAGACCACCAACGTGAGTAACCTTATCACCTCTAATTGGGTCCTGTCCCTTAGGGACTCACAAATACTCCACAAAGGTACATTCTTATTTAATGTCAAGTACGGAGACAGGATTCTTATCTGGGACTGGAATCAGACCCCCGTACAAGACTACGAAATCCGTTAAATTATGGTCCTCTATCTCTAACGATATGATGAGGTCAGATTTAGATCCCGAACATTTTACTTCTTTTATGAATGAAACAATTATATATAAGATCTAAATCGCCTCATCACATACGCTCCCTCCTCCAAAACAAACAAAAAAAAAATCACTTGTACATAATCAAAACATGTCAAAATTCACCACAAATACAAAACTTCTAATCATCAAATGTGTACCTTGCCTAAATGAAAAACTTCATACCATAGATATATATAGTACAGTAATCCTTCTATAACAAGAAAAAAAATCATTCACATAAGTTTGTTTACAGACATCGACCCCGTAACATCACCACATAATATAAAATTTTCATTTCTTATGCTGTTCAAACTATTATACTAGTCTGATCGCCTTATTTAGCACCATTACTTTGTAAAAAAAAATGACTATCATTGCATAAAACACATATTCTTCAAAAAGTCCTTTTTTTAACAGTTAATTTTATTTCAAATCATGCCTGAGTAAAATGAAGACATTCTTCTGTATTCATGTAGTTAATGTATATAAGTTCTTGAAAACTGAGGATTTTACAAATGGTCTTCTGGCGATACACAGCAGCATACGATGTCATAAGGTACACTTATTTTTGATAACATTTGAAAAGAAAATCAGGTCCTCATTTTAAAAAAAAAATTACCATTCCTCAAAACTCATCTACACATTAAAATCAACAATACAACTAATCGTTTTTATTTTTGTATTTGCCATACCACTTACTCATATACAAATATAGTACCTCAGAAAAATTTTAAATAAAAAAAAAACTAATCGTCAATAATAAACCTAAATTTTTTTGCTTTACAATGTTTCAATTTTCTGACCCGTGGAATCTCTGCAAAGTCTTATTTAAAACCGAAACTTTTCAATTGTCCGTTCCCACACAATCCATCAATGTCATCCCTTCAACCTTTGGTGTCGGTCCGGAATGAATCATTTCACCCCACTCTCAAAGGGAAAGACTAGCGAATTCTCCCCACCAGAAAAACAATTAGCGATTTTTTCCCCCTTACAGTCAATAAAACACTCAACTCTCGTCTAACCTCAGATTTCAACACATGGTATACACGTGGGCTATAATACCTGCGCACGGATTACTTACGGTGGTTTGTTTTCGTCCCAATTTTAATTATTTTCAAATTTTCTTTTTATATTATGCATTGCATTAAAATTTGTCTACGTTTAATACCCTTTATGACTTGAATACCTTATTCATTTTTATCTTATTCAAATACTCTATCCTCACCATTCTAATTTTACTATTTGTATTAATGACTGACAATCAACGTATTATATTTAATCTATATCATTATTTATCATTATTTCAACAATTAATAACACTAGATATGTTTTAGTACTCAAACATTTTTAAGTCAAGTTCTTGCCTTTTATTATTTTTTTATTTTTATTTATTTATTTATTTTGAATAATTTCTTTTTAATCTTATTTTTAGCAATTTCATTAAACTTGCAGTAATATAATCATGTTTTCCCTTATTCTGAACTAATATATATTTTTTTAAATAACCTTTTTTTATGCCAAGACCAAAAGCGGATCATCTTTTATTATCTACCCCATTTATATTCAATTTTTCAACCCCGCACAAAATGGTAAGATCCTTCCAATTTATTTTCATTGTAATTTTTATGATTTATTATTATTATTCACATTGTTTAAAATACTCCTTTTGCATCACCATTCATGTGTCTTATTTATTTCTTTATTTTTGAATCACCATTCATATGTCTTATTTATACACTTATTTTTATAATGCTGCCATTATTCTGTATTATTTTACATCGTAAAATGTTTTAAATAATTACCCATTATTTGTACACTTCTCACTTAAAAACTATGTGTTATTGATCACTCCTTTTATATAATGTCTTTTATTTTTCAATATCATTAGAAAAATGCAATATAATTTTGGCCAGAAATCATATCTCATTTTCCAATAATATCTCCACTGCTTTGGATGCTAGTTGTCTATTTGATATTTATCTGCAGTTAAATCTCCTATAAGCAACACATTTTTTTATTACTATTATTATTATTTCTTCTCATATCACCCCTTAACTACATTTCACATAGCATATATAGTCCCCCTTTTCCTTCTTATCGCATAAGGGATAACAGTGTAAACAAGCCCCTCTTTTTCTCTGGGGTAGGGTAACCCTAGATTATTTTGCCTACAAAGCGTTTCGCGATTTAGTGAAATTTTCTTGCCTATTTTTAATTATTTTTATTCGCTCTTGACCTCAGAAAATAATCCTGATTCGACGTTTTGACTGTCTCGCCTTTATTTTTTCTTCCCTTATTTGCGGAAACCAAATCGTCACTAATCTATTCCCATAGGTTGATTATCACCTTCCGTACTATTGTTGATTTCCGTATTTTGTTCCCTTTCTGAATTATTATTTTCACGTAACTCCGGGATACTTATAATCATGGGCAATTGTATTTTTAACCATGAAAGATTCAATTTGACAGTAAAAATGGGGTGGGGGACACAAAATTTAAATCACTTGCACTGTCACTCGTTTTTAATTTTTTTGACTATGTAAACAAAAGTAACCGCAAAACCAACTCTTTTATTGCCTCTTTTTAAATACTTTATTTATTTATTTATTTATTTTTGAAATAATTAATTATTATTTCCCTAATAATCCTTCTTTCGTGGTCTCAGAAAATATTTGTGTTTGGGGGCATTTAACTCTTTCGCCTTGTGTTTATTACCTAACGATTTGCTCGTATTTTGTTTATTTTCTGCAATTGCATCATTTAAATCTACATTTTCATCTTTTGACATGTGCATCTCCAAATTTTCAAGGTCCGAATCTACATTACTCTCCCCATTTGTATTACTGTTTAAGGACTTATTATTTGTTGTCCGCATGTCTCTGAATGTTATAATCATTGGTTTTGATCCATCTGAAATTTTTGGTTTTTTTGTTACGTCATTACATTTAATCCTTCCACAAACCTCACATGAGTGTATAAAATTTTTAACATCATTGAAATAACCTTTCCAACAAAATTCCTTTCTTATGAACTCAAATGTTTTATGTATACCTAAGTGCGTTCTATGTGCCCTCTGCAACACAATTCGTCGTAGTTTGTTCGGAATAACAATTTTACATCGGCCAAAATATTTCCCACTAGTTTTATCGTTCTCAATTTTGACATTTTTCGTCATGTAGATTAAGGATTGCAATTAAAAGAGGTTCGGTTGAGAGCTCTATAATCTACTGTTTTGCTCACTAAAGCTAATGAGACTTAGACCTAGATATGAAAGCCGGTTCCAAACGGCTATGAACATCCATACCAGCAGTGGGACTCGAACCTTCGAAATCCGGTACCGAAGACCAGCGCTGTACCATTCAGTCATCGTTCGGTCGCAATCAAAAGAGGAGGTGGGCAGCTTTATCTTATAATAACATATAAGCTTTTCATTCGTAAATACAAAGCTTCAACCTTTTCCTGCTAATCGTTTTGAGTTCTGCGAGATACGGACGTGTAGACGTTAAGACGGAACTAATCGTAACCAATTTAGGCATGGTCAAAATGCATATTTTTTTCCATGGGAGATGTTAGTAAGGGTTATTCACAAACACAAATACTTCATTCCAAGCTTGGCCTTATTTTGGGACATAAAGGTCCCTGGCACACGACTGGAAGCCTAGCAACAGCCCGAAAGGGCTGGGCCTCGGTTCCCTCCACAGCTCGCGGTACGGTGGTCGTCATTCTTATGAAGCCCTGAAAAGCACGCACAATAGCCTCTAACGAAAGCACACTAATTACCTTGAAGTCTCTCTTCGTTATAAACCTGAACCGGGTGAGCTCATTAGCACTGTAGAGACCAAACCTCTCTCCAACTCAGGGTACAGGAGGTCGTCTGTACCCGAAAGGCACCAGTAAATGTGCATCATGTAAATTAATAGTTTCACCAACTACGTCAGGCATGAAAGTTTTCCGCTTTTAAGCGGAAATCCGCTTTTTTGACAGTCTTTAGGACTGTTTCTGAGATCGATGCAAATCCATCGAGAAATCGTGATTTTAAAATGGGGGGGGGGGTACAATCCTGATCGAAATCAGTATCTTCTACTGCGTGTTTTCGCTGAGATGTACGCTTGCGGAGATATGACTACGCATACTGATTCACTTCCATTTCGATTGGCTCAACGTACTATAGCAATTACGTACTATATATTGCATGTACCAAACTAACAATCCATATCAGGAATTATTGAATATTTGGCTGTTCCAAATGCTACCAACCAATCCTTCTAAATTATTAGGCAGACTCCTCAAAAACTACGGTTTATCCTTTAAATTGTTAGATTAACTGCTACAAAAACAGTATCCTGCTCCAAATCTGCATTTTGGCTGCTACGAAAATTCGTTCTCCTACTACAAATTTTGTTTTGCTGCTCCAAAATGCTTGAAGGAGCGCAACATTCCTGTATGTAGTACTGAATCATATTGTGAAAAAGTTTTATAAGAGAAAATGTAATCATCACCCGGGGAAGTTCAGCTTTTTTTTGTCATTGTCTACTTTCATGCCTGCTACATGGGAGTTGATTATTGAGGCTACACCCTCTCTGAATGGCCAGCAGATCAGGCTTGAGCACGCCAAAGCTGAGCCTAAAAATGGGCTCTGGAGTCGCCTCATACCTATGCTACCTGAGGTTGCGTTGTAAGTGCGATACGATGTTATTGTGTCGCCTAATCCTTAGACCTTGAATACGAAAACATTGCTGGATACATTGATTCGGGGTCTCAGACGCTTCGTACCCGGCCCGACATTTTCTCTCGTACTCAGGGGCGGCTTCGAGACGTATATGACCTGGCCAGCAGCTCATTAACCCCCTAAGCGGTTCGCACGAACAATTCCGACAAACCAATGATGTTTTCAAAGCGGTTGTCAGGTGCAATTTTCAACCTCGAAAAACGTTCCGAAAATGGATGTATTATACATTTATGACAGTATTTTCCCCACGGAGTTTTGAGGAAGGAGGGTCAGGCCGATTGTTTAGGAACTGCACCCCTCTTTCACTGACATTTATTGAGGGATGCACTCCTACTCCCTGACGCACATAGACGCTTATAGCTTTTCATGGCTTTGTAAATCTCTATTTAGAAGTATTTCGTTTGCGGTAACAGATGTATCTCTAATTGCACCACTTAAATAGCTTGGATGACTTTCGCAAAAAAATATAAATCATTCTCTTAAAGAATATTCTTATTTCTACTTTTAGAATCCATTATTTCTTATGCGATGATCTTCGAGACTTTATGTGTATTAAAAATACACATAAGCTGTATGTGTATGCTTACGAGCTTTATGTGTATTAAAAATTAACAATCTATAATGTCTATTTATATATATATTTATAACCGGAAGTAAAGGGACAATAACGAGGGTGGGTTTAATGTATTCCAATCTAGTCGACAAAGGGAGAAGTAAAAAATCATAGAACACTTTGGTCACCAACACAATAAAACTATAGCGTATTTTTGGAAACCACTCGGAGGGTTAAGTTTCAAATTAAAGTTTCCTTCATAGACGTAATATTAAAACTTGTGAAAATTCAATCAAGCATGACCAAAATAAGTAATTCCGTTGAAATGTGAGCACTGAAATTTTTCGTGATTACAATACTTCCTTTACTTTGTTCAAGAAAGTAAAACAGTTATTACTTGGATTAGTGAGCATGTATGAACAAAATATTCTTTAGATGACTTTCCTTATTCCAAAAATGCTGAAATGAAGATAATATGAAAAATATTAGAATTTCAAGATTGATTAAAACATTTATTTATGATTTCCCACTATTACCTTAAAATCATACATAAGCTACACTGTGATGGTTTCTGAAATGAAAAATTTGTTATGAATTCCTGAGGGAAAAAAATTAAGCTATTTTGAGTCATATTTAAAACAGCAGGTAAAGAGAGCGGTGAAAACCTTATTGCAGTTATTAATAATGCTGTTTAAATTCCAGCATGCCCTAAAAACATACCTTTTAAAATGTATTCAATCTTTATCAGTAGCCTGCGGGAGAACTTGCTAATCTAATTTTAACAAAAATTTATTCCTACATTAAAGAGTGGCTCTAGTTTAAATGGAAAAGACTCGTACTTTTTTTATTCTAAAGTATTGGTATAGCTTCGGAGAATTATTTTTTAATTCAGTTTTTTTTATTCAGTTATTTCAGTTTTTTTATTTTTCTGTAGCTTTTCTAAAATCGATGTGTATCAATTACACTGTATTAGTAAAGTTTTATTAAAGCATTCAAAGAATAGAATCAATATGTATACTTCTCTAAAATACAAAAAGTAATCAATCACTGCTTTTTGAATTATATACTTTGTGTTGCTTATGTTATTAATTTAACAAAATGATCTGAAAAAAAAATTACTTTGCATATCTAAAGAATTGTATTATATTCATTTGATCATTGAACCATATCGCCGTTTTAATGTAATCTCTTATCCTTCGAGACATTTCTAAAATCTGTAACATTTTTCATTAGTAAGAATTGCTTTAATACTATACCAGTAAATTAAACTATAATTATCCAAATAACTATTAACTTCAATACCAGTTTCGCATATTCATTACCGACCATATCTAATCACGGGGGATCTGTTTAGAACATATGCTATTTAAACATTCTCATTCTAAAATTTTAAAGAACAAAATGTACATTGCTAATTATATTTTATGACAAATTGATCGTAATTGCTTAATTTTCTGACAGTTTGATATTTGCATACTTATGCATACATATCTTGTCAGAGATAAGGTACGTGAGAAGACTGCAATCATAGCAACAGACGTTTTCCAAGAGTCATTTTCATCATTTAAAATAATGCATTCGCTAGTTGAGAAATATGTTAACTGAATTAATATCCTACGGAGGTTTAATTTGCGTAAATTTAATCAGAAATTGTTTCTATCCGTCCAATGTAATAGTTCCTGAAATATTCAGTATGCATAATATGTGTGACTTATTATTCCGCCTCACGGTTTACGTGACTGAAACTTTCGCTAGCGAAAGTTTTCGGATGTATAACAAGTATTTGCAGATACTCCAAAAGAAGCGTCAAATGCTCAGTCAGAAAGAGCACATTTCCTGTAAAAATGGATACAGTATTTAAGACTACATAAGTTTTTTTTCTACTGTCTTAGTCATACAGCATATATGTGTGAAGATATGCCGTATCTAAATTACAGCATTTTGCATCACAGTGTTCAAAATCCACAGCATACCTAAAAATTGATGTCATTTAAACAGTGAGCTTTAAAATACTTTGTTGATATTTTGCAACACTGAATCTAAATGAGTTCATTCGCTGAATTTCTGTTAAATGGCCATACGAAGTGCAACCCATTAATGCCTAGCATCCCTTTTTAGAGACAGTTAATGAATAATTTGTAGAATTTTTGATTTTTCGGCGAAGGTAAACGGCAATTCTATTAGAATTTATCCAATTTTAGAGTATCTCTATTTATAATTTCGTTATTTCAAAAGAAATTTACGGTTATTGGAGCCTCGCACAAAAATTTACTTTTTCAGCAGGTACATCGACTAAAATCATAAGGAATAGATTTATCTATTATAAAGTCACTCTTTACAGTACTCTATTTACATGTGATACCAAATAAATGCCTCATTACTTAGTTTTGGGGTTTTTTATATATATAGCATCCTTTAATGTTTGAAATGACAATTTATACCTGTCGACGCTGACCAATAACACAAACAAAAAACGTAGACAAGAACATTTGTCTTTAAACTTATTTTAATAATCATAATGCCAGCAGCAACGTGCAGCCATCACTCACAAATAGTTCTCCTTCTTAAACTAAACTACAAAAAGTGTTGCCACAAAAATGCAACTAAATTATACTACAAAAATAAAACATAGCACACGGAGCATAAAACATAACAGTACAAAATGTAACACTTTGAGATCGAGGATAAACAACAAAACAAAATACAAAACATTAATAAATGATTCAAACAATACCTTCTGAGGACAAACTGAATTATTCAAAATTGTTTGAATTTCAATTTCGTTTTACTCAATGCAGTTCATAATTACTTAGATTGAAAGATATTCATGGATATTCCGCAGAAATTTATTTTCGTGTCAAATTTTCATTCATCGTCTGGTGAGATACAGATGATTGTTAACAAACTAAACTTAGAATCTGTTAAATTGAAATTATGTAAAAATAATTTTGTGCAAAATAATTTACAATATTTATAAGAAATGCGTATTTTAGAAAATACTTTTATACGTATAAATTTCCATTTTTATAATTTAAATTTTTACATGCTTGAAATGATACACTCTAACATCTAAGAAAATATTTTTTCAAATCGGAGTTGTTGGTACTCAAAGATTTAAGGTTGCATCGCACCGGAAATATAGTCGAAAGAATGTTATTGGCTAGGATTATTCTTTTAGCCTTTCTACAGATGCATTCATAATTTGAAACATGTATCTTCAATCTTTCAAAAGCTGTTTACGTATGATTTCCTTCATAAGCTTTTTCTTAATAAATGTAAGCATTAAATGGATTTTTCTTTAAGCTTACCTTTTCGTATACGCAGTATAATGAAAGTATTGTAATCGCCTTTAATAAATCATGTTCAAGATTTTGATTGATCTTCGTCTTGACCTTCCCAAGTCCGAAAATACCAGTTTTAGAATAATGTCTGTGTGGGAAAACGAAAGCTATAGTATATTTTGACTTACAGAGACCAAATATTGAATATGTACATTATAGCAAAATTGTAGTTTCCTGTCAACTGTTGGATTACTTTCGGTAATCTGTTACCAGAAGTAATCAATAAGTAGTAGTAAGTAGTAGTTTAGTTGCTACTTTCTGTTCACCTGCTGCCAAAATAGAACTGAGACATGGTATGCATAATTTTGACGAAAAGAACAATGATATCGGTTAATATTTACAGCTATTTGCTAGACAGGCTGAATGGGCTCAAATTAAAAAGAAGACTTCGTATCCCATTTGTTAGGATTGCTTCCTGCAGACATCATTGAACTTATAGCAAGGAAGCCGGTTGGAAAGATGAAAGATCCTTTATCCTTCTTTCAAGGTACTACAGCCTGTTACATGCCAAGGCTTCCATAATAGTTTTTATCTGGTCCTATTTATAGCGAGGCTCCTCCAGTTTCTTTTATTCTAAAGTCCTTCTCCACCGATTTAAGCCACCTAATTGGTGGTCTTCCTCGTCTTCTGTTTTTCATTGGATTAGTAAAAGTGAGCTTTTTTGCTGAGCTTACATTGCCAGATCGGAATAAATCTCCGAGCCATCATAGTCTATTGAATTTTATAACTTGAACAATATCAGGTTGCTTGTACCTTTGGTAAAATTTCAAAGTTAAATGTGGTTCTTCAGCTATTAATCTTATGAACAACACCAAAAATTTTACTCTCAAATTTTAATAATTTATTTTCATGTAATTTGATTATTGTCCAGCATTCACTCCCATAAAGCAGAATAGGTCATATTATTATTTTAAAGATATTAATTTTAGTATATAAGTTTTTAAATCAATACTTAAATTTGTTTCTTAGCATTTATTTAACATGGCGAGCATGTTTTTTTTATCACTACAGGGAAATCATTATTAGTGGTAATGATAGATTCAAGATATTTGAATTGTGACACTGTTTCAAAGATATAATTTTCCACTGAAAGTGGCTGCGGGTTAGGTGTACTATGTGAAGTCTAGATGAATTTTGTTTTATCTTCATTTATTTTTAGGTGTAACTAACCAGCCTCAGTTTCTAATCTTTCAAAGACTTCTGTGACAAATTTTCTTGGCTTACCAACCAAGACGATGTCATCTGCAAATGCCAAGGTTTTCAAAGTCTTCTGGTAGAGGGTTCCTATTGAAGTGATACCAAATGCTCCGATAGCCTTTTCTAGGGCCAAGTTGAACATTAAACACGACAGAGCATCACCCTGACACAGTCCTCTGTATAGAAGGCTTCAGAAAAACTATTTCTGAGCTTCACTTTGTACTTTACAGTCTTAAGCATAGTCTTAAGAGTAGTCAGGTTAATTGCGCAGCCTTAAAATCAATAAAAAGATAGCATGTATAGATGCTGAATTCCCTTGTTTTCTCCAGTATCTGTCTCAAATCATGCACTTGGTCAGTAGTTGATCTATCTCTAATAAATCTACATTTGTAATTTTCAATACCTCTTTTAATATGCATTAATAATCTATTGTAAAGGATTTTGTAAAAATTTTGAAGACAGAGTTCAAAAGAATTATTCTACAATAATTGAAACAAACCTATCTTTAACCTTTCTTAAAGATGGGGCAGAGAGAGCCCTCATCCCATTCAATGGACATCTGCTCTGTTGCCCACACTCTGTAAACTATAATATTTATGGCCTTAATTAGTTCTAGTTCATGAACTTTTAAGACTCGCAACTGCACCTTGGGATTTACACAATATTATCAATTCCTATGAATTAAACAGACATGCTGTGCAGAATGTGAATGATTGTTTCAGTGGATAGCTATGTGAAACAAATCTGTCAAATTCTTGTAATCCTATACTTTGTTACTATTTACCAGGAGGTTGTAATGAAGAATATCAGAATCTTCCTCGTGAAGACTTTCTTCTTGTATTTATGAATAATGCCAAGGAAGAAATTTTCAAAATGTATGGAACTTATGTTGGCCTTATTAATTCAACACGTAATACAACAATGTATGATGACAACTGACTAGTGTGCTTGAGAAGGATAACAACACGAAAGGTTTAACAGTACCTCATAGACTAATAGACAATCAGAAGATATATATATATATATATATATATATATATATATATATATATATATATATATATATATTGGGGGGGCATAAAAAGACGAATTGACATCTTTTCGCCATTCACATTTATGTCACATGAGATTCTGCTTTTTATAACGTAGGATGTAAAGTATTTACTGAACATTCATCTTCATTCATTCACACACTAAAGTTTCATTTAATTTGTGATTGGCATACAAAAAGATCTCGTTTGGGTAATCTTTCATCTGGGGAAACAAAAATAAATGATACCCAAAAACAAACTCAAGTACAAGGAAAAGTCGAGAAATGATAAATGAGGTGTGTAAAAAAACTTTTCTTCAGACGAGGGAAATAAATGCAACTAAATGAGTGATGAGTTCATAAAAATATGCCAGGTATTTTGTAAATAATTATGCGAACTTTTCTAAGCATTGGGCTGTTGTTATCGTGTAGGTACTCCTATTAACACTAAGATGATATCTGAAAGATGACGCTAAGACCTTACATACAAAAGCAATTTAACTGGCAAATGTGGTAGTCTTCAAGATCTAGCTATTGATAATTAATAAACTCATTAAGGAAGAAAATGACTGATTGACTGTCTTCTTTTCACAGAGGCAAATATACAAAAAAAAGTTGCATACATAAGTTGTCATAAAGTTACTGAAGAGAGAAATTTAGCATCACTAATGGGGATGAATCTACGTAGTATGTAGCCTCATTTTCAACACTCGGAGAGTATTATACTATCCAAAAAAAGTTAAATTGATTATAATCACAAATACAATGTGACCTGTGGTATTTGTAGTGTTTGCATCATTTTCCTGCAGTTGTCCTGATGCTGCCATTAAATTCAACATTTGTAAAAATATTCACGTTTTGTGTGTCGAAAAGATTTCAAGTGTACTTCACCTGATTTAGCAGAAGATGAGGAATCAGTAAATTTATTAATAGTATGCTATTCACAAAATGAAGGCATGTCAGATAGTGATTTGCCATTTCTAATGAAAATGGTCCATCTATCAAATGAGGAGTTAATAAGGGGTAAATACAGCGTTATTCTTAAATATGAAGCATTAAGTGTGTTATTTCACTTATTTCATTCAAGATCAGCTAGGAAAGATTTTCTGTGCAATATAATGTGCATTATGTGCAGAGTAGATATTTAGCAAATATACAGAAATGCTTTTTTTTTTTTTTTTTTTTTTTTTTGCCTTTTTACAAGATTCTTGATGAAAAAATTATAATAAACTAGAATATAACTTAGACTTTATAAAAGTGCAGAAACGAATAATTCTAAAACAAAAGAATTTTGCTGCTTTATGATTATTATCATTATTAAATAGGATTCCGACAGGCACTTGTCATTCATAAGAAAATTCTGTTTATAAAAAATTCTCATTATAAAAAAATTCAGATGGAAGAGGCAGTGATAGCAATTTATTTTACAAATTTAAGTCCTTTTTCTTTTAACTTAAAAAAAGTTATTTTATTTCAGTAACTCTTAAATCATTTATTTCATAACAGATTTTTTTTTGCAGTTGTTCAGGTACATTTTAACTACATAATAAATAAGTTCGTGTTTGCTTCATAAAAACTAATTGTCGAAAACAATCTTTGTACTTCATCCTTAAAAATCTTTTGAAAAAAATTTCTAATATTTAAAAATTTTTAATGTAAATTAATAAGGGCTGATATGGGTAAAATTCAGCTGTAATTTAAAAATACAAATCCCCACAAAATTCTTAGAACTTTACAAATAATAAATACTAACTATATTATATAAATATTTCAACATCCAGTGAGATTAAAAAAAAAGCCTTACACACAAAATCACAAGTCATAATCAATAAGAATGTTGAAGAACATATGCGCCTTTCGTAGCTCCATTTTTTAATTCATTACGTTATTTAGAATTAGACATTTAAATCGCCAAATGAGTAGAAAAGTTAGCCAAATTATAAGCCATTCAAAAGTTACTAGGATGTCTTCAAAACAGAAGCAATTTTGATTGGATCGGCGGATCACCCATGATTTCCAAGGTCAAGAGTTCAGCACCGGCTATTGCGCAATCGAAATCTATTTTGGTTAGCGTATCACCAAAAGATTTAGTAGCAACCTTAGTACGCTTCACGTAGCAACTGGCAAACTTTATTATAGTAACCACATTGGCTTCCTCGCATTGTCAGCCAAATTTTTACAATGATATACGTTAATGCGTTCTGCTTACGCTTTTCATTTGACATTAAGCAAAGTACACTATAGAGCTCATTAATTTCTAGTTTTAAATTTTAATAAATAAGGCGATAATTTTAAACAATCTCGTATTTAAATTGATGAAAACAATGTGTTATTTAATGTATAATAAGCTACTTTAAAAAGTAGATCAGATTGCAAAACTGAAAACGTTACATATCTTTAAGAACAGTTTTATAAAAATAATGAATAAAAAGGATGGAATAGATATTCTATCTTCTTTTTCTTAAGAGTTTTACGTAACTGACTGTAACAAGTTACGAAAGTTATTGTAAACTGATTTTAAATTTATCTCACTATTTAAAATAGCAAAGTATATAAAGATGTATTCATTCAACACTAATCAAGTTTGACAACAATTATTCCTAGTCTCAAAAAGGCAGAAAAAATATATTTACTCACTAAATACTTTCAGTAAAATCGTTTATTCAGTAGAAACAGCAGGAAAATTATTGTATTTTATGAACTTTGTTTTTTAAAAAAAAAAGTTATAAAATAAACGATAATCATAAAATGAGGTATTAACATACTTTCCAAATTATAATTTGGGGTCAGTTCGAACAATTAGGAAAATATAGTAACCCTTTAATTTTAGGATAGTCAAAATCAATAATGCGCCAACGATTATAAATAAGAACTTGCTACTTTCATCTGCCGATACAGATTACCCTAATTTACGATCTTCAATTTCATTTACTCTTTTACGCGAATTGATCCAACAAACAACAAACTTTGATTTACCGCATTTCATACAGAAACGAAAAGAACTGATTGGCGGTTATCGCAAGAGCGAATTCCCATATTCGCAGGTGTGGAGAATTGGTGTGTAGAGCTAGCACCTTGTAGAGCACTCGTAGTAACCGCACACGGCAGAAAGAAATTCTAATGTCAGCACTGCGTGGGAGAGAGGAAGCGAAGTAGAATTATGTAGTAACCCTAGTCTGGCGTATAGTTTGAACTAAACAAGAAATAAAAATAAGTGCGGAATGTGGGTACGGTAATTTTGCAGGACATCGGATGATGAAAATGAATACTTGTCCATTGACTATGGCTATAAAGGAGTGTACGATTATCTTTTCATTCTAAAATTAGCTATAGCACAATATTTCACGATTGAACCATAGAATTTTTCTCCATATGCTATTTGCTTCTACACCAAGTTTGTTAAAGCAGCTTTATTTTTTATTTAAATAAAGAATACTGATTTGTTGATGATAAAATAGAAACAGTTGTTTTTACAGACAGTAATATGAAGTATTAAATCTACTGGTTACCAACTAAATTAAAAATAATTTCAGGATTTTTTATTGAAAACTGAAGAAAAACCAACTGACTATAAATGTTTTAAGTTTATTGATTTAAAAATACACATTGCAAAAATTGCTGCAAGCAGAACTGATTTTCTGAACAGTTTGAAATCAACTCATAACAATTGTTGATATTTTGTGTCTCATTCTTACTGCTAAAAGTGAAAAATAATAATCATTAGAAAAATATGATTTAAATAAATCGTCACTAATATGTGTTATTGAGAATAATACTTGCTACTAAATATAATCATGGATAATAAAATTACTTTTACAATTTCATTAATTTTGTCATTTTTACTGTGAAATTGACAGAATGTGATTTACTTTCTGAAAAAAGCAATAAAATAATCAGCAATCCTGATATTAATTTTTCTAGAAATTCAAATTTAGCATGTCCTATAATTTTTATAATCAGATCTGCTTCATACTGATTTCCCCTTCTAGCATCTTTTCATGGATAAAGAAATATAGATATACTGTGTTCTTCAGTAAAACACAGGGTTAGGGTGAATGGTGAGCCAGTCTAACAGCTGCACTGATATAAAAAAATGTTAGAATTTCCTTCAAAAGAGAAACTTTACTGATTAGTCCTTTTAGCCAGATTAACTCTTTTACAGCTTTGTTAGTCACAATAATTTCAACCTCAATCGTTCAAGTAGTTATTATGGCTTGTCATTAACTTAGTCAGGGTATTGGACTTTCTGCATACTGGAATAGAGCTCTTATTATTGATCTACTTATCTGTGGGCATCCTCAAAAATCAGAATCATTGAAACATTCTAACACTCTAGGTCTATGGCTTGATTTATTGATGATGAATTTTTGATTAGAGCTTGCAAGATATCTAAAAACATGCTTTATCTTGTTCAAGTCATCTTTTGAGGGTTTTTCGAACTTTCATAATAAAACAATAATAGCATATAAGAGGTTTATGTAGACAAAATTTGGGTCTGTTAAGAGACCTTTTACAAAATATTTTATTGTAAAATTGGACTCTAAGAAAATCCTATAAATGAAACCTTCATAAAGTTATTCATTTTAAAAAAAGATTGTTCACAAATCTATACTACCTTAAAAATTAACTTTTTAACAGATAAATGAATCTTTAAATTAATGTAATATTTATTTATAAATTTGTACATGTTTATATAATACATAAATATATACATATGGGTTTTTTTAATAAGACTTTCTTTAAAGTGGAACTTAGTTTTAAATTTCAGATTTGTAAATTTGTTTATATATTTTCACAAAAACAGAACCCTATTTTCACAAATTCATAAAACAAGTTTCTTGTTGAAAGAACCAGATCTAAGACAAATCTCGGTTTCACAAAATTAGGAATAGATTTTTTCACAATTTCATAAAAACAGGACTCTGTCTAAACAGACCCCTTCATATGCTAAGCTAGGTCTTGTCCCTATCATAAGATACATTAATGTTCCAACAGTTCACAATATGAAAATATTGTTTTATAAGCCTCTCCTGTAAAAAAAAAAAAAAAAAAAAAAAAAAAAAAAAAAAAAAAAAAAAAAAAAATTATTTTTCAAAATAGATTGTATGAACTGGCTCGCAATCACTCATGCCAAATCACTTATGAATATTTCTGGTATATGCTTCTTATAAAATCTTTATACTTTTGTAATCACATCTTTCTATCCTTCTCGTAATATGATGCTGATTTCAAGTGTTTGAGTCCTTTTTATGAGTAACATCAAGTAATCTACAAAAGGGCTACAAGTAGCTTTCTAACTTCTTCCTGATGAATAAATAGGCATTAATCTGCTCTCTCATTTTGAAATGAAGGTTTAACATTTTTCAAAACTGTTATGCCAGTATTGAAGAGTTTAAGGCCATACAAACTTTTCTGGAGTTTGTATGTATTATTAGAGCTATCATTTTAACCTTCAGATTGAACTGATGTGCATATAAATGGTTTCATTTAAATCACAATGTAAAAGTGTAGATGGTACATCATATTGCATATGATGCATCTTCTCACGGATACAATATTTATGATTAAATATTCAGTTCTTAGATTTGTAAATAGGTTTCATGTCTCATTATAACCAGTTTTTGTCATGATTAAAGCTTTGCCTTATAGTTAGTCATCTGCAGTGCCATCTGGAATTGTCTTGGCACAAAAGACCCATTTACAAGGCAGAGCCTTTGCTTTTTGTAGTAATGATATTAATATCCATGTGATGCTTTTATTTAAAGAGCTGATTTTCAACATCCTTGGATTTATTCCAAGAACTGTATTGTTTTCATTTATTAGCTTCATCATGTCATCATTTGAGTCTGGTTCATTCATCTGAGACATAAAAGCTTTAGCTGCTATATCAGGATCTTCAAACCTTTTGGGATTTTTTAGGTTGTTATGATCTCTCAAATTTATGGTAGATGATTTTTTTAATCTTCCCTGTCTGAGCTTTCGTGTGCTCTGAATTTTCATGATCATGCTTTTTCTCATTTTCAACTTTGGGCAATTGTATCTTAGTTTCAAGTGAGGGTATTAGCATAATATCTTCAGTTGATTAGAGGGTTTTTTTTTTTTTTTTTATAATTATTCATCTCAAAAACATATAACACAATGATTTAACTATACTCATATGTTTCATACAAGGTTTTTGCCTTATCCACAATTCAAAAGGGGCTAAATGATAAATATTATTGATTTATCATATTTTTATAGGTAAACTTCAGATACCAAAGCTATTTTCAATTTTTATTAAAATTTGTAATCTGAATTATTTTTAATTTATGTTGAATCATGCATTATATTTGTTATGCAGTGTTTTTAACATTACTAATTATAAGTGGTAAGCCAATTACTAAATATTTTTTTTTATTATTAGTCCAAAACCCTTATACCTTAAGAATAAATTCATCATCAAACCATAAGAATATTTGCTGGTTTCATGTACAGTAGGTTATTTCTTTCTCTCTGATCATAAGATGATTTTTATGGTTTAAAATTCACTTCGGTACTAAACAAATATTTGATACACATACAAAATGTGCAAAAATTATTTTATTTTGTGTGGGACAGTTACTAAATATTTACAAATCTTATTTTTAAAATTTCTTATTTATAAATCTAAATTTTAAGTAAACAAATGGCAGAATGTGTGGAATTCAGTATTCTTGTGGTTATAGTTGCTTTATTACCTCTAGATCTTACAGTGAATGTACTTTGATCCATTGACTATATTTATCACTACCCTTTCTTAATTCATTCTTCCTATTAAAATAAGCTATGGCACATGTCACAAAATTAAACTTCTCCCAATAGGATATTTCTGTATATGCTATTGCTTTTATATTAAGTTTGTTAATGCACCTTTATTTTTAATTACATTAAGAGTACTGATAGACTAATGATGTTAATAAAGTAGAAATGCTTTTATAAGCAATAATATAATGCATTAAATCTACTGGTTCCAAACCAAATTAAAAATAATTTCAGGAATTTTATTCCAAAATTAAAGAAGACTAACTGACTATAATTATGTGCTCCTGGATATTGAAAAAATATTCATAGCAAAGTTTTCTGCTAGAAGAATTGTTTCTTTGAGAATGAACTATTCAAGCTACAGCTTCAAGTCGGTCTTCTTCAACTTCACAGCAATTGCTATTTCAATGTCTTACTTTTAAAACTAAAAGTGTACAGCAATAATTGTGCAATTATTTAAAACAGTATGATTTAAATAAAGCATGATGTCACTATAATATGTAAATTGAGGATATGTATATGGTTGAAAATTGCTTGCTATTAATGGTCATGTACCATAATAAATTTGCTTTGCTTAACATTATTGTTAATCATATCATTTTTATACTGAAAATTACAATATGATAAATTGAATAAGATAACTGCATAGTTTATAGGACTCATAAATGGATGCTTTTCATTGTCAGCCAGATATGGCAAACAAGGCAAAGTCATCAATAATATAAACATAAAATTTGAATTTTTAGAAACATTAAATTTTATGCTACAGCATATGCAGCTAGGCAAAGGTTAAAATCCTTTATAAGCGTGTTTGGTAATATAATCTATAAAGTAAAAAATATTACAAAAGAAATATTTTCTCAGGGTTGGATGCTCTTTTTACCTGGAAGGTTAAGCCAAGATGCTTTAAAAAAAATTTTCTCAGATAAGGAGAAAGTCTGGTTTAAACCAACTGTTCTTTAAGCCAAAAAAGCTTTAAAATTAATGTGTATCTCACAGTTTCAGACTTTAAAAATATAAATTATTATTCTGGCAACCATTGTCATTTATTGGATTTTGCTAAGGAAAATTAACCTTTGCCTACTGATCCAATTGTTAGCAAAATTTCTATGTTGAATCCAGTGTCAGCAACTGTTGTAGGAGAGAGTTGTATTTATTATGTAGTTAGCACATTGTTAAGTGGCATTTAAAAAACTGTCCTACTTGTACTGAAGCCATAATAAATTCAAAAGACTCCAATGAGCTAGATGTACCGAGGTACAATGCTTAATGATTATTGCAGTATCAAAGGACTAAAATATGCTTTCTCTGGAGTTTAGAGAATTTACATAGAAGCAGAAAGGAAACTCTACTGTTCCAAAGACATACTTTTGAGACAAGATATTACAGTTGATTCATATATGTTGACAGCATTAAAACAAACTGTGTAATTGTTGTAAAGTATTTATGCTGTAATCTTAAAAATTAGACGTTTATTTCATAATAACTTTCAAAGAAAATAAAAATTCACTAAATTAATAAAAAAAGCACTTAAGGTTTCATTTGAATCAGCATCTACTTCTAAAAACACAATTATTCTAACAATATATATAAATGCATAAATAATAGATATATTATTAAGTTTAAATTTTTTGTAAGTAGTATGCTTAATAAAAATTGTTCTACGTTCAATAAAAATGTGTTTTACTGTTTTTATTTCTTAGGCTTTATGTTATAAATGTACTTTTCAGAATAAATTTTAGAACCTATTTTCCTCATGCATATGTTGGAAATTTAGAACCAATATAATATGAATTTAAAATTATAAAAAAATAATTTTGCTATAGTTTAATTCCTGTCATATCCCGTCATATCTTAATATTTTATAAATATGTATTCTATAATAGTTATGAGGTATATTTTGGAAAATTACTCCTGATGAGTGACTTTTTAAATTTTAAAATATATTTAACTTGTGAAATAAATATGAATTAATAAAAATTATAACCATATGAAATTGACAAAATTATAAACATATAATGTTAACTTAAAATATTGCTCTCTGATTTTCAAGGGAAAACTTTGTTTAATTTTTCTTCAGTATTTTATATGAGAGGATATTAAGATTTTGTACTTGTGTATGCTAATAGAATAATTCTTAAGTACTGTCATTAAATATTGTTGGCTATAATGACAATTTTAAAAAAATAATTACAAAATTCAACATAGTACTAAATGTGTCATGATCTGAAATTTGAAATCAGAACCTGCTTCAAAAAGTAAACATACTATATGCACACATAATCAGTTTTCATAAATTCTTTTTACTTAAAAATAAGTAAATATAATACCTCTTTATTGAATTTTTTTTAAATTGTCTAAAATCAAAATTTATACACTTGTCTTTAGATTTTATACAAAGGCACAATACTCATTGTAATGTATCTGGCAACAGCCAGAATAAAAGAACTCTGTATCAATTGGAATCTGGCAACACCAGATAGAGAGAATTCTGTTTTTGGGTTAAGAACATCAGAACAATAATTTCAAGCTTAAAAATGCACATAAGTTTACATCTATTATGAGTTAATAATAATAAAATGTAAATTTATCATATTTTAGGCACTGTTATCTTTCAATATTTTAAAAATGAGTTCTATAACAATTAGAAAGTATATTTTGTAAGATTACCCTTACAAAATCTTACAAGATAAATAGTTTTTCAAATGTCTTTTAAAAGACATTTCACTTGTTAATGTCAGAGAATGTGACTTACTGTTATATTCTTATCAGTAGCACGTTCTTCAAAATTTATTAGAATTAAAGCATTCTAAAAAAGTGTAATTTCCCATACGGTAGTTCTCTCCATTTAGCCAAAAATCCGATAAATAAACTTTAGTACGCCAAAATAGCGATACACACGCCATAAACACAGGATCACAGGATAGACTTGGCACAGAACTGCCTGGGCCTGGCCCTCTAGCTCTGTGATACTAATGATTTAGGCAAAACAACTAAGAGAATGAATTAGCTATGAGTAGGGATTGAAAAATCATAAAACTAGGCAATGGTTGCTTGAGTTTGGGCAGACAAAATAAAACAGAAAACACAGATTAGATGAGAGTCTCAGCATACGAGAAGTTAGGTTAAACAAAATGAACAGTTACAATGAGGAGAGACTCAGGATAAGCACTGGGCTATTACTCTAGATAGGAGTATTTTTTTTTTTTTTTTAACACAAAAAGAGCAAGGTAGCAAGGCTACAATGTCTAAGTCAGAGAAGTTTCCCTAGCAAGCTAGAAGAAACATTGTTGTGACCAATAGATGGCGCCACCCTATTGTGTTTCCCAATTTTACTTTTATGTGCTTTGGTCGAGTGCATTTTTGATAACTTGCTATGTTTTTGATGTTTTGTCATTGTTCAAGGTACAGAATGATTATTTTTAATCATTCAACGTGTTGTTTTTCACATATGCATTGTATGTGAACGATTTTTACACCTTACAGCATTTTTTCTTTCGATCTTTCGGAAGCCGCTGTAAGCGTATTAAATTCTTGTTTGGCTAACCTGTTTTTCTTGAGGCCCAAAATTATGTTTTTGATCTGTTATCGTTCGGAGGTTAAAGTAGTGCTTTTTTCACTGCTAGGTACTCCGTAAAAACCAATTACCTTGACCTTGAAGCTAGGAGAAACAGATGAGATCCAAAAGGAGATTTCTAGACCAATAGAATTTATGGGCTAGCAGACCAATGGCAATCTTAGGATAGAGGACCCACCAAAGTGTGGCCTTAGAAGTTGATGCTTCACTTGGGAAAGTTAGGAGAGCAGTATTGAGGGGGAGGGGATAGCAATGCAGTGGGGCAGGATCCAGGGAGAACCAATAGAATTTCTAGGAGGGAGTTCGACGAGCGAATAGAATTTATTCGAAGTCGAGGGCTAGGATGGCCATAGGTCTCTTACGATTACTAGAGTCTGCATAGTCATAGTGAGCTAAAGTCAAGGTCAAGGTAATTGGGTTAACGGAGTACCTAGCGAAGTGGAAAGACATAGTGAGCTAGTTCTATTAAGTGGTCAATGCTGAGGTTTTTATTAAAATTGAGAGCTAAATTTTGGAGAAAATTTGGAAGAGAAAGAAGATTTATTTCTTTATGAATTTCCTTATTCCTGAAATACCAGGGAGAGTTAGTAATCTGCCGAATAGTTATATTTTGGGCTGCAGAGAGCATTTTAATATGAGAGTCAGCCGCGTATGACCATGCAACACTCGCATAAGTAAGTTGAGGACGAATATAGGTTTTGTAGATGAGCAATTTATTATCGGTATTTAATTTACCGTTCCGAGCAATTAAGGGGAAGAGTAAACGTTTAGCAGCTCGAAACTTATTTCTAATATTGTTTATGGTGGGGGGAGGAGGCCAAGAGAGATTTTTATCAAGTGTGACACCGAGGTATTTAACAGTATTAGACCAAGGGATTAGTGTGTTGTCAATGTAGATGTTGTAATCGTTGTACGTACTAGGGCGTACGCCATAAACGTAACCAACGGTTGCTTTTAGTTTGAACTTAACGACAATGCGTTAGTCTGGTATTAGCCTGGAGCGCTACACAAACTGCTACTCTTCCACTTCACTAGGTACTCCGTTAAACCCAATTACCTTGACCTTGACAAACTGCTACTCTGGTAGCAGAGTCTGGTAATCAGTGTCTGGCCAAGGATTCAGACATTTCTCACTCGCTTGGCTAAGCTATTTTTAGAACCGGATGTAAGTTGAACACTGGAAGTATGATTTAATTCGGAGAGGATTCTCGCGCAAAATAAATTTAATATTTTGTTTTGCAAAACGTAATCTTTGTAGTAGAAGTAATAAACTTTCACCTACTAAACATTTCCTTCACCATGATAAATGCTGCTATTAATAAGATCGTCGCCAACGAGCAAAAAATCGGGAAAACTCATTTTGGGAGTTATGTTGATTACTGTTTCTGTATATATTAAACTGTTGTGTTGGGGTGGGGAGTGATGAAGGATGAAGGTTCCTCGGACAATTGGCGATCGAGTCTTATGCATGGCAACCATTTTTACTTGAATTCGCCGTGTCTGTATATATATTATGGATTATAAGATTTTTATCTTTGGCTGTTCGAACTTTTTGTTACATATTAAATACGCCTAATTAATATTTTAACTTTGTGAAATTACATTTAATGACTTCTGCTGGTTTGCTGACCACAAACGGTTAAATTCCATCTAATAGTTCACTACGAATAATTTTTTTAGTAATTTGGAACTATGGAGTATGAAGAAAGCTGTTATTGTGTGGTGCATGAATGAGGGATTTCCAAAAATATAAATGCCCGATTTGTAAGTGGTTCCAGTAAATTGTTTGTGTTGGTTTTTCCCCAAATTATAATAATTTATTCTCATTCGAGTGTCCCCCCCCTTTTCCAAATGTGGACTTTTTTCATGAATTACATGAAGAAGGTTTATTATAAGGTCAAGGTCAAGGTAATTGGTTTTTACGGAGTACCTAGCAGTGGAAATGCACTACTTCAACCTCCGAACGAGATAAAGATCACAACATAATTTGGTGCAGAAAGAAAAATGAGTTTGCCAAACAGAAAAGTTAATACGCTTACAGCGGCTTTTGTAAAACGAAAGAAAAATGCTGTAAGGTGAAGAAATCGTTCACATAACAGGTTTATTATAACCCAGAGTGGAACTCAGTTTGGCGCCTAGGTGTTATCAATGAAGTCATACCATATCTTTTTACTTCTCTAAACCAAATCCGGGCCTAAAATTTCGCCGCCGTAGGCAAACCTCTCAACAAACTTTATATATTAAGAACCATGTTCACTTTTTTTTTTCAGTATTCATTTGTTACCATGTTCAACAACTTACATTGCTAATCCATTAAGACAAATTTTGGTAGAACTTGTTGTTACTTAATTTTTTATTTAGAGAAAGAAATTCCAACCGTAGCTATGGGCAGCAATGACAAAATTCTTAAAAAAAGGTTAAAGTTTTGCCTAATTTTGAGAAAAGGAATGAATTTGAAAATATCAACCCTTTTTTGTTAATAGCTTGGATGGTTCGGTCTCTTCTAAATTTTGCAGTCGTAGGCAGTGGCCTACCTTACCTACTTTCTGGGACGGGCCTTATTACACAAAGTAAGGCAGTATTATAATCACGATAAATTTGGGTCTTCGGATTTTCACAATAATAACTATTTTGATCATGATTGACTGAATTTTGAACATTTTTAGTATTACGTCTCTATGTACATGCAAAAAAACTTATTTTAAAATTTAAATATCAATTTTCACCACTTCTGATCTGGTTGTAACCAGTTTACTCGTAAGTCTGTAGTACTTGCCTCGCATTACTCAAAAATGATTAGCCGCCTCCCCGATAATTACGGGCGGTTATGGGGCTCCTTAGCCAGAAGGCCTTATCCCCGATCTGAAGGTAGAGAGTAAGCGAGGTGAGCTCTGTTAAGAAAAAATATAATTTTAAATTTAGAAAGGAGTAATTTAAATGCCGGTCATTAAAAGGTTGAAAAATTATTAGCCATAAAAGATCGAAATCTATTATACAAAGCGTGTGGCGCCATCTCGTGATTTATTACTTCATGATATATCCTACCATCATGATATATACTACCACAATTTTTTTACAATAGAGTTTTGTTATTATAAATATCTACTAACAATATCTGTTATCTGAGTAGTCATTGATTCTGAGTAAGGAGTTACAAGGATCAGTGACTAACTCTTTTACTCCTTCCTCAATTATCCTAAATAATTCAATAAATATTTACATAAGTACATTCTCTTTAATGACATCAATATATTTCTTTGTTAATTTTTCATTGCAGGAAACAGTGGACGATCAAAGAAAAATAGTGAAAAAGTTTTAAGGTTCTCAGTAACGTTTATTCTTAATGTTTATTTATGACCTTAGGACATCAGTAGCGTAAATCCAATTATTAAAAGAACAAATTATTGTATTCATTGCATAACGGTGTCTACTAGAAAGTGCTTTTTAAAATAATTTTCTTTTAGCTATGAAATTATGCAAACATATTCATTACAGTTCTAATAAATAGAATTGAACTAGTTTTTGTCAAAGTTCTGTTTAATTTAGTTTTTAAATTTTTTGCTGATTTGATGGAGACACAGACTTTTTTCTGTTATTTGATATCATGCAATTATTTATTAATGCTATACAAATAGCTTACTTTACTTTGTCACTTCTGCTTTGATTCTATGGTGGGTAACGGAGATTTTTTTGAAGATTGATTGGCGTTGATTATTTAAGAAAATAACTCCAAGAACGTCGCAGTAAAACCGAAAAAGCCGAGAGTGCTTAGGCTGGCCGAAGATCGAGGGACGCTCCAACGGAAAATTTGTCCCCAGAAAAAACGCGTCTGAGAGCTTCCGAAAAATTTTCTTTCCCTAAAAAGATTAAGAGAAACTTTGCCTGCGCTCACGCCGAAAGCACGACCGTGCAACGGTTTTGCCCTGCAACGGAAGAGAAGTCACTCGCAGTCGGCAAACCTCGCAGTACCTTCCCCTCCTCCGAAGAGGAGAGTATGGGGAAAGCTATTGCACAGAACGTCAGCAGCGAATCAAAGCATGCTGATAATAACAAATTCGCAGATTCAATAGCAACAAATACTCGACGCCGAAGCGTCAACACCATAGTACTCAGCGATTAGGATCGGTGGATATGCCGAGACAAGGAGCGAGAAGAACGCCAACTGTATGAGGCGCATTCAATGCGGTGAAAATTCGCCAAGGAGCGATGGGAAGCGTAATTTTGCAACACACTACAACGCGGCACTTTTCAAAAAAAGAGCGGCTGTCAGCAAAACCGAATTATATTGCCTTCAGAACGCCAGAATATGAACCGGTGTGTGCAAATTATGACCGAAAGGTTTAAGATCTGCGGATGCAGGTGGCTAGAATTGGATATTCGATCCGAAATTCAATCCCAGACCGAGGGTGGCTCTGTTTGTAGAGAGCGGCTGCTGTCCTGAGGAAACAGAGCTGCACCTGCAAAGGACAGTATGCGGGAAAAAAAAAAACAACGCAAAATGTAGGTCCAAATATACTACACAAGTGAAATATGTAATGAAGGGACATGAAAATAAAATTTAACGTAATAGTTACGGGCGGCGTTATAACGTTACCGAGGCGTAACTCAAAAACGATTAGGTTTAGATTGTTAAAACTATCTTTTTAGAACTGTCGTTGCATCTAGTTGTGCACCACTGGGTTCGAAAGCAACCCATAGCTTATACAATGAAAAATCTCAAAACAACTGAAACTAGTGAAACCGGCATACAAATATACAGTACTGGGATGTCGGCGTATTCATATTCAGTTGTAACAAGAGTTTAAGCGGCTATTTATAAAATTATTTTGTTATTTAGTGTGCAAATGGCAATCAAAAATCGAAATACACAACTAGACTTTATAAGTAATAAATACAAAATTTAAACATTCTATAGTTAATTTTTTTTGTATGTCCCAAAATGCTTATATTCGTTATATTGAATATTTTCATAATAAAATGCAAATTGCAATCAAAAGAGGAAATGCAATATGACGCTATACTATTTCCACTTACAATATTTCAGAATTTTACTAGTAACTGCTCTTAAGTAATGCCCTACAGCATTGATATACGTTATATTGAAATTTTTTCGTTGTATAGAATACAGTTCGCAATCTAAAGAGGAGCAAAACTTAGACACCGTTATGTAATGAATACAATCATTTGTTCTTTTAATAATTGGATTTACGCTACTGATGTCCTAAGGTCATAAATAAACATTAAGAATAAACGTTACTGAGAACCTTAAAACTTTTTCACTATTTTTCTTTGATCGTCCACTGTTTCCTACAATGAAAAATTAACAAAGAAATATATTGATGTCATTAAAGAGAATGTACTTATGTAAAAATTTATTGAATTATTTGGGATAATTGAGGAAGGAGTAAATGAGTGGGCACTGGGTCTCATAACTCCTTACGCAGAACCAATGGCCACTCTGGTAACAGATATTGTTAGTAGATATTTATAATAACAAAACTCTGTTGTAAAAAAATTGTGGTAGATATATCATGATAATAGGATATATCATGAAGTAATAAATCACGAGATGGCGCCACCCGTTCTGTAGATTGGAGTGCGAATTTCCATACCCGATTGTAGAATGAGTACACATAGAAAACACACCGCGCCAGAAAGGAATTTGGTCAAGGTCAAGGTAATTGGGTTTAACGGAGTACCTAGTGAAGTGGAAGGAGAAAGGAATTTACCATCATTCCTGACACAGACAAACGCCACCATGACAGGCACTTAAAATTACCAATTAATAATCGTAATCGTGACAGAAAAGTCTGGCAAAGAAATAAAACGCCATTTAATAAGAGAATTTTAAATAACGCACAACAAGACCTCAAATATTATATACACAAATATTACATACACGATAAAGCTAATAATCAATGGAATAATTTTCTAACTGCTCTAGACACTACTGACAATTCCATCTGGAAAGTCGCCAGGCACTTCAAAAATACTTTCACACCAATTCCTCCACTCAAAGATCCGACTTCGAATGTTATTTATTATACAGCAGAGGAAAAATGTAATTTAATCGGCAGCATGCTTGCTCAAAATTTTACTCCTAATCCAGGTTCTGACGTAAACACGACCAATGATGTCAACAATTCGATCTCTACTATTCAAAATTTTAACAGCAAGCTTCCTAATATTCCAAAATTTATTTATAATCTTTCCACTAAATTTCATAAGAATTTAAGCAATGAATTAATAAATAATCTTGTCAATTACGACCCCGCTGATGCTAGCAATAGAAGAAGGCCTGTGGCCTTTCTCTCCAAAGATCCTTCACAGGATCACAGGATCACAGGATGGATCAGCACAGAACTGCCTTGGCCTAGCCTTCTAGTTCTGTGATGCATATGAAATTGGGCAAAACATCTAATGATTTGAATTGTCTATGGCTGAGAAAAGAGAATAAATTGGGCAATGTTTGCTTGAGTTTGGGCAGGGTAAATAACACATAAGAAAAAGTAAGAAATTAAGTTAACAGTTAAGATCAGTGATAATAACAAGCACAAGCTAGTGAGATTATATTAAGTGACAGAATAGTAAATTTTTATTTTTTTCCAATTAAAGTAATAGAATCAAGGTTAGACTTCCGAGCTGAGCAAGGAGAGAAGTGACCGTATTCAAGAAGGCAGAATTCTAAACCAATAGAATTTTTGCACTAACCGACCAATGGCAATCTTAGAAAGCGGGACCCACCAAAGTGTGGCCTTAGCAGACGATGCTGCAGGAGAGTTAAGTTAAGCAAGCAAGATCAAGGTCAAGGAAATTGGTTTTTACGGAATACCTAGCAATGATTAAAAGCACTACTTCAACCTCCGAACGACTAAAGATCAAAAACATAATTTGGTGCATGAAGAAAAACTGGTTAGCCAAACATAATTTTAATACGCTTACAGCGGCTTCCGAAAAAAGTTAAGCGAGCGAAGAGGGGGAAGAATATGTGCGTTCTCTTCCATTCGGAATTATCTTAAAATTTATGAACATTGGCTTTCTTGCTGGCGCATTAAGGTAAATCCAACTAAATGTGCTGTCATGTTTTTCACTACGAAAAATGTTTCTAATTTTATTGATCACAATAATTTTAAACTTTACGATGAAGATATTCCCTGGGAGTCTTCCTATAAATACCTAGGTGTTACCCTAGATTCAAAATTAAATTGGAGACTTCATATCGAAAACACTGTTCGAAAGATGAAGGCTGCAATTGGCACTCTAAATTTATATCTCAATTATCGAAGTCGCCTGCATACGAAAACAAAGTTATTGTTATATAAAAGTTATATCAGACCCATAATGACTTATGGTTGTCCTGTATGGGGAACTGCCGCTCTTACCCATCTCAAGAGTCTTCAAGTTGTCCAAAATTCTGTCCTTAAAAAATGTGTATCTGCTCCATGGTACGTGAGGAATGATATGATTCATAATAATTTAAAGTCAGGCCTATTCTACCTGAGTTCAAAAGACTTGCGCTGCGCTTTCACCGTAGCATTGATTTTATTCAGAATCCTGTACTTCACAACCTTCCTGTGTATAATCCTGCTGTTCCTAGCTCGGGAAAGAGGCCTAGAGCTTTATTATACCGTCTTAACATGGCTCTTCCTCTTCCTAAGCGAAGGAGAGGAGAATAATGCATTTTTATTATCTTTCAAATTTGCTTTTTTCACAAATTTTTTCATGTCCGAGTGGTATGCTCGGTAGCGTTTCCGCTCATTTTTGCACTTTCCTGTGGTTGATGGTTCGATCCCTGGCGACGACCACAACCGGCAAATTTTTCATTATTTCCGATTTTTGTATTTTTAACCTTTTTAAGTTGTTTTCTTCTATTATTTATTTGTGAAGTACCGTTTTCTCTTTTTTTTGGTTTATTTTACTTAATTTTTCCAATTTTTTGGGTATCATATCATTCCGCTACTTTGCTCTAGCTTATTTTGTTTTTGTAATGTTTCGTCTTGTTTTATGTTATAAAAAATATAAAAAACTGAAAAAAAATGCTTAATAAAAATTATAAAATTTTATAAAAACCAAAAACATATCTTTTTGTTAGTGCTGTCACTTTGCTATTTTTTATTTGTTGTACCAAGTTGCAATTTTTATAGTTCCTATTTTTGTTTATTGTTTACCTAACTGTGTAAATTTTTGAGCATCATGTTGTAGAATCTGTGTAATACTGTTTACCATACCTAATGGTCATTGTCAAGGTTACAGTCTAATTATCCTTTAATTACCCACACAACCACATAGAGCTTATAGCCGTCTAATAGAGATTTCTCTCTCATTTAGCTATATACCAAAATCTAGTCTTAACGTAATAAGTTGTAGCTATTTTAGAAGATTCTGTCTCAAAATACTCACCATTTAGCACCCCCAGACAGGAAGACGATATACAATAAATTTCGGAAAATGATCTTCAGATGAATGATCATAGGAGATGGGGTGGTTGGTAGATAATGAATTACTGTTTTCTCATATTATGTAATTATGCTCTGGCCGAGTGTAAATTTGATACTGTTGCGTTTTGTCATTGTTCAAGGTACAGAATGGTCATTTTTAATCATTCAACGCGTTGTTTTTCGCATATACGTTGTTATGTGAACGAATTCCTCATCTTACAGCATTTTTCTTTCGTGTTTTCGAAAGCCGCTGTAAGCGTATTAATTTTCTGTTTGGCAAACTTTTATTTCTTTATGCACCAAATTATGTTGTGATCTTTATTCGTTCGGAGGTTGAAGTAGTGCATTCTACACTGCTAGGTACTCCGTAAAAACCAATTACCTTGACCATGACCTTGGAAGATAAAAGACTACGGACCAGCAAAACATTTATAGCCGAAGCGGTCTCTTTCTGAGAACACTGTTTTCTATCCAAAGCTAGGCAGATAACACACCCACACACGTGGTCAATTTTCTTTCCACGAAACGGTATTATTTGTAGAATTTTGGTAGACCGGTCCCATAAATAACCTCCCTTGTCTACGGCCTTGCAAGGTCATAAATAAACACTAAGCCTTAAAACTTTTTTACGATTCTTCACTATTATTCTTTAATCGTCCACTGTTTCCTTCAATGAAAAATTAATAAATAGAGATATTCTGGTGTTATTAACCCTTAATTTGACAAGATGTTTTTTCAAATATTTTCTGTTATTTTCCCATGTCTGTATAGACATTAGGATCTCTGTAAAATAAACAAAAAAATATCATTTTCCATTTTTGAGATAATTAATGTCCGCTGTGGCGAAAACTGACAATTATGTTATATAGTTGTTATAAATATGCATGTCCGGTGTAGCGGCTAGACTTAGTCAAATTAACGGTTAAGGAAAATGTATTCATGTGAATATTTAGGATAATTCAGGAAGAAGTAAAAAAGGGTTTCGGTGGTCAACATCGCCAGTAAGCGGTATTAACTATTTACATAAGCCCTGAGAACACGCTTTACTTGGCTACAGACCACCTTACATAAGAAGCAATGTCACCAAATATTTATACTAGTAAAAATCTGTTGTTAAAATTTTATGGTAGCTAAATAAGATATATCATGAAGCAATAAATCACTAGATGGCGCCATACGCTCTGTATAGAATGTAGCATATAAAATAAATTTACCATGATTTGCATATTAAGACTTTTATTTTTTCAAATTTCTCAAGTTTTATCGATTTTTGACCATATTAATTTATTATTTTAGCGTATTTTGTACGGGTGTCCCTGGCCACAAAAATATTTTTTTTTTCTATCCCTAAACTCTCTACTCTTTAGTTACTGTGTAAGAACTCACGAATCCACCATTCTATCCCCCATCTTTCATCTTTTAGTTGTTTTTATGCTCTACTCGTTGTCAATTTCTCTGCTTACTGTAAGAAATCTCTGGATTAGAGGGCTAGGCCCAGCAATCCAGTTGCCTTACTTTCCTGAAGATCCTGAAGGTCATACCACCTTACGCTATGATCGCGCCAAAATAGTGATACTACATCTGTGCTCTACCAATCCTCAAATAAACGTACTTCTACGTAAAAGCCGGAAGCAATCGATAACCAAGCATTTTATAAAAAGGGTATTTTAAATTTATCGACAATTTTAACTTAAAATATTTTTTCTGGCTACAAAGATACATAAAATGTGTGTATGGGTTCTCTGCGTTTAATTATCAATTCATACTCTGCCAAAAACAGCAATACTTGGAGACTAACAAAATTTAAAAATCATGTGGTTGTTGACAATGAAGTACTGTTCTTCTGTTTTATCAGTGGTGTTACAGACATGCCAACTACTCCGGGTTGTCCGGAGCAGCTCCGGAGAAAGGAGAAAATTTGATAACTCCGGAAACTCCTCAGATTGCTCCGGAGAATAACAAAACTTTTGCACAGCTAAAAGATTGCAATTCAGCAATTAAATACAAAGTTTTGCAAAAATTATTGCTGAAAAATACTGTTGGAAAATAAGATGTTAAAGCTAATAACTGCTCATAAATTTTTAAATGCATAAATTTTAATTTATCTTTTAAAATTTACCACTGTGTAAATACTTTGAATTTAATTTTAATTTAGAAATAAACATGATATGTACTCATGTGTAATCTGTTAATTAGCATGTTAACATTTCAAACCACGTTTGAAATGTTGCCCTGGACACAAGTGCCTGATTGTAGTATGTCTGGTGTTAACACAGCAAATGAAGTTATTGATAAAATGGGGGAGAACACTCTTCACTCCCAGTGTAAAAAATAATTTAATAAATATTAAATGGCAAGAGAATAAATAATTGATAATTAAATATTATTTATAAACGAATATTTTTAATTAATACACTAATCTATGAAGTTTCTACCAACATATAAATATTTCAGCTTTATTATTAAACTATATCAAAAAAATATTACAATGTTTAACATTTAAATTTAGACAGTGAAAATATCGACAATGAAAAAAAGAAGATTGATGATATTAATTGGGAGTCCCCTCAATCCTGAATTTCTTCCTTTTTATACAAATTTACCATAAAAATATTAATTTTCATTTTATTGCTCAGCAAAAGAAAGTAAAAACAACTTTTTAAACTGAAATAATCTGAAAACTGAATTCATTTGTAAATGAGTAGATAAAGTTTAAGTATAGGAATGGTTCTGTAGTGTGGGTCATGGAAAATACGTATTAATTCTGAAAATTTCGTTTAAATGCATCTAAAATAACTATATAAAACGAAATTGATGGTCTGTTCCGCCGATTAGCTACTCACTACCAGACTCTAGGGTTACCACATTAATATACTCAGAAGCATGCGGTAGATTTTCACAGCATGATGCAATATCCTTGAATTGCCACTCATTTACTTTGGATTTCCCTGTTTGTGTCGCCTCCTTAAAGGCGTATCACATGACAATTTAAAAATGCGCAAACAGCGTTTCTTCCGCAAACAGCGTTTCTTCCTGCATTTCTAACTTTAACTTCTCTTGTTCACGCCAATAGATGGCGCCACAGTGACTCTTGCTATTTCCCGATCCATGTACTGTACGTTTTAATTTTTATATTTTGCTAACTCTTTTCACTTGTAACTTATAATTTTTCCAAACTATTGTAATACCGTGTATTTTATTAACATAATCTTAACTTATAGATATTTGTAATTAGTTAGTATGACTCAGTGAACTTGTTACACAGAACTTCCTGGGCCTAGCCCTCTAGTTCTGAGCTACATAGGAGGTTATACAAACAACTATGAAAATGATCTGGCTACGACATGGACATGGATGCTTGAGTTTTGGCGACAATAAAATAAAGTATAAATAAAGCATAAAGTTATTACTAGGTTAAAGTACGTAAGAGTACTGGATGCTCAGACAAGTCTAAGCTAAGATAATTGCAAAGTTTTAACTAACAAAAAGGAGATACAATATGATAATTATTAATACTGTTTTTTTTTTTTTTTTTTTTTTTTTCCAGGAGAAGGAGCCGGCAAAGCAACAGAATCACGAAGAGACACTCAAAGCAAGTTTGAGAAGTTAACGTTGAGATCCAAATGGGGTAGCACAGAGCCAATAGAATTTGTGCAAATCGACCAATGGCAATCTTAGTAGATGACCCACCAAAGTGTGGCCGCAGCACTAGCTGCTGCAGGAGAAATTTTTAGTTAGTATAGTACCCTATTTTCAATTTTACTATCGTAACTGTAATATTTTAGTGATTATGGTACCGTGTATTATTTAACCTAAATTTTCTCTTTTATTTTAAATAACTTTTACTAAGGAATAGAGCTTATCAATTTATTGTCTTATATAATTTTTAACGACTTCATCTCTATTATCTGTATTGCAACTTAAAGTTTTCCACATCTAACGAAGCACACATTAAAGACTGTAACATCGTCACCACTGGAGATTCGGCTATAGCCCAGATGCCCATGCAGACTTCCAATCTGCTCTGTTCACCCTGCAGTTTTCACCGATCTGTAGGGTATAGGGTTACTATTCCATCGAAGAAATAGTACCAAATTGTAGCATGGAAGCCCTTATTGGCGGCTATACTTGGCTTAAAATCTTTTGGGGACTCATCATTTGCAACTTGATAACCAAGTGGATATTTAGCTTTAGCGTAATAATTTCGTTTCAGATTTCTCATTAAAAAAAAAAAAAATTCTGTGCAATGAGTCACTTTCAGGATTAAAAGCATGTGTTGCAGTTTTTGTAGCTTTAGCTATTATTGAAGGAGAAACCAAAAATCTGGGCAACTGAAGGGCTTCAAAAATCAAGGGTCGCCGTGTTATTTTTTAGCCTATGTTCATTTCAAAGTAATCTTGTCAACTACGACCCCGCTGATCCTTGCAATAGAAGAAGGCCTTTGGCCATTCTAGCCAAAGATCTTTAAATTTTGTGCTGTCTTATATAAAAAATAAAAAATCTACCAAAAAAACCTTAAAAAATGATATAAAATGTAAGAAAAAAGATTTAAAATGCTTAGAACTGGCCATACATCAATTATCGTACTCTAAATCATTTTCATTTCATGGATTTTCTCCTATTCCTTCCCGTAATGCTCTGCGATTTCACGTCATATTGAGGGCGGAGCTTAATTTCGCAATCCACCAATACTTTATTTTGCTGAACAGTGTACGTAGAGGTGTGGTTTGGTTAGTAAACGCCTTGCCCACCGCTCACCTTCATTGAATCGTCGTCGGGTTCGAACCCCGACGACGGCAAGATTTCCAAATCTAAATTAAAATTCTTAAAAATTGTTTTTTTGTGATTAATTACTGTTATTTAGGCTCTTTTTGGATTTTTAGACCATTTTATTTATTTTTAAAACTCGTATTTTTATTTTTTCCAAATCATCAAAACTTTCGTACCCAATCATCACTGCTAAGCAATTTAAAATTTATAACATCAAAATTATAACAATAAAAATTATTAATATAATTAAATATTATTTTTTTAGGCCTTTATTTGATTTTTAAAACTTATATTTTTATTTTTTCCAAATTTTTTAAAATTTTTGTTTTACTCATTATTTTTCAAATTCTTTCGGCTTATTTTGTACGGATGTCACTGGCCAAAAAATATTTTTATGTTTTACTATCCCTAAACTTTCTACTCTCTAGTTTTGTGTTATGAACTCACGAATCAACCCTTCTATCTCTTTGCTCTTTTATGTGTTTATTTTTTCGCTCGTTGTCATTTCTGTGCTCACTGATAGAAGCCTCTGGATTAACGGGCCAGGCCCATAGAATCCAGTTGCATCACCACCTTTGATGCCTTTGATTTGAAAGGCACCTAATTCTTATTGGTTCTGTGGTTAACGGCGCTTTTAACACAACGCTCAAACCGGTTAGACTCGTTTTCTGCCATTTTGCCTTTGGATATTGTTCGATGAACTTTACTTTGTTTTTGTGACTTTATTCCCTCTGTGTGATAGCTACTGGTGGTAAAATAACTGAGAACTTTTAACAACTTTAAGCTCTCTGGAATGAAAGCTGTGATTGAATGGTGAGTGAATGAAGGATGTATCGTTAATACGAATGTCCGGTGTGTAAGAATGATATGCATCTGGTCGAGCTTAAAGATTGACCCCGTGGATATCAGTGGGTGAAAGGAACGAGTTCATCCAAAGGCTTCTTAAGATTTTTAATTTCAAGTGATATTTCATGTTATTTTAAGTGTAAACTCTTTCGTGTGGAATAAAGGAAGGTTTTTTTTTTTTTTTTTTTTTTTATTCTGTCTTTTTTTTTTTTTTTAAACGGATGCGGTTTTTTACATTACTTTTCAAGATGCAGTTAGTGTGTATTTAATTTATTTTTCATGAAATTTATTACTTTTTAATAAAATTTTTATAACACTTGTAATAACATTTACGGGGGTCAAGATGTTTCATTTATTTTTTTATTTCTGATTTATCTTTTAAAATGAATTTTTTAATTGTTTTTTGTGTTTAAAATCAGGAAATATTTTAATAATATTAAAAAACAAAAATAATGAATTTTTAATGTTTTAAAATTAACAACCAATTAATATTCAGAAAAATAACGTGAATAAGAAGAATTTGTATTAATATAAATATAATTTTAAGCAATTTTACCCTTTTTTGCCATTAATTGCAACATTAGTGTATCATTTTACCATAAAATAACTTATGTCAGCTATTTTATTCGCGCCGAAAATCCGCTCCGTCTCAAAACGTCGGCCTTCTGGTAACTCCACGCGGAGGAGTTGGCGCGATTGGAGCTATTAAAAAATCGCAAAAAATAGGAGGGGTAAAAGTAGTCCCAGGATAACAAAAAAGATTATTTTGGATTGAAATTTTTTTAATTTATGTACTTTTTTTGGTACAAAATATACATTGTTGTATATATGTTAAAATTTCTTTTAAGGACTTAAAATTTTTGCACGTTTTAATTTGTTTTAGTAAAAAAAAATCATGATAATGGATTATGTCTGATAGTAATGAGTTGATCTATAAAAAAAAAAAAGAAAAACCCTTCAAAATTAAATTTTCATTTTATAGAATCGAGTCAATTTCATTTTCTATCAAAACACCCTGGCTCATATTATTCCTAAATCTCCATACTTTTTCACAATCTTGTGAATTTTCAGTCAGTTATTTATTTTAGAATTTGCTAATAGTGTTAAATGTTTTTTAATTGTAAATTGAGAAACATCTCAGCTTATTGAAAAAAGTGTTATGTTGTTTCGATAATTAAAAGAGAAATTGGTTAGTCCTTGTCTATAGGTTATTCTTTTGTGCAGCAACTTCTTTTAGCAAGATTTAATAGCTGCTGGCCGAACGATGGCCGATTGGTTAGGGTGCTGACCTTCGGAAACGGAGTTCGTGGGTTCGAACCCCACAGTGGCATGGATGTTCGTAGCCGTTCGGAATCGGCTTTAAGCAGTAGGTCCCGGTCTCATTAGCCCTCGTGTTGCAAAAAGTAGACCGTAGCACTCCACCAAACTAATAGCTGCTGATTAAAATTATGCTAAACAGTGTTAAAACTGAGCATCACATTACTTGATATCATCTTAAAAATATTACCTATTTTTTTCCAGTTTTTTTAAGCAATTTTCCAAAAAGTAAAAGAATTGAGATATCAAATAATTTAGCAGAATTTAGTCTTGTTTCTGTATTTTTCTTTTAAAAAATGTTTCTGTTATACTAACTGCTAAAAATTTTAAAAAATTTCACCTCTGATTATTATTTTTGCCGAACGATGGCCGATTGGTTAGGGTGCTGGCCTTCGGTACCAGAGTTCATGGGTTCGAATCCCACTATGGCATGGATGTTATTAGCCGTTCGGAATCGTCTTTAAACAGTAGGTCCCGGTCTCATTAGCCCTCGTGTTGCAAAAAATAGACCGTAGCACTCCAAACCAAAACCAAAAAAACCTAATTATTATTTTCCCTCTCTCTCTCTCTCTCTCTAATGAATAGTAGTATTAATGGATTAATGCTGTACATAATGATTTTTTGGCATAAAATACCATGTTTTTCTCCTAACAGTTTCATTTGATTATTTTTAGTGACAAAAAAAATCTTTGTCACATTATTATGTAGAATAAATTTCATTTATGTTTGTTATATAATGGAATTCTAGAAATTTACTCTAGCTTTACAAAGAGAATAAATTAATTTTGAAAATGCTTAAACTTTCAGACTTTAGTTTCCCAAAAGTTCATTTTTCTTTAACCTTCTACTGTCCTGTTTATAGTCAGCTGAACACTAGCATTTTGTTTCAGGATCAGGAAGGATATAGATGGTGACTAAGGATAACAGCATATGGCTTTGAGTTTTTACTACACTAGATTAGCCCACTTGTAAAACAAAAAACAGAAATGAGGAATACAACTCCAGCAGCAGAGAGATTGGCACTCATTTCATGATACCTTGCAACAGGTAAATTATCTTTTACATTTAATATATACTATTATTAAATCAGCTTACTTAAAACAGTGCTTATGTGTCTATAAACAGGTTCAAATATCTATATTTTCCACCATATTATTTTAATTATGATTCTAAATGCAGATTCTTTTGTTTCAGGTGAAACTCAAAGTTCTGTCATTCCATTTTTGAAGTTGCCCAAAATACTATTTTAGATGTACTACATGTAGTATGCAGTGCAATTTAAAAACTTTTAAGAGACAACTATGTAGTAGTACCAAAGACTGAAATAGAGCGAGAAGAAATTTTAAAACAATGGAATTTTCCTTTGTATATAGGTGGTTTAGATGGGAAGTATATAAAGCTATCACCTCTTCCAAGCTCTGGTTCAACATTCTTCAATTAAAAAGTGGAGTTTAGTATTGTCCTAATTGCACTAGTCAATGCAAATCTGACATTCATTTATGTGGATGTGGGGATGAATAGGAGGATAAGTGAAGGTGGGGTTCTGGGAAAAAGCACACTAACTGAAAACAGCATTAGAGTCAAATTGCTTTAAATACTTAAAATACTTTGCAATATGTAATAGTTGCTGATGATGATTTCCCCTTAACACATTTTTTAATGAAACCCCATCCTAGTAAATCTCTAACTGAAGAAAAAAGAATGTTTAACTACAGACTTTCCAGAGCATGTAGAAAATGCATTTAGCATACTTGAGTCAAGATTCCAAATCTTCAAAAGCTCTATCAATGCTTCTCCAGTAAAAGTATAAAAAATTGTCCTTGCCACTTGAACTTTGTACAATTTCATGAAAAGTAGACCACTCAATTTATATATACCTACTGGAAGCATTGATGAAAGGCAATATTAATTTGAAAATTGTGAAGACTATCATAAAAAAACTAAATTAATCAATTTTTAAAAAACCCAACTAAGTCATCCAATTTAGAAAAGAACACTCAAAATATACTTTGTAACAATTTCAATACAACAGGATTCCTTGGGAAAAAGCAATGTGCAAACTACATTAATATTGATTGTTGCATCAGGGTTATTTTATGAGTTAAAAAATGTTAATTGATTTCATGCTGTTTTTTGTTTTAAATCATGTTATGAGGTCATGTTAAAGGGATCATCAAAATATAATATATCAATTAGATTAAAAAGGAAGCAACAAAGTATTTTCTTCCAAATTTTGTCATCTTTATTAAATATTATCAAGTTTTATGATGAAATTATTTAGTTCATTGTTGAAAAATTTCCCAATCTGAAAAATGTTTCAATTTCTGTCAGTAAATGCTTTTGAATAAAAAAGTAATTCCTATTTAAAAGGAGATTGAGAAACATTTTTATAGCTTATATGAAGCATAAAGTATTTTATTTTTTTAAATTTAATTATTTATCTTAGTTTTCCATAGTTCTGTTATGTAACTTTAAAAAAATTTGGTTTAATCTATAACACTTATAACTGCTAATATAGTAATTTCATATATATATATAAGAATAAAGAGTAACATTTGAAATACTTTACTCAGTTTGATAACAGTATATATTTGTATTAGCTTTGCATTCATATACATACATATATATATAAAGACAACTGGAGCAAATATTAACCTAAATTCTTTCAAAATTAAGAAAATTAATTCAATCTGTGTTTTTCTTATTAGACTTATAACAAGTATACTATTATAGAATCATGCAAACTTTCTTATGTCTGTTCAAATACCAGCATGTGCATATTTAAAATATACATTGAACTATATTTGAATGAGTGTACAAGGAAGATATAGAAGTGTTCTACAAAATTTCTTCAAAATGCATGTATTGACTAAAGAAATTATTGTAGTTTTTATTACACCTATTTATGTATGGCTTCGCCTTTTATTGAAATGAATTCAGTTGTAAAACAGATGTATATATATACATGTATTATGTATATATTCATAAATATATATGCATATGCATATAAATGTATATACATATGTATACAAATACATATATAATACACATATAGCTTCAATATATAATGCTTAACAAATCTTTACCAAAGAAAACTGCTTAAGACTTATATGCAAAGTAAATATAAATTATTAATTTTTATATAATGCTTCTTTTATTACATGCTTATCCCTCTTTTTCTCTAGAAATTAAAAAAGAATTAGCAAAGAATTTTATACATATATTATTCTTATCTCATTTGTGATTACATTCCCTCTTGAACTAATAACATCTTTCTATCATAGTCAATAGTGCTCAAATGAAGTTTTTAAATTAAAGAGAGAGAGAGAGAAAAAGCATGACAAAAATCTGAGTGTATAAATAAAACAAGATCTGGAAGTATATGGCTGATTTTGCTTTGGTTAGAAACTCTTTCTCAATTGTCTGTTTAAAACTATGATTATATATGATTGTTTTAACTTTTAATATATCTTAATTTTTATTTAGGATAGAACTTTTAAATTTCAGTTCTTGTCTTACACACACTGCTGAATGTATATGTATATGTATGTATATATATATAGTTAAATAAAAATGTATTAAAACTAGGTCTGAAATAAATCAATCTCATTTCAGTGTATTTTAAACACTAAATTGTGTAGAATAGTATTGTCTGAATATTCAAATAAAAAATGTCCACAAATATCAAATTTAGGTTCACTCAGTTTATAACAAGTAAAATGAAAAATTAGTTTTCTAATATTAAAAATTGACACTTTAGCTCAAAATTAATTACTTTTATAGCTTTCAAATAAAAAAATACACCGTAGGAAATATTTATTTTTAAGTTAAAGGAAAATAACTGACAGTATCTCACATCATTTAATCATTTCCTCACTACATATAAAAATCATAATAGAAATTATAAATACTGTTCTGTATATTAAAAAGGAAAATACAAGACAGATTCTGAACAACACTTTAATAGCCACTGTACAATAAGTATAAAGAAAAAACTATAAGCTCATTAAAAGTAAAAAAATTTAAGTTCTAAAACCTGACTAGAAATAATCTTTATTAAACCTAAAATATATTTAATCAGAAAAAAATATCCAAAATTAATGTGTAAAATTATTTTTAAATATGCCCCACCTGACTTTAGTGACATTCTTTTAAAAATCAAAAGTTATATGATTACAAAATTTTTTTAAATTTTATTAAGTCTCCTACTTAAAACTGTTCAACAGAGTTTGTATTTTTAATTTTGTCAAATCATTTTTAGATTAAACTTTTATTAATTTTAGCTGGAAGGCTATAGTGTCCATATGCCCCCTTGACATCTTCCTTAACTTCATTCAAATTCTTTGGACAGATTATAAGTTCAGTCAAAGCTTCATCATCATATCTTTTTATTTTATTTTCTTCCGAATAGGGGTATTTTGTTTCTTTAATTCCATAACTGATATAGGATTGATAACAGCACTGTCATTTGCTATAAATGAGGAGGATCTGTATATTTTCACAAAAAAATTGTTCCTAAAAATTAAAAAAAAAAAATCAATTCTTAACATCTTTAACCCATATAGCAATAAACATTTTGTAAATTTATTTGAAAATGCTTACAGTAGTATTGTAACTGAAAACATAGAAAATTCCCTCTACATCCCACTTATGTTGTTGAATATTAATGTGAACAATTATGCTCATATGTATGCATGCATTGACATTTAAAATTGGAGTAAACGAGTATAAAACTAAAATAGTATAATAATTATAGCTCAGTACTATTTGTATTTATAATCAGTATGTACAAAAATACAAAATATGAAGCAAACTACATTTTTAGCATTTGTTTAATAATTTAAATTCATATCAATTTTAATAAATTACCAAAAAAGTATTTGTAATTCTGTATAAATGTATAACTGTCATTAATTTAGCACTACATGAGGTGATATATTAAAAAAAATAAAGAGTTCTTTATAAATGCCATACACTAATTTACTAATAGATAGATTTATTTTCAAATTTACAATTTTAGTAAGACTTCTCATATATAAATTATCACAGGGTATTTTCTAACATTTCCTTTTTTTGTTTGTTTGTTAGTTAGTTGTACTAAATGTAATACTAAAATACTTTTAAGGATGAAGGCAATTGAATATATTATATAGGACATAACATTTTTTTTTTCTATGAAAATTAGCTTTAAGAATGAGTACATACTAATATGACAATGAAATACATGAAAAATTGAAGAAAATGTCCTTTATGAAAATTCACTGCACTGTTAGTGAATATTAATTATTGTTTATTTCATATAAAGAAAACATATTAAAATGTTTCATTTGAAGAATGTAATTTTACAACTGCATTTTGAAAATTTTGCAAGTAATCAGGAGTGAAATTTATACAGAATATTACTATTGAGAAAAAAAATTATTAAAAAAATAAATAAATAAATAAATAAATAAAAATAAATAAATAAATGTAATGAAATCTTACTTCAGGAGTTTGAAGGTATGGCAGATTTTCTGATATGAGAGGAGTATCTGATAGAATAATATTGCTTCTGCTCTTCTCAGCATTACAGCTGTGAGCTAAAAATCCCAGTCTTGAAAACTGTTCCCATCTGGATTTAAACCCTATGCTTACTGATCCACTTTTCGTACTTATAAATCGCTTCCTCTCCCTTCTATATGTTTTTGAATTGCTGAATTTTCTCAAGAGTAGGTCTAAAAGAATTAAGCATTTAATTTTGTATAACTAACACAAAAACATCTTTGACCCCCCCCCCAATATTGAAGGAATGAAATTAATAATGTGATCAATAAGTAATATGTATTGATATACACACTATATATAAACAAATTAACTATTTTACAAGGTAAAGATTTGATGCCTAAACGTAAAAAGATCCTTTAATAGGAAAAAAACCTTATCCCTTTCAGTATTACTAATCCAAACATAGCATTTACTATTAATTAATGTGATCAATAAGTAATACGTATTTATATACACACTATATATAAACAAGTTAACTATTTTACAAGGTAAAGATTTGATGCATAAACATAAAAAGATCCTTTAATAGGAAAAAAAAACCTTATCCCTTTCAGTATAACTAATCAGATCACAGCATTTACTATTAATTAATGTTAAGTCAGTATAAAAAATTAATTACAAGCTGAAATTAGCTACAGTAAAAAAGTCACACATATACGATCTAATCTATAAAATGTAAACCAACATTGGTTATAATTTAGCGATATTTCTTACATAATGGTAAACGAGAGAAAACAACAATTTTGAAGACAGAATATATATGTATAATGCGATTTTCCAGCTGAATCGTGTACCCCTCTCCTATTTTGGCGATCTTTAAATGGTGCCATCCACGCCAACATTTTCGCGTACCGTAAGGCTGGCGATATGAGTAGTGGGAATTTTTGGCGGGAAAAACATAGCTGTACTTATGAAAAATACAATAATAATGCAATTAATGCCAACAAAAGAGAAAAATTACATTAAGTTACACTTCAATTATTATAAATTTTGTTTATTCATGCGGTTTTTTTTTGTGAATATTTAATGTAATTAAGGGAAGTTAATTTTGAAATATTAAAAGAAATCGTTATTTATTTTTCGTCTTTTTTAGATTGTTAAAATAATTCCTGATTTTTAGAAAGAAAACAATTAAAAATTTCATTTTATAAAATATAAAAATCAGTAATAAATAATACTGAAATTTTAGTGAAAATATGTAAAGTTAAATAAGTTTTTAAATACGATTTAAACACATTTTTACTCACAGTAAGTATTTAAAAAAATAATTAAGAAAACTATGGCGCAGAATTAGTTCAAATTTTCAAATAACATTAAAAGTTTAGTGCTTTTTTCTTATTAAGACTTATTTGGGATTTATAGTATTGAAATATTTTTAACCAAGGGGGGGGGGAAGCTAGCCCCACCCCTTGACTCCTCTGTAAATGTTGTACAAATTAATATATAAAGTTTATTTTCAGTTTCATAACATTATTTAATTTTTTACTAGGCCAAATAAACTAAAACACACTAACTCTCTTTAGAAAAGAATGCTGAATTCTGCCCCTGGTCATAATCCCCCCCCCCCACACACATGCACATTAAAACTTTCAATTCACACCAGAGAGTTCATACAGGAAGGAACATGAAATATCTCTTTAAAATATAAAAAAAACGGATGCATACCTTTTCATCATTATAAAAATATTATTTTTATTTCAAAATAAATGTTTAATTACTTAATAGATTAATACACTCAGGTAAATACTTAAGAATACTAAAAAGTAAGGGCTTTTTAAATTTTCAGTTTTATTTAAGATTTATAGTATTAAATCATATTAACCAAATGCTTTATCTCCTTTGACCTTCCCCCAAAATGTTGTTACAATTAACATACACTATTTACAATTTTTATTCGAGAGAGTTCAGTGGTGTTAGAATCATAACTCGACTGAAAAGTAGTTGCCCTAGAGAAATTGTTCTCTATGAGGCTAATTTGAAACCTTTTAGACTAGAAGAAAGGCCAACCTTATTAAATATTTGAAGAAACTTTCTAGCTATGGTCAGTATAATAAGACCTACGTTTACCTAAATAACTGGTGATGAAATCAAACTTAAGAAAAACAGTCCTTTTAGCTATGCTAAACTTATGCATTTACCTTATGAGGAAATTGAGCCTTACCCCATACAACCTGAGTCCCTCAGAGGGATTCCCCGGAATTCACTTCCACTTGGACCTCTCTATCCCGATCATCAAGAAGAATATGATCCTAGCTCATCTTAATGGGTTGGACTTAAAGATCATACATGAGATCCCTGATAATGCCGTAAAAATCTATTAGACTGGATGATCCCACTGGCAGTAGCATCTACACTGAGGAAGAGGGAGATAATTTGTCCATCTGCCTCCGTAACCCTGATTTCTCACCAATCTTCAAAAGTGAATTAATCGCATTTGACCATGGACTTGAAACTATTCTCCATGAAATAGATTTTGGGGAACTTTGGATCCTTTCGGATAGTCGCTCCGACATTCAACACCTCCACAATTGGATCACAGTTAGAGACAAAACAAGTATTTCTATCCTTCTTAAGCTCAAACTTATTGCATCATCACATGATCCCTTTTCAGTGGATCCCATCGCACGTCAAGATACTCGGCAACGAGCTTACGGAGAGCTTGGCCAAAGAGGGTTGCAGCCACTCCAATTTTACTCTTCATACCAATCCATTGTCAACGCTGAACTTTCGAAGGAGTGGAGGGGCCTTCCTAGCCATTCCTGGTACACTGGCAAAGATCTTGGCTCTTCATTTGTACTCAGTTGTGACAGAGCCTCTAAAACAGCAGTTTGCAGACTGGCAAGTGGTCATACTAAGTCTCTCATTTTTCGAACGTACAAATATCTTTGTGGTCTGCTCAAAATTTCAAGCTCAGCAAACTTCTGCTGAGCACATCCTGGACAATTTGGGACTTTCTAGAGAAGACATATATTAATCCCCCTCCTTGCCCTTGACTTCCTGAGGGTCAGTGGTATGATGTATTTTGTCTGACTTCGTCAGACAGCAGAAGGATAAGCCACAACGATAACAATAGTTACAATTTTAGACTTCAGTGGCTCAGACCGAAATTTCGAGTGGAGAAACAAAAAAAGTACTTTAAAAAATATGAATGTTGGACGAGCTCTTTGTTCATCTGCATCTACTTCAAGACTGATTTCCAGTGCGGGAACTTGGCATTTGAAACAAATAAAAGTGGGTAAAGCTTCTTTGCCTTCAGAAACTGTTTGAACTTAGCAGATCTTCTCCGATAGTCAACTTTTTTTTTTTTACTAAAATGAAATTAGTAAATTAAAAACATTTATGATTTCATTAGAAATTGTATAAAATTTAATATCTTACATATATCCAAAAGTCCATGAACAATATTGTGTAATATAATTTAGTAAATATACAAAATATTTTGGAGCAAAAATATTAAAATTAGAAAAGCAGTTAAAAATTAAAATATTTAAACTGCATTTTTTTTATAAATATGCAGTTTAAAATGCTTTACACTTGAAAATGTTCTTTCATTTCAATGTTACAATGTAATATAGGAAATTACAGGTGAATGGCGTAATTAGAGGAAGGACTCGAGTCCCCCCAAAAGTCTGATTATGGCCCTAGATAATACAGTTCATTCTTAGCTACGAAACATCTGTCTGCGTTTATCGTTTTACATATTTACATTACAAGCACCCACTGCCAATCCTAGACTGCCGGCAGCCTATGTGCAAATTAAAATTGCTCAGTCTTTGACAGAAACTTTATGCTTAGTTAGATACTGGTTGATAATAATTTCGTCGCCCACGTGCTGTGCACCATATTGGCCCTGCTAAGATAGGCACTGCTAGCCCCACATATCTTAGTCTTTGGGACGGTCTCACCAAAGTCGTTTAATGGCTAACCACAATTAATCTCTGTTTAGACGAAGAATTGCGTCCCTCCATTGGTTGGCATTATGGGTTAATCACATTTAGCCTTTAAACGACTTTGGTGAGACTGGTCCCTAATCTTGTATAAATTTTTGATCTCCAATTAAGTTGAAGTTTCGATGTATTTGATGACTACACATGAATCAATAATACATATCACAGTATATATCATAGAAACGTGTTTTTTTAAGCAGATTTCTTTACGGAGACTGTTCAATTAGTAATAACACTACATTTATACAGTATGCAGATTGCTTTTAATTGTTATTTGTTGGTCCTTTTCGAAATAGCAAACGTGAGAAGACAGGCATTTGTCTCAACATTCTGTCCTCTTCTTAAAGACACGTGAAAGTCTCTTTTTCAGTAATTTTAGAACCACCTCCACAACTTTTACAAAAGCTTTATTTCTTTGCAAATGCCAGCCTCTCAATGATTCACTGAATTGAGAGCACAGCCAAAAATCAAGCGGTACGAGATCAGGTTTCTGAGGAAGGTGTGATATGACCTCTATGTTGTTTTTTCGTAAAACATCCAGAACGAAAGTAGGAATGAGTGGCTTTTTATTATAGTATTGCAATAAAATGTCGTTTTACAGCAATAGTAGCAGGTGGTAAACGCCGAAAAACAAGCTTGTGTTTAGTCACGCGAAACTCTCACATATAACATAGCTTCATTTGCACCACACATCGCCATTGTTTGTTAATACAGACATTTCTTTTATTTCATAAAACTTTTTAATTGGATTAGAAGTCTCTCGACAGCAAAACGGTGTAATTCCTTAAGATGGACAGTTAGCGTCCGGCACCCCAGTTTCTGTTAGAAAAATGACTTTGTGGACAAACTTTATCTCTAAAAATTAGTTACAGACGCCATGTTGGAATTAAAGCCCCATACAGGAGTCCTAAGTATGAGGTGCTACTGGCGACCTATCAGCCATGCATAAAGTTAAATTATCGCCTCCAACCAATCAGGTATGAAGTGATCTCGATCACCATCTATTCACCAATCTGAGTTTGGAGAGTGCCCAAATTCGTGGCTGTTTAAAAAGAAGAGAGGAAGGGGGTCAAGAATGATCTTTCGAGTAGTCTCGTCGAGTGGGCGTCTTAGCTATACCCCTTGGTGGGATCCTTTCCCGGAGTTATCGCATGTGCGTAGCTTACCGCTATTTGTCCAGAACCTACGCCCTGTGATGAACCACTATTCTGAGCCTTAGAAGAAGTTTTGTGCGAGATACTTCTTTGGTGAAGTTTCTAAAATACCTTGAGGTTTTCAAGTTATTTTATTCTATGTCTACATGAAATAGATACCATTCCTGGAAACCAGCATTTCAAGTTTGAGTTATTAAACAAACCTCTTTTGCATATTGTTTTCTTGTCTAAAGATGTGTTTGTCTTTTCAGTAATTTTTTTTTAAATATGTAAATTTGTGTATATGTTTTGTTTATGCAGTATAATAAATTGTTTTGTTTATCAAAACACTGCAGGAAGGTATATTGAGTTTAAGTTATAGAATTTTGTGCTCATATAAGCCCCGTTTACATGTGCCAGTAAAGTTTTCTTCAGGTGAAAGAGATTTATTTTACTTGGAGGGTCAAAAAAAAAAAAGGATAAAAAAACAAAAGTCATGTGATCATACGAGAGTGCAATCCCATCGTTCCGTGTACTTGAAAAAAAATGAGACATTACTTATAAAAAAAAAAAAAAAAAAAAAAAAAAAAGAAAAAAAAAAAAAATTAAAAAAAATTTTTACAAAAAACAGAAGTAAAAAAAAAAAAAAAAAAAAAAAAAAAAAAAAAAAGAAAAACTGGACAAAAAAAAAAAAAATAATGACGAAATATTAAGAGGACCTAAAAGTCTCACCTTAATGGTACTCATTAAAACGAAAGCAAATCCAAGTGGCATGAGAAACAACAAAGATCTAGGAAAAAAATCCATGTAAACAACAAAAAAGCAAATTAGATCTATTAAAAAAAATCACATAATTTTAAAAACTTTGTACTCCATGCCCATCGCACTATAAAAAATAAAAAAAAAAAAAAAAAAAAACATACTTAAATTAAATGTATCTGACTGTACGGTAAATTAAATTTCAATGTGTGTGGTTTGAAAAATGTGATATCGAGAGTGCAATTTGTTCCTTGTAGTACAAATGAGTACATTAATCTTTATGTTTTTCTCACTTATTTTTAATTAACATTTAAAAAACATTAAATTTAACAGTTTAATAACATAAAAATTAATAAATTATTTTGATCCGTTATTATATCAGTTGCAATTGATTTACAATTTTTTCAATTGCACTTTTATTACTGTATTTTTGCAGAATAAATTATCTTAATAGTAAAAATGCAAAATATTATCAGTCCCAAAGGCAACGATTGTACCTAGAGGATGACTAAAATTTTCGTTAAAGGTGACTGAATACATAGTTTTGTCACAATGTAGTCCTCAATTAATACCTCTGGTTATAAATAGGTTTTTGGTCCTTATGTCATATTAAATGACCTATTAATCGTTCTTTCACCTTAATGGTACTCATTAAAACGAAAGGATCTCCTTTTGGCCTTAATACGACAGTCTGCAGGCTCAATCGTGCTTGGTTTATCCAAGTGGCATGAGAAACAACAACAGTACAAAGGATCATGGGAAAGGAGGTTAAACTCTGTAATTGCCCTTGTAGAAAGGTGGACATTTTCTACAACTCAATTTTTTCCCTAGCTAGGGAAAAAATTGGGGGAAAAGGGATACAAGTCACAGATTTACTCTTCATTTGCGCTGCTTATTGGCTCATGTAAACAAGGCTATAAATTGAAGTCAAATTAGATCTATTACAAAAATTATTCTAATCACATAATTTTAAAAACTTGGTTTTTAATATGTCACATGCGTTTCAATCTTTTTCCTAATTTTACCTTACTATTATATGTTACGGTTAATATAATAAATCGGTTATCAATAATAATAACCGAACTAAAGTGAATAAATTGATAAATTTCTTAGAATTAATCACTTTACCGACTTATAATTAAATGTATCTGACTGTGAACGGTAAATGTGATAAATTTCAATGTGTGTTGGTTTGAAACTTAAGTCATCGCATTTATATCCTTTATTGTTAATTTAAGATTGCTTTAGTAGTAAGTTATGAGTACATTAATCTTTATGTATGGTATGGTCAATGCGTTTAATCGATTGACTATTAATAATACTAACAAATTTAACAGTTTGAAGTTAATAATTTTTGGAAATTGATTACATTAATAGGTTATTATTATAAATTGCCTTTGTGATTTGTTCAATATTATAATGTTCAATGAATATTAGTAATGAGAATTAATTATTAATAATTTATCAAAACCCAAATTCTGTTATTTTTATTCCATACCATAGAAGTGACTAAATTTTCATATAATATTAATGAATAAAAGTTTTGTTACTTTAATAGTCAGCAATGAAAATTGGTTAATATAAAATAGGTTTTATAATAATTATGTCTATTCTAAATGAAATTCTTTATTAATTATATGTCTTTATGATGTCTATTGACGTCAAGACACTCTAATAATAATTATAAATCGAGTGACGGTGGGGACCAAGTAAACGGTGCCACTTATGGATTTAGGATGGTTGGTCGGTTAACTTAAAGAACTTAAGCCACATCTGGAAACGCGTCAGCTGATCCAAGTGGGTGGGTTGACCGCAAAATTGCGCCACCCTGGTTCTGGAAGGTTCAGGAAGAATCACGTGAGGGACAACCCGAACTCCTATATAAGAGGGTTGGTTAAACTGAGAAAGAGGAGAGATTTTTTTTTTTTTTTTTTTTTTTTTAATAGCGTTTGCGAAGAATCCACTTGTCTCTCCGAATTTCCGGAGCTTGCTTTCCTTCAGAGACCGCCAGTGTCTCTGCTTTCTGCTAAGAAGTCGACCTTAGACTTCGGGATCTCATTCCCGTTACTTTTAATATTTTTTTTTACTTCTTGCTTTGAAGTAGGTCGCTGAGAGTGACACTCTCATTTTGGATTGTCCTGCATCCTTTGATTCTCAACGAACTGCAGCGAGATATGTACTCTGAGCTTTTCGTAGAAGTTTCAGTGTAGAAGTCAACTGTTCGGATCATCAGACTCGTAGATTATAGTGTCAGAGTCCCGTACCAGCACTAATTAGTGAACTGTTCCTGTCTTCGAGAATTACTAGCTTCACTGTACCCATGTGATGTATATTTTTAACGTTTATCTCAGCACCGAGATCTCAGAAGTAATTGAATTTACTGAATCCCGTACATAAATGTATATAATTATTCCCATGAATAAATCATTTAATCAAGATTAAATAGATGTTAAGCCTTATCCTTGACAGCCTCGCCTACCCTTACTCCAGTAAGTCACACTATAAACAAATTGTACTACGAATGCAACATTTTTATATTTTTTAAAATTATTTATTTTGACAAGTAGAGCCGCTGTGGTATTTTGTTGCAAAACATTTTTGACATATTACATTTGCAGAGACCTGAGTTACTCTTGTCAAATTGAAATCCTTGACCACCCTAAGGACAAACAATTGCTGAATGGGTAGGGTTATGCTCTAAGATACTGTGTTTGCCTGTTTGGATTACGCTGCTGACTAAGATGTTCGTAGCGCTTCGGAATCAACATTAAGCAAAGTCCTGATATTATCATCCCTCTAGAAATAATAGACTTTAGTACTTCATATATATCAGTGATTCTCTACAGGAGTCATACCGCACCCTAGGAAGAGTTGGGATGATGTTGGTGGGCAGTAAATTTCTTTCGTGCAGTAAGGTGGCAATGTCAGCAGGTTTTTCCTTTCAACATTAATTTTAAAAATATTAAATAATTTATTACATTTATTATCCAATTTACACGATTTTTACCAGTAATAAAACAAATTTACACGGTGGCACCAGAATCAGTTATTTTCGTCCCCTACGGTCTGCATGAAATTAGGCCGACATTCAGAAAAATATGTTTCATGAACAGCATTCGTTTGGTTTGGTTTGGAGTGCTATGGTGTACTCTTTTGCAAGACGAAGGATATTGAGACCGGAACCTACTACTTAATGCTGATTCCAAATGGCTATGAACATCTATGCTTCAATGGGATTCGAACGCGAAAACTTCCGGAAACGAAGATCAGCGCTCTAACCATTCGGCCATAGTATTCGCTTCACCACTGCTTCAGCGTGTCTCAGTAACAAAAATTTGATTTGTAATTCTATTGAAGAAAATTGTTTAAACATTTTGCTTCTTATAATTCAGTACTCCTACTCTACACTTTAAACTACTGGATATTTACAAAGGGAAACTTTGAACACATTTCGGCTCCATAAGGGGGGGGGAATGATAGCTTAAAAAAAGGTAAGAATCACGGATATACGTATATATATATATATTATATATATATATATATATATATATATATATATATATGTGTATATATTATGTATATATGTGTGTATGTGTATGTATGTATATTATATATGTAAATATATGTATTTAAAATAAAATATGTTAGTATATATATATGTAATTTATAAGATATTAAATATATATGTATTTTTATATAAATATATATATATGTATTTGTTTTGTATAATATCATATAAATATTTTTTATATATATATTTAAAATATATATTTATATATATAGATATATTTGAAATATATATATATATATAATAATATAAATATAATTATATATATAAAATATAATATAAAGTAATATATATATATATAAAACACTATAATTTAAAAAAAAAATCAAGTATCTAAATATTTACACATATGAAATTTTAAAAACACATATTTAAAATTATATTTTAACTATATAGAACAACTGAGACAAATACGTCATACTTATTTTTAATTGAATTTCATGCACTAAAAATGTAAATTTTTTTTAAAGATATAACTGTTAAACGTTATTATAATGAACTAAATAAAACTGCATAAAATTAGCCATAAGCCGCTTTCTACACACACACACACACACACTAAACACAAACACACACAAAAAAAAACACACAAAATATATATTTTTATTATTTTTTATTTTTTATCATATGAATCAAATTTAATGCTTTTATATAAAGAGTAAAAAAACTTTCATATATTCTGGAGAGGTATATAGTGATTAGAGAGTTTACTTACCACACTGAGAGTGTGGGTTTAAATCAATAGTATGGTTTGGTTGTCATTTGTGATCATATGGAGTAAAGTTTATATTTATATAATCTCCTATAATAAAAGACATATACGGCTTTAAATAAATGCTGCATAAAAAATGCATTTAATATAGAGAATCTAAAACCCAGTCGAGTATTTTTAAAACTGAAAATCTCAAACATATTTAAAGTTACGAGGATATTTAAAATCTTTAAATAAATTTTTTAAATTTTAATTTACAAATTACTTTTTCAATATGCTAAATTGCACTGTAAATACAATATAATCACAATGTTTATTACGGTACTAATTTTTTTTTTATATTTTCGAATAAGAATATTACTTTATATGCAAACATCTAGAAACAATTCTCCAAAATACGCTAATGTCAGTGGCCAAAGAGTTCTATGATATCATGTCGACTAGAATGAAATATGGACCCACTATCGTTATTGTCCCTTTATTCCGGATATATAGAAATATAAATAGATATTATAGATTGTTAATTTTTAATACACATAAAGCTTCAATAATATTATCCCATAAGAAATAATGGATTCTAAAAGTACAAATAAAAATATTCTTTGAGAGACTTATTTATATTTTTTACGAAAGTCATCCAAGATATTTAAGTGATGCAATTAGAAATACATCTGTTACCGCAAACGAAATATTTCGAAATAGAGATTTACAAAGCCATGAAAAGCTATCAGTCTTTGTGCCTCACGTGGTATTGCATTCCTCAAGAAATGTCAGTGAAAGAGGGGTGCAGTTCCTAAACAATGAACCTGACTCTCCTACCTCAAAACTCCATGGGGAAAGCACTGGCAAAATGTACATTACATCTATTTTCGGAGCGATTTTGGAGGTCGAAAATTGTACATTTGTAAGTCATCATCGGTTTGGTGGAATTATACGTGCGAACCGCTTAAAGGGTTAACTGCAATAAAGAAAATTTATTTTTTCGGTACACTGTGGACTTAACGTGATCCCAAATTCAAGGGCTTCCATATTCCAAAGTCAAGGACTGTTAAATACGGTGAACTAGAGTATATATTTTAAAAATTAAGATTTTAGATCAAAATTTCACTACAAAGAAATTAAACGTCATATCCCAACTTAAATGTTACGGAAATGTAGGGAAAATCCTATTAAAAATAGTACAAAAGTAGTATAAATATACTAAAAAAGCTCCAGAAAAATATGCTATTATTGTAGTATGAAAATTGAAATGCAACTCATTGTATCAATTTTAAAAAAGTATATTTGTTAATCCTGTAACTGTACGAATGTGATTTTTTATGGATGGAAAGTTAAATAAAATAATTCTTTGCTATAAAATTAGAAATGAAAACCCAGTTAAATTTTAAGTAAAATTTAATTTCTTAAACACTCTTCAACCTATTTTTAAACTGGATTTTTATAGTTATTTATAAGTTTAAGTTTCCATTCATTTTCAAAGCAGTTGAACGGTTATACTCGTGTTTAACAGAATATACGAAGTTTCTATTCATTTTCAAAGCAGTTGAACGTATATACTCGTGTTTATACAAAATATGCGAAATTACGTAGAGGTGAGCACGCCTTCTTAACACTAGATTGCCCGAGATTTCTTGTATACCTATATTGCCCCAAAACAGTCAAAATGACTGCATTGGGAAAAAATGACAAATATGTAAAGAAATTTGTTTAAAATTAATTTTTAATATATAATAAAGGAGGGCGGAAGTAACTACAATTATTCATAAACCCATTTATATGTTATAGAAAAAGTCACCAAATTCTAAGAAATTGTGTCATTATATTTCATAATTGTTTTTCTAATTGAAATTAAAAAACAGTCAAAATGACTGCCTTGGGCAATCTAGTGTTAATTACGTACATATGAATGAATCTATAATTAATCATTAGCTAAACGTTATATTTCAAAAAAGGAGAAAACGTAATAGGTCTGTCTAAGGAAAAAATGTATGTTCATGTATAAGTCCAAGTATAATTTTAGCTCTATGTTAGCAAAATACCTGATGTTTGTTTATTCTTATGGGTGTTAAACGAACAAAGATCTGTTTAAAATGTGTTTTTGATTAACCAAGATAATTTTTTTCTCAACAGTTATCAATTAATGACGGAAAGAGCTAGAGTATTTATATTGCTGTAAAATATCATTTAAACTATAGAACACATACAAGATAATTCATTTAAATATTACAATCTGGTTAAATTTTCAAGTCAATTATAAACTCTCTTTTTGAATATTTTAAAAAGATGTATGAATCAAGCACTGAAATTTATTCCGGAGATGGAAATGTCTTAATGGAGTTAGTAACTATACGAATTTCTTTTTCAGCATTAATACGTAGATTAATCCATTTTAAATTAAATTTAGAAATTTGATTTATATTAACAGGAGAGTCATGATAAAGTGCACGAAATTTTCATGAAATTAGGTACTGAAATTATTTAAGCCTCACTGAGTCACTAATATCAAATCACTATAATGTTGATCATATTTTACTTTATTATTGTTATGGCGTTCATTTGAAAACTTGGTTGCTAATTGCCTTGCTCTCTCAACCGACAAGTAATTTAACGAAGTTTTAGTAGGTAGGTGAAGCAATACGTACAAACATAAGGTATGCAGGTGAAAAATTTATAATAGAGCGTATAAGTTATTATATTCAATAATTACTTGCTCTAACATCTTAACCCAAGAAATTTTGAAATTTTGAGACCAGATGGATTTACTTAACATCGTGATTTTAAAAATATATTATACCAAAAATAACCTTTGAGTACTAGCATATAGCTCTTCATATCACGGGATCAGTAAAATTTTTAATTTTCCTGAATCGTAAAGTAGGGGAGACCGGGGCACCTTGGGACACTTTTCAGTTAAACATTTTTATGAATTTTTTTTAAAGTTAATTGAAAAAAATAACTATGCATGCATATATTGTCGTCATATCTGCTTCTTATAAACATTAAACCTACTTAATATATCATTTAGTTAAAGAGTAATAAAAGAAATAAAATAATTTTCCAATGTCCCAACGTGCCCCACTGTATGGGGTAGGTTGGGACACTAAACAACAAATACAAAATGCTGTTCAAATTATTTTTATTAATTGTTATAAAAGAGAAATAGCTGAAAATTGTTCAAGTTAATACATTTTTTAACAAATCTTATATTTGCAGCTGATTCAAGAGTATTAGCATTTACAGCAGAATACTTTGTTTGTTTTTCTTGTTCTCATCATTTTTTTTCGAAAAAAAAAGATTAATAAATTAATAGTTTGACATGTTAAATCAATTAAAAATTAGGCACCAAAATATTAATTATTTTGCTTGAATTGATATTTGTTTAAGCTTTTTAAAATGTCCCAAGGTGCCCAATACAATTTATTTATTAGTATAGAAATAATAATAAATGAATTTTCTATCATAACAATACACTTTTTTTAAATATTTTAATTTTTTCAAAAAAATTACTTTTTAGAATGCACATTGATGTTGTAGAATAATTATTGTTGTTGTAGAATTATTGATGTTGTTGGATATTCCATTTTTTCCATAGTCCGCAATAACCTTTCACCGGTTCTTTGGTGGAACTATATGGCGGCAGACACAACTCACTATCTTCATATGGAATGCTCCAGAACTTTATAACAGAGGAAAATGCAAATTGACGAAAATAAAATAGTCCTATTAATTGAATAGCTGAAAGGAGTTTTTATTATTGACTATTCCTTGCTGACTTTGTCAAAAAAATACAAAAATACCCTCGACATGACACAAAAATAAAAAAAGGAGCAAAATGGCAACAAAAAAAAAATTTTTTTTTTTTTCTTAAATGATGCGGGTGATCTCTCCCCCAATTTCGGCCAAAATGATGTCCACTCAACACTGCGCATGGCGAGGTCAGTGGAAAAATCCCGCCAGCGGGAACCCAAGACGATCGCCAAACGTAGCGTGAGTAGGACCAGGGCTTCGAACCGGAACTGAACCAAAAACCGAAAACCGGAAAAAACCGTTATTTTGGTCGGAACGAAAACCGGAACTGAACCGAAAAAATATCGGTTTATTTCGGTTCGATATATCTTTCAGTCATTTTGTTACTGTTACCAACTTATCAATATTTTCTAATTTAACGTCAACTTTATAATTACATATCCGCACTTGTATAAGATTGCAATGGTGGTTTTGGCAGCTCCAGCTACACAAGTTAGTGTTGAAAGAGCGTTTTCAGGTTTGAAATTTATTCTCCGAGACAACAGAAGTAATCTCAGTGAAACCACGTTAGAAGATATATTAATAATTAGAGGCAATTTTCATATGTTAAATAAATAATATGTTTTTTACATAATTATTGCAAGGCCAAGTGCACGATGTTAGAGTCAAACGACGAATGTGGGTAATCATGAACCTAGTTGTCAAATGCGATTTTGATAATGGATAACAATGCCAATGCTCGCCGCTCTTATCGTACCTGCTGTTTGTATCAATTCACATAGTGTACCAATTAAAAAAAGAATAAAATCTTCTAAATTTTGATAGAATTACATTTTTTGTTTATGATAGAATTATATTTTTAGTACAAATAAGAATATACATAAAATGAAATTATTCATTTGGAACTGAAACGAAAACAGTTATTTTTGGCGGAGCGAAAACCGGAACTGAACCGATATTAATTTTTTAGTTGAACCGGAACGATAACCGGAACAAAAAAAATTACGGTTCGAAGCCCTGGGAAGAACAGCCTAGGAATCTTAGGGCGCCAAGCAACGCTCAAGCTCGACAAAAGGTGAAAGATGGGGAGAGCAAAACGGCAACCCACGGATGGTCAGAGCGGGAAGATTCAAGGTGACTTGGACATGGACAAGCCCTATTCCATAAAATAAGGGGTCAGGAAGCCGGCAATTTCTGGCATTCCCTTTTACATAGAATGTGGCTATATATACCACAGATGTAATTTTGGGTTATTCAAAACAAAGAAAATGAAATTGTTCCTTACCTATAAGCACTATTTTCATCAAAATTCTTTGAGAAGTGAAGAGGAAGGCCATCTATCAATGCATATGAGAACTAATTCCTGGTTGCAAATTAAAGTCTGAAAATAAAGGTGTCCCAAGGTGCCCCACTCTCACCTACCCTATGAGGCAGGTAAAAAAAAGGTTTCTTTTTTGGCTGATAATTATCTGGTACACGCTCAATAATTTGTTTATCTTTACTAACCGCATGTTAGTTACCAAATTTAATTTAACTTGTCATATTACGTGATAGAATGAACAGCAGAAGTTTTAATATTGACAGTGATTATTTGGCGGTATATAGGAATGAGGTCCAAAATTGAGCGAATCGATTGAAAACCGTGTGGTTATGTATGAAAAACAAACACACAAACGAACAAACTTCTTAATTTTCAATGATATATAACTTAAACGCTAGATATTTATTAGTCCGTGAAATAGACTTCTAGACTTTTATGAAAATAATTTGTTGTTAATACCGGTGATAAAATTTTCATTGCAACAAAAAATAATCGATGATTAAATTTAAAATTATCACATATGTACCTAATCTATTATTTAACCAAATATAAAAGAAAATTATTTACGTAATATCTAATTTCAGTGATAAAACGTATGAAAATAAAGCAGACGATATTTAAATAATTTAAAATAAAAAAATGATTGAATGAGATGGTTAAAGGAATGACGTCATAATGCTAGAAAAAAATGTTATTTTTACCTATTTATAATGTTATAAATTGATAAATTTAATCGCCTGCGTATCGTATATAAAGAACTAGCATATAGTCCGTCATATGACGGGATCAGTAAAATTTTTAATTTTCCAGAATTGTAAAGTACCTTATGAGGCAAGTAAAAAAATGGTTTGTTTTTTGGCTGAGAATTATCTGGTACACGCTCAATAATTTGTTTATCTTCATACTCCTCTAAAGTCTCCCGATACTGTGAATGCAGTTTAGAATCACGTTGAATTCATTTAGAAAGATAATTCAAAGTTTTCTTAGCTACGTGAAAATTATCATTAAATGCTTCCCAATTTTTTTTCTCGGTAATTAATGGAAGAAAAGGAATGAAACTATCATTTCCACTATACCCTGGAGGTAGATAGAATTTGTTGCTAACACCGGTGATAAAATTTTCATTGCAACAGAAAATAACCGATGATTAGATTTAAAATTATCACATACGTACCTAATCTATTATTTAAGTCAAATATAAAAGAAAATTATTTACGTAATATCTAAATTCAGTGATAAAATGTATGAAAATGATGCAGACGATATTTAAATAGTTTAAAATAAGAACTGATTGAATGAAATGGTTAAAGAAATGACGTCATAATGCTAGAAAAAAATGTTTCTTTTAAATATTTATTATGTGATAAATGATAAATTTAATCGCCCGCTCTTAACCGGGAAAAATAGGGCTTGAAATAATGACATTAAACGATTGAAAAGGAGGGAGGGTGATTTCGAACGTTTTCGAACTCGCTTTGAATTTTGCTAACCCTAACTCATCAAGAATCCATTATGGATGCCTCTATCCATTCCAGGTCTATGAATTAGAGGACAGACGGACAGATAACTTAGGCTATTATTATATAGGCGATCATTAAGCTAAATCTTTTTCAGAAACTCATGCTAAAGAAGAGTAAGTTACCAATATTTTTAATGAGAAATATTACTTAATCATATTAAATATTTTTTGCCATTAAGGGGACAAGAAACGTTGAATTTCAGTTTTTAAAATTATCAATTTTTGACTATATCTTTATAATGAGAATTTATGATATTGTTACATGAAACATAAAGACACAAAGTCTATCAGAAAAATACGAGACTATTTGATAAAAATAGAGTTGTCTAACAATACGTTATGTTTTAAAAAATATTAAACGTAATAGCTCTGTACCCAATAAAAAAAGATAAAAGCAAGTATAATTCTAAGTATAATTTTAGATCTATGTCAGCAAAATACCTGAATATTTATTTATGCTTATATGTGTTAAATGAACAAAAACTTATTTAAATCGAGTTTTTGATTACCCAAGGTTATTCTTTTCCTCTGAAAATTTTAACCTCAAACTTTAAAATTTCATTTATATAACCTTAATTTCTCTAAGGTATTAATTAATAACGGAAAGAGCTAGAGTATTTATTTCTCTATACAATACGATCTAAACTCCAAAACATATACAAGATAATTCGTTTAAATATTATAATTTGGTTAAATTTTCAAGTCAATTAATTATAAAACCCTCTTTTTGAATATTTCAAAATTATGTGTGAATCAAGCATCGAAGTTTACTCTGGTGGTGGAAATGTCTCAATGTAATTACTAACCTATGCTTTTATTTTCTCATTTTATCTTTAGAATTTATATATAAAAAACTGGGTACAGATTTTCACTTGCGTTAAATATTATTTATATAAGAGTTAATTATTTAATATTATATAATATTTTAGCAACTAGTTTCGCCATTTTACGTATAACTTCTCTGGAACTCGAGAAAATAATTTGTGATTTTCAAAAGCATACCCAGTTTAACCCATTAACGCCCAGCGTCCTCGTTTGAGGACAGTCAAAAAATGGTTTGTAGAGTTTTTGTTTTCTTGAAAAGATTCTTCCTTTTTAATGGAAATAGATATTAATATTATAAATAATCTCCTAAGTTTTCAAATATGATCTTATCTATAATTTTGTCATTTCGATCGGCATTTTATGATTTTCAAGCTTAGAATAGGAACGTATTATGACCGGTGTTCTGAACGTATGCCGGTCAAATTCATGGCTAATAGCCATATCTGTAATAAGTCATATCTTTTTAGTACTTTTCTGATATATCATAGCAAATAAATTTCTTATCACGAAGTTTTCCTTTTTTTAAAGACATCTTATTATATTTTAAAATGACACCTCCTCACTAATGATGACTTGATGTCATATTTAAAGGTGTTTAAATTTCATATTTTGTTTTACTTCCAGGTGTCGCCGAACGATGGTCGAATGGTTAGGGTGCTGGCCTTCGGTACCGGAGTTCATGGGTTCGAGTCCCACTATGGCATGGATGTTCGTAGCCGTTCGGAACCGGCTTTAAGCAGTAGGTCCCGGTCTCATTAGCCCTCGTGTTGCAAAAAGTAGACCGTAGCGCTCCAAAACCAAACCAAACAAACCAAACTTCCAGGTGTCTATAACAGCTTCTATGTTAGGTATTTACTAATATATAGTCATCAGAAATATCCGGACGTTAATGGGTTAATGACAAACACATTCATGGTGAATCTCCAAAATTTTGATTATGACATTAATAAAAGTAATGCACATGAAACATTTAGCAATTTTTAATTCGATACAAAAATAGTCAAACAAGAAAATATTATTTTTAAAAGTTTAAAATGCATGCATGACAAAATAAAAAAAATCAGCTTAGTAAAATAATAACCTTATTTGAAAAATGTATTTTGATAATGAAGTATACCTAATTTGATTTTTTCAGAACAAAAAATCATTTAATTTTTTTGGTCAAAATCTGTTATTTCGAAGGCCTCTTATCCCCTTAAACGAGCGTTGTTTATTATTTTTAAAAAATGTGGCAAAGCTGGTTAAAAAAAACTTCTATACTTTCATTTCTTTGATTCTCAAAAAATTGATAAGACAATTTTGAATATTGTAAGATTATAAGAAATCATAGAAACATTTATCATTGCTAGTGAGCCAGAGCTTAATTATTTGATTTCTTTCAGATTCATTAATCGTTGTGTTTTGAAAAATCATTCCACCTCCTCCTAAGCACAAGACTTACGGAGCTTAAACACGTATGAAAAATGTTCTGTAACGTGGTTTTCATTTTCTTATCAGTTGTTACGCTAGGAGGCGATGAGACGTTTATCATGACTCACCCACATGATTAATTTATGAATAAAAGAATCTTTTAATGCTCCGAGACAGATAACAGTATTGGTTTCCGATAAAACGCTATCCATATAGGCTCTAACAATAGGAAGGTTTGTGAATACTGAATTCTGAAAACTATTCATCGCTTATTTATGAGCTATTAACATTATAGCATACTCGTGTTTAAATAGACAGAAAAAGTGCAAAAATTTGTTGAAAATATTCTAATTAAAACATTTTTCTGCTTCAGATATGTAAATACTTAAATGAATAACCCCGCATTAAGGGTTAAAATTGCTGAAAAATAAGCATCAGTACTTTCAGATTTACATGACAATGCTAATTTTATGCTCTTCCATTAACAATATTTGTGTTGAAGAATGCAAAAAACCGTTCAATATAATTGATTTTAAATACCCTATATATATTTTTTTTACTTATGGGGATGAAAGAAAGAGGATAGATATAAAATAATGAGATGAATTGTACCGAAATAAACCTAGATAATTCTAGATTGGACAGTAGAACGATATTCTTTTATCATTTATCTACAAAACTGTGATTTAGGAATGGAATAATTTTTAATGCTGAAGAACTAAGACAAATCTACTTTACTTTTGTTATAAATATTTTTTATAGTATTCATACCCAAATAGTGTGATAAATAGATACTACATGTTTGTATAAACCCGGATTAAATAATTTGTTAAGACTCATATGAGTCTTAAAAAATTGTACCATTTAGACTCATATGAGTCTTAAAAAAGTGTACCATTTAGATCCATATGAGTCTTAAAAGAGTGTACCATTTAGACTCATATGAGTCTTAAAATATTGTGCCATTTAGACTCATATGAGTCTTAATGGCATATAACTAACATGGCAGACATTTTTACACCTATGATTATCATTATACTTTATGCAAGCAGTTATTTATATATTTACGAAGCAAATAACCAATTTTCTTTCTTATAAAATTCGTATAATTATCTCCTAACCTTGTATCATGTCAAATTATTTTGCAGTAATTTATTCGAGGTTAAATTACTCAAACTTCTCTGACGATACATATGGTGTTTTCACATCATCTATCATATAATTATGTATTCTAATGGAAACTGTTCGCAAGCTGGTTGAAATTTAACAATTAAACCATGGGTCTTCTAATAATGTTACATCTATTTCAGGATCTGTACATTGTTTACCAAAACCATTACTGTTTCTGTATATTTCTGAATGGGCAATAAACTCTAATTAAATTTTAGTTTCCTCACATTTATAAATTCTATTCATTAAATCATTACATTCATGAATTCCTGTCTCGATTGTATTCTGCTATCAAATGCTTCTATGACTGTGTAACTCGAACTACACTAATTATTTATTGGGTTTGGAGGACCTTTCCCGTTGTGTCTACAATAAAATAAAAAATCATAATTTTTTTCAAACATGTCTTTACTGCGTGAGAGCAAATGAAAGTATTTTATTTGATAACTCACATTTGGTGCTTACCCTGACATAACTGTGTTTGTAACTGTGTATTTCTGTTTTCATTGTAACTGTAATTGTGTGTTAGTACGTTACTAAAGATACCACATAAAGCATGGCGTAGTCGAGGTCGAACTTTTAAAATAAAACGTTTTGAAATAATGGTGTAACGAATTCTCGTTACATTAAATTTCCAGATACAGACTTATCTGCTACCTTGAGAAAAACCGGCATAAGGTGGAAATAACGAACGTGCCTTTTGTGAGTACTTGGACTGAGCTGATCTTTACCCAGTTAAAGGACGTTGTTTCGAGCAGAATAGGTTGCTGAATAGAGGATTGTTAACACCGAGGACCATCTCAATTATTCTGTCTGATAAAGTGTTTCCATTGTTAGTTTCAATGGCATCCCGAAGAAAGAGTCTCACATGACAGAAATCCTCTACACTGTAAGAGAAGCAGCAATACTTTCCTACCTTGTTCTCCAAAGGTTTATCCAGATTAATGATAGGCGAGATTGCTCCCGATTACTGCAAACTCCCCTTGAAACCGGGATTACACCTGTCTAGCTATAGTTCTACAAAGCGGTTCCTCACTACGTCATCAACCAGATGTCCGATCAGCTGAGATAGAAATCTGCAGGCAGACGGCGATATAAAAAGACCGGAGTTCATGAATCAGGGTGATTCTTTTGACCGATCGAGTCTCCTGTGAACTAACTCATTGGCTGATAGCATTGGGAGAGCGACTGAGAGTGTCCTCCCCACCCTTTTTTCTCTCCAAACGATTAGGAAGCTGATTCCTGTAACGATCATCATTTCATTTGTAGATATTCATCGTTTTCATCTGTCTTAATTATAACTTTAATATTTTGTGTTTTTAATAAAGATCTTTAGTCTGTACGTAGGCCTCTGCTATCCTTTTTCCAACTCAATTAGAGCTGAAGATGCTACAGACTATGGATACGTATCTTAAAGCCCCTAAGTGTTTGAATTTCTCTGGTAACAAGGCCGAAGAGTGGAGAAATTTTAAACAGAATTTCGAAATATTTCTAAAAGCAGGAAGTCATACTAAAAACCAGATGATTTGAAAGTGTCGATTTTTCTAAACTGTGTCGGTGAAGAAGCCGTAGAATTGTTTAATACGTTTCAACTAACTGCCGATCAAAAAATAATTAAGCAGCAGTTTTAAAAGCATTTAAAGATTATGCTAATCCGAGAAGAAATATAGTTGTGGACAGATATATATTTAAAATGAACCGTTTTTTAAAGATGTTGGACGTGGTAGACATGCTGATTGTCGTGTAGTCCTCGTTTATATTTGAGTATCAACCTGTGATCAAATGTATAGTGGTGATTTATTTTTAATTGCGTTGTGTTAAGTATTTTTGTACTAAATTTAACCACAGGTTCTGAGAAACTACAGACATAAATATAAAAATAAACTAACAGCTAAATTGACAACAACCGAGACTAGCTTAATATTAAAAAAATAAATTTATTAACATATATATACATCTATGTACAAACCATGCTAATGCTAATTTAATGATGCTAATTTTCATAAGTAAGTTTTGTCAACATCTTCTAAATTCGTTCTGACAAAATTTATATATTTAAGAAATTTTGTAAATAGGTCTCCCGATACTGTGAATGCAGTTTAGAATCACGTTAAATTCATTTAGAAAGATAATTCAAAGTTTTCTTAGCTGCGTAGAAATTATCATTAAGTTCTTCCATTTTTTTTGCCAGAGTAATTAATGGAACTAAACTAATGAAACTATAAATTTCACTACACCCTGGAGATAGTTATAATTTCTTGTTAACACCGGTGATAAAATTTTCATTGCAACAAAAGATAATCGATGATTAGATTTAAAATTATCACATATGTACCTAATCTATTATTTAAGAAAAATATAAAAAGAAAATTATTTACGTAATATCTAAGTTCAGTGACAAAATGTATGAAAATAATGCAATGTTATGTTATGAAATGATAAATTTAATCGCCTGCTCTTAACCGGGGAAAATAGGGCTTGAAATAATGGCATTAAACGGTCGAAAAGGGGGAAGGAGTGGATTTCAAATGTTGCTAACTCTAACTCATCAAGAATACAATATGGACGCCTCTATCGATTCCAGGCACAATCACTTCAAAAATTCGAGAAAAACGGACAGATAACTTAGGCTATTATTGTATAGGGGATTATATAAGAAATGCTGATGGGAGTAGGAATTAATTTTGGTGAATTCGAACTAGCGAACGCTAATGAAAGAATAAAAGATAGTCTCTAAGTTTTGCCATAAAAGGATAGAATCACCCGGAAGTTATATTAAGATACACTTATAAATACTTATAAATACGTTGGTTAGTTTTTTTAGGTTAAAAATATGAATATATATATATATATATATATATATATATATATATATGTAATCCATTTTTTATAAAACTCCTTCACAAGGAGAAAGTTCAACAGCTAGCATTCATAAAGGACAAAGATGCAGTCGGGTCTCATATTCAAGAGAACTCAGAAGTCTAATTTAAAACTTTATTTCAGAGCGGCAACACGGCACATCTGTCCTTCTGGACAATATACAATCAAAAGCCACAGAGTTCACTCTGCTCTCACACAAGTACACCCAAGAGCGCTGACAACAAGAATTTTCCCACAACAAAAACAGCTTAATAAGCGAATTGACTGCAATATCAGCAAAACGCGAAAACATGTTCCGTCAACACCTGGGAAATTGCTGTGTAGACAGAAAGTTTACAGTTTTATGACAGAAAGGAATGTTAAGTGGAAAATACTCCATTGAACACACCATGTTGAGACTGGTAAAGATATTTAGATGAATTAAAATGGAAGAGAGGAGTTTTTTGAAGAAATATTAAAGTTAAATAATTTTGATATATTACATATATATACACACAGTTAAACCTGTCTATCTCGAATCTCTTGGGAGTAAAAAAAAAATTTCGAGATAAACAGGTTACGAGATACACAGGTTTTATGAAAATAGACTAAGAAAATTTCTTTACACAATACAAAATATTGAAAATTTGAACTACCTCTAGCTATATTTACATGCACGGCTCTTTTTCATTATTTTGTAGCCGTTTTCGAAGATTTTTGTACGATATCTTTGTTTTTTATGATAGTGGAAATAGTACTGGGTGGAATTCCAAATTTAGTGGTGACTATGGTTTTCTTCATAGAAGGGTTTTCCTTCAAAAATGACAGAATTTCCCTTTTTTTTTCGAAGGTTAAAACATTTAATTTTCTTTTAACACCTGCCATTTTTAACTCTAAAATTGAGACAGCAAGATACGAGATGATACTTTAGTTATTAGGCTATAGACTGAGAACCAGTTGTATTTCCAAAAAGAAATTTCTCCCGTCTCCTATTCCCCCCTCCTCAACCCCGATTCCTTATTTCAGAGCAAAGAACTCGATTTTAGTACAGTTCTCACCCAGTCCTCGACCAAACAGCCCTCCGAGAGAGAAAACTAGAAATGTATTTCCTGGAAATGGAAACTTGTGCGATTCTCAACCCAATAAGCTTCTAAACTGGAATGTTGTGTTTCTCATGAAAATTCGAGATAGACAGGTTTGGGAAAAAATAATTTGAGATTTGTTTGGAAAATACCTTAAATTTTTATTAAAAATGTAGGGAAATTGAAAAAATTCGACATAGACAGGTTTTCGAGATAAGCAGGTCTCGAGATAGACAGGTTTGACTGTATATATATATATATATATATATATATATATATATATATATATATATGTGTGTGTGTGTGTGTGTGTGTGTATATATATATATTATATATATATATATATATATATATATATATATATATATATATATATATATATATATATACATATATGTGTGTGTGTGTGTGTGTGTTATATACATAAATATAATAGGTGTTTTCATGGCCATGAGAGAAAATATCAAAATTTGAAAACAAAAATGTAGAGCTTTTTGAAAAAATCCGTCTTTGGGGCTCTTTACATAAACTTTCTGCATTCCCTTATATAGTGCCATGAGGGTGCAAAGAAGCCGGTCAGTCAGAGACGTTAAAAGTGTATACCCTGTGGGTGATACTTTTCTGCTTAGTTCAACTAATCTTACAACTTTATATAATCCTTTTTATTCTGACGGTACTTATAAGTACCGCTTCAATCAAACACCTATATATTCCTAATAAAACCGGTTTTCCTCCAAGTACTCACAAGTACATTAATGATGAGACTCCTACAGCAGAAAAGAAATGACAGCACCAACCAGGAATCCTTTTTATTTGCATAGTAAGGATTTTATGACTGGCTTGCTGCATTTGAAGATCATTTTGTGGCAGATTTGGTACATGTGTTGTTCAATTGAGTAAATATAATTGTTTATTACCAGTTACGTGGTACAATTATTTTTTAGAGACTTCTATACTTCGCAGGTAATCATTTCATTTTTTAAAATTCACAATTTCATGTTTTATTTTCTATCATACAGTCAGAAATATATGTTGGTACTAGAAAGTACCAGCTGCAAAATTAACTACTAAATTACAGTAAAAATTAATTTTCCTTTTTCTACGATTATCCTCCATTAAAACTTATCTAATCATGCGGGATATAAAGGGATATCTAACACTAGATTGCCCAAGGCAGTCATTTTGACTGTTTTTCAACTCCTCTTCTTAGCCCACTCTCCTGTTTCTAATCATGGATCTTGTTGGTGCTTCAACCACATTTGGCGAAATTGGCGTGCTTGCAGCTTGCGTGCGTGGCGTTTGAAATCTGGCGAGGGGATCGTAACTCAACAAATTGATACATAAACAAAAACAACATTTTGAGGAAAAATTTTACAAAAATTGAATATTTAAAATCTAATTGAATTAACAAAGAAAACACAAAGGAAACACATAACATTCATACTAAATAGACTGAAACATTCACTTAATCACAAATTAAATAAACTGAGTGTGATTTTCATCACAAATTTGTGATTTAGTGTAAATTGTAAAATTAATTTAAAGAAAAAAAAAAAAGAAAACTGTATTTTGAGTGGAGGTTGAAGAGGAGTTGTAAAATTGAAAATTTTTTTTCAAATCTCTTATTTAATTTCAATTTGAAAAACAATTATGAAATATAATGACACAAATTCTTAGAATTTGGTGACTTTTTCTATAACATATAAATGGGTTTATGAATAATTGTAGTTACTTCCGCCCTCCTTTATTATATAATAATAAAAATTAATTTTAAACAAATTTCTTTACATATTTTTTATTTTTCACAATGCAGTCATTTTGACTGTTTTTGGGCAATATAGGTATACAAGAAATCTCGGGCAATCTAGTGCTAACTAGGTGTTCTTGAAATCACCGAAAGGTTACCGTAATTAAAAAAAACAAAGTCTTTCAACAAAATTTGACATTTTAAGTATAGAATCACCAAAAATTTATTTAGATTATAATTATAATTAATTATAATTAAAATATCATTATATACACACACACACACACATTAAATAAAATTTAACTGATATTACTTCGTTTTTGTTTCCTAGAACAAAATAAAAGGAAGTAAGAATTATTACAAATTATAGCTCTCGTAGGAACGGAAGAAATAAGGAGGAGGACACTAGTTTTACGCGTTAAAACAGTTGATTAAAAGTCGAGTGAATGGGAGGCTGGAAATAAGCAATTAATGGATTTTGTTCCGCCTGTTACGGAAGATTATTTATAGTTATCCCTTTAATGGCACTATTTTTATGGTATTTCCGTGGTTAAACGATATGTTGATGGTCTCTAGCTTTTGTTTAATAATTTATCATAAAGATTTATTTGGCAGTTACAGTGATTTATATCTTGCTCTTAAACATTCAGAGAAGCAACGAAGTATATTTCCTTCGTGGTAGATTCAACATTTTATTTAGTATAGTAGCAAATAGAAAGAAGTATTTCTATTATCTAGAAATTATTAGTGCAAGCTACAAAACAGCTGAGATTTTTATGCGTATTAAATATCCTGAAATATTTCACGATTTCTTCTTATATTTAAAAACAGAGGAATCACTAAATCTTGTAAAAGCGTGAAGAGCTGTCTTTGGTTTACAAAATATAAAAGCATTACTACTAGTGTTTTGAGTGAATATTTTATAAAGGGACGTTATACGTGAATAGTAAAGTCTTCACCCGACTTTTTCTTAGTAACTGTTAGCCGTAGATACTTCCACCTAAACAAAACTTTCAAATAGATAATTATTCCTTTTGTGATATTTTTAATTTAAAAATTCAATTTAAAAAAAATTTTAAATTCTAAAATCTTATACGTTCCCCATTCATTATCGCTATATTTTGTAAAATTAGAACTAGTTCTAAGAACTCCCCCACCAAGAAGTTTCTCTTTTGTGACAAAAAATTACAAAGATATTTAAATTCAAAATTTGAGAAAATTTAAAACTTTTTCTCCTTTATTCGGGGAGTGGTTAATAGAATTATTGTACAGTAATTCTAGGTCGAAATCGGATTGAAAACCCAATTTTATGGCAAAAGGGCGTATGGTATTAAGAGCTAACTTTACTGAAAAATGCAGTGTATATATCCACTTTTTTAAGGATACACGATACGTTTATAATCAAGTAACCCTCCTCATCATAAAACGGACATTGCAACCTGATTTCAACATCGAATTACTGTAATTAATCTATTAACCGCTCCCTTAATGAAGGAGAAAAATCTTGAAATATTGAATAGAAATATCTCGGTCAATTTTTATCGCAGAAAATTAGACCTCTTTTTGTTCTTAGTTACATTTAAACTTTTACTATATGTAACATTAGTGAACGTATGAGCATTTAGATATCGTAATCTTTACAAACTCGAATATTTAAATGTAAAAATACTATAAAAAGAAATTACTATGTTACTTGAAATATTTTATTATTAAAAGGGCATATTTACGACCAACGATTGAGGAAGAAAAGGCCGATACAGAACATTACTATGCAACCTGTATATAAAATAAACAATTAGTTTTGTTCTCACCTATTATGAAAAAGGTAATTCTTTTAATTATACTATTTTAAATGTATTTTGGTGGTTAAACGATAAGCTGTTAGCTTCTTTTTTTCTTTTGTTTAATAATTTATAATTTCAGACTGATTTTGAAGTTCGGTAGATTTATAAAATACTTTTAAACATTCTGAAAAAACGAAGATACTTTTCCTTCTTGGCAGATTCATTATTTTATGTAGTATACTTGCAAACGTAAAGAGAAATAGTTCCATAAACCAGAATTTATTAACATCAAAGTAGTTTGAATTCTTGCATTTTTGTAATTTTCTGTAATATTTCTTGAGTGATATTACATTTAATATGAAATCGCAGACTAATCAGTAAATCATGCAGAAAAACTCGAAGATGGTTTTGCATGATCTCAAATTTATTTACACATACTTCAATTTTTATTCAAGTTTCTTTCATTTACAAAACACAAACACTACACTAAGGTTGAGTGCATAATGTATAAAGGTATAATATCTATAAAATAAGCAAATGGTGGATTTTGTTCCGTGTATTACGGAAAATTATTTATAGTTTTCATTTAATGACACTGTTTTTATGGTATATTGGTGGTTTCATGGTATGTTTTAGATCTCTGCATTTTGTTTAATGATTTACCTTAAAGATATATCGGGTGATCCAAAAGTCAGGACGAATTTTAAAAAGGAATACTTCGAAAACGAATCAAGATGCAAAGCTAAGGTTTGCCCCAAATGGATGGAAAAGAAATCAGGTTTTGTGTGGCAACGAAAAATAGTTCTATTGGCGACCAATAGATTGCTTTATAGTGTTTTATTTCACCAAAACATGATTTACAACCAAAAGATGATTTACTTCTTGGTTATGTTGCAACTTGGATACCATTTCAGAGTTATTCGCAGTGTTCTCCAGACACTTCTGTACGACACTCTTGTCTGCCTCGAAACTTATCGAGCACTACTCTCCCCATGTGCAGCAACAGCCGACATGGATTGCACCGTCTGGTCCACTGTCGTGGCAACAACAGAGACTGTTGAGGGACATCCCCCTTTTTAATGACTCTGACGCCAAAGAACCTGTTGCATCAAATTTCTTCATCATTTTGTTCAATGCAGAAGACGTTATTGGTCCTTTGCTATCTCACATATCCTTCATGTAGCGATATACTCGCAATTCTGCAATGGCACTTTCGGAATTCTTGTAATACAGTTTAACTAAGAGGGCTTTCTCAACTATGGACAGCATTTCGATGCATACAAGCTTCCACTGCCATTACCTGCTGCAGTTGCTCCTTTCTATAGCGTTTGCTGCTTTGCTTAATCCTACATTAGAAATCGCCAACAGAACTTTTCATTTTGTTGACACACAAAATCCGGCTTCTTTTCCATCCGTTTGGTGCAACGCACATCTTTTTATCTTTATTCATTTTTGAATTATTCACTTTTAAAGTTCATCCTAACTTTTGGATCACCCAGTATTTACAGTTAAATTGATTTATAAGGTGTCTTCAATTATCAGAGAAGCTAGGAAGAGTATATATTTCTTTCGTAGTAAGTTCAATAATTTATTTAGCATGGTAGGTAACACAAAGAGAAGTAATTCCAAAACCAGTATTAATTAGTAAAAACTACAAAATATTTTTAATTCATATGGATATTTCTGAAACATTTTGTGATTTCAATAAACTACTTTTACTACACGATAGTTAACAAATTTAATTTTTGAAAAAATATTGAGGGTTTGTTTACTTACAAAATATAAAATCATCACTGAAAAGGTTGCGACACTTCTTATGGCATTTGGTGATCGAACGGTATGTTATTTTCTTGATTTTGTTTAATAATTTATCATAAAGATGTATTTGGCAGTTAGAATGATTTATAATTCCTCCTATAAATTTACAGAAGCAATAAAAAGACTAGATTTTTTTCGTAGTAGATTCTATATTTCTTTTTAATTATTATTTAGCAAATAAAAAGAGAAATAGCTCTATTAACTAGTAATAATTAAAGTTACGAAGCATTTTGAGTTCTTAAGATATTGTAAACTTTCCGTATTTCATATTACATTTAATACAGATTAATCACTACATATAATACAAGAAATAATCCTGCATGTATTATTTTTAAAAACAAACATTTTATGCAAACTGCACTATTGTTCTAAAAAAAAGCATTTCATAACAGCGATTTAGGTTTTATATTTATTATCATTGGTTGCTTTTGATATTAATAATGTAGATACTATGATATTAAGAGACAATGAATTAGTCGGGCGTAATTATGAAAAGCATTTCGACAATATTTTTGTAATCACTTTATGAAACAGGCGTATTTCTTCATGATTATAAAATGTTCCAGATTTACTCCCTAAATTATTGCACATTTAACTGACAACTTAATTTTCGCTCTGAAATGAGTTACTTTAGAACCAAAGCCAAAGACCATTTATTAACATATGCTTATTTAAGTCCTGGATTAACTACATAAGCACCTTTTCCAATTTTAAATTATTAAAATATTCAATCCAGCGTAATTCACTGATGCACTTATTAAGTGATTAAAGTTTTGACCCTCGACATTCTGTAAGTTATGGTATCTATAAAAATGAAAATTCCTGTGACACTCTTCATTAATTCCCTTTCCATTGAAGTCAGAAATTATTTCCCCCTAGAAATTAAACTCAAAGGTACTGCTGCACAGAAAGATTTTAATAAACATTTATATTTGTTTGTATTAACAATTAAACTCTCTTATACCATATTTCAGAGAAATTTATTTGACATTATGAAGCTCCGGATCTCTGGATAAACACAAGTAATAGCCACACATAAGTGTTTAGTAAATTTATGAGATAAACATTTACAGAACACTTCCTACTTCATTTTACAGATATGGAAAAATACATAAATCCTATATATTTAAAGCGAAAAAAATGAGTGAATACATTAAAGAAAGCGATGAAATCTTTTAGAAAATTATTTTTAAAATCAAGGAATGTTATAGAGAGGTTATTAATAAGCACATTTTGTAAGACTAAAACGTTAAAGATCGCATTCATCTAAGGTAGTGTAAAAAGAAACAACTGAAACGAGCAGCAGTAGCTCAGTCGGCAAAGGCAACGATCTCATAACTAGAGAGTTGCGGGTTCTGTGCCCCAGCCGGCCTAAGATCCACCTTGTCCGTTGAAGGTGACTGGGGCACGTAAAATATGTTCGAGGTCACAATGTCCTTCAAGTTCTCAATCAATACCTCTGTGAGTTCCAAGCCAAGCTTATGGGTCTTCTGCTTGGTCCATGCTTCTAAATTACGATGACCCACTTGAGCATATGTCATACTTTCACCCTAGTAGTACTTGTTAAAACGAAAGACGTACCCCTTTGCATTAATACAAGTAGCGTATGGCTCCATCGTGCTTGGTTTGACCAAGTGGCTTCAAAAACAACAACAAAACTCAAATAAATTTAAAAGTGAAAGTTGACAAGAAACTATGGAAATCTAAAAATATTAACTAAATCAAGTTAAAATAAGTCTTTTAAAAAAAGAAGTTTATTCACGAAATCCAAGAAAATTGTATACAGACATAACAAGGCATGTTTTTCTATGTATCCTCTATGGGTATCAACGTATTTGTTCCATCTGTAAACAAATATGTTAAAACTGACGTTGTATAAATCAGTGCTCTAGTCAACGCCGGAGCCCTGAAATTTAAGATCGATTTGGAAAATACCATACTGCCGGAAGCTTTTTCAACTGCCCGAAGAGATGAAAAACACTTGGTGCGATATACCGGCAGCATGGAGGGGGGGGTTCAATATGTTCCTTTGCGAGTCTTGCACTCTGTTCTTCTATTCTGTAACTTCTTTCAATAAAATCACACCTCTTTCTTAACATTACACTTTTTCTTTAAACTTCATTATTGATAATGATTTATTTTTACTGCGAAGGTATTCTTTAAACGAGAAATTCTTATTACACTTCGCACTTCCATACCTGATCCTGTATCCGTCAGGGCTTCTGTATTCTAGAAGTGTGATGGTTTACGGCAGTACTAGCCCCACCTACCGGTGAAATTTGATTAGTGCGATTATCTGTTGTAAATGGAATTTCATTCACTTGAAGAATATGTGCACTTGTGAGATCTGTTGTTACCTTTTTTGAACATCCCTCGTATATTCCTCAATCATGTTTGCCTATGTTCCGATAAAAAGGGATATTTTCTAAGAATCACTAAAATTGAAATTTTGAAAAAAATATTAAAGTGTTCAAAGGTAGATCACAGAAATAAATCGTAAAAAGCTTGAATTGAAGAAATTTAATCTTCATGGCCTCTAGCTTTGCACACTTTCAATTTGCAGTATTTTCATAAATACATCTCAATATATATTTTGAAAGAAAAAGTTATATGCAACAAACAAGCTTTTTATTGCTGAGTACAATTTCTTTTACAAGTTTCAAATATACTATTAGTAAACACTTTTCAGTCTAAGCCCGAGAATCACTCTGGAGTGCATTTTTGTCAGAGCGAACTAAACCGGAGTATATCTCGAGATCAATTTTTAATTCTTTAAAGTTATACAGTTGCCACTTATATATGTTCATAAAATCAGATATTGTACTTAAATATCGTAAAATCAATGTTCAAAGATATATTGTAAGCAATATAGTGGTTTTATTACACTCCATAGTAAGAAATAGTTTATTATAATATGTTTTTTCTCTAACAACTTTATTTTTTAAGCTGCATTGTTTTTCTGTAAAAAGCAAACGTATTTTACATTACAAGTTACGACTTATTTATTTGTTTATTTTTCAAAATTTGTTTTGTGAATATCTATTCACACAACTCACAAGGTAACACTGCTCATACCTCAAGATATTCTGCTCTTTAGTTTGATATATTTAAGTATATATACTCCACATTTATTTCTTGGATATCTTCCCTTCAGTGAACAAATGTTATTCGTTCAGTTCAAAGACAAGAAGCTGTCTTTACTGTCAATAAAGAAATATTTATTTTCTAGAAGCTTTAAATTAACTTGTATGGGTGGGGTTCTAACATCCGTCCATTCATTATAAACACTAAAAATCTGCCAAACTCTTTCCCTCTCCTGTTGGAGATAAGTGTTTTAAAACAAATGTGACGCTCCTATCCTTTGCTACAATATTTTAGTTTTCTGTAGAGATAATGAAGAACGTATATTAATTTATGTAAGTAATATTAATGAAGAAATTATGGAAAATAATTTTAATGTTTGAGCTTTAATCTAATTTTTCAATTTTAACAAATATTTTTTACATGCTCTTACATTTCAATTTTTAATGCGATATATTATAAAAGTTTTAAATATAATTTCAACAACTTTTGTTTCTGCAATTTATCCGCAAATACACTATTAGAAATTTCGTTGTCAATAAATGTGTTGTGTTTATATTTAACTGTCTTTAACAAACTTAGTTCTTTGAACCATGAATATTTTATCGCAAGTAATACAAAAATAAAGATGAAAGAAAAATATGCTCTGTAATTACTAAAAATGTTTCATTTTTTATATTTTCTGCGTCAGTAAAAATCATTTTAACTGTTATGGCAAGTGATAAAAACCTTTTTTATATAAAATTCAATCACATTTTATCTACAGAATCAGTATTGAGAAATTTGTTACAGTTTGTTATAGTAATAGTTATTATCATTAAAAAAATATTTTTTTTAGTTTGTATTGTAAAAAAATGGGAGTAAAAGGATTATATTTCACTTATTTGTGCGTGTGTATTAATGGCATGGATGCATGCCTATTATACGTATGTATATATATTTATTTATTTAAGCTAACTAGAGAATATCAACTTAAACCAAATGTTCCACACATTGAAGATTGAATATTTCACTAGCTCTTGTGTGCATTCAACGTTATGTGTTATTTTGATAAAGACAAAATCATGATTTGTTGGACCACACTGCACACCATAAGACAGCTACTTTCGTCCTTTCTTCGTGTTTGAGCTATTCAAGGCACACAAATTTGAGTGCGTATGTAAAGAATGACCTGTTACGAGGCACCAAATTCTAAATATCTGTTGCATTTAATTTTCATCGCATTTTTCTCTCGCTAACAACTGCTTTTCGATACCGGAGTTCACATGTTCAAATCCAGCTGCTAATATAGATGTACGCAGCCGTCCGGAATCGGCTTTAAGTAGTAGGTCAAAGGCTCATTAGCCCTCATGAGCAAAATCGTAGGCTGTAGTGCTCCAAACCTAAACCTAAAATCTGTCGCTAACAACTTGTGATGGCAGTTAATTTCCAAACTGCAATAATACCTGTCGGTTTTGGAAGGAATTGCGATTTACAAGATGTGACAGTCATATTCGATGACACATTGTTATAGTAATGACATGTGGGACAATGGGGGCTTACATGCTCTGTGTGCCTTTTTGCAGCGGGGTGACAAATGGCATTTTTATATAAAATATTGCTGTAAGTTTATCGAGTGTTGAAGCGTTACAAAGTTATTGTGCTCCGGGTACCAGTTATGGTAGTTACGTCATTGTGTTCTGGAGTGGTGTTCATGCTCCTAGACATATTAAACATTGGTTGTGAACCATGAATACATCCAGTACTATTATGAAGATCAGGACTGTGCAGTTATTTTCAGTACGATGATAAGTCTTCCAAATGCCATCCCGTGAATGTTTTAATTTCACTGCTTATGCCATCTGATATGACCATTTCTCTCCATTATAGCACTGCATGTCTCTTATGAGGATTCTCAGTTTCCTTAATTGGTTTCAATTGGTTCAAAATATTAAATCCAAGGTTATTAATTTTATATTGATTAAATTTACAGTTGGATGCAAAAAGGGTTAGGTTATATTTATGAAAGGTATTTAAAATTATGTCTAATTTATCCCAAAATTCTTGGAATGGATTTGCCCAGAAGATAACATCTTGATAAGAAAATATGCCCAAGTCTGAATAACATACATTTGTACTCAGATCAATCTAATTTTTGTGAACATCATTTTTCAATTTATACTGACAAGCTAATATGATAATCACTCTCATATAAAATTATAACATTAAATTAGGAAATAGATTTTAAGAATTATTTTGTTTCTATTGTCTTTGTTATTTACAAATATAAAACTATTGAATTAGAATTTAAATAAACACAACATATGTAAGTAAAAGTTTATTTATTGATTTCAAACCAAAATAATACAAAATATCACCAAAATTATCATTTATACCAACTCCTTCCCTTAAAGTATTTAGATGAATCCATGAAAAAATGTTTAAGTACAAATACCAATGATAAAATTACAATTGCAAATTCAAATTTTATATTTCATTCTTTTACACGAAATCAAAAGCTTATATGTTCTTTCATTTCCCAGTCTAACTGCTGATTGGACTAAAGAAACGATCTCAGATCGAAAAAAAAAAGTATTTTAGATTTAAAATTTTGTAATCTAGTGATTCAAATCATTTATATCAAAGTATATTTCCGATTATAACCCCATCCGTGTATAAGCCTAAAGTGCGATTTTGTTCAAAAATTTATCCAAAATTCAAAACCCGTATATAAGCCGAGACTTCTAACGGTACAGTCCCCAGTAGCTATTCCCCTTTAATAAAAAACTGACCAACCACGATGCTGATTAACCTCTTACTGAAGATCGTTAACAACTAGCATTCAAAATGTCTCACAGTAGCAAAATTTGGCTGGTCTGCTCTCTTTAAGCATCCCATCGCCACACAGTGCTAATACCTCCTAAAGAAGTCACTTTGTAGGCTTTGGCAGTGTATTCTAGAGAAATTTCTGAATATATGGAGGGCTAAATTTTAAAATGTGATTTTACTATCCCATTATTACCCGTATGGTCTCTGAAACCAAATTGGGCAATGGAAAATTGTTTATCTCAACCACTACAGGCCTGGAGAGTAATAACGCTTCTTTTCACTGACTTTGATAAGTATAAACAAAAATAAAGAATCTTTGTGGGCTTAAATTCAGAGGGGAGTCGCTAATGTCTATATGTAAAGTTTGTACAAAGAAAACATTAACAATCCAATACAGAATTTGAGATTTAAATTTGGCAGGTTATTTTTTTATGTCACTAGGAACTTAGAATATGATTATGCTATGATCTTATATCACTGACGTTCGTCTGAATGTTATTTAGTTGAATAATGAATGTGTTCTCAGACTAAAATAACTGGAACTATAATTATTTATATACAAATATAAAGTATGCAACATACAACAAAGCTCGGGCGAACTACTTACATTATTAGTTCGTAACTGCTAAGCTTAATGTCAAGCCCTATCAAAAGGATTTAAAAATATAAATTAATTTATGAAGAGTATGTAATACAAGTATCTCGCCACGCCCGTATGGGAATTTCAAGGTTCTCTAGGGCAACGCGGCACACAGTTTGAGAACCATTGGTTTAGATACATTAATTCAGACTGATAGGTACAAAGAAAAAGAGAGAGGGAACTGCAAAAAAAAAGTGCGTTTGAATTTAAAAGGTCTAAAACGCTAATATCCATCAAAATTTGCAGATCAAACGTTTCGACCATTCTGATTCTTCCCCTCAGTTTCGTATACAGTAAATATAGAAAGTAAAAATGTAAATAAATGACCATCTGGACTGAAAAGAAAATATTCTATGAGTTCAATGATATAAATTGAGTTTACTCTTTTTCATTTTCTATATTTCACTGATAAACTTACTTTACTATTTGTGTTTTCACTGCATGACTTCATTTTGTACGAAATGTCAATCATAAAGTAGAATCCGAAGAGAAAAAACGCAGACAAAAGTAAATAATTTTATTATTTCACGATAATTTTTAAAACTGCTCCATAAAATAAAGACTGACTTTGAGAGCTATGATCAAGTATTTGTCACGCGAGAGCTAAATAGACCTAAATCTAGAGCTACAATTTTATTTCAAATAGTTAAGGACATCGAAACTAGCAGCTAGACTTACTTCAGTGCCAGTAAAGGAACGCAACATTATTTGGTTGATATATAGAAAACGATAATATGCAAGTTATAAACAGGAGTAAAGTATTTACATGGAGTACAGATGAAAAAGGAGGAAATCACATGAGTAATACTATTGACAACTAAACAAATACTTTATTTCCAATATTCATCGTAATTTCACAACCAAAGTTTGTCTTTTATTGTATATTTGCTATCATAATACTGCTAAAATCATCCTGTACCCTAAAGATAGAAATATTTCCTCAATTTTCCAAATGTCCAAGTATTTTTTCAAAATTTCATCATCATTAACTGTCAACAGCTTTCAAACCATCCCCTGGATCAGTAAAAACTTACCATTATTCAGCACATGAATTGATTGTATTAGTTCTACTTCGTATTTAATGAAAATTTGCTTTATAAAACTTGCTTCTCAAATGACAATTGTAATTATTACTATTCCAATCTAGAGATATCAAAGGATAATATCACCACCTGTAGACAGAAAGCTAATGATATGAAATTCCACACTATGTAGTAAATTAACATACTTGAACTATTTCTGATTAGGCTGAAAATCTTACAAATTAAAATAAATTATCATTAAGCAGATACATATAAATGCTGAAGTTTGTAAGAGTATAACATATGCATAACCTGGTTTTATTATAAAAGATAACCTCAAAATCTCTGGATTTCCTCAAAATATAAATAGTTAAAGAACCATCAAAAACCTTATCAAAACTTCTGAGTGTCATAAATAATTTCTAAGACAGTGTTTGGTTTTCAGCTCTAAGGTCTATTTCTTGTTACAAGTACTTGTATTCTTTGTTAGCTAGTTAAAAGTTCTGCTTAAGGCAAGCCGTTACGAACATCTATACATACCATCGTGAATTCCTACCAGATAACGTATACCCTACATCACCCTGTCCCTATTGTACGCAATTCTTATCGACACTCTGGAGACATTTACAATGTCCGATCGATGTCCAATAACATTTGTATGTCAAATGAAACCTGTGTGCTATTTATTATGCGATTGTACCGACGTTAATGGTAAGAAAAGGGATTTGATTTGGAGCACTACGATTGAATTTTCTAATCTACACAGGGTACACATCTTGGGATCACACATCTTGGTCCTAATCTACACAGGACCTGACTAGATTAGGACCTTCTGCTTGAAGATGATTTCAAATAGCTGCGAACATTCATTTAAGTAGCAGGATTTGAACCCGTGGACTTGGTACAGAAAGACAGCATCCGTCTAATCCTTCCATCGCTCGAAAAGATAAAGCGGAGATGGAAGCGGAAAACGTATTGTCCAGGCTGGCCTGTTCTTCTTAAAAAAATATTGTATATGCCTTTAAAGCAAAAATATAAATAATGCTCAATTGTGACGAAATCATTTATTTGGTTATGAATGATCGGTTATGAAACATTAACAATAATAGTTCATACCAAAGAATTATAAATAACCCCCTCTAGTTTAATGCTTGAGAAACTTAGCTATTTTACCCCCACCTGACAAAAATTGAGGATAAAATCTATTACTGAGAATATGTCAAATTGGTATTTATACTAAAACTGTCACCTATTAAATATTCTCCATTCATAAAATATAACGAAATAAAAGCTAAGGAAATATATAAGCTTATTAAGGATTTTAGTAAAATTTTTGCTAAATATTTCTTAATTAGAGGTATTATTGTCACAATCTAATTTTAACGTCTTAGTGTCCAGTTTCATAAAATTCCTGAGTATTCTGAACTTAATATTATTTTTTTTAATAAATAAGGTTTCTAGAATTTAAAGAAGAAACAAGTTGTATATTCTCAGTGAAACATTTTAGTAAAGTTACAACATCAAATCTATGAGAAACTAGTACTTAAAAGATTCAAAAAACAAGAATATTTTAAATAATATAAAAATATATGGGCTGAGTTTCAGTAATATGTAACTGTATTTGGTTCAAGTGCACTGAATTTCAGAACTTAAGTGAACGAGAAATATTTATATCTAGAGAGCTACAATTCCAATATACATTTAGTGAAAAGATGGGGAACTAAATAATTTCTGATGGAAAAAATTAACATTTGAGCATTTAATTGTAAAGTTTTCTGAACTTATTCATAAATATTCATGGAACTGTTTAGATATACTGAGTTAATTCTACATCCCAAACTGAACTTTATGCTATTTAATAAAGAGTTCTATAAAACTATCTTGGATATATTGAATTCGCAAGTGCATAAATTCTCTGAAATTTTTAACCAAAATTCAACTGATGTAGTAAAGAGTATGATTATTATCAAGTAAAGCATCTGTAATTATATATGACTTTTGTGTGCGGTCAAAATAATTTTAAATAATTTTAAATAATTTTAATAATTTTAACACAATTTTTAAAAAACTAATATATAAAGCGATTGATTGTAAAGAAAAATATAAGTTCTTTTTTATAATATGACAAGGGATAAAAGAATGTAAAATACATTTTGCACTTTACAAACATTTTGAGATAAAAATCATGGGTCCTTACTTTTATTCCTGGTTGAGAGTGATAATTACCAACGTTCTTTAACTCTATAAAATTAGCATATCAGACTCTTTTACTGATTCATAAGTATTCATGGAATTGTTTAGAAATATTGAACCAATTATATATCCCATACTGAACTTTATGCTATGCAATGAAGAGTTCTGTGAAACTTTCTCGGACACGAACTCCCAGGTGCATAAATTCTCCTCCGAAATTTATTATCAAGTTCAACTGATGTAGTAAAGCACATAATAATTATTATCAAGGAAAGCATCAATTATTATGACTTCCTTGTGCAGTCATGACGATTTTCTTAAGGTCTTTTTAAAAAATGAATAAAAAAAGAGATTACTTGTAAAGAATAATTAAAGTTCTTTCTTTTATAATATGACGAAGGATGCAAGAATATAACACGTATTTTACATTTTAAAAGGCTTTTTGGGATAAATACCCAGTGTTCTAATCATTTTTATTCCTGATGGAGAGCGTTAATTATCAGTGTTCTTAAAGTCTATAAAAATTTGTATCTCAGCTTCCTTAACAAAATGACGTTCTTAATGAGCTAAGAACACATTTGAGAAACATTTTTCTTGCTTTTCTAATTATCTCGAGAGATTTTTCTCTTGCTTTACAAAAGGAAAAAAAAGATATGATATTTAAATTTAATGTTTTATCAATACTCCGAGTCTACTGAGATTTCTTGCCCCAGAAGATTTTCTTTCCAAGATATTAATATTAATTCTTGAATTTTTTTCATTTACATGAAAAACCTCACATTTATAATTACCGGAGCTTAAGATCCGAAGGATCATTTATTTTCTGTTTCGCTCCCTTTCATAAGATAAGATTTGAATTACCAACAACACCATCTATTTCCCGTTAAAAATAAGAAGTTATGTAGATTGTCATATTAAAAGCTTAACTACCAAATATCTAAAAAAAAAATAATCGCGTATTGATTTAAGTTATGCATACTAGAAATTTTGGCGAAGTGAGATATTTTACTTCAAAAATTTAAAACTGTTTTTATTACACTAACATACACAATCCAGCTCGGTGCAATAGTTTTTTTCTAGCTTTTATGAAAGTCGGCCAAAAGTCTGGTATATCAGGTGTATGTGCTATTCATTGACTGTAATACAGATGCAAAACATTTCTTTTATTTTGCAGAAATTATTTGTGATGAGTAGTTTCATGACAATAAAATGATTATTTATTGAACATAAGAATGTATATTATTTCAACGTATATTATTTTTGTATAAGAGAAGGTTTTATATAAGATAGTCTTTTCTGATTTTAAGTGTTTTAATATATTAAATTGTTTTCACCTATTTTTTATTTGTGAAGTACCGTTTTCTTTATTTTTTGGCTTATTTTATTAAATTTTTCCAATTTTTTGGGTATCATATCATTCCGCTACTTTGCTTTAGCTTTTTTGTTATTGTAATGTATCGTCTTGTTTTATGTTATAAAAAATATAAAAAAAATGAAAAAATGCTTAATAAAAATTAAAAAAATTTTATAAAAACCAAAAATATATCTTTTTGTTAGTGCTGTCACTTTTGCTAATTTTTATTTGTTGTACCAAGTTGCATTTCTTATAGTCCCTCTTTTTGTTTATTGTTTTACCTATCTAAGTTATGTTTTGAGCAACATGTTATGGAATCTGTATAACTCTGTTAACCATCCCAAATGGTCACTGTCAAGGTTACAGTCTAATTATCCTTTAATTAGACAACGCGTTGGTTACTCATAATTTTTTATGAGAACGTTCTCACCTCCTCGCTCTCTCGTGAGCTGGAGCGTATTAAATTTTTGTTTGGATTACTTTTTGCCTAGAGGCCTAAATTTATGTTTTGATCTATTCACGTTCGGAGGTTAAAGTGAAGACTTTCCACTTCGCTAGGTACTCCGTTAACCCAATTACCTTGACCTTGACCTTGAGATACTCTATATCTCTAGCTTTCATAAAATTAGTCTGTTAATAATCATTTTTAAAGGTTAAATATGAGAAGAATGTTCAAAAGGTAATAGATTATATTTATACAAAATATAGGTAGCAGTTCATTTACGAAATAACTTCATTAAAATGACATGTATTTATTCCAACTTTCTTTCCAGTTCCTAAACATATGTGAAAATTTATTTGGGAGCTATTTCAAAACCACCTTCGCAACTTTTATGCATGTTTAGTTTTCGAAAAGACTACCTTTCAGTGGTTCTTTCAGCTGATAAAGATCTAAAAATTACACGGCACGAGATCAGGGATGTATGGAGAGCGTGATATGATGTCTACGTTACTCTTTGTTAAAATGTTCAGTATGTGATCAGCAATAGGTGGCCTAACATTATTAAGACAACTGGGCTCGACGGTAGGGGTATGGGTAGGCGATACGAAATGAGCTTGCGTTTAGTCACGTATCAGCCTGTATGTGCCATCTATCGACTACGGTTGGTAACACAGAAAAATATTTTTATTCCACAGAAATTATTATTTCAATGAGCAGTTTCTTGATAATAAAATGGCATTCTTTATCTTTTAAACAGCTTGCGTGTATTATTTTAAAAGTTAAAACTTTTGTGCTGGAATACAGCATTAAAAGCAAAGCCAATGTAAGTAAGCCGTAAATAGGAAAGGCTTACACGTCGATCTGTAGACGTTGAAAAAACAAATAATTCAGTTTACAGTTCTCTTCCCGGATAAAGAATGAGAGAACTCGTATGATAACGAAAAATTTTCAACCAATTACCGGCCTTGGCACTCGTCACCTTAACTAAAAAATCGATAGAAAAAGTTTTGCAATCACACAAGAAATCCTCACCTTCTTAACAAGTAATCATTAACAAGGAATCATAAATTTGAATGCGTTGCCTTTTCAACTCGTAAAAATTGATGCAGGATAAGGCATTAAGGCAGTTAGCATTAGTTCTCTGATTCTGCTTTTGCAAGTGCCTAAGTTAAACTCGAAATGAGAATATTTCTTGTTCGAAGTTGCGAAACCGCTGTCCGAGAATTTTCGCTATTTGGGCCTTATTTAGGCTGGTTTTGCTTATAGTGTTAGTTTTTCTGTATATTGGTTCCTTTTCAGGTTTTCTATGAAAGTAATCTTATCAAATAAGGTGATGAAAGAAAGAAAATTTTCCAAAAGCAGTAATGATTTGAAGATGCAAACTATAAAGATAATTAGTTTATTAAAAAAAACGAAATTTTCTATGGGATTGAATCGTTATTGTTTTCCCTCTTTACCTTTTTCGCAGGTACATTGTCAGCTCTGGGGGAAGGAAATGGGCAATTCATAGTTTTCACTCTGGCGGCGTGGTTTAGTTTCAGGCCAGTTTTTTCAGTCCAGTATTACCTGTGATCCAGTAACGAATCTAAAAATGTATTAATCCAATAATAAATTCATTATAAAAGAAGATTTATGTTTTAATTTTTATGATTAACTGATTTCTGGATAATATAATACTTGAAAATTTTGACTTTTTTTAATATTCAGGGTTAGACAGGGATTGGTAATTAATACATAAATGAAAGACATGTTTTAAACTTCTTCACTCGGTCGAATAATAAAAACTAACATGTTTGTTTTCAATCAACGTTAATCAACGTTTATATATATATATATATATATATATATATATATATATATATATATATATATATATATATATATATATATAGCGCGTCTAATTTGATGGAAAACCTCTCAAGAGAAGAGGAAATTTAAGTTCATCATATTATGATAGGTAGTTTTTTTAGTATTATTATACTTATAAAAATAAAACTTAAGGAGGCTCAGAAAAAAATTGTGGAGGGGTAGTAGCATAAAGGTTGGAAAATGCTGGTCTAATGTATAATATATAATGTAATAATCAATCTTTTGCTAACTTCCAATTACTTACAAAAGCCCAATACAGATATATAAAGCATGACATTTATATAATCTCTAATAACTTTTTTCCCCTCCTGTGAGGTTTTCCAGCTAAAAGATTTTTTGGTCAAAGATAGAACGTTCCAAATCGTTTATTAAATCATCTGGATGTTTTATATTTCTTATATTTAGTTTTTAGTAAACAAAACAAAAAAAAATTATTAAAAATTAATATGGTCTCAAAACAGTTAAATGCATAGGATTATTGTAAAAAAATGTAGTACTGATGGTATTTAACTTCAGTTTTGAGAGAATAAATTAATCTACTAGAATTATAGGTTTGCTACGAAATTCAAATTTCTCAATTTTCTAATAAAATTTTCCACTGGCTCAGCCAACGTTATGTTAAATGAAATGCTTTATTACTAAGTTAATATATACTTAGTTATTATAAGACAATTACTAAGTTAATATATAGTAAAAATATCAGAGGAGGAAGCTAAAGTTAGCTTGGCAATGCTATAAGAAATTATGTTATACTTTTAACATAAATGCATTTTAAATAATTATAGTATTAAGAATATCTTTAATCTTTTATATTTTAAGCTTTTGTGATTTCTACTTTTAAGATCCAAATTATTGATACTCACCATTTCTTATAAGTGCAAAAGATTTATTAGAATTACAAATTCATCTAATTCTTAAATATTGCTCCAATATTTAAACTGTTCAAGTCGTTAAAACTTTAAAATTTCCTCTGCTCAAATGACTTTTTCTCTGGATATCACTTTTTTACTTCAAGATCTGAAAGTCTCTTTTGAAATTCTTGCCAAGCTTGCATATTAGGAAAAAAAACAGGGGAAACTTTTGCCTACCTTAAATAAAACGATATTTTAACACCGTTTGTCTTCATTAAAATTCTAGGTAAGTACTTCCTGGAAAAGGGTGGAGGGCCTCAATAATCTTTGTATCACTTCACTTCCTCTTGGGTAATTTTTAAGACTGACTCGTAAATCAATTTAACGACCGAGTAAATCTTATATGTTAAATTGTTAATCAAAAGCAATAAGCCACTAGCATTTCTAAATATCTCATAAAAAGAGCACCCTTTGCGTGATTTCCATGTATAATTTGCCACCTATATACATAACATAATTCATTAATGAAGCTTTTCAATTTATGAGGTTTCTTGACCTTTTAATTTATGAATCTGTGCGTAAAAATAGACAGCTCGAGTGTAGATTTAATTTATTTCGACCTTTAATTTCGAGAAGTTTAGTAACTGACATCAAAGTCGATGGGTATGATTAATGCGCATATAGATATTCATTTATTTTCCTTCTTTAGCAGCTGTTTATATATTTGATTAAACGATCTAAAACTTGGAATATTTAGTTAATGCCAAGAATGTTAATAGATCTTAAAGCGTAAGTACTAAAATATGAATAGTTATTAAATGGATTCCCTTATAATTGAAAAACGCTCTTAATCGACGTTTTTCAATTAACTCTCTTTAAGATATGACACGCACTGCGTTTATATTAATGTGCTGCTATATTCATCTTTAAGCGTTTACCGCTTAGCTAGCTTATAGTAAAATTCATACATTTACTCTTACTAAGAGTTATCTGCAATGAAAATTATTTTGAAAGTTATTTGTAATTCATTCATTAAAGTTCAAAACATTTTTTAATCTGTAAATAACTTTTTGTTTTCATAAGATACTAAGAAAGTTTCTATTCAATAAATAATTGGAAATCTCTGTGCTAAAATATTTTAAGAAATATAACATATACTTTCGAAAAATCTAAACATGCATAGTACCTTTTAAGACTTACAATAATTCTTTTTTATTTTCAACTTTTTATAAAATAAAAACTCTATTTCTCTTAGAATAATTTTTTATTAGTTATTAAATAATTGGAAAAACATAAAAAAATTGTTTTGCATTTTCAAGAATTTTATTTTTTAAAGAAAAATACATACACTAAAAGGAAAAAAATGAAATTCACTTACCCTCAAGATAAGTTTTGAAATATGTATATTAAAAAGTAAATTTCTTTTATTAAATTGAAGGCAATTATCTTTTTTATCCTGTAAATCTAAAATTTTAAATGCTTTATATTTTAAAATTAAAATAAATAAAAAAAACTGATAAGCTGAAATTTTTATAAAAAATTAGCATTTATTATGCTTTAAAATGTAAAGCTCGTAATTATATAACAGGGGTTCACTGAATAAAAAATATATTAGCTTCAATTTGATAAATAAAATTAATTTCTAATTTGCATATTTCAAAAGTTATTATGAAAGTAAGTTGATTTCTGTTTTCTTCCATACTTAGTGTAATATTTTTATCATATAAAAATGTATTTTTCCATATGGCAAAACTAGACTTTAATGCAGTTTGACCTTTATTAACCCCTTAACGTGCACGCTCGAGTTAACTCGAGCGAGCTAAACTGGCCAGACTGTGCACACTCGAGATAATTCCAGCGGCGTTGTACTTTATGTTGCTATAATTTTTCACACTCGAATGCAATCGACAATTGAAAATAACAATGTGTAAGCAAAAAAAAAAAATACAAATCGTTTTATTGATATTTATTATTTATATGGGATTGAATACTATAACACTTACTTATTCAAGTATAAAATATATATTTTTTTGGCACGACAAAATTCTAAATTGTGTTTTAAATTTAAAAAAATTGATTTTTTTTTGCCCAGCCTTTTTAAAAAAAACTGTGCATTAAGGGGTTAATAACCAAGGAAAAATATTCTAGACAGAACAGAACTTATATTGTATTTAATCAAATATAAGTTGTTATAATAAAGACGTTTCAGCTTAAAAGGCTCTATATTCCTTTAACCCTTTAAAGGTCACCAAAATAAATTCATGGAAATTTAATGTAATTTGTTTATAAATGTTATCTATAAGCCTTGTATATGAAAAATATATAAATTTTCTTTACATTCCTTAGAAACGTTTGCCTTCGAGGATACCAAATTAGAGTTTGAGAAGTGATTTAGTTGACTACTCCTACCCTTGTACAGCTTGAACATTATGCCTTTTTAAAAGTTTAACTATACTGGAAGAACAATAAAGGATAATCATTAAACTGGTATAATAAATAAACAACTTAACAACTGAAAAGTGTTGTTTGTATAGATACTTTTATTTGAGGTCATAAGTAAGATAAATTGAATCTGACTTCTCAAGTACAGAAAGTCTAAATACATATATTTCAATAGAAAAAGAAATAAATAAGTTAAACGTAGAACATATCATCCGTTATATATTTAAAATATCAAAAATATAATATGTATATGTATATGTATATGTATATATATATATATATATATATATATATATATATATATATATATATATATATATATATATATATATATATATACATATATATATGTATATATACATATATATATATATATATACATACATATATATATATATATATATATATATATATATATATATATATATATATAATCGAAAACTCTTCCATGTCTCCAAAAAGTTTTTTTTAATTGCAAAAGCTCTTGATTCTACATTATTGTCTTCCATATATCACACATGTTTGAGATTGGAGCCGTAAATAATTATAAAAAGATAAAGTAAATTAATCCAAAAAGTAAAGTTGTAAAAAAAAGATGTTTAATAGGTGGTTTTGCTACGAAACCACTGTCCGTTAAAGGGTTAATCACTATTTCTATACAAAGATGAAGTTACATGAGGTTTAGATAAATGTGCTTTGGCTAAATAGGAATATACAAATTAAGATTAATGTGGGAAATGCAAGAACATTTATCACACATTTCACAGTCAAAACAGGTCCATGTTTAGTATTCTCAGCAAAATATGTCGCTTTAAATAGAATATTAAATTCTACATTATTGTCTTCCATATATCACACATGTTTGAGATTGGAGCCGTAAATAATTATAAAAAGATAAAGTAAATTAATCCAAAAAGTAAAGTTGTAAAAAAAAGATGTTTAATAGGTGGTTTTGCTACGAAACCACTGTCCGTTAAAGGGTTAATCACTATTTCTATACAAAGATGAAGTTACATGAGGTTTAGATAAATGTGCTTTGGCTAAATAGGAATATACAAATTAAGATTAATGTGGGAAATGCAAGAACATTTATCACACATTTCACAGTCAAAACAGGTCCATGTTTAGTATTCTCAGCAAAATATGTCGCTTTAAATAGAATATTAAACACAGAATTAGGTGAACAATCTCTCCCATATACTTCAAACTATGCCGGAGTATAAAAGGAAACCAACTTTTTGTATTACTTTTTTAATGAAACTTATTTAATCTTAGTAATATGATTAAATAAGTACTCATTTAATCGTAGTTTACTTAATCAATAACTCTTTCATAGAAAATTTTCCATAAAAGTATTTTAATACGAGATTTGGCAATTTTGTAATTTTTTTCGTGGGTAATGATGTAATTATCTATACTTTCTTCATTGAAGTAAAAATACGAAATGTTTGATACAAAATGCTATGGTTGTAATATCGACGGCAAGCATGTAAAAATCACAGACTGATTCGCCACAAATAAAGCAGATCTAAGATTATGTGAGTCACAAAATAACAAACACTTTTATGGGATCGTAAGGGTATTTTTACGAGCAATACATTGTACAAAAGGATAAAAAATGAATGTAAGAACAAAATAACATAATAAATTAATCCTTCTTCCTGAAATTTGCTATGTATTTTTTTGGTACTCTTCCTCTTACATATGAGTATACTTGTTTCCAGTTCTCAAAATTGATGCAGGGGTGAATGGAGTTGCCTTTACCACCAGTAAAAAATATCTGAGGTGATTACTAACTCGAATAATTTAAAACGAAATTATTTGAAGTAAAAAAAATCTGCATGGAAGAGGTTTGGTTTGGAGTGCAACGGTCTACTTACAAATTTACATACCTTGCATGAAAGCAAACTTCGAAAACAGAATGGCATGACTAGTAATTTACAAACTACCGTTTTATTGTAGTAAATTAATTCTTCTAGCTTTGGTTGGATTTGTTTGAGAATGTGTCACGTCAGTAGCATTAAATGCAAAGCTAACGTGAGTTTGGTTTGGTTTGGAGCATTACTGTGTACTATTTTGCAACTCGAGGGATAATGAGACCTGGACCAATTGCTTAATGCCAGTTCGGACCGGGTACGAACATCCCTGCTACAATGGGATTCGATCCCACCATCACCAGTTCCGAAGGTCAGCGCACTAACCTTTCTACCATCATTCGGCCTGCATGGGAGAGGAAGACTGTGATGTTATATCGGTAGCAACATTTTCGATTATCGTCTCGTCAACAAATTACCCATATAGTATAAGAAAACATATGGCGCATTCTTCGAGTGCGAAAGTGACGCAACAAGCCTAGAACTGCGAAAATAAAGATAAAATAAGCATTACAAAAATTAAACAAAAACACCTCAGTTATAAAATTTATATTAATGCTTTTCCTACATACCGTTTTATTTGCTGACCGCGAGTCTAACATCTTTGATATACAGTGTTTCTCTACGTTGAGACTGAATTTCGTCTTAAATTACACTAAATCACAGCTCTTCAACCTAAATGTGTCCAAATGGTGTTTATCGGAGCCCAAAGAATCCGCTAAGATATTTTTCAATTTCGAATTAAATTCAAAGTTAAGAGATAAGTTTTAGAAAATATTACTAAATAGCATTTGGTGGGGCCTAGATACAAATGAAATAATTAATTTTATCACAGAATGTTGTTTAATGTTTATTATTTTGCATACCATGATTTCATAAAAGCATATTTTTCTTTTAATAACAAAACAAATGTAGAAGTAAGAGTTGAGGCAAGTACTGACATGTGAATTCAGTTATTGTCTATTAAGCTAGATCTTGAGAAAATTAAGCAGGATTAAAAGGAGTTTAATATTTTCCAATATGTACATTTGGTGTAATTTCATTTATATATTTTCCTTATAAAAATATTTGATTTTGGTTTGCATAATATTGAAACCGAAATATGCATTGCGTTTATTACTTTCTATCAATAATGGTTCCAGAAATATGTGACAAATTTAGTACAGTTCAACGTTAAAATAAAGGTGAGATTGATTTGCTCTGGAGAATTACTTTGAGATATTTTACTAAACATATTCCAATGAGACCAGGACCTATTGTTTAAGGTTGATTCCAAACTGCTACTCCCTGCCCGTCGTGGTATTCGGACCCACAAAAGCAGGTACCAAAGAGCAGCGCCCTACTTATTTGACCATAGGTGAAAACCGCTGCTTTAACAAACAATATTATAATTGAATCTCTGTCTCCCTCTCAGTCTTCTTTTACAATGCTGTTCACTCGAAGCAGCGAAACAGCTGTCTACGAAATTACTCTGATTATTTTTACCTTTCGTACGTTGGCTTTACATTTAATACATTGTATGCGGGACACGTACTAGTGCTTTTTCTGACGATTGATTCCTGAGCGCGGGTCAAGTACTAGTACTGGTTAGTGTAACAACATGGTTTGTTTGTGGGTACAAAAATAACGGTTTATACAGGAAAACGAAGCCGAATGTTCTTGTCTACAACATAGATTCTGGAAAAGTTCAGACAAATAAAAACTAGTTTTTACATCAATCGATGCTAAATCACAGAACGGGAAAAATTAATTTGTAGCGGGTACAATTACGCCCCTCTCCTTTTTTACGATAGGTGGCGCTAGAAAGCCATCGAGTGTGTTATAATATAGTGTCAGTGGTCTTTGAGAGTGTGTTTTGTGCTCTTTGTTGTTTTGTGTTCTATGTTGTGGAACTTTGAAAGGAAATAAAAATGGTTCCTAAAAAAACTAGTCTAAATTAATTCTAAACGTCTTATGAAATAAGAGTCTCGTCCTTCTACAGTATTTCTCAGGACGGGAAGAAACATGGCATGTGTCTGGATGACATTTTTCCATTCTTTCAAAATTTCACGCTGGGCGCCACTGTAGAAGGACGAGACGCTTATTTCATAAGACGTTTAGAATTAATTTAGACTAGTTTTTTTAGGAACCATTTTTATTTCCTTTCAAAGTTCCACAACACAGAACACAAAACAACAAAGAGCACAAAACACACTCTCAAAGACCACTGACACTATATTAGAACACAGTCGATGGCTTTCTAGCGCCACCTATCGTAAAAAAGGAGAGGGGCGTAATTGTACCCGCTACAAATTTAGATTTAAAATTAACTTTTTATTTATCCTTTTGAAAATGATATTATACATATGTATATTTATATATTATGTATATATATATATATATTTATTTATATATATATTTGTTTACTTGTCTATTTATATATTTGTTTATATATTTCAATGTAAAATACGAAAAGTTGGTTAAAAAATTAAATAATTTTGAATCTATTAAGATTTAACCGAATAACTAAATTTATGAGCAAAACGCCCTCTCCCGGTATAATTCAAATGTACACGCAGACAATGTGTTAATATCATAGTCTAGCACAATGATTTTACATTATCGTACATATTATTCATTGCTTTATTGTCGCTTATAATACAAAAATCATGAATAAAATTACTATCGCTATTTTAGTTAAAACATCAAATAAATTTGGAATAAATTTCGAAAAGTGAAACCTTTTATCATTACATTTATATAAATATTAAAAAGAAGTTATTAAATTTCAGTAGATGTAATGGTAATTTTTAAAGTCACACAATGCTTAATTTTCAATATTTAATGCTGTGCTTAACATACTTTTTTCTGGTAAAGAGAATTTTAGAAAAAAAAACTGCTTTCAAGATACAGAACACTAAGAATGATAATTCTCGAAATGTCGTAACTCTCAAAGGATAAGATGTCGTGCTTAATTAACATATAAACTAAGTAAATTTAATCTACTCTATTTGTTATAAAAAGCCTTTTCAAATTCTTCGAAGTGTCTAAAATTAAAATTTTTGCTTTAAAGCAAAGAGAAAGCAATCATTTACTTCATTGTTCCCGAAACTAGAGTACATTTATTTACATGGTATTAGAGCTACGTTAAAGATTTCACACTCAATAAATAAATAAACTCTTAACACTTCAATTTATAAATGTGTTAAATTTCTATAAGTTTGTTCTATTGATTCTTTTAATCATCATATAAGTAAAAGAATAAAGAGGATTAAAATTGATCTTTTTTTAAAGAAATTCACTAAAAGAAACAGCACAGTTTAACTTTTCAAGCAGCTTAAATGAATTCCAATTATGTTTTTTGAAGCGTTATTACAATCTCAATTAAATTAAAGTGCTTAGCTGTAAAGTAATATATTTCTTTATTTTAAAACGAATAGTGTAATTTTTTCAGCTAACAGAAGTTTATTGCTTCAGTTTGAATAGCTCATTTAGAATTATTCAAAAGTGATGAAATCAAGAAAGATAATGTTATCTAAGGAAATCGATTATTTTTTATATCGTAAGATAAGAAAATTCCAGTAAAAGTGCTAAAACGAGTCTTTCGATAACGTCCATTGCTTTACCAGATCATAAATATAGTTCATTGGTAGTTTTTATCATTATGAAAATGAGATACATTTTATGTTATACAGTAACGGCAGTGTCAGATATAAAATTAATTTTACTTTAGCTCAGTGGGAAAATACGGCATTTCTTTCACAACAAAATTCTTTGATTTTAATACAATTTCTTCTCATTACTGCTTTGGATGTAAATAATAAAGTATGTCTTGAATAGAAATTATTTGGATAGAATAACGGGTAAACTAAATGATTTTAAAGAGTTAAATTAAAACAGATGTCACTAATTGTTATATTTGCTAAATGGACTATTTTATTGTCGTGTAGCTCTCATTAAATTTAGGTATTTACCTATGATCAAATTTATAGTGGTTATTATTTTGTTAGTCAAAAATTTTATTTGTCTTGCGTTGCGTAGATTATTTAAGTTTTAAATTTAACCACAGGTTCTGAGAGACTACAGACTTATTTTTAAAAAACTAATAAGCTAAATTAAGAGTTACTAAAATCAAATGTTACACACTTAAAATAAACACATGCAAGGTTGATAGTTTTCAGTAAAAATAAGAAAATTTATTGTATAATATTTTTTCTATGAAAAATAATTCAAATTTATTGTCTTAATTTTTATAACAGTCTATGAATCAAATGAGATAAAAAAAAAAAAAAGAATGCCTATTTAAATATTTATATTAAGTACCTTATTCAGTAATAAAGCTCTTTGAAGAGAAGTGATCTATTCCAATCTAAATAATATAAAACGGATGCAGGAAATTCTGGTCTAGATGTATCGTTAGTTTTTCAGTCTCTCTTGAAAACTCTTTCGGTAGATGCTAGACAATACTACACTGTTCTCTCATAATCTCTGTCCTTTCTCATTCTTCGTTATCAGCAGAGCTTATACATCCATTGGTCTTTTGTTAAACATGATTCCTCTTCAAATTGAGCTTGGACTAATAAATAATAACTCTTATTTTGGGAACGAACATGATTCTAATGTCGAAATCACACGAAATCCGTCTTAATTTTTATATATTTCTCCTTTACTATTATTATTATCCATTTATTCTCTTTTTCGATTTCTTATATTCTCTTATATTTATTATATCAATTATATTAATTATCAAATATTAATTTCTCCCTCCCACATTATCAAAATAATTAAAAATATACTTATAAGTATTCTGCAAATTTAGAAGTACTAAATTAAAATCTATATTTTAAGCAGTAGATAATTAAATATTATTTGAAGTTCATCAGAACTACCCTTAAATAGGAAATAGAAATTTTAATTTGGAATGGTCCCTAATCATTGATTCGGTTACAAATTTACCCAGTAAACCACGTTAAAAATAAATTAATTATTAATATTAGATTTTAAATTATACAGCAAAGATAATTATGAATTTATAAATTTTAAATATACATTTATTAATTTCATTTTTTAAATTTAAATTATCTACTTCCTGATTAATTTTACAATTTTATTTTATCTAACCTATCGCTATCTAACCACATTTATCATCGAAAATAATTAACAGATACTTATACAGTATTCTGTCAAATTAAAAAAAGAGTTAATACTAAATTAAAATATTCTATAAATTTTAAGCAGTTAAACGATAGTTAAATCATTAGTTTGAAGTTCATGCAGAACTATTTCTCTTAAATCGGAAATATTTTTATGAAATTTTAAATGTTGAAATGGTCCCTAATTCACTCCCTGATTCGGTTACAAATTTACCTAGTAAACCACGTTAAAAATACATGTTAACTAATTAATACTTAGAAAAATGTTAAATTATACAGCAAAGATAATTATGAATTTATAAATTTTTTTAAATATTTTATACATTTATTAATTTCAACTTTTCTTAAATTTAAATTATCTACTTCCTGTTCTAAAGTTTAAAATACACCATTTTATTTTGGGATCACCTAAGCTAAAACACAAAGCAATATTCACTAAATAGACGCAGATTTTAGTATCAAAAATAATTAATAGATACTTATAGAGTATTCTGTCAATTTAAAGCAAAGAATTAATTAGAAATTAAAATAATCCATAATTTTTAAGCAGTTAAAAGATAATTAAATAAACAGTTTGAAGTTCATGCAGAACAATTTCCCTCAAATAGAAAATACTTTTATGAAATTTTAAATGTTGGAATGGTCCCTAATTCAGTCCCTGATTCGGTTACAAATTTACTCAGTAAATCACACTAAAAAATACACGTTAACTGATTAATTCTTAGAAAAATAATTAAATTATACTTCAAAAATAATTATGAATTTATAAATTTTTTAAAATATTTTATACATATATTAATTTAAACTTTTCTTTAAATTTAAATTAACTTCTTGTTCTAAAGTTTAAAATACACCATTTTATTTTGGGATCACCTAACCTAAAATAGAAAGTAATATTTACTAAATAGACGCAGATTTTAGAAAAAAATAATTAATAGATACTTATAGAGTATTCTGTCCATTTAAAACAAAGAATTAATTAGAAATTAAAATAGTCCATAATTTTTAAGCAGTTAAAAGATAATTAAATAAATAGTTTGAAGTTTATGCAGAACAATTTCCCTCAAATAGGAAATACTTTTATGAAATTTTAAATGTTGGAATGGTCCCTAATTCAGTTCCTGATTCGGTTTCAAATTTACCCAGTAAACCACGTTAAAAAATACATGTTAATTGATTAATTCTTAGAAAAATAATTAAATTATACAGCAAAGATAGTTATGAATTTATAAATTTTTAAAAGTATTTTGTACAATTATTAATTTCTACTGTTCTTTAAATTTAAATTTACTGCTTCCTTTTCTAAAGATTAAAATACACCATTTTATTTTGGGATCACCTAACCTAAAATACAAAGCAATATTTACTAAATAGATGCAGATTTTAGTATAAAAAATAATTAATAGATACTTATAGAGTATTCTGTCAATTTAAAACAAAGAATTAATTAGAAATTAAAATAGTCTATAATTTTTAAGCAGTTAAACGATAATTAAATCACTAGTATGAAGTTCATGCAGAACTATTTCCCTTAAACAGGAAATATTTTTATGAAATTTTAAATGTTGGAATGGTCCCTAATTCATTCCCTGATTCGGTTACAAATTTACCCAGTAAACCACATTAAAAAATACATGTCAACTAATTAATTCTTAGAAAAATATTTAAATTACACAGCAAAGATAGTTATGAATTTATAAAAGTTTTTGAATATTTTATACAATTAATAATTTCTACTGTTCTTTAAATTTAAATTTACTGCTTCCTGTTCTAAAGTTTAAAATACACCATTTAATTTTGGGATCACCTAACCTAAAATACAAAGCAATATTTACTAAATAGACGCAGATTTTAGTATAAAAAATAATTAATAGATACTTATAGAGTAGTCTGTCAATTTAAAACAAAGAATTAATTAGATATTAAAATAGTCTATAATTTTTAAGCAGTTAAACGATAATTAATTAATTAGTTTGAAGTTCATGCAGAACAATTTCCCTTAAATAGGAAATATTTTTATGCAATTTTAAATGTTGGAATGGTACTTAATTCAGTCCCTGATTCGGTTACAAATTTACTCAGTAAATCACACTAAAAAATACACTTTAACTAATTAATTCTTAGAAAAATAATTAAATTTTGCTTCAAAAATAATTATGAATTTATAAATTTTTTTAAATATTTTATACATTTATTAATTTAAACTTTTCTTTAAATTTAAATTAACTTCCTGTTCTAAATTTCAAAATATACCATTTTATTTTGGGATTTCCTAACCTAAATACAAAGCAATAGTATCATCTTCCAATTCAAATATTTTCTGTCAACTATGATTTATTTTGTAAACAAGAGAATTCGAACCATTAGGATTCATAAAAGTTAATCCTCGTGATAATATCACCCCATTTTTCTAGCTTCGATTCGCAGGTGGAAATTCTACATATCTAAAAATTTATGTCCCCGAAGTTTGGAAAAACTTTTGCACATTTTATCCTTGGAGAAATGTTAATCATTTGCGTTTAAATATATTATATATATATCTTCCCATCCTCAGTAATGCTCGAAAGCCATTAAAGTACGATCTTTAAAGCTAGAGTTTTCTTTGAATAATTTACATTTCCAAACGAATATCTGTGCTGGGGATTCATCCCATTTCGATGGTTTTCTAAGCTTAGGTATAATGATTAAATTATGAAATAATTTAATATGCCATTTTCGTGTGTGATATTGTAGTGCACCATTTATATCTTGTGTTCCGAGTGACAGTAGTAAGGATTTTGCTTCTGTTTCCCTTATATATTCTCAATCTAAGAGTATATCTCTGTTGGGTATTTATCCAGTTTGGATGGTTTTCTAGGCAAGATTAAATTATAATATAATTTAATATGCCATTTTAGTTTGGGATACGGCAATGTTCGATTTATATTTTGTGTTCAGAGGTGACAGTAGTAATTTTGCTTCTGTTTGTCTTTATACTTTCTCAAATATATAAAAGTATTTTTCTGATGATGATTATGATTTTCCAAAGTTAGGTAGAATTATTAAATTGGGATATAATTTAATATGACACTTTTGTGTGTGATATTTTAGTGCTTCATTTATATGTGTTGAAAACTGACAGCAATACAGATTGTTTTTGTAGTCTTTTGTGAATTCGCAAATATAAGCGTATATCTATGGAGTAGTCATTTCATTTAGACTGTATTCTACGGTATTCAGGTCTGGCATGTAAATGATCCTTTTGGTTAATGAATGTGAATACTATGTGTATGATGTTTAGCCTGTAATCTACACAAACAAAATGATAGATTTCTGTATTCCTGTTGGGTTTTAATGCATTCTCAAATATATGAGTATATCCATGGGGTAGTCATCTCGTTTGGACAATTCTCTACGGTAATTGGGTCTGGAGGCCAGAGGATTCAGTTGATTAATGAATGCACATGCCGGGTACACGATACTTAGCATGTAATGTATGTAAATAAAATGACATTACTTCCAGATTCTGCGTGCACTACCAAAAAAAGACAGATTTTTATCAAGATGTGGGGTTTATTTTAATTTATTCGTAATATTTTATCGATTCTTTTCCAGTGTCACTCATTTCAAAATTCGAATTTTTTCAATAAATGCTTCACTGATCTTTCTAGTTCTTAATTTCTTTCACAACACTTTGTAATAATCATTGAAATGGTGACAATGTATGCGTTGCATTTTTGGTATTTTACACGTGATTGTTTAAACTTGAACTATGATCTTTTAGGTGTGAAAATGTTTGATCTGTAAAGCGGTTTCGATCAAACATATCATCGATTGTTTGTAAAAGATTCTTAAAAGTAAGCACTTTGGGGACTAGGATGTGAAAATTCATTTGCACATTTAAGGTAACCAACCATGTTCAGAGTACAAATTTTTAAATAAGGTTTAATGGATATTTTTAAGTAATTGCGATATTAGGTTGCTAAATATTGAGAAATGTGAAAATTAATATAAATACATGTACTTTTTTGCTATAACGGCAAAAATTGAAAATATTTTTTTTTTGCCTTTATGCCAGTACTTCTAAGTGAAAACATATGTGAAACATATCATTTTTACTTAGATGAATGTAGATATCTATCCATTATGCATTCATTGAACATAAAAAAGTAAAGCGTTTTAGGGTATGAATGAGTTATAGCTAATCTAGTAATTTAGAAAAAATTTACAGGAAAATTTGTAATCATAAATGGCAATAACTTATCTCCAAATGATGAACAATTTATTTAATTCATACATAATATTATTAAAAAAAGTTAACGTTTCTTTAAAATCTAAACATTATAGTAACAGGTATGACTTCTTAGGTGCGGAGAAGTAGTAAAATTCAGTGCTTTAGATGTACAATTTAAATCTTTAATAGGTTAAAATTGAAGGATGCATCTTATAATTTATTAAACATTCAGAAATGTGATCCAGTAATTTATTTATTTGCTTAAAAGCTCTAGTACGTTATTTAGTATTTTTTTTAAATGCTAAGTCAAAGTACGACCCTTTAACTGCACACTTTCGGCATCTTTCCGGCACTTCCGGTGGTAATTAAACAGCTGCATCGCGAATTCTAATGAAAATTTCCCGCTTTACTAAATTTTGGGGTGCTATATCTAACTTCTCTCTTTGCTGATGCAATGTACATATTAATTTAAGACTTAAATTTAACCCTTTAAAGGCCTTATTATACCAACCTGAACGAAAACAAATCGGTTGAAAATGTTTCACTATCACATGAGGAATTCGCCCATTCTTCATCCGAAAATAGAGTCAAACTATAAATAAGTTACTTTTTCAACGTGTACACGTTTGCGGGTGATAAGGCTTTTAGAATTTAAGCAATGATATTGGACAAATTTGCCTTTCGTTCAATTTTAGATTGATTTAAACACTATTATATATAACTAGAAGAGCCCTTTTTGTTCATCTTTCAAAACGTTTTTAGCATTTGAGATGTTGTCATTCGATTCATCTATGCTTCACATGCGAGTAATAATATTTGTCTATCATTTTGTTTCTTACAGAAACTTTCTAAAAAGAATCTGATACAGCCGAATCAATACAAAAGAATCTGATACCTAAGAAAATATTTTGAAAGAGGTTTTCTTTGGTAATTAAATTGTTTTCTAATTTGTGTTCGGGTTTTGTTTTCTTCCTTTAGAGATAGATGGTTGGACTAGTTGGGTTTTTTCTGTAGAGTAGCAAGAAAGGTGTTTTCAGTCAAATCAGATGTCGACGGGGAGGAGGATGTTTCTTTTTCGAGTTGCTGAGTTTGAGTAATTACAATGCTGCTAAGTTGTGAGTGATTTCAACTTTCTGAGTTAACGTAGTGATTTAGGCTGAGTTGAGTTATTTTATCAAATTTTATTTGAGTTTATTTCAGTTTATCAAGTTTTATCAACTCAATGAACTTTATTGGACTTCATTTATGAATTATTTTAGTGAATGTTAAATGCTGTGTACATATTGTGATTTAAGAGGACTTATCAAGCCAGCCCTTTAATACCACGATACCTAAATTACTGAATAAATTATCGTCCATTAATTAACGGCATCTGTTTCATTAAAGCAGAGAGACATATTCAACAATTTTAGAAATTTTAAAAAACTCTTTCTATCAGTTTTTAATATTTTATCACCATATTTTCATTGCATTCCCAACAACACTATTCTATATAACTGAACGGATAAAATTTTTAATTAAATGAAGGGTAGAGAAAATTAAACGTCAATTTATATGCAATAATCCTCTAAGCGGTTTGCACGTACAATTCCGACGAACCATTGATGTCTTCAAAGCGGTTGTCGCATACAATTTTCGACCTCCAAAAACGCTCTGAAAATAGATGTAATGTACATGTCTTCTTTTACGGTAGGAGGGTCAAAACTATTGTTTAGGAACTGCACCCCTCTTTGACTGACATTTATTGAGGGATGCACAAACACGCTGATAGCTTTTCTTGGTTTTATAAATATCTAATTCGAAGTATTTCATTTGCTGTAACTGATGTATCTCTAACTGACCACTTAAATATCTTGGATGTTTTTCATAAAAAATATAAATAATTCTCTCAAAGAATATTTTTATTTGTACTTTTAGAATCCATTATTTCTTATGGGATGATCTTCGAGACTTGACGAGCTTTATGTGTTTTAAAAATTAACAATCTATAATATCTATTTATATATCTATTTATAACCGGAAGTAAAAGGACAATAATGAGGGTGGGTTTCCCGTATTCCATTCTAGTAGACAAAGGGTGAAAAAAATCATAGAACGCTTTGGCCACTAACACAGTAAACCTTTATCGTATTTTTGGAGAATTTTTCCTCGATGTGTTTGTTCCACTCGGAGAGTTAAAAACATGAATTTATTTATATTTTGAATTAAAATATTTTTTATTCAATTTAATGTTTAATTTATCCTTAATTCTCTTGGACAAGTTTTAAAAATGTACCATAAATTGTAATTGTAAAAATCACACCATTTAATTCTTTTTTTTTTCTTTTTAGTTTTAGCATTTTGAATACAGCAATGTATATAAAAAACTTTTTAAAAAATTGAAATAAATATTTAAAAATATATAGAAAATGCTAAAACTTTATAGGCATTCAATATCTTGTTATATTTTGCACTAATAGCAACAATTTATTTCACAAATTTAGCTCATTATTTTACAATTATGGGCATTTTTATAGAATTAAGTAAAGCAGATTTCACAACAAAAATTGACAAATCATATTATAATAGGAATTTTTACATCATTATCGTACTAAAAAAATTATACCCAGTTTTATTCTTTAAATATTTCTAGTATATTTTAAATACATAAATAACGAAAATTAACATTTTAGTTGACTTTTACAGAACACATTTTTCATGTTCACAGACATAAGCTCAGAAAACCTTATTTTAAAAGTTTCAAGTAGTATAATTCCTTCCCTCTTTATTAAAAAATTCTAGTTATATTTTTGAATTTTTTTTTCTTTAAGAGTCGTTTTTAAAACTTATTCCGAGAAATGAAATAATGAAAGTGTAGTAAACAAACAATTTAAAGGGACACAAATGATAAAAACTATTTTTTATACTTTCTAATTATTACACGGTCTTAAAATTTGTCATGCAATACTAGATCATCAAAAGAATATTTTAAACAAAGAAATTGGAAAATCGATATTTTCGTCAAATCAAGGTTACTAAGTCCCCTTAAAGGGAAAAGGGACGTTAATTTTCAATTTATTTAGTTTTCAATTTTTACCGATACTTTTATAATGAGAATATATAATGTTTTCACGTGAAACATTTATGACAAAAATATATTTGAAAAGAATTTTTGATTAAGATACGATAATATTGGATAAAGATAGATTCCTCCATCAATATTCCTTAAAAATGTTCTTAGTGCACAGCATACTCAACAATTGCTTTCATAATTTTTTTAGAATTTATATAGAAACATAACTAGGTATCGATTTTCATTTACGTTAAATACTATAAGACGATTATTTAAAACTAACATATAGCCTGTCATATGACGGGATCAGTAAAATTTTAAATTTTCCTGAATTGTAAAGTACCATATGAGGCAGGTAAAAAAATGGTTTGTTTTTTGGTTGAGAAGTATGCAACAAAAAATAATTGATGATTAATTTTAAAATTTTCACTTTTGAGACTAATCTATTTTTTAAGCCACATATTAATGAAATTATAATTAATTTCTAAGTTCAGTGATAAAACGTATGAAAACAATGCAGTCGATATTTACATAATTTAAAATAAGAGAGGATTAAAAGAGATGGTTAAAGGAATGACGTCATAATGCTAAAAAATGTTATTTTTACCTATTTATTTTGTGACAAATGGATAAATTTAATCTTCTGCTCTTAACCAGGGAAAATAGAGCTTGAAATAATGGCATTAGACGCTCGAAAAGGTGGGAAGGGGTGGATTTCGAACATTTTAAAGACTACAGTATTTTTCGCTGTGATATGAAACATATTTATATCAATTTATTTTAAAATTGGATCAATAGTTTAAGAGAAGATAAACTTTCATCGCTTTCAATTTTGCTAACCCTAACTCATAAAGAATGCAATATAGATGCCTCTATCTATTCCAGGTTCAACCGCTTCATAAATTCGAGGACAGACGGACAGATAACTTAGGCTATATAACTGTTTTCGTCTTTTTAAGGTATTAAATCCTTTATAATTCGATTTTGAAAAGCATAACCAGTTGTATAATAATCACATTAATAGCGAATCTGCAAAATTTTGAATAAATAATACATAATAGTAATCCACTCGGGACATTTTAAATTTACTAATTCAACACAAAACTAGAAAATCTTTTTGAAATATTAAAATAAAGTTGTATAAAAAAAGGCTTTAGAGCAGCCAAAATAAACATGTAATTCGAAAATATCTTCGTATAATGAAGTGTATGTTCAGCTTTATTTTTTTTAGAAAAAGAATTCATTTCATATGTTTTATCAAAATTGTATATTTTGAACTTCCCTCGTAAACTTAGCAATTCCCGTAATCACACCACCAACTGCTACAAAACTGTAAATTATCCTTTTAACCAGTGTCGTTTCCATAAATTACGAGGGTTGGGGTATAAGTCATAGCAACTATTTTTTTCTTGTAGATATGTGAACGGATCACAAACGTATATGTGTCGTGTGGAAGTTCAGCAGGCATAGTGTGTATGCAAAGAAACAGATGTCTCTGCGATAGCTGGTAGTAGCGCAGCGAGACTGTGAAATCAGTCAGTTGCTTAGTGCCGTGAGAGATGGAAGTAACCTGTCCTTGTTGAAACACTTCCCTACCCACCTTGCTACTGTACGGTATGGTAGAGCATTATTCCCAAGGGCTTTCACCGTTCTCCGAGGGAGAAATGCGATGGATCGTCACAGGGAATTAGTGAGAAAGCCCTTAGGAATAATGCCCTACCATACCGTACAGTAGCACGGTGGGTACGGAAGTTTCAGCAAGGACGGGTTACTTCCATCTCGCACGGCACTAAGCAACTGATTTCACAGCACTGACTACGCTACTACCAGCTATCACAGAGCCATCTGTTGTTCTCCATACTTTCACTCGACACATATCCGTTTGTGATCCGTTCATATATCTACAAGAAAAAAAAATAGTTGCCATGACTTTTGCTCCAACCCTCGTAGTTTCGTGGAGTGTCCAAAGTTTTAATTCAAGCTACAATGTACCTACTACCTGTATTTTCAATTTTAAAAATATTACATTTACACACAAAGTGCATGCATATATAAATCTTATACATACATCCATAGTTTTGAATGCATACATATATGCAGCATTAAACGAATCAGCAATGCTATATGTAACTTCAATGAATCTTAAATATATTTGCAACTATAATGTGTTTGAATTTACCAGGTTTTTACTAGGTTGAAATTTGCCTGGTAAAAATTGAGATTGAGAATGGAATATGAGTATTGAAAATGGAATTGTAACATATCCTATTATAATTTTTTTTACAAATTACATACTTTGTAGACAACAAAATTTAAAAGCAGTGCTGTATCTTCCAACCAAGTAATCTAATACTTTTATCTCAACAGATGGCGCTATGTGCGCATTTTAGTAGTTGAAAAATTGTACCTGTAATTGTTCTGTTGTCAATCTTTTGTTATGTTGTTAACTTTTACGTTGAATAATAAATTTGTACAACCGAAAACGTGTCTCGAACTGGATTACTCCAAACTAATAGCCTAATATCCTGATTCATAATAAGCAGTATCGGATAAGCATTAATTCATAAGCTACCGTTTATAGTGACAAATTATTTTTTCTAGCATTTAAGTTCAGCTTGTTCAACCCTTTATCTGCATTTATAGTCATGAGTATAACACCTAAGTAATGCTAAATTTCTCTACCTCCAGTGACCAGTTGTAATGCGAAGAAATCTTTTTACTCTTTTCACGGTTGAAAACAATCTTTCGATACTTCCAGTAAAGACAGTATTGCACACAAATTTGAATAGGTTTAAAAAAAAAATTTGTGTTTCATACATTCAAAATATTTCGGGGAGGATTAACAAACCTTTCGCTCTCTCTACAGCCCCGTTTACATGTGCCAAAAACAGCGTAGAATGCAGGGTAGATACGCGAATTGTACTCCCCTTTCAAGAATTATCCCTAGCTAGGGAAAAAATTGAGGGGTAGAAAGAACCCACATTTCTACCCGGGTAATAGCAGAGTTTACTCCCCTTTCCCATCATTCTTTGCGCTTACAGATGATTGCCGTCCCGTATGATCACGTGACTTCTAGTGACGATCCCGGCGAAATGGAGGGTAGAAATAATTGACCATGTAAACGGGTTTCTCCGACCCTCCAAGCAAAATCCCTTTACCCGGGTAAAAAGAAGGGTACATGACTGGCACATGTAAACGGGGCTTATAGCAGCGTAGAATGCAGGGTAGATACGCGAATTGTACTCCCCTTCCAGGAATTATCCCTAGCTAGGGAAAAAATTGAGGGGTAGAAAGAACCCACCTTTCTACCCGGGTAATAGCAGAGTTTACTCTCCTTTCCCATCATCCTTTGCGCTTACAGATGATTGCCGTCCCGTATGATCACGTGACTTCTAGCGATGATCCCGGCGAAATGGAGAGTAGAAATAATTGACCATGTAAACGGGTTTCTCCGACCCTCCAAGCAAAATCCCTTTACCCGGGTAAAAAGAAGGGTACATGACTGGCACATGTAAACGGGGCTTAAATACGTCCTTACTTTTAATCCTTAAACTTGCAGGGACATACGGCATTAGATTAGAACTGGAGAAGGGATATTTTTAAAAGGGATAATAAAGAAAAATGAAGAAGTATAGCAGAAATAAAAAATTTTCCTGATAAATATTTTTTTCAAAATAAAAAAGAATACATTTCTAAAAGATATATTATGTTTCCTGAGAAACTGTTTTCTATATTTATCCTTATACTGTGTAATATCCTTTTTATTTGTTTTCTTTTTTCTAATGCTTTTGAAAAGCAAATCACTGCTGCTAAAGAATTACATGTAGTAATATCAAAGCATTCATATCGGAAACTAAAGGCTCCGTGCTTTAGAGATATAAATTGCTGGTTATAAAAATAAATCACATGGAAATGTAACATTTATCTGCGTTTCTCAAAGAGAACATACTCATTATTTTCAATTCTTCTCTCATTGAATATATGAAAGGAAATATATTTCTTAAGTTCTGGGATTCTATAACTTAACTTATGTTACGACATTATCAATTTTAATATTTTCGTTGCTTTAAAGTTGAAGTTATAGAACCGTTAGAAACTAAGTTTTTTTTCGGTGCCTCAAAAATTCTTTTATATCACTTAGATAATAAATGAAACTTACCCTGAGTATAAATTTACACTTTTTTCTGATAGGACCTATGTTTATCTTTTCTTTCATATGTGTAATTTAAACCTAAAGCTTTGTCAGAATTGTACAAACAAGAACTGTATTTAAGCAAGCTTTTAATAATTTAGCGGGAAAAATATTATTTCATTGAAATGAGATAGTTAAAAAATTCTTCTGAATGAGCGATAGTATATATATGTGTGTGTGTGTGTGTGTGTAATATATCAAAATTATTTAACTTTAATATTTCCTTAAAAACCTCCTATCTCCCATTCTAATGGCTTCTCTCTTTTTCCCAGCCTCTAAATAGTTTAATCAAAGGAGTGTTTTCCACTTAACATTCTTCCAAAATCTTTCTATCCTAAAAATTTTAATTTTCTGTCTATTAAACCCGTTTCCCAGCTATCGTCGTAAAATGGTTTCGCATTTTTGCTAATATTGCATTTAATTTGCTTATTAAGTTTTTTTTACCCTGGGAATATTCTTTCTGTCTTAGCTCTTGGGTGCACCTCTGTTCGATCAAAGTGATCTCTGTGGCTTTTCTTTGTCTGTTGTTTAGTAGAATAGATGTGCTTTGTAGCAGCTCTGGAATAAAATTTCAATTAGACTGGTGCCGTTCTCTTCAATGTCGGCCCGACTGCATTTTTATGACTACTAGCTGTTGAGTTTTCTCCTTGTCAAGGAGTTTTATAAAAAATGGTTTACATATATACATACAAGGCTGGGGTCAGTTGGTATGCAAAGCATGCATGAACTCAAACGGCTAAATTGCTAGGGCGGCCAATAGAATATATTATTTTAAAATATCATTACTGAAACTTAATTAAAAATAGAATTTTGCTGAAAATATTTATTAAAAAATCTTTCTTATTTTTCATTGTTTTTTTTCGTCTGAAAATATTTGTATTCATAAATAATTACATTTAATTAGTGTTTTATGAATAGAACGGTGTAGGTGCGGATGGGACATTTTTAACAAAAATATTTCTCACAAATCATTTTCTACGGATAAAACAAATACAAATTTTTAAAAACAGCAATGAAAATGTTCCATCTCTCCTTTACACGAGGGAGAGATAAGACATGTTTATAAAAGTTAAAAAACATAATAATTTTCAAAAATATTATGAAAAATAACTGTGCCGTCCGTTATGGTAATGCTGGGGCTCTGCATCCAACTCACAGATCCAGAGATTACAAGTAATACAAAATAAAACTTTAAGGTCAATAATAAAAGCTAATCGTTACTTGCGGAACGACATTATCCATAGGGACCTGGGCATTGAGCCTATTAGGGATTTCATCAAAAAAATATCAACAATCTTTTATAATAAAATGAACTCTATTAATAACGAGGAAATTGCTAATATTCCGGACTATGACCCGATTGAGAAACCTAGACGTCCTAGGGCGACTACGGTCCTTCCAACGGGTCTAGTTCCTGGAACATCACTTTTGTAAATATCTTCTGCCCATTATAAAAAAAAAATAAATAAATTAAAAAATAAATAAATAAATAAAAAAATATATATATATAAAAAAAAATAAAATAAAAAATAAAACTCTCAGTACTCTTACCTACTGTTTATAATGTTGCTGACCTTACTTTCAGCGTCTTATGTATTTTTAAATTGAATGGTTCTAATTGTGTACTATTATTATGTATTTCCTTTTGTCAAAGAGTAAACTGAGTGGAAAAAAAATTAAAAAATTAAAAAATAATTATATAATTATAAGGGCTAAAGAAGATATATCTCCTCGTATAAAATTGTAAACATATTGTAACTCTTCTGTTGATTGTGTTTTCTCTTTTCTCTCTCTCTTCCCCTTCCTTTACTCTATTGTTGTTTTTTGTAGTATGTATAAATTATACCTAATTTCATCAGCCAATAATGAATGTAAATTGGTTCACTTATCAAAGCTCATATTGGGGATAAGGGGACTTCGTCCCCAGGTGCCCCAAAACCCAGTATTCCAGTGTCCAGTGTATGGTAATGATGGCAGTTCGTAATCAAATGAAGACTATTTGTAGAATGCTAATTTGCAACGCTGACGTCGTGGTTGGTTTTACTATAAAAGTGAAGAACCCGCCGTTCGTAGCAACCTCAGTTTCTACCTTCGCATGTCTCTCACACGTATACCTAGATGTTAGTATGTACATATTGCAAATAGTTCTAATAGTAAATTTCATTAAAGTGTTGATATTGCATAACATCATGTTTACTGGATTAGGAATCCACCACACCAAGTTGTAACCCGGATGTGATTTGATCCCGCAACCTTCTGAAGGCAAAGACTGCTGTGCCCCTCATGTATATAGCCTTTATTGATTATTAACCCATCCACCGGCCAGCCTTTCCACCTTTTTCCCTTTCAAAACAGTCACCCTTTTCGTAAATTCCAGACGGAACTTACCGTACCATACTAGAGTTGCCGGTTTAAAAGTTGTCAGGCTACTTTTAAATTATTTTCCCTGCAAGGTAAAGGAGTTCCGTTACTCAAAATTAGTTTCTTTCATTTATTATCGCTTTGCAGTATTTTTTTTCCTCAAAAGTGTGCGATACGAGTTATACGAGTGCGAACGAGAAGGGGTCGACAGGTCCGTTTTCGAACAGGAATTTGCTGTCGAACCCCCGTCGACGCGTCCGTTCAGTGGGTTAATAACATCTATTTTATCTGACATTATACTTTAATGAGTTCACATTAAACGAAAAATATTCCTGTGCTTACTAGTTCCACTAACCATTTTCGGTGGGGGCAACTTTGCAACAATGTCTCTTTTATCAATGATAGAATAATCAGTTGCTTGTGGGAACATAAAGTTTCCCATCCATAACGTGTGGATGTAAGTACAGTATGGCTCAGAGAGGATTGAGGCATGTTCCATACAAACATTTACGCAGCATTTATAAAAAGAAACATTTTATTGCTAGAAGCATGTTACTTTAAGATTAAATTTAAGTAATAATTTATAAAAGATATATTATTAAGAGTATGAAACGTTAAAAAACAATTATGATAACATCAATGAATGAGATTGAAAACTTGCCTTCAAAATAAAGTAGTTATTTACTTTTGGTGTTATAAAATAGTTTTCTTGTTATACAAACCCAAAGAATACTGCAACTAAAATGATTCATAGCAACAAGTATAGGGCTTAGGGGTCTCAATTTGATAAGTGTCAGATATTAAAAATAATGTTTATACCCCCTATATACTAATAGCCTAAATTATCTGTCCGTCTGTCCTCGAATTTATAAAGCGGTTGGACCTGGAAGGGATAGAGGCATCCACATTGGATTCTTAATGGGTTAGGGTTATCAAAATTCACGCGAGTAAAGTTTATCTCTCCTAAACTATCGATACGATTCTAAAATAAATTGGTATAAATATGCTTCATATCACAGCAAAAAATACTGTCGACTTTAAAAGTTCGAAAACCACCCCTTCTCGCATTTTCGAGCATTTAAGGCCATTATTTAAAGCCCTATTTTTCCGGTTAAAAGAAAACGATTAAATGTATCAATTTATCACATAAATAGGTAAAAATTACATTTATTTCTAGCATTATGACGTCATTCCTTTAACCATATTATTTAATCATTTCTTATTTTAAATTATTTAAAGATCGTCTTCATTATTTTCAATCGTTTTATCACTAAACTTAGATATTACGTAAATCATTTTCTTTTATATTTGGCTTAAATAATAGATTAGCTACATATGTGATAATTTTAAATTTAATCATCGATTATTTTTGGTTGCAATGAAAATTTTATCACCGGTATTAAAAACAAATTCTTTTCATAAAAGTCTAGGAGTCTATTTCACGGACTAATAAATATCTAGAGTTTAAGTTATATAGATTTGAAAATTAAGAAGTTTGTGTGTTTGTGTTTTATACATAACCACACGGTTTGACTAAAAGAATTCAACATGATTCTACACTGCATTCTCGGGAGACTTTAGAGGATTATGAAGATAAACAAATTAATTAGAGTATACTAGATAATTTTCAGCCAAAAAACAAACCATTTTTTACCTGCCTCATAGGGTACTTTATAATTCTTGAAAGTTCAAAATTTTACTGATTCAGTGATAGGACGGGCTATATGCTAGTTAAAAATAATTCTAGATGTCCCATCCATCATTATTCTCCCTGTTTCTTCACTTATTTTATTGTTAAAAAAGTTTGATTTGCAATAAATTAACACATTTTTAAAAGTTTTTTTAACTTAACCCTTTAACGGACAGTGGTTTCATAGCAAAACCACCTATTAAACATCTTTTATTTTTAACTTTACTTTTTGGAGTACTTTACTTTATCTTTTTATAATTATTTACGGCTCTAATCTCATACATCTGTGATATATAGAAGACAATGATGTAGAATCAAGAGTTTTGCAGTTAAAAAAAACTTTTTGGAGATATAGATGAGTTTTTGATTATATATATATATATATATATATATATATATATATATATATATATATATATATATATATATGTATATATATATATATATATATATATATATATATATATACATATATATATATATATATATATATATATATATATATATATATATATATATATATATATATATATATATTATATATATATATATATATATATATATATATATATATATATATATTATATATTTTATATATATTTATTTATATTTAAATATTATGCATCTTATATATTAAAAATACATTATATATTTTACATATTTTATACATTTTATGTATACATATTATACATTTTATACATATTATATGTTTGATATTTTAAATATATAATAGATGATAGTTCTACGTTTAACTTATTTATTTCTTTTTCTATTGAAATATATGTATTTAAACTTTCTGTACTTGAGAAGTCGATTCAATTTATATTACTTATGACCTCAAATAAAAGTATCTATACAAACAACAATTTTAAGTTGTTAAGATGTTTATTTATTATACCTGTTTAAAGATTATCATTTATTGTTCTTCCAGTACAGTTAAACTTTTAAAAAAGCATAATGTTCAAGCTGTACAAGGGTAGGGGTTATTCAACTAAACCACTTCTCCAACCCTAATTTGTTATCCTCTAAGGCAAATCCTTCTAATGAATGTAAAGAAAATTTATATATTTTACATATACAAGGCTTATAGATAACAGTTATAAACAAATTACATTAAATTACCATGAATTTATTTTGGTGACCTTTAAAGGGTTAAAGCATATTTTAACGCTATTTATTCAATCGGCCAACTCTAGAAATTTGGCCGCCTACGTCATACACGCTCTGCAGTCCTATTAGCCCGAACCATAATACATACCTACTGACTGAAGCACATTTATTTTCCCCTGTGTATTCACAGTACAATAAAATCAGTCATTTTACATTTCCTTTCACTTTCTTTCAGCTGGAATGAATTGCTTGTATGCATCTTTGTTGATTGACACATTTTTATTCTTATGATACACTAAAAGAAAGCTTTTTTTAAAATCCCATTGCTATCTTATCTTATTGTTACTACTGAAGGCCTTTTATTTTAGCAAAGAAAATATGTAGGCACGGGATACTTGTGAAATCTACAAAGATCATTCAAAATTAATATCATTCCTGCAATAGGCAGTCTATTCTCATTGAAATGGTAAAAGTAATTTCCTAATGTAAAGCAACAAAATGTCTTTTGGTCTGTTGCATTCAAGACTATCTTGAAAATCCTATTGTTTGAAGAAAATTGGGGAAGCAACACAAGAGCAACTTTTGTTAGTTCCATTTAAAAGCATTTTAATGTCACTTTTAATTTAACTTATTTCTAGTCTAGAGGAATTGTTCTCTCTTGAACTCGAATTAAAGAGAAACCTTCAGTTGGAATTTGTTAATTGAAATTATACATAAGATACAAAAAAAATAAGCTTTTTTGCGATAAACTCCCTGCAAAATAATAAGAAAGTCCATAAAACAAAATAATAGCTTATAAGAATATATGTTTATTCTAATTGGCGAAACTACAGAAAAAAATTACGAATTAAACACTTTAGCATTCTTATTTGAAGGCAGTTAATAGAATAGCGTGTAGAATTTTTTCGTTTTCTTGAAATGTTTTTTTACTATGTAGTGGAGGTATGGCAACCCTAAAAACTGGAGGTTTACCACTGGCTGCTTGTGCCACACCTGACTAATTTTGAGGCCGACAAAGCATTTTTCAAAGTAAAATATTTCATAGCTAGATAGTGTTTGATAAAATTCATTAAAATTATTTTCAGTACTTGCTTGGATTTCTAAGATTTGCACACCTAGCCATGGATATTCTTTTATTGGTTGATGCCGGTGACCATCTACAATGCTCCCTCAAAACTGTGTACTAATTGTACTTTGTCTTTACATTTTTTCCTACTTAGATATTTGTCAACTGGGCTATAAAAGCATTTTGTTTATTTCTAATTTCATATATATACAGTTGTATTATTAATTGTACTTTGCCTTTACATTTTTTCCTACTTAAATATTTGTCAACTGGGTTATAAAGGTATTTTGTTTATTTTTAATTTCACTCCTGTACAGTTGTATTATCAATTATACTTTGTTATTACATTTTTTCCTACTTACACATTTGTCAACTGGGCTATAAAAGCTTTTTGTTTATTTTTAATTTCCTACATATACAGTTGTATTATTAATTGTACTTTGTCTTTACATTTTTTCCTACTTAAATATTTGTCAACTGGGTTACAAACGTATTTTGTTTATTTTTAATTCACTCCTGTACAGTTGTATTATTAGTTGTATTTTATCTTTACATTTTTTTCAACTTAGATAGTTGTCAACTAGGCTATAAATGCTTTTTGTTTATTTGTAATTTCACTGTTATACAGTTGTATTATTAATTATACTTTGTCTTTACATTTTTTCCATTCTTAGATAACAAAAAGTTTAATTCATTCTTAGATAATTAAAAGTTTTTATAGTCAACTGGACTATAAAAACTTTTTGTTTATTTTTAATTTCACTCCTATACAGTTGTATTATTAATTGTACTTTGCCTTTACATTTTTTCCTATTTAGATATTTGTCAACTAAGCTATAAAATAAAGATTTTTCTTTACTTTTAATTTTTCTCCTATATAGTTGTATTATTAATTTTAATTTGTCTTTACATTTTTTCCTACTTAAATATTTTTCATCTGGGTTATAAAGGTATTTTGTTTATTTTTAATTTCACTCCTGTACAGTTGTATTATCAATTATACTTTGTCTTTACATTTTTTCCTGCTTACACATTTGTCAACTAGGCTACAAAAGCTTTTTGTTTATTTTTAATTTCCGTCTTATACAGTTGTATTATTAATTATACTTTATCTTTACATTTTTTTCTTTTTAGATATTTGTCAACTGGTCTAAAAAAGCCCTTTTTGGGTTAATTTCACTGCTCTACAGTAGTATTATTAATTATACTTTGTCTTTACATTTTTTCCATTCTTAGATATTTGTGAACTTGGCTATAAAAGCTTTTAGTTTATTTTTAATTTCATTAATATACAGTTGTATTATTAATTGTACTTTGTCTTCACATTTTTTCCAACTTAGATATTTGTCAACTGGGCTATAAAAACTTTTTGTTTATTTTTAATTTCATTCCTATACAGTTGTATATTTAATTGTACTTCGTTTTCACATTTTTTCCTTCTTAGATATTTGTCAACTGGGTTATAAAAGCTTTATGTTTTTTTTTTAAATTTCACTCATATACAGTTGTATTATTAATTGTACGTTTTCTTTTTATTTTTAATTACTTAGATGTTTGTCAACTGGACTGTAAAAACTTTTTCTTTAGTTTTAATTTCACTCCTATACAGTTGTATTATTAATTGTACTTTGCGTTTACATTTTTTCCCATTTAGATATTTGTCAACTAAGCTATAAAAAGGCTTTTTCTTTACTTTTAATTTCTCTTCTATATAGTTGTATTATAAATTGTACTTTGTCTTTACATTTTTTTCTATTTAGACATTTGTTAACTGGGTTATAAAAGCTTTTTGCTTATTTTTAATTTTACACCTATATGATTGTAAAATTGTAAGTTTTATAACAGCTTTAACTATTTTGCCTAAATTAAAAAAAAGGATTACTATACCTGCCGACTTTTAAAAATTAACCTCAGTAAAACTTTTCGGTCGAAACATTGGTTGGTTAGTTGATTGGTTGACGTCTACTGGCACAAATAATTGTATTTCTTTCCTATCCCAGAAAAATTATAATTAATAAAATCTTAATGCATTTATTATATAAATGAAATTAGTTAATTTTTTCAATTCAATTTCATTCTAGAAAAAGCACAAGATTAATTTATTTCAAACTTCAAATATTTATCAGATAAGAGCAGGGTGAGATCATTACACTGATTATTAATATTAATTTTGATCATACTTATTGGATTTTTTAATAAATAACCTTAATTTATTTTCGTTTGGGTTGATATTTAATTTTTTTAAAGTCATTCACAATTTAACTCCCTATATAATAATAGCCTAAGTTATCTGTCCGCCTGTCCTCTAATTTATGAAGCTGTTTGACCTGGAATGGATAGAGGCATCCATATTGGACTTTTGATGAGTTAGGTTTAGAAAAATTCAAAGTGAGTTCGAAAACGTTCGAAATCCACCCCTTCTCCTTTTTTTGATCGTCTAATGCCATTATTTCAAGCCGTATTTTCCCCGGTTAAGAGCCGGCGATTAAATTCATTAATTTATCACATTATAAGTAGATGAAAATAACATAGTTTTTTAGAATTATGACATCATTCCACTAACCATCTCCTTTAATCATTTCTTATTTTAAATTATTTAAATATAATCTGCATTATTTTCATACGTTTTATCACTAAACTTAGATATTACTTAAAAAATTTTGTTTTACATTTGGCTTAAATAATAGATTAAGTATATATGTGATAATTTAAAATTTAATCATCGATTATTTTATGTTGCAATGAAAATTTTATCACGGGTATTAGCAACAAATTATTTTCATAAAAATCTAGCAGTCTATCCCACAGACTAATGAATATCTAGCATTTAAGTTATATATCTTATTTATTATTTTTGAAAATTAAAAAGTTTGTTTATGTGTCTGTTTTTCATACATAACCAATGAGTTTGAAATCGTTTCGCTAAATTTTGGGCATCATTCATATACACCCCCAAATATTCACTGACAGTATTAAACCGCTGTCCATCCTACCAACTAATATGACAAGATAAATAAAGTTGGCAATTACCATAAGGTCACTAAAGATAAACAAATTATTAAGCGTGTACCAGATAATTCTCAGCGAAAAAATAAACCACTTTTTTACCTGCCGCATACGGTACTTTTACAATTCTGGAAAATAAAAAAATTTACTGATCCCGTCATATGACAGGCTATATACTAGTACTGAAATAAATATGAAATCAAATACAATATCCAGACAATGTCCTATTCCGTGGTCACTATAGCCATGCCACCTGTATAATTAAGAAACAGCAGGATATTTATACATCATTTTCTGAATTATATAAATTTCTGCTGAAATTAAGATTTTTCAGTTTTCAGAAATTACTAAAATAAAAAAATTTATAGTTCTAATTTTTTTTCGAAATTTTCTATTTCTTTTACCCTATTCACAAATCTGTAAAATTAAACTAAAAGCCATAAATTTTGCAGATAATCCTTAAAAGTTAGCAGAGGTTTCCAACTGTTTTAGCCAACAAAAATGACAAACATTAGTTTTAATTAAACTACGCATACAGAAGGTATTCAGACATTTTTGTAACGATTTTGACTTTCTCCATAGAATTAAATTCAAATGTTAAAATAAAAACATGACTACCACCAAATTGGAATAAAGTTTGTATTATCATCTGTAGCATTAAAAATATTCTGGGCTTTAAAAGTAACAGTAGATCGAACGCTATAAATTTGCATTTTCAAAACCTATACTCTAAGCAGCTAAAAATACCGGCAGCTAAAAATATTGGACTAACAATAAACATAGAAAAAACAAAGTTTATGGTAGTAACACATAACAGACTTGATGTACAACCAATGACAATTGGAGACTACAGATTTGAAAATGTAGAACAGTTCAAATATCTAGGCTCAATTATAACAAAAAATAATTATATTAAAATTGAAATTAGAAACAGATTGCATATGGCAAATGAATGTTATTACGGACTGAGAAATTACTTTAAATCGGAACACTTAGGCATAAAAACCAAAATTAATCTTTATAAAACTTTAGTAAAGCCAATAATTATGCATGGGAGCGAGTGTTGGACCATGAAGAAATCTGAAGAAAATAAGCTATTAATATTTGAACAAAAAATACTAAGAAAAATATTTGGAGCTGTTAAAAAAATAATGTATGAAGAATTCGTTATAATCAGGAACTATACTCTAAATTCGGACAACCAAATATTGTGAAAACTATAAAGATCTATCAATTAAGGTGGTTGGTTGTGTTGGGTTGAGCTTGGAGTGCTACGGTCTACTTTTTGCAACACGAGGGTCAATGAGACCGGGACCTACTGCTTAAAGCCAATTCCGAACGGCTAATTGGAACCCACAAACTCCGGTTCCAAAGGCCAGAACCCTAACAAATCGGCCATCGTTCGGCTTAAGCTGGTTGGTACACATTTATAGATGTAATGATTTAATCCCAACAAAAAAAGTTACATTTCAAAAAGTTGATGGAAAAAGGAAAAGAAGTAGACCAAACACCAGGTGGACTGGTTTGGCTGGAGCGATACGGTTTACTGTTTTGCACACGAGGACTAATGAGATCGGACCTACAGTTTAAAGCCGATTCCGAACGGCTACAAACATCCATGCCAGCAGCGGGATTCGAACTCATGAACTCGGTGTCGAAGAGCAGTGCTCTACCAGTCGGCCATCGTTCGGCCCAGGTGGATTGATATGGTTAAGAAAACACTACATGAAATTGGTATCAACCAGTGGAGAACTATGACGGCGGATGGTTCCAGATGGAAAAAACTTTTAGAGACACCTTTGGCCTGTAGAAGGTTGTAGTGATATAGAAGAAGAAGAAAGATTATACTCTGTTTTAATTATTAAAAGATGTTAAAATATAGTTTTAATATTTCTATGCGCAAAATTGGTGAAACAATTAACAAAAATGAATAGAAACGTCAAAGGTTGTATTACATAAACAGTTTTACAATTTATCATGTATTTTCTTGTATTTATAATGTTGTGATTTTATGATTTTTAGAAACTCCTACACAAATGGGATTTTCGATGAAATTCATTAACTAAAACCAAGGCAAATAATTTTTAATCGCTAATCAAATTTCACTTTTAAGAGCTGTGTTTGTATCTGATAGCAAATATATCTGCTATCTCTAAATTTTGCTTTTTATAAATAACATACTATGATAAATTATCTACCGTACTCACTTGCAAACGGTCTGTCATTTTAAAACAGCCTCAAGAGACTTCGAATTTCCTATTTGTTTGACATTCAGGAATTTGTAATAGCTTACTTTTAAAATATTCATAAATTCAGAAGGCAGGATTCATGGTTTAATTTAAAAGTAAAACATTTTGTTGGTCCTCCCATTAATCTCCAACTACTTCTACGTAGTATATATCGATGGATCTTGAATTTAAGTTACTATGGACAGCACAGAATAAAATAAATATAAAATGCAAATAAGTGTTAATATTACAACTCCTCATTGGTGATCTGATGTCATATTAAACATCATAGGATGTCATTTATAAAACATGAAAAAACCTCATAAGAGATTTATTTGGCATCACATGTAAAACACTGCTGTAAAGCGTAACTTTACTACAGACAAACCTATTTATCATGACTTCAGTTGATGGGAGCCTTCACGAATAAAGTTACGCTTGGAAAGGCGTGGCGAAAGGAGTTTGTGAAATTGTAGCAGTTTGTGAAAAAGGGAAGAGGTTACTAGGAAGTATGATATCACATATTTTGGTTAATACATTCCATGCGAGAAACGCACTTTTATGTTTTTCGTAGACTGTCAGTGGAGCGCAAGTCACGTAAAAATACGTATTTAGTAGACTTTTGCTGGAGAGTGAGTAACGTATAAATACGATGTACGATTTTATGGTGTTTGTGTTGCTGGGCAATGATTTGCATTGTTTCTTTCCAGAAATTTAGTTTGTCAAGTTATTCGGTCTCCTGTCATATAAATGGTTAGATTTGATTTAGTTTAGAGAGTTAGGGTCTACATATTTGCAACATGAGGTCTAATGAGACCGGGACCTACTATTTAAAGTAGATTATGAATGGCTACTAACATACATGTTAGAGAGGGATTCGAACTCATGAACAACGGTACCGAAGGTCAGCTCCCCGAGGTACTGATTCCAGTTTCTTCTTCTTATTATTATTATTATTGATAATTAACAATGATAAAATGAGCCATTGTGAAACGATTGCTGAACACGGAAGCCCGTGACGAAATACACCCGCATGCAATGGAATAAACAAAATGTTTAAAATCAGTAGATTAAATTTTGAGGTTATATTAAAATTACAAAAGCATGAAGTCATTTTTTATTAGGGTGAAAGCAATTTTCATCTGAATTTCTTTCACTTACATCCCCTTCTTTTTGAAAAAACAAGGCATTCAGAGTAGGTTTTGCGAAAACAGCAGAAATTCTTTACTTAGAAGAAAACCTCACTTAGTTACACCCTTGAAATGCCTAACAAAAGAACTTTTATTTCTTATGAAATACGTACACGAATCTTTATTGTTGTTATATACAGGGTGTCCCAAAACGACAGCATAAACTCTGCACAGCTAGATTCCTCGTTGGGAGTACATAAAAATTGCCCAAAGAAGCGTTCCTGTACGATCCATAGTTTACGAGAAAAATACGAAAAACAAAGTATGACGTCACTGTCGGTGCAAGAAAAAAACACTTTATTGAACATATCAACAGCAGTATATGCACGGGCATACTCCCTAACAGTTCGTAAGGCATTTCCATTACATCGGCCGTACATCAGGTACATGTCGCAGTAGTCACGAACGGAATACATAGCCACCATACGAAGACTACCGGTAACTGCAAGATGCAGCCTTTTAAATACCAGTTCAATGGCTGCTTAAAGTCATTCCATGGCACGCATGCCGCGATATGCCCGGCGAAAGTTTTAAACATTATCGTCTGGAAAGATATGCAAATACTGTTGTTGATATGTCCAATAAAGTGTTTTTTTCTTGCACCGGCAGTGACGTCATACTTTTTCCTATTTTTCTCGTAAACTATGGATCGTACAGGAACTCTTCTTTGGGCAGTTTTTATGTACTTCCAACGGGGAATTTAGCTGTGCAGAATTTATGCTGCCGTTTTGGGACAACCTGTATAAAGATATCACTAAAATGCAGAGATAATGAAGTGATTTGATTCTGAACAAAGTATACATTTATGCAATATTACTTAACATGTGATAATGTGGGAAGGAGATATGTTAAATTGAGAATTTTTTGAAAAAGAGGAAGGTAGGGGGTCCAAAATATTGATAAAAAAGTGTGACATTGATAAACAGCGATGATGTATCTCCCGAAAAAAATTATGCTCGAGACTCGAAAAATTTTAAATGTCCACCCGAACGACAATGTTAAAAATAGAAGCAAGGTTCTTGAAAATTTCGCAAAGTGTTTATTAGATTTCTTAAAAAAGAAAACTAGTTCTACGAAAACTTAAAAACTCTGCAAGTTATAATTTTGTCGTATTTTAAAAAGACGCTAGACATTCACAGGTTAAATAGATTTTGTTTAAGAGTAATAATGTATAAAAATTTCATGAATAAAAGCTTCAAACAAAAAAGTTCATTGGTACTACAACTACATTAGTGAACATAATTTTGCACTAACATCAGATTAAAGCAATTTGGTTTTATATGACAGAGGGAAGCATTTGGTTTCCACTATTTTCTGAAAAATTCAGTTAAAACATTAAGTATCAATCTCACTCTAATAATAAAAATAGGGACAAAGTAAATAAAATATTAAAGTATTGTTGTAAACAGGGACCAGAGAATTGTTTGTGCTAAGTGTTCGGTACCCACAGGCGCCGTATGGGAAAGACGTCATATCGTAGAATCGAGTTAAATCATATTGGGGCTAAAGACATTAATATGTAAAAAGAAATGTCAAATAGAGCATAAACAATCGATGTTAGGTTGTACTCACATTTCAGTACTCTATTCTGAAATACTTAAATCTGAGTATTCAAGTACAATGATAGCAATAGAAAGGGATATTACCAAGTCAAGAAATATCCATTAACTATATGAAGTTTGAAGTATTTTTAAAATAATATTGTCTTTGTAAATAAAGAATTTTTATTGGTCTCCCTCTTTTTTTGCTTTCTTTAACAAGGTGAAGGAAGTATTATATAAATTATACTTCTTACTCTGTACAACAAAAATCTTAATATAACCAGCCATGAACGCTACCACTCAACAACAATGCTTTTCAAAAACACCGCCGTATTCATAAGCAATTGTAACAATGCTATTTAACCGGAGAAAACATTCCTTTTAAAGGATTATTCTTTTTTTCATTTTTAGTAAAAGAAGGTATTATCTTTAGAGAATAATTCTGAATTTTTACTTTTTATTACTTCCTGTTGCAAAGTGAAGGATGTTTTTTAATACTCAAAAATGTGCATTTAGAATGAAAAATCTGTAAAACAAAATAGAGTTTCATTGTGACGAAATTCATTCTTTAAAGTGTCGTTATAGGACGGAATATGTTTGATCTGGTTGGGAGTGCTCAGGAGACTGGGACCTACTGCTTGAAGCCGATTTCGAACGGCTACGAACATCCATGCCTGCAGCGGAATTCGAACCCGCAGACTCCGGTACCGAAGCAGGTTTGGGATTCCATATGCAATTATCTTTCCTGAGACAGCATTTTAGAATATATGTAATGTGTTGAGTTATAGCTCCACCTATCGGTAGATTTTGTACGATTATCCTACTAGTAATTATTTTATTTAATAAATGTCAAGTGTATGAATTGAATCATCTGTAGTTAAAAATTTCTCATTTGGATCAACAGAACGTATTCTAGAGCCCTATAAAATGGACAACATATAACTAACCATGTATATCACTATGAAAGCTCGCTCTATCAATCAGAATTGTTTAAAGAACAATTCCATTTGAAGTTTTTAAAATTATACTCTTAAGTGCCTTAACAGATCTTTCTTTTAAAGTTGTTCAAAGACCGTCTATAATTGCAAATAGAAATATTTCTGCATGATTAACAAAGTTTCAAATGGAAATTAAAAAAAGCTTCAAACTTCAGAGACATTAGTTGTGACAGGAATACTAAATCTTTTATCCTTCCATTACAACTCAACCCGAAAGAGTAGAATTAACCAAATAAAGCAACATCTAATTTACTTTCCGATAACTGAACTTCAAAGAACTTTTAACGACAGCGACAGCTTTCAATTCATTATTTACAGACATCAGACCTCTTTTATAAATTTTGGTGTTCACAGGAAAAATGGCAACATTTTGATGTCTAGTTCCACTATATTTTATACCAGACAGCGTGATTAAAATGTAAATAATGTTAGGTATGTCGTTAACTCAATATTCCGGAAACATCCATTTATCAAGTTTGTATAATTTATTTATGTCCTGTTTTATACAGATATGATTAAAGAATAACTTTCTTTTCTGATTTCCATTATGAACTTTGTAATAGATTTTAGGGTAACCACATGACCCGCTATTTTATAAAATCTATAAAATATTGAACTAATTCCTTAGAATTGAATAAAAGGAAAGTTTTTTTAATGATGCAAACTAAACTACATAGACATATAGAATACCTTCAAAAGTTCGGGACAAATGACGTTATTAGGCTGTATATATACATGCATGTAACAAAGCGTTACATTGCAACGCCGTCGCTGCATGTACGGAGAGACTGATCGAAGAACGAAAGTGATTCCAGTGACCTTTGCCTTCGACTCGATTGGACAGGTGGGGTTCGCTACCCCATTTACCCCCATGGAAGGCAATTAAATTAGCCGGGTTTTTTGGCCCCCTCAGAGATATCTGGTGAGCAAGATAGAGGCGTGTGGAAGAATCATCTGTAGCTGAAACTGCCTTTCACCATTTTTTTCTCTTTTTCTTGACGTTCCATGCACGCTATATTGCCTAAACCTCATAACTCTCGTAGTTTACTAATCAATCGGATTTTCAAATTCACAATTAATGATGTTTCAATTTTAAATGAAGTGTTTAAAATAAAGTATTGTCAAATGGTAAGACTTTGCTCATTTATATCTTGTCTAATTTTCTTGAGAATTTTCCCAACAGACCTGGTTCTTAATTTTGCATGTGTAATGTAGTGTTATTGTGTTTTATTCTCCTTTTTCAACCTTTCCACAACGTGGTATATGAATGCAACAATATATGAAACAATATGCACATAGTTTGTCGTAAAATTTGACTAAAATATATTGAAAAGGAATGTTTCAATTTATATATAATGATATTGACGCTTAAAACTTTTCTCTGTCAAGACTTCAGTGGTGAAGCTGTTTTCTGGATACTGTGAGAGAGGTCCTCATTTAAAATCTCCGAATTGTAGGCTGAATTCAAGTATGATTACGCGAATCTTTTTGCTGTAGAAATTACTATAACATTCTTTGTACTGCTTACATAATATTCCCTTATCCTACAACAGAGCTAGTTGCTCAGTATGTTCGGTAGTTCTCCTCTCTCTCAACCAACATAAAGAGATTAATAAATATAGAGATGATAAATAAAGGTATTTGCTTAGCCAACATTTGAGTTACTTATCTATTCTACTGTTATCTATGTGACAATATAAAAAGAATGTAACTGAAATTAAAAAGTTAATAAAACCTGTAAATATAGGAATTTTAAAAACTATTTTGCTTTTTAATTTACTGCTTTTCTAATTTTCTTTTCTCGTACATAAATAAATTTTCAATGATGTGCTCTTCAAGCGAATTTTTGAAAATAATGAAAGTTAATTATAAGCGTGGCTATTACCCTTAAGTAGAACAACACTTCATTATTTTTCCATTGATGACCCCATTATAAAGACTTTTTTTCTCGATTCCAGATAATAAACGTAATATAGAAGTGTGCAAATACATTTTTCCCATAAACATTTTTTTGGTAGACAATATGCAGGAAGACAGAAATTTTTTTATGATGTGTGTGAAGAACATAGCATTTAATGATGGAAAATCCATTTTAATGAGTCTGACTCTGAATGACTTTTACGCTACATAAGTAAAATCATGATATAATATTTGAAGCTACTAAACATACTCGTAAAATTAAAGAACGTACAATATTAAAACATATTTAGGTACGATAATCTATTCGTAATGTATGTATGAATGAATGACTAACAGAAGAACTAATGTGCCAGTAAATTCATATGTCTAAATTTAATTTTAGTGACAGCAACATTTTGCGACACCATTTTGGTTCATGACTTAGTTTCAAGCCGAACAATGGCCAAATAGTTCGGTACCAGAGTTCGTGGATATGAATCTCATTTTGGCATGGATGTTAGTAACCTTTTCGATTCGACTTTAAGCATTCTGGTATCAATAGCCCTCATGCTGCAAAATCGTAGACCGTAGAGCTCGAAACCAAATGAAACCAACATAAGTTTCAGATGGCTGCATTGGAATTTGTAATAGGGCAATTGAACAATACCATAGTTAGAGCCATTTGAGGTAGGCAGAAAATTGTCCTTATGCACAAAAATATAAGAAGCATTTAACTTAGAGATCTAATTCTATTGAAAACTATTGCATAGAATTGATGAAGATGTGGTATAAGACTTTGTAAAAAATAAACAATACCTAAGAGAAGACCAGAGTGCATTGAAATATCGAGACTAGATATCTCATGATTAGAAAAAGGTTATGCGGTAGGGTTACACCGTGATCACACCTTGTTTTGTATTGAAGAAAGGATTAATTTTGGTGAGACTTAACACTAGATTTACCGGTAATTAATATAAACATTGAACTGAAATAAAAAACTAGTCATTTTGACTAGTCAAGTAAATTTAGTGTTAATAGAGTACAGGGTAGTCTAAAAGAAACTTCCCCTATATATGAGTCCCTAGTGGCCGAACCGTTCAACCAATCAAAATGTAAGTTTAGATATAGTTATTTGAATGTGTTGGGTCCATATTGTGATAATTTAAAACAATAAACTTCTCACAGTTACTGTTACAGTGACAAAATTTCGAAATTTTCGAAAGTCAACACCCAGTTTTTTCATGTGCAAATTGATCAGAGCATGAAAAATCCTAAAATTGCGTTACAACGAGACACGCATGACGTAAATTGGAGGCGTAAAACATTTGCAAAGAAGAGCATCGTAAAGAACGAATCACAGTAAAAGGAAGGTGTATTGATGCCCTTTGAATTATTCCCTGGGATAGGCGGTAGAAGCATCAATCATAGATCACTCTTGCAAAGCACTGCTTGTGATATAAGCAGTATGAAGATTGTTTCTTCATATCCGTGCTAATCATCGTGCTAAGCTTCTTGCCTCAATACACCTTCCCTTCTATTGGTATTGGTTCTTTATGATGCTCTTCTTTTCAAATGTTTTACGCCACCAATTTAAGTCGTACGTGTTACGTCGTACGTTCCAACGCCATTGAAGGTATTTACATGCTCTGATCAATTTGCACACAAAAAAGTGGGTGTTGCCTTTCGAACTGTAACCGTAATTGTGAGAAGTTTATTTTAAATCATCCCAACCTGGACACCATAAATTCAAATAACTATATATAAACTTTCATTTCAACTGGTTGAACGGTTGGGCCACTAGGGACTCATATATAGGGGAAGTTTCTTTTAGACCACCAGGTAATTCCTTCCTTCTTACTCTCACAGAAAATGCCAGGGAAGCATCATAGCACAATTAGTTTGCAACGGTTTGTCTTCAGTCGACGTATCTTCAAACATGGTATATCTTGATGAATTCTGCCTATTGATATTACAATTTTTATATTTTTAAGTATGCCGAAACTGATTTTATACTGATATTAAAAATGAAAGTGTACGAAAGATGTTGATCCGAGTACTACAGGAGTTTTAAAAAACATCTTTATTTCTCAAATTTAATAACTACAAAAACAAACGATACCTCTGGGAGTGGCAGGCCAAGCCTGGGAGTCTTCTGCTTGGTCCTTGCTTCTAAATTACAAGGACCTTGCTTGGGTAATGTTACTCGCGGCCATAGCATACCTTAAGCTACATGTTCTCCTCGGGTGGTGCTAGATGAGTAACAGGTTCGCAGCTTTGTTAAGACGTTAAGATAATGTCTGTATTGCCTGTTGCTTTGAAAAAAATAATAATTACTAAAATGAAATAATAAGTAGACATTGCCACTAATACAAGCACACATAAACATGAAAACAATAAATTCTATAAATTATGATAGTGGCGACATCTAAAATCGAATAGAAAGTAGCACAAACAGCACCGTGGCACAAAAACTGGTTAAAAATAAAATTAAATACACGAAAATTAATGAGTAACGGATAAAAGACACTATTTAAATAATAAACTAGAACAAACTTATTTTTCCTTGAATTGAAAAATTTCTTTTAATTTTTAACAGTTTACCTTAATTTACATTACAAAATTCATATCAAGACACTTGTTACGAAAACAAATACTTCAATAAAAATAATTATCTATTATATTTCTCATTCTTCAGATAAATGAAACAAAAAAGTGAGAAAATGCCTTATTAATTAATTGATAATATTATAAGGCAAGATTACAGGGTTGCCTCTTAACAAAATTCATTAATAAAAGAACTCATTGATTAAGTTTTTAAGTTGATGCTACTTAAAAGATAATAGATATGAAAAATAAAGAAAAAAAACTTGAAAAAAATGCTTTTAAAAATTGATGATGTTATCGAAGAAAAATATAAGGCCAAAAGAAATCACTTTCTATTAATATGTATTAAATTAGAAGCTTTGAAACGAAATAAAACACAATTTTCATTTAGTGAACACATAATTTCTAGCATAAAGGGAACTTTTTTGTTTTATAATTCTTGTATTCAGAACAATTGATTAATCTTTATTCATTACTCTTTTAAAAGATTTTTCAAACTCCTTAATGTTTGAAGAAATGCTGAAAGCTTTTCGAGAGATTTTAATTAAAAATCTTCTTAATTGATTACTTTGGACTTTTAAAAAAAAGGTCTTCAAAATAATATTTACTTGGAAACAGGTGGGATCATCAAATGACATAATTTTGCAATAAAACAGATTTAATTTTATCATTAGTCAGTTTTTATTTTTAAAATTCGGTAATGTTTACGAAATTAAGTAAAAATGAACTTAGAAAAAAGTTGGAGATAAAATGTATATCTTGTTTTAATAGCAATAAGTAGCTAGTTTTATAAAAATATAATATTTGGTTTTGAATACAATATTTAAACTTTCGTAGTAATGGATGGGAAACTAGTTAAATATAAAATTAAAGATGCAAAATTTACTAAGTTTTAAAGAGAAGAGACTACAGTGCCTCCTGTAAGGATCACCTCTATTTAAGAGACAATTGTGTTGGTCCGGGTCTCTATTAATAGGGATCTTAAAGTATTTGCACCTTATACAGGGGCACCATATTTAAAAGAGACTGAAAATATGTTTCAAATATTTTACAGGGGTAGAAGAATTAAATAAAAATAGAAATATTCTTTACTTGTACTTTTAAAATTTTAAAGGAGCGTTTCTGTTCAGTAAAAGAGTGTGATACGAGAACAATATAATGAAAAATTTATCTATCTGTTTTGAAAACTGTTTTTGAGGATGGAAAAGAAGGGGGAAGAATACATTAAGCTTTACGGTCTACTGTTTTCTAACACGAGGGCTAATGAGATTGGGACCTATTGCTTAAAGCCGATTTCGAACTTTCATGACTGCAGTACAATTTAAACCCACCAACTCCTGTACCGAATAATACCATCCTACCGACACCAACTAGACATGCGCCTGTTCATTCAGCCATAGGACAATACCTTGGGAAAAAATTGTGGTGTAATAAAAAGAAGATTAAACTCTCATAGAGATATATGAAATCTTTTTTAGTACACCGTTCTCTAATAGTTAAACTTGGATCGTAAAATGTAAAAATAAATATGAGTAAATAATGGTCAAATCAGTCGAAATGCGTGGAGAATTTCATTATTTGAAGGTCAAGCAGTGTTAATATGCAAAACGTTGTAATTGACGTTGATATGTGCTAAACATCTGAAAGTGTCAGAATGAGGATAAATCGGACCCACTCAGCATAGGAAAAGGAGGCATATTCTATTTAATTTCTGAGCTATGCGCTGATTTAAACGATCCAAATTGAGAAATGATGTCCTAAAACACCAACTGGACATAATTATGTTACCGGAATGCTGGAGTGGGGTCGATCTCAATTCGGAGTGACTCGATATGCGTAAGCGTGTGATCGATAGGCGTAAGGTTTCAAGTATGGGAGGGATCAATCAAGAAAAACTCCATTTTGATAAGTCCGATATTAGTAAATAACTTCGTAGCATAGTTGTGCTAGAGAACTGGATTCAGAGTCACAACAGAGCACGCATCGAGACAAACTTTTTACAGGAGACTCAATCGCATTTGTCTGTATGCCAGATGACTAGTAATTTGCATTCTCTTCACGCCTGCGTTTAAATGTTCTCGTTTACACTAGAGTTTGGAACATCAGTGCTGGAGTTTGGCACAATGGACCAATGTGACATTTACGCTTTATTATAAACACGGTTTTTCGACAGTGGATATGCTCATGGATAACAACATTGAGAAAACGTGAACACGTTTTCACCCATGAAGTAATACGGAAAGACATAAGTTTTTTAGAGAGTCATGATGTGGGGCAGGCATTATGCTGGAAGGCCACACAGACCTCCACATCTTTGTGTCAGGGTGCATTACTGCTACAAAGGTACAGTACTGGAGCGTTATGCTCGTCTGTTTCGTGGTGCTGTCAGTCCTAGATGATAACATGCCTTACCCCTGACTGATTCTGATAGTCGTCTTCCTTGAAAATGAAGATATACAGCGCGTGAAGGGCCCACTTACTCTCCTTGTTATAATTTTTAAGAGCTCGAGTGGGATATGCTCAGGAGACATTTTGCTCTTCCGCACTTATCAAACTCCGCTCCAGAATTGAAAAGAGCCCCCCCCCCCATAACGTTTTGAGCTCTTAGAGATCCCAACACGACCAGATTATTGTGCAGCTGCCAAAGGCGATCGCATGCGTTATTAAACTGCCTAATCAACTTTTATTTTAATTTCTTTAACTAAAGTGAAAAATTATTCGTTCGTGATTTTTCTTTAAAACTTTTTCTGTGGATAATAATGGTGAATAATATCTTTTGCATTTTTATGTTATAACCGTTTTATATATTGCATACCCCATTTCCTGCTATTTTGATTTTGATTTTGTTAAATATTTATGAAATATCAATTATGAATAACTTTTGTACACCAGTGATCAGTTCTGCTAGGGGGATAGTGAAAAATTATACATCCTCAGTAACTAATATCTACATTGAAAAAGATGCTTCCACAGGGCAAAGTTTTAAACAAACATGTGTAACGGACTATTCTGAAAATGGAAATTTCTTCAAGTACAAAACTGTATTGTTAATTTGATAGATGTTTGCAAAAATGAAATTAGAATTTTCATTAACTTTATGTCAGATTAATGCCTATGACTATGTTATTTATTTATATATAATTTATTTAAAACTTGATACTAACTGAATTTTTAATTATTATTTTTTAGTCCTTCATCTTGGAACTTCAAGCGAACAATCTTATGGATCTGATCTGATTCAGATCATAAGGATAATTAAGAAGAAAATTTTTTTTAGTATGTACCCTCTGATGACGGGACATCTATTTAAGGAATAAAATGTCTAGTACAAAGAGTGCATCTTACTGGACTATATTACTGTACTTCAAAGTAAAGAAACAGAACACGAACTTACTTTACACCACTTTCTAAATTGAAAAATTACTATTACTCTTTAACATTTTACTTAAAATTCGTATGAAGATAATTTTTACGAAAACTTAAATACTTCAATAAAAAATTGCTTATTATATTTTTAAGTCTTTAGATAAATAAATCAAAAAATGAAGAAAATGACTTATAAATTAATTCATAATACAATAAGCTAAAATTGCAGGGCTGCCTCTTAAAACTCATTAATAAAAGAACTCATTTAAGATTTTAAGCTAATGCTGCTTAAGATGATATAAATAGAAATAGAAAGAAAAAGTATAAAAATATTTTTAAAAACTGATGAATTTTACCACAGAAAATTATAAGGCTAAGAAATCACTTTCTATTAATATGTATTAAATTAGAAGCTTTGAATTGAAATTAAACAATTTCCATTCAGTGAACACATAATTTCTAGCATAAAAGAAACTTTTATTTGTTATAAAATTCTCGTATTCAGAACAATTGATTAATCTTTATTCATTACTCATTTAAAAGATTTTTCAAACTGTTTAGGGTTTGAAGAAATGCTGAAAGATTTTAATTAAAAATTTTACTTAATTGATTATTTTGGACTCAAAAAAGTCCTCAAAAATGATATTTACCTGAAAGTAAGTGGGAGAGCCAAATGACATAATTTTGCAATAAAATCGAATTATTTAATTAGTAAGTTCTTTTTTGAAAATTTGGTAATGTTTAAGAAATTATGTAAAGATGTACTTAAGTTAAAAAAATAGAGAAAATGTTTGTCTTGTTTTAATCGTGTTAAGTAAGTTATTTTAGAGAAAACATTTGGTTTTGAATGTACCGTCCAACACTATGGAATAAATGTATAGTACTAGTGTATACATACAGTGGCTCAGTTTGTTTGTGGTAAGTCCTGGTGTCATTTCTTTCGTACAGAAAAATAGTAGACTGTAGCGAGTCTGCTATTTCTCTGTACGTGATATGAGACCAGGACGTACTGCTTAAAGCTGATTCCGAAAAACTACAAGCATCCATGTCAGCACCAGGATTCAAACCCGCGAACATCAGTAAAGAAGAGCAGTGTCCTACCCATTCGGTCATCGTTCAATGTGTGCATACTGGGAAATCTCCGAATAGAGAACTCCTTAGGAATGACAAACTTATCTTGTATTAGAGGTTTTTCAGAAAATATTTAATATTTTGTTACATATAATGGAATTTCAGTGAAAATTTAAAAATAAACTTTACAAAAAGTCAACATATTCGTTCGTTTTTCATGGTTATGAAAGGAATTCGTCGTCAAAGATCTTGTAAGAGTAAATTTTGTCCTTAATAAAAAAATTTCATTTTATAAATCATATTTTTCCCCTTCAAATTAATTCGGGATATGTTCCTTTCTTCACATTGACGAAAAATTTAAGGTCTGATTACACCAGCACGTGATTGGTTTTTATTTCCATTTTATAGATGGCAATGATAGTCTATATCAAAAGTTATCAAACTTTTTGCGAACGCGGGCCAAATTTTTTAATTATTTTTAAAAATAGTGATTTGGAGGCCGCATATTGAGTCAAAATGAATTAAAATACACCATATGTATTTAAGAAGTGGAAAAAAGAGGCACACACTTTTAATTTTATCTTTTTCAGTTTACTTATTATGTTTATTAATGATATACATACTTAAATATGTGTATAAAAAAGTTTTATAATTTTAAGGCTTGTTTATTGCGCTTTTCATAGCTTCAAATTAAATTTTAAAATTTCGGGGCCAGTATAACATATAATATTGTTATTACTCATAGCCATTACTGTATAATTAACAAAATTTAAGAAACTATGTTAAGCTTGGTGATACAATCATAGAGGATATTCTCTCTCTTATACAATTTTTTTTAATCCCTTGAGCGTCGTAAAAACGAGAGATTCATGTAAATCTTTTTTTATATTTAAAATCATAAAGGTTTTATACTGTACTTTAAGAAACGCATAGTTACTCTCATTTTGATCAAAACGGCATTTTCTCGCTCTCAGAAAATAGCAACCAAGTTTTAAAACGATATCGTAATTAAAAGTTCATAAAATAAATCTACCATGATTGTGCCCTATGAAATACACTTTTAAATCCTCTCTTTTACATAGCTGTTTCATTTTACTTACCTCGATGGCTTAAAAAAATATCTTTCCAAAAAAGCAGAGTTTTATCCTGTAATATTGTCAAAGAGGATAGGGAATAATATTTTTAGCATTGCGAGTGGAAAATTGATACTTAGTTATGTTTCTTATCACAATATTATGCTTTAGTTACATACACTCTAGTTTAAAAAATATTATAAAAAAAGCAAATTACTTTTATTTTGGAGAAAACATCTATTTTTTTCTTTTTTAAAATATACTTTATTACCTTAAGTAGGTACAAAATTTTAAGATGATCTCATCATTAGAAGGATATAAAATATTTTATCCTGTTGATTATTTTGAAAGGTATGCTGAAATCGTTTCTTAAATTTGTCTCTTTTTCCTTTCATATCCTTCACTGGTTCAAAAAACTACCATACTAGAAGAGTAAATTTTAATCTGTAAACGTGATCAAAGAGGAAGGGATGTAATCTTTATATTATTGCAGATAGCGAAGTGATACTTAGTTTTTTTTAACCCTAAAATTATTCTGTTACAGTTCTTATATACTGGTTTCGTAAATAACACAAAAACACATAGTTACCCTTGTTTTGACGAAAATATATATTTCTCTCTCTTTCTATCAAAGTATGCTTTGACACTTCTATTACCAAAGTTTCAAGACGATCTTATAATCAGAAGAACATAAAAATATCTATTATGTTGATGTCCTTTGAAATGTACCTAGTAATATACATTCTTTGTATCGTCTCTTTTCCATTTCATTTGTCTCACTGGTTTTAAAAAACCATGTTACAAGAAGAGTAATATTTTCATCTTTAAATATTGTTAAGAAAGAAGGGGAAATGATTTTTTTAGCCTTACTAGGGGTAAATGGTTACATAGTTATATTTCTTACCAATGAAATGCTGCAATGTCTGTTTAAAAGGTAATGAGACCTAATTATATTTCTGACTCAACTGTGAATCACAGCAAGCTGGTTTCAAGTGAATTTTACAAAAAAAGAAATCAGTTCCAAGTGCACTTGTCATCAATTACTTACAAGCTACTGAGAAATTCATATTGTCGTTTTAGTTAACACTTCTCCACAGGCTTGGTCGAAGCTGAAAAATGCAACGAACAGTAAAACACCCATTAAATTCTACGTGTGATTTGGCAAATCAGCTTTAGTTTTTCTGACCATGATCCTGAAACGATTCAGAAGTGAAAGCCAATCAAAAGCTATAATTTCTTGAAGGCAAAAGTGCTTTAAAGTCGGTTGAAAGAGTGTGGATAAACTAAATTCGTGATTGGCATCCCTCCATGAACAGCAATAGGGACAATATGCAATGTGGACGTGATGTGTTGAACTCAGATTGGCAGTTAAGCATTCGAATGACTACAGTAAAATTTGGTAAAATTAACACGTAAAATTTGGTAAAATTACTACAAAACACGTAGAAATCGGTAAAATTACTGTACACTCTATTAATATAGCGATTTGCGGATGAGAAAAATTTGTGCTAATTGAAATCTTCATGATGGCAATGAACTTTGTTTGCATCGTTGTCAATAACTTCCTGGCTTCAACAGCATCACAATACTTTTCCAGTTCTTTAAAGTGGACTTCATGGGAATTTTAGTGGTCCAAGCGTCTGATAGAAGTCTAGGAAATGCTAGAAAAGTATTTTCTGGGCTTCTTTAAGATACAAAAGTCACACTCTCCTTGCTATTGAATAATAGAGATAAAATTTAAAATAAATGGACGATACTATAATAGTACACTGTATCTTACACACTTAAAATATTCTCTAATATTCAATGTTTTTATTTACATGTCTTTCGGTATCAATTAATTGTTTAATAATACATGAAATTAAGCTTTGGTTTCCTTTTAACAATTCAAGACTATTATATATCCCAGAAGTATTTAAATATGCGACACGTACCCTCGAGAACTGAAATCATTTTCCAGATTTCCCATTCCATTTACCATTCTGTTTGATTTATATTCCATTTTTCTCAGTTGCTTTTTATAAATAGATTTGACGTACGCTTCATTCAAAAATATTGTTTTGAAGATACAATCTTTTAATTTTTCCAGCTATGATATGGGAGCTTCAAATTGTTGTAGTAATCATTTTATTCGATATATGCAACTCCAAAATGATAGAGACACATACTGTTCTGGGATTTAGATAATCAAACAAAGGTTTTAGAAAGTAATCTTAGACAGCTAAACATAAAGCGAAGACATGTTTTTGTGAGACCATAATGAAAATATACTTTAATATATAAGAGGAAAATGCACTCCTTTATTGTCTTTTAAAAAAATAAAATTCACTAGAACAGCAAAAAAATTCATATTTTATGAATAGATAATTTTTTCGTGTACGTCTCACAAAACAAGTTATTTCATAACACTGATAGATACTCTACTCCTTCTTATTCTAAATTAAACATTATGAAGTTATTTCTACTATGGATTATCACTGAGTCTAGTCACATTTCAGACATCTAGATTTAAAGTAGAATATTATTGTTTAGGTTAAGCATCTATTATCGACATCTTGTAATAAAAGAAGCATCAAATTAAATTCATTAGCAGTAAATTAATTTGAAACTGATTATTTTTTCATTGAACTTACATTCTTCCAATTTGTATGAGGAACTACGCTTAAAACATAAAAGGTTTGAAAAATGTTAAAATCTCAAAGCACTAAAGAGGGTTATTATGCAATAGCATACAGAAGTTTTCAGACATTCTTTTAAGCGTAAATATACGTAAAACTGCACACCGTATTAAATCCTTTATCTTTTAGTTCTTATATATATTAGACTGGAAACTAAGTTCTCGTCATATTTTTCAAATTTTAACATTTTGCGTACCATTAAATATTACTGACATAATTTTTATAATCATTCAAAATAGGATGTTTTGTCCTACCAAAATGTTTTTTACGAGTTAATTTATATTAATTTTTAAAATATTAAAATGGAATGTTAAGGTTGAGAAAAGGAAGCATCTTTTACACCTTCTTTTAACTTTTAATCAATGTTCCGAGCCAACATAAGCTGCTCATGACACTTGTGTTATGTATAGAGAGGATGCCATAATTCAAATAACCACTCAAAATTGGTTGAAGTTTGGAAATTGAAATTTTGACCTAATTTCTCTGTATCTCACTCTCTCTATATATATATACACGCACACGCACACACACACACACATATGTGTGTGTGTATCAATATAGAAGGCTATCTCCCAGCAATTTCATTTTTGTTTTGGAGTCATTAAAGTCTTTCCAGACACAGTATTATGGAAAGAAAAGTTTAAATATTTCTTAAACTGTCAAGCATAATCTTTTTCTTCCGTCTCTTTACTCAAACTCCATTTTTTGGACCTGGGTGTTTCTTAAACCAAATGAGTTAGTATGAGTTATTTAATAGTTTATTTCTAAAGCTACCTTTCAATGACTGAGATTTGAAAATCCTAGAATGTACATTTAGACTGTCATGATAGTTTTATATATGAATACAACACTTCAATCTATACTTTAAATTCAATTGCGGAAAAATTTTAAAGTTTTAATTCTTAAAGTTTTAATTGTTTTCTCTTTTATACTTGCAAGAGATATAAACAAAGTTTATATAAATCCTAAAGATTACTGAATTCAGGGACACTTGTATAAACATAAAATGATGCTTTTTGTATACAAAAATTAGGTCATCCGAAAGTGTCTGCGTTTTTTTTTTTTTAATTGAAGGGTATTTTCTTTTAAATATTTTGTTACTGAGATGCTAAAGAGTGACCTTAATTGAAGAAGATGTGTAAAATTGATCTTTTCTGCTTACGTTGCTTAATTCTAAAATAAAGCAATTTTTCTTCCGTGGCAGTGCTAAGCATGGAAATTCCAAAACCTCATTTTTGTCACATTATTCTCTTTTATTTTTATTTTTAAGGATAAAGCTTCTAGTCAGACTGCTCCTAAAATTTGTGCTGTGTATGGACAAATCACTATTTTTTATGACACAGTTCAACTTTTCAAGTAAGAAAAGTAAGAGACAATAACGTAAAATTCCGGTTTTGACAATCAGAAAAATGTCACTGCTATAACCTATCCAGTATTTGAATAAAATGGCCTTTTTTTCGAGAAAATTTTTAAAAAGCGTTAGTCATAAGGGATATGATGCTTTCGAAAAATTATTTTTTTCTAATTTTCAATGCCTTATTTAAATATGTGTCACTTTCTATTACTTAGATCAGGTAACAAGATCAAAATTTAATTTTCGTGCACTGCAATATTTTCATTTATATTATAACGATAATTTTTTTTACATTTATATACATTAAATTGAGAAAATATTAATTTATTTTGAAATGTCTCATGAGAATTCATTATACATATCGTTGAAATTTTATCTAGAAATAAAATACACTTATAAAATAATGCTAAGCAAAGCATTTTATGCATTAAAAATTAAATTCTTATTTCCGATATGCATTCCGATTTCTTTGTTTAATAATTTATTATCTTTCAAATGAGATTTTATTTTGTAATTCCTGAGATACTGTATCTCAGCAAAATTTTAATGCTACCATTCATGCGAATTATACAAAAAAAAAAAAAAAAAAAAATTAGCGAATTTTTATTAACCAACTATATTTAAAAATTAATTCCAACAAACTCAATGAAATTAAAATAGGTTATAAGAGACAAAAATAAAATGACAACACTATTGCTAAACATTTAGTAGTTTTTTAACCTTTTATACAATTTTATTAAAATATTTAAAATTAAGCTTCAATATATAGTTATGCATTCTTTTACACTATCTATTCGCGTAAGCGTGTCCATTTTATCTAGTTGTGGTGAGGAGATTTAGATCTTTCTAATTAGTATAATTAATATTAAAAAAATTGGAATGCTTGAAATCTAAATCTGACCTCATCTTATATTTTGTAAAGTAGAGAGAACCTATAAAATTAATTGAATGGATTCGTCGTGTGCGGGATTCTGATCCGAAATCTAGATTAGAATTATGTCTCCGTTTATGATAGTAAATAAGAATATACCTTTGTGGAACTATTTATAAGTTCCTAAGGGACAAAAGTTAAAAGTTTGTGAAGAGGTCGGAAGTACCCAATTTGAAGGGGTAAGGTTTTCCCCATGTTTTCGTTTTCAAGGCAGGGAAAGGACGACCAATTAATACGGACAGCTTTGCTGATTGGAGCAAGAGTAAAGAGAAAGACCAGAGATGAAAAGGATATGAAAAACGAAAAATCATAGCGGTAAAGAGCAGATTTTAAATTTTTTAGTTAGTTTTTGGTATGCATTTATATAAATTCATTTATTCCTTTTGGAAAATTTACGGAAAAATTGGAAACCTTGATTTACTTTTATTCTTATTGATTCTAATTCTCCTGTTGCCATTTTAGGAAATAAATATTTCTCTATTTCATGGATTTCCTTTACGGAATCAATAAAAATGTATCTCTGATTTTTGTTCTAATTAAATTTTTGTTTTCAGTTCTGTTCCGATTTGAACACCTGATAATACCCTATTTACTGGGATCTCTATTCGGTCTATAAGAGGTCTCAACTGTGGTGAGGTAATTTAAATACTTCTAATTAATACAATTAATATAAATAAAACAGTAAGTTGAAATGCTTGGTATCTAAATCTGACCTCATCACATCGTTTCTAAAGGAGGGAGGACCTATAACAATTAATTGAATGGTTTCGTCGTGTGCGAGATTCTAATCCCAGACCTAGATTAGAATTATGTCTTCGTTCATGACAGTAAATAAGAATGTCCCTATGTGAAACTATGAGTCCCTAGGAGACAAAAGTTGAAAAATTGTGAAGCGGTCGGGAATGTACAATTTGAAGGGATAGGGTTTTCCCCATGTTTGAGGTTTAAAGGCGGGAAAAGGACGACCAATTAATGCGTTCAGCTCTGCTGATTGAAGCAATAGGTAGGAGAAAGACCAGAGATGAAAATGATATAAAAAAAAAGAAAAAGAGAAGAGTAAAAAAGGTAGAGTGCGGGAGGCCAGGTGGAGAATCTTGGGTCCGACAGAGACTCCAGAAAGATAATGGGTAGGCCATCTCGCGGTTTCCAGAAGTGTTTCAGAGAAGGAAGCCCCAGACCAATGGTGGGACTGAAGTCTGCATTGTCATCCTAGTCACAATTACCCGCAAAGGTGTTTTCATATTTTGACCATCTTCAAGAGCTCCCAACCAGCGTACAGTCCTTGCAGATCCACAAAGGTGTTTGTTATCAAAATTTGAACTTAGAATTAGGTCTTCTCTCTTCTTTTCCCGTTCATGTTTAATATTTGCTTATTTTGAATTTTGGATAAAATAGAGTATGATATTAGAAAAGTTTGAAAGGCAATTTTTTTAAATTTGATAAACTTCTGTGTATAAATATATAAACAGCATATCAATAAATGTATTTTTTATTTAAAAATATTGAACTTTGTTATGCATTTATTTTAGGGAGTAATATCTGTTTTAGAAACTTTTACTTAGCTTAATAGTTTAAAAATTAGTCTGTAGTTTCTCAAAACCTGTGGCTGAATTTAAAATTTAAATAATTTTCACAACGCAATTCAAATAAATTTAGTCTTAGACTAACCAAATATTGACCACTATAATTGATCACAGGTAAAATACCTAAATTTAATGAGAGCTAGTGGTCAGCTCTCCGCGTTTCAAATCTGCTGTCTTGGTTTCGATTTAAGACAGTTTCGATGTGTTTATCTGCGAAGAATAAGTATTTTGCATAGCCAAGTCTGGGTTATAAGCTGCCTGCTTGCAAGATAGTACTTGAACAGATTCTCAGATTACCTGCGAATACAGATTCCCAGTATATTCATAGCTAACGTATAGGACATGACTAATCCATGTAATTTACTAAGGATAAAAAAGTTTTAAAAAATTTTATGCATCATATATTTATTTAAATTTTATTAAATATCTCCCTAGAATAAAAACACCGTAAAAGTCATTCTTTTGAATTCTTATTTGTCAGATTATCAATAACATCAGATAATTTTAAATCTTTACAATATTTCTTTTCAATTGCTAATAATTTTATCTAAAAAGATAGGGAGACGGTACAATTTAGTATAAAAAAAAGTTATATATTATAAATTACATTTTACCCCTTAAAACAAATTATATTTCATTTAGTTGTCATTTATGAATTTTTTTTAAAGTAAGAATTCTTACAAAACTGACTTAATATATTTGAAATCAATCTTTTTAAAATAATAATGTATGTAAAGAAGTTATCATTAAACACTAACCCAGGATTGTAAAAATAGTTATTCCTAAGAAGGAAAAGTCAGAAAAATGTAGTCTTTCTCACTAAATATTTTCACTAAAATCCTCGCTTTTTTTTTTAAATAAAGCTACGGTCAGATATTTTAAAATTATTTATTCCATTGGTGATTGCTGTGGTGTAGTACATTGCATTGTTATTTCAAAGTCATTGATAACCCAAAGTTGCTTAATATTGCTTTTAATTATAGTATAATACCACTGATCTATATTACAATGTTCATAATTAGAACAAACGACAATAAAATATGCAGAAAAATATATAAAAAATTAAAAAGTAAAAGAAGCACTCCACGTGCTACGCCTCAAAAAAAAAAAAAAAAAAAAAAAAAAAAAAAAAAAAAAAAAGAAAACGCTGCATTCTTTTTCTTCCTTCTTTCTCTCAGGCAACCCTATACTTTTTATTATCCTGTGCTGATGTGTTCGTTGTTCCATTGTCCTTTTTACAATGCGTCCTTTCCCGGCTCTGCCCAGAAGGACCGGGACTCCAAGGATGGTCCTGAATCGCCTCCTGGAGACCAATCACAATTCTCCAAAACTTGGTGAAGTTTAAGTGCAATTATTTTCACTGGCCACACCACACGCTTCCTGGAGTTGCGAAAAAAACTTGGGCATTCAACCCACAACGTGTGAGTGCGGCGAGCAAATCAGTTTCGCAAACCTAAACATAGCTGCACTCTCACAGTCATAATAAATTTTGCCTCACAACAAGCACATTTTGCACACTTACCGTAGTGTAAAAGAGGAAGCACGAGCGAGATTCTAGGGATTGCATATAGACAAATTTTATAATGTTAATAATTGTCTCTGTAATTTCCGAACTTCATATTCCTGGCAGAAGACTCGACCTACAAGAAGTGTATATTTTTCTTTTTTAGTAATATTTTTATATATTAACAGATAAATTAATAACATTTAAAAAACAAATGGCATAATAATGTTTTTTTTAACATATGTTTGTTTGCTATATGTAAATTGGTTTTTATGTAATCTTGCAATTTTTTGTCTTCCAAATCATATTAGCTATTTAGTTTGTGACATTCACCAGGGTAATTTATTTGCAGTATCAGGTTTGTATGTTTAAAGAGCAAGCCTGCTGTCGTGTAGTCCTCCTTTATATTTGTGTATCAACCTGTGATCAAATGTATAGTGGTGATTTATTTTTAATTGCGTTGTATTAAGTATTTTTGTACTAAATTTAACCACAGGTTCTGAGAAACTACAAACATAAATACAAAAATAAACTAACAGCTAAATTGACAGCAACCGAGACTAGCTTAATATTAAGAAAATAAATTTATTAACATATATATACATCTATGTACAAACAATGCTAATGCTAATTTAATTATGCTAATTTTCATAAGTAAGTTTTGTCAAACTCTTCTAATTTCGTTCTGACAAATTTTATATATTTAAGAAATTTTTTAAATAGATAGAGGACCTAATCTCGAATTCAAAAATGTATGCAAAATGGGGGTACCTTTGTGGGTCTAAAATGTTGGGCTCGGAACACTTCTGGTTGAAGGGTATCTATGGCTGATCAGGAGAGGGTCCTTCTTTTGGGACCCCGCACCAATTTCTCTGGGACCTCCGCATCAATCTCTCATCTTTTTAGATTTTTGATATTTTATTATTTCAACCTTGTCCCCTCCTCCTTCTTGTCTTCCAATCGGGATAGTTGTAAGGATTTCATTGGTCTGACCAAACCCCGCCCTGAGACCGCCAACGTGAAAAACCTTATCCCTTCAAATTGGGCACTGTCCCTTAGGGACTCATAAATACTCCACAAAGGTACATTCTTCTTTAATGTCAAGTACGGAGACGGGATTCTAATCTGGGACTGGAATCAGAACCCCGTCTGAGACCACCGTACAAGACAACAATATCTGTTGAAAAGAAATTTATGATTCTCTGTCTGTTTACAATGATGTGATGAGGTCAGATTTAGATCCCGAACATTTTACTTCATGTATGAATGAATCAATTATATATCAGATCTAAATCGCCTCATCACACCTGCGACCATTCTTGAAGTAAAGTTAAAACAATGTTGAACGCCACATTTAAAAGCCTATCGGTAGGGAAACCGAGAGTAGGAGGAAATGAAAACCTAAACGTGTTAAATGAAATAATAAAATGTATTTTAAATTTTAATGGGGAACATTTCATTCTTCTCGTGCCCAGAGTTACACAAGTTTTAATTGAAAAATGTTAATTATCTTGAAATTTGGTATAGGGATCATTCCAATAAGGAGAAGGGTATGTAGGCCCTCCATAATCACTATTTTATATTATATTTTCCAAAGTTATACCCGAAGCTCGGTACTCTTTACTAGGTAAATGAGATTCCCTATTTTCTATATCATAGGTTTTAAACGGAAATGTACCGCCCTCCATTGGCCGAAAGAGCCTTTCAGGGTGTCGGAGAGAGTTTAGGGGCAAATAAGCAGAGGTTATGACATATATACCTATTAATAAAAGCAACAAAATACTTCCTCTTCAATAAATATTCATTTTATGTACTTAAATTTTGATCTAGTTATCCAGTTATTTTTATCTAGTTATCAAAATTTTTTATGATGCTAATTAAATTAGAATCAGACATTAACAATTTGGTAAAACTCCACCAGCGTCGATAACCTCATTAATTTTCTTATTTCTTATTAATTGTGTGCTTACTTTGACATTTTTAATTAAAAAAAATTTACTACATTTGATTGTCATTTTAATAAATTTCTACTTTGTAACTCTTAATAAGTAAACAGATAAATAAAAATAGGTATTTAATAGTTTAATATCTCGTATGATTAAATATTATGGAAGAGCGGGCGTTAGAATTTTTTCTTTTAAAATTAAGTGGTGTTCTAGAAAAAATGTGAATCCTGTGTTCTAAATACACTTGTCTTTTTCAGATATGCGTAGATCTGAGAGAGACCTCTGGTCAGTGGATGTGCTATTGTCTTGTCCAGAAAATTAGATGGACAATTTTTTTGCGAAATGATTACTTACAATTCAAGAGCAGCTATAATTGCTTACCATCTTGGTTTAGGTAGATAATAATGGTAGATTCATTTCAAACATAAAATGAGAGGATTATTTTTTTTTTTTTGTTAAGTAGAACAAAGGGTGCCATACAGAGCTTTTGAGCGATTCTATACCTAAAATGACAACTTTTGGCTAAAGTCTTTTTTTCTCTTTCAATTCTGGTAACCTCTGAATGGCTAACTCCCTTGTGTCTTCATATGTACTATATAAGACAATGCACAAACTTTGGGAGCAGAGGGCCAAATATGTACTGTCTCAATAAACTCTTCATTTTTATATTCAAAATTTTGTCGTTTGCTATCTCGGCTAAAGACTGTTCTTTATGTAACGTAGTGTAACTCCAGGTTTGTAGTGGATAATAAAACCCCATTACATGCATTTTTGAATTAGAAGTTATTTTAAATATCAGTAGAAATTCATGGGATCTCACTAAACACTAAACACGAGATCAAAGTTCAATTTTGAATAGATTTTGAATTTTATATTTTCTAAATTATGTATTGAATTAATTTTTTATTGAATATAACAGAATCTCTCAGCTTTTGAAAACTGTTTTTGAATTCTTAGCAAATAAGTAAGCAAATATTAAAATACAATGGAAATTAGATACATTTTCTAAAGTTAAAATTTAGAATATGTTCATTCGCATATGACTACAACTTCTTTTTAAGTTATAAATGTAAAATATCATCTGTAAAGTATATTTTTTAAAGAGCAGTGTCAGCTTGAACTGAAATTTAATATTTTAGTAACCCTAAAATAGTTTTAAAAATCGATAGTAAATAAGTTAAGAAAAATAACAGATTTTCAAGTATTTAAGGAGGTATTCAAATTATTATGTGGCACAGAATTTTTTTTTTTAATTTGCGTTTGAATTAAAGCTTGTAAATGATTTTACATATTGAAAAAAATCAAAATACATAAAATAGCTCAAAAGGAATTATGCGATGAAAATATTAGATTATGACTTTATTGGGAAATATTCAGATAATGATTCTTAAAAAATTACTGTGTATTTTGCACTAAATCATCTGATAAATTTTGCTGTATAATTTCTTAAATTACTTTAATTTTTCTCAGGAGATTTTTTTACTGTATAAAAATATACATTTTCCTATACAATTTTTAAGAGAATTTTACGTTTTGAAAAGTTTTTGAGGTGTTAATTACAGAAATAGCCTTTTCAATCTGTGAGGTGGTTTATCTTTCTTTACGCTATAAAATATCAAAGTGTAATTATAAATATTCACAAACAACCAAAATTCTTTTGATGTGCAAAATATTCGATACAACTTGATAGGAAAATTCAAGAATAGGTAAGTCTTATAATGGCTAAAATATTGCGTACTTTATAATCAATATTTACATTCTTCTCCGAACAGATTATACTTTGAAATCTCTTATAATACACTCTAATTCAATTTTTTCATAGTACATTAAGCATAGGAAGTATTTTCTAGTTAATTCTATCTGTAATTTGCTTAATGAAATACCAGATTAACTTCTAAACACGGTAGTGCAATCTTAATTCTTGATTACACGAGAGATCCTATAAATATTAACAATTTACAGCTAGATTTCTAGACATAAACACTAAACTGTTTAAGAAATTCTCTCATCACACGATTACGATGAACTTCCTCTTAAATCATCCTCAGTTACCTTATTCTTTCAAAATTCTTTGTCTTGCATTAGGGTATTATTACTACAAATCCTCGTTCTATGCTTGATTTTTATTTTACGCAGAATTACGGGGAAAATAGAAATAAATGCCAAGCCATGTTGATTAGCTTCCTTATAAAGAGTTTTTGATATGTTATACCATAGAAGAAAATGAAGATTAAAGTGGGGATCTCAAACCTCAAAGGAAAAAAAGCAATTTTATGTGTATTTTAACGATATTTCTTTATAGTCTTCCTGCATGAAATGCGAATAATTTAATCTTATGTTTTATACGATGTAGAAAAGTGCGCTGCATTGTTAAAAAACATTTAATTAAAATATTTTACACATCTCAAGATTTACAAGCCAGTTGAGTATGTACCTTTGCATTAAGCAGTCTTAAAATGAATATTAGAGTATTCCCATCTGCCAAAGCAATGTTATTGGATTTTTCTGTCAATTTAACGTGTTTTCTTACAGAGATAAGAAAATGAATTGCTATACAATGTACTTTCATGAAAACATCTCATGTTTTATTTTAAGCATAATAAAAGGAAATATTCATTTCTTTATTTTTCAAATAGTGATGAAAGATATCAGTATGTGTGTTACTGTTATCTTTGATATTTTCTTAATTCTGAGAAAAAATGATATCAATGAAAGTGTGGCGTAAAATACTTTTAGAGAAAGAATTATAAAAGAAAATTCCTCCTTTTGTGGGGAGATTTTATTTCAAACCATAGAATATCTCATTCTTTGATTTTGTAACAATGCATAGACAAGACCAGATTTCATTCTGTTCTTTGTTTGAAAATTGTTCGCAATGAAAAACGAAAATACTGACAAAAGAATAGTACATTTCAGAAGTATGTTTCTTATTTCATAGAAACTTGCAAATTAGCGTTTCTGGTGAACGAATATTTAAAGATAAATTCTGATGGATATTAAACTCTTATAAACTCAGCTACTTTTCTGTGCCCTTCGATATAAATAATTGGTTGTTTTTCCTCTCACAGAAGTCTACGAATGTATGCAATTTCTAAGAAAGATTAGGTTTTAATAATTCATTCGTACGCTATATCTCTCTGTGAACTATAAGTATTAATACTTATACACTAAAGAGCCAAAACATTATGACTACCTATTAATAACGAGTTGGCCCACCTTTGACGCGCAACACAGCTTCAACCCACATTGGCCTGGATGCCACAAGTTTTTGATACATGGCCGGAGACAGATTGTCTCAGATGTTTAAGCAACGGTTACGCAAATCCGAGATATTGCGAATTAGTGGTCTTTGAACCCTGAGTTGCCGTCCCATGACATCCCAAATGTGTTCTATCGGATTGAGATCCGGTGAGTTAGGAGGCCAGGACATTAACTGGAATTCAGCATCATGTTCCTGGAACCACTCTAACACAATTTTAGCCTTGTGACACGGGGCGTTGTCCTGTTGGAACATTCCATTTCCAGCTGGAAAAACAGAGGCCATGTAAGGGTGCAACTGGTCCGCAATGATGTTCAGATATCCTGTAGCATTCATGATCTGCTCTACCACAACCACGTTTCCCAGAATCTCTCAAGATAACTTCCCCCAAAACATAATACCGCCACCACCGACCTGTGTATGGCCTACTCTACATCGAGAGAGCAACTGTTCGCCTGGAAGACGGCGTATCCTGACACGTCCATTGACATGATGATTGACAAACCGTGATTCATCTGACCAGGTAACTCTATCCCACTGATCCATGGACCAGTCGCGATGTTCCCAGCCTAACGTAGGCGCAGTCGGCGATGACGCTTTGTCAGTAAAAGCACACGAGTGGTATGTTTGCTGCGTAGCCCCATATCCAACATTGTCCACTGAACAGTGTGCTCCGATACTATTCTACTTGGCTCTGCATTGTATTGGGTTGTCAGCTGAGCCACTGTCTGGATCCGGTTCTGTTGCACCATGCGAGACAGTCTCCGACGACCTTTTTCTTTGATAGCATGTGGACGTCCAACACCATGTCGTCATAAATAATAACGTCATAGAATAAAACTTTTTACAAATGTAAAAAAGACTCATTCAATTTTCATACCCTATAAAAATTATCCAGACAAAATTTTGAGTTTCTAAATGACAATAATTTGTTTTCTTGGGCAGAAGATTTTGGTTACATTAAAAATATTTATCATAGCATCATGTTATTTAATAATAACATTACATTACATATTTAAAATTTGATGATTAAAAATATAAAAATCTTATTCCCTCAAAAAGGATGACATTCCTTTCATGTCTCTGCTCAAGCTATCTACTGACATTGATTAAAATAAAAATATTTTTGAAATGATTAATATTCGTTCTTGAAACGTTTATTCATTTCAGATAAAATCAATTTTCTGAAACAAGAGTTTGATTAGCGTTTTTATCTTTTAATTGTCTGAATTTGTTTGATAAATGGAATGTATCATTAAATAACAGGGAAATAAACAAGCCCAGGAAAAGATTTCTATATTATAATTTTTAATCCATGTAAGATTGCAAATAGAAATAAAAAGTAGAATTTAAATATACTATTCATTATATGTAATTACCTATCAAAATAAGATATCAATCTTTAGCTGATCAATAGTGAAGTATTTATTATTTCTAGAATGTTAATCGAAATTGAGTAAATTTTAATGAAAAACAGATCTAGACATGAGCAAATATCAGATAAATAATAAATTATTCTCTGACGCTAAGGAAAATGAATCGGAAGTGAATAGTATAAATGATCCAGAAATAATTGCAGAAAATAATTATAAAACTAGAATTTATAAAAATCAATGCATTCAAATTTAACATTTTTGAGTGGTTTATAAAAATATTTTATTTTACTATTTGTTTTCGCTTGTTCTTTCTCTATGGCATCTCTTCATTTCATATTTTAAAGAGTATGCTTTCTATTTTATTACATTACGTGTCTTATTTTCAGAATAAATGAAGGAATATAGTAACTCTTATGTATAACTTAAGTTCCATTAACGATGAGAAAATCAATCTTTATTAGCTCAACAGCCCCTTGTGGACCAATGCCTTCCCTGGTATCTTCGCCTATAATAGAGGCTCTTAACCCAAGGTTGCGGGGGCCAATATGCCTGCGAAGCTATTTTCGTGAGCCCGCGACTGTATGCTATATACCAGGGGTGGGCAAAAGCCGGCCCGCGGGCCAGATCCGGCCTTTTTGTTTACTTTATCCGGCCCGTTGAAAAATCATGCAATTTTCTTAATCTCATTGTACCGAGGTACTTTCTCACGGTGAGTTGCAGGTGCATGCATAGCCATGGGAGGATTTTCCTTGACGAATTTAAGACCCCAATTATTTACGTCAAGTTTAGGGACCCCTGCAGAGAGGATACTTCACGGAATGGCAGCATAACGGTCAAGCTCGCACAGAACTGTAAGCGTGAATTATGGGAGCAGGGGCTAAAATGTAATGTCAGCTTGAACAAAAAGGGGCTACTTTAATGAGCCCACCTGCACTCCCGAAGGGCATGTGATGTGGGAAAATTTCCCAAAGAGAAGGGATTGGATGACAAGAAAAGGAGGGGCGTTGGGACCTAGGTGAAGTTTTTGGAAACGGAGTGAGAGCTAGAGGCTGAGAGCTGAGAGTTAGAAGTGGGCAGTCGAGAGAAGTGGAACAAGGATCCACTAGCACCAGCTCGTCCTGTGCGCCCGGACCGAGACCACCCCGCTCACCATCACCAACTCGTCCCGTATGCCCGTGAGGAAAGCCCCTGCCTGCTCCCCTGTGACTTTAATGGAGGTAATTTATAAATAATATTTACAGTCCTTTGACTTAGGCCTCTGTTAATAATAATAATTCCTTATAAAAAGAATGTGGGATAATAACAGTGTAAATAGAAGATATAAATGATTGATGATTATGTTAACCAAGTATTTTTGTAAATAAATGTATAGAATAAATTTCTGAATCTATATAAGGTATTATATTCATTATGTGTTTCCCCCTTGTAACGAACACTGGTGTATAGGTTGTATGTACATTACAACACTCATATATGCGATTTTGTTGAAATAAACAGTATTTGTATGCTTAGTGTACCATATAAATAATGAAAAATATATAAATAAGAGAGTAATATAATTTGAATAGCTGTAACCATATCCCTACTTTTATGTATGTAACATACATACTCTCAAAAAGCGTGTGGTCGGCTTACTACATAGAATTGAAAGTGCACTCCTCTGTTTGTCTTTTCTTTTTATAATTCTATTTACTATTATATTTACAAAATGTAATATAAATATAAAAATGTAATAACTATGATCAAAATAAAATAATTTGTATCTTTAAGATATAAATAAATATCAAAATAAAATCTTTCATTAACTGATTTATTTAATGACCATTAATTTAATGTAATGGATCATTTCTTTAAAAATTACGTGACATATTTTACTGAGCACAAATTGTTCGCATATACACCAGTAAGACAATTTATTATTACTATTATATTTTATTAATTGTCAAATTTCTCTGTTCAAATGCTTTAAAATGATACTTATAGTGTTTTTGTCAAGAAAATTTCTTGGGCAGGGAAAAAACTTAACCCAGAACATCGTGTGTGCACAGCGTACGCGCTATAGTCCTCCGGCCCCGGAGACATTTTGAAAATTTCATTTTGGCCAGCTCTTAAAAGTATTTGCCCACCACTGCTATATACTATATCAATATCAACCGTGACCAACCTGTGATCCTCCAGGATTTTTGTGTGGCCACGAGATTCATCACACTTTTAGGAATAAAATATAATACCGTAAAACTAAGCATCACTGTTTTGTTACCGATTGTGCTGGTAACACTGTTTTGTCTTATAAATTGTTATTGTCGTTGAAGACTCTTTTGGTTTGGTTTGGAGCGCTACGGTCTACTGTTTTGCACACGAGGTGCGATGAATCTGTTGCATATTAAAATTTTTCTTAGCGATTTATTTTTTAAAACTGTTTATTTTCTCGATCTTCAATTGAAGATGAGATTTTAAATATCCAGACTGATATTGCATTAAAACCGTGGGGAATTAAGGAAAAAATTTGGAATCTAGCCCATAAAAAATATTCCCTTTTGAAAAAAGGAGCTTACAAAATACTGTTTCGGTTTCATTTATTTATATGAATCGTTGTTTTCAACAATGAGCACAATTAAATCAACAATCAGACTTCGAATTAACGATAGCAATCTCGGAAAGGCTATAAGATGGGGAATATCATCTTATAAGCCTGACTTTGAAAAATAGGGGGATAATATGCAATGCCAAACATCGCATTAAATAAAACTATTTTGAACTTTTTGTTACGTTTTTGGTGTAGGATATTATTTATAATGCTTATGATTGCAATAAAATAAAGAAATATTAAGAATCGTTACACTTTTTATTAATTGCCCCCGCCAACAATTTACTGCTTCTCGTATGTGCCCAGACAAGGAATAGGGTTCAGAACCCTTGTTCTACACTGTTCTTCTTTTAGTCAGGGTGATACAGTTGGTCACTTTTAGTGTTTTAAAATTTTCATGAATACAGTCAAACCATCTTAGTTTGGTTGTGTCTTTATTCAGGTGCCAACTGGTTTTTAATTAAAGACTCTGGATGTTAAAGGGCATGAGTTCATTCTGCAGATATGTTCAACAAATTTAATTTGATGTACTTTAATGTCGTTGATATCATCTGCTACTTTATATAACTAGTATAGCTCAATATTGTATCTATGTCTCCATGTAGTTTCGATGTATCACTGCATCCAGGATCTTTCTTTAGACCTTTCTCGCAAAGATAGCTAGCATGTGAATTTGTTATTATTTATGCACCATATGTAAGCACAGATGTAATAATGGTTTCATATAGCATAAATTTTGTTTCCTTTATAACAAGTTATAAGTTTTGATTGTAGAAACTTTCTAAATCCACAACGATTAGTATCAATCTTGGTATTTAGTTTGTTCTCATAATTCACACCTGAGCTAAGATACTAAGATCTGGCCTTACCAACATCGTTTAATGTTTAACCGCGATTAATCTATTCTTAAACGGAGAATTGCATCTCACCATTGGTTGGCATCATGGGCTAATCGCGGTTAACCGTTAAATGACTTTGGTGAGACCAGCCCTTAAAGACACCCACAAATTCAATGTGGTATCTTTCTATGAAATTTATAATTACTTCTGTCTTATACACAGACATATATTTTGTTTTGTGTTCATTATTGATCAGAAAATTTACTGGCTATAAATCTTGCACATAGCATTAGTTATAGAGACTTTCAAACTCTTAAAACTACCCGCATCCTTCGAACTATATAATTTTCTGTCAAAACACTGTAACTTTCTCTAAAATAAATGTAAGCTATATCTAGTTACAATATATAAATATGGTAGTAATAATAAAAATTATGCTTAATGTTATTTTATGTACCTAAATAATAGCATAACTCCTGCTCCTGGTGCCATCAAGTCTTACATCATCTTTGCAGTACGTTAATCAGGGTAGATTGATCCTCCAAAAAGATAAATGAAATAATAAATAACTTACGTTTGAAAATGTGTCTGTAGTAGGTAAAAACGTTAGATAGAAATCGAGGAAGTAGAAGTATAAGTTGAATCGACAGATTCTGTGGGACACCAGTTTAATAAATCCAAAGTGGCAAATTAAGTTGCAGCTTACGTAGATCCTGTTAGGCCAAAGGGTCAGAGCCTGTGGTCACTTGTAACTTAAAAAAACTATCATGATAAATTAATATTAGATCCTGTGGTGTATTTGGAGGAGGACACAAAATGCCCATAGTAGGTAATTAAGAAAAATGGTTACACTTCAAAAGTCTTACTATTGTCAAATTAAAATAGATATAAGAAACCATTAGGTGACAGAAATAAATGAAAGAAAGAAGGATTTGAGGAAAAGAAGAGAAAAAACGGTTTAGGTGCGAAGAAAAGGATTGTTCTGGATTGAGAACGAGGTTCTGAAGAAGTAAAGCGTAAGGTCCGATTACATGATTTTTGACTTGCGCTACAGTTGCCTCAAGACCCATAACTAATCGTATTCGTGCCTGAACTCCAACAAGTGGTTATCATCAATTTACATAATTCTACACTAAAGTCACCACCATACTTATTAACCGAAAAAAATCTAATCACTTGTATACGGATGGTAGCGACCTACGTAAATATTTTTAAAAAACTCATTGTCAGTGCATAATTTATGTATAAATGAAATGTATATATAGATAATTAAAAATTAATTTATTTCAAGACAAAATATTATGCATCATTTTTAATCAGTTAATACAGAAACTGGGTTAGAGCTATAAGTGCTACGATTATATGTTGTAAATCATATGTACATTGTAACAATGTTTTGTAAGAAGGGTATACTTGCATTTGTTTTCCACAAACAGTTAAAACTTTTCTTTATAAATGTTATCTTCAGAAATATTTCATATTATGCACTAGGCATATTCCGACATTTGGTTTTAGCTGTTACATGACTTGTTTACATATTTTAAAACAGCCTTGTGGCACCTCAGGAATCCAATTTGAAATTAACTATATATTTTTTTTAAATCTAAACTATATAATATAAAAGACAACCATAAAAGGTTTAATTTAATTTACATATTCCCTAAATTGGAATGTTTTTAAGCTCTAGAATCCAAATCTAGGCATCATTAAAAACAAACAAAAATAAACTGTTTTTGTCGTTGTGGAAAGCTGGCCGTTTTTATTACAGAGACTACACAGGAAAGAATAATGAACTCATTGAGACAGTTGAACAGTGACTATGAACAGTGCTCCAGATTTTAAATAAAATTAAATAAGTATTTAAAGAAACCCCTAAAACTTAGATCATCTGAGTTACCAGAACTGTGACAGGCGCTCCCATTTAAAATGTTTTGTAGATTTACATATTCCCTAAATTCGAATGTTTTTAAGCTCTAGAATACAAATCTAGGCATCATTCAAAACAAGCAAAAATAAACTGTTTCTGTAGTTGTGGAAAGCTGGCCGTTTTTATTATAGAGACTACACAGGAAAGAATAATGAACTCATTGAGACAGTTGAACAGTGACTATGAACAGTGCTCCAGATTTTAAATAAAATTAAATAAGTATTTAAAGAAACCCCTAAAACTTAGATCATCTGAGTTACCAGAACTGTGACAGGCGCTCCCATTTAAAATGTTTTGTAGATTGAAAAGCATTTACAGTAAAATAAAAAGAAAAGATAACCTAAAAATAATATTCAAGCTGTTTTGTTAAATTTTGAAAATCCAAAAACATAATAATAAAAATAAATATACATACTGTGTTTTTCTGCTGTTAATTTTGACATTTTTATCTCAAAAATACATAACTTCTAAAAATAAATTAAAATCTATCTAGGTTTGTGTCTGTATCTCAAAATTTGCAAAAGTGGGAATAAATATAATTAATGAAAAAACTATCATAGTAATTCGAATCACAAATAAACAGAATAATATCTTCATTTTTAAATTTTTATCTTTTAATCATATTTCGCACTTTTTTTTTTTTTTTGGTTTGGTTTAGAGTGCTACGGTTTACTGTTTTGCACACGAGGGCTAATGAGACCGGGACCTACAGTTTAAAGCCGATTCCGAACGGCTACAACATCCATGCCAGCAGCGGGATTCGAACCCGCGAACTCCGGTTCCGAAGAGCAGCGCTCTACCATTCGGCCATCGTTCGGCTCTTGAATCTTTTATAAGTTCTTTGTATCACTTCTTTTAGTCATTCTTATTTTAGAATATCGTAGAGTTAATTGCATGTTTCCTTATTTGTAATGCAAGATCTAAGTTTTGAACAAGATAAAACTCACATATAAAGGAAAGTTATCAGCTATAAAATTAATTAGTCATTCAGATACGTTTGTAGAAGATTATAAACCCAACTAACCTTTGTCTAAAAAGGAAAAACATCGATTAATTTTTCAATCAAAATTTCTATACTAAAGAAATTTGTTTAGAAAACAAAAGTGACTTAAACAACAACCCACCTACGTCACAATCAATTGCAAAATCCCATAAATACTATATTTCTTAAGAAAAATTCTGGAGTTAAGAACTAATTTTTAAATTTTATCTTAAAGCTCTCTTAGTAAATTGAGTAGACACAAATCTGTCAAACTTTATACCACTACTTTAATTTAAAATATTTGAACTTCTTGTTTTAGACTTTCGATAAATATTTGCCATAGAATATAAGCCTTCAAAAGTAGGTGTTAAAATATTCTGTTATAGTAGAGGCAGAATGAAGAATGCGAAAAAGTTCCCTCGCTTAATATCGGAATTTAAAATTTATTTCCATTTTAAACAATATATAATCAATGTATTGTATAGTTACCTCTTTTAAAAGAAATCTCAGGTTTGTTTACACTTGATGGTAATTTGTTTATTTGGAAATACTAGAGCTTCGAGTAATTTATGTATGTTACTAAATTCTGAAATATCTTATTTTTATTTTTAGTTCTTATTTTCGGTATTAGTTGATAATACATTATTTGCTAGTATGCAGAGGCACACAGCACAGTTGTCATAGAAAGCTTATTTTATAATTTCATAACTTATATATTACAGTTTAATTCTAAATTATGATTTTAGTCTTTTTGAAAACCTGTTAAATTTCTAGATTCGTTAAATCTAATGTAAAATAGTTTGTATAAATTCAAAATCTCTTAGCATATATGAAAGGAGCTCTGTTACAGGTATGTAAGTATTTAACACTAGATTGCCCGAGATTTCTTGTATACCTATATTGCCCAAAAACAGTCAAAATGACTGCATTGTGAAAAAATAACAAACATGTAAAGAAATTTGTTTAAAATTAATTTTTAATATTATATAATAAAGGAGGGCGGAAGTAACGACAATTATTCATAAACCCATTTATATGTTATTGAAAAAGTCATTAAATTCTAAGAAATTGTGTCATTATATTTCATAATTGTTTTTCTAATTGAAATTAAAAAACAGTCAAAATGACTGCATTGGGCAATCTAGTGTTAAATGAAGGGTATCAAAATCTTATATACTAACCAAGTAAGTATCATATTATATAATCACAATGCAGCTGAAATGCTAATCTGATTATACTCCATTAGGAAAATACAATAGTCTTTTACTTGTTAAAATGCATAATATCATGCCTAGTAAATATTCTCAAAGTCTTGGCTAGAAAGACTACCCATTCGCTTAATAAAGGTCATTTGCTAAATAATTTAATAAGTAGAGAATAAGGATAACACAAATAAAATTTTATTTGTCTGAAATATAATATAAAGAAAAATATTAATTCTCCTTTTACAGAGTTCAACTTCAGTTAAGCGTCTCCTCCATTTATGCACAAGAAGACTGGAATTCACAAAGAAAAAGAAGAAATAGACATGCTTACAAATTAAATACAATAGTATTAATTCCACTTCAGATTTCTATTAGTTTCCAGAAGGAGATATCTCTCCACATTTTTAGCTAATACCTGGCTATCATACTGTATTGTAGATTGCTATAGAACAGTTCATAAGTCAGATCTATACCGGGCATGTAGAGATTCCCATTCATCAATACAAGTTCTTTGGAAAGTTTCTCAGATGTTGGTACGACAATGAAGATGGAACTTTAAAGCATTTAATTTACAATTGTGATCTAGTAAAAGATCTTCGGAAAGATTACTTCCCTGTTAACTTTCAGCAAGTCGCTGTTTTTAATTTATGCAACTCGCCGAAGTCTCGCCGAGGTTTAATTTTGATTTTTGAATACCTTGTAAAACTGTCGCATGACAGTTAGTCTTTTTTATCTTGCATTGTGATATTTAATGTACTATGTTGTTAATGTCATAGTATGTTTATATTATACTCTGTATATATTGAAATAATAAAGAGCGGTTGGCTCTTGTCGAAGGATGTTTCAGTAGATTCAGCTTTCGGTCGTCTTTCAAAATTCGGTTAGGATATTTAATTGTTTTTGGTACTGGGTTCGGTTGCTGTTATGACGATTAGTCATTATTTCCGTATAGCTTCGGCTAGGTCGGGCATAAGAAATAACTTACCCCTAAGTCATATGTCGGGGCAGGAGGGGAATGGGAGTAAGGTTTTCAAATGCGAGAGTTCTTGCTCAGGTATACTAGTCTGAAACTAGTATTATTTCACTTGTAGGTAATTTAGTTTTACTTAATTATGAATATTTAAAGGATTACAATTCTATTAAATCTTTTTAAAAGGTCATACTGTTTCAATAAAAATGGAAACGTTGGAATTCCATTGGATTTATATTTGATTACTAATATAATTAATACTTTACATTTTCAAAATGGTTTGTAACGTAATAAAATAAAACTAATGAGGAAAAAACTTAGAAACCATTTACCAAAAAAAAAATTAAACGCATTTTATAGTTCAAACATATTTAAGTCTGGAATATAAATTACTGAATTTATAATAATATTTTTAATTGAAATATATTTTAATTGAAATATATTTTAATTAAAATATTAAGATAGAGAGTCTCTAATGAATACAGAGAGCTGTTTTGCAAAATAAAACTATAGTGAATTGTGATTCGTAGAGAAAAATATCTGTCAGAATTAAGCAGTGCTTTTCAGTTCTTTATTATAATTGGAAGGTTTAGTTCTAAATTTAGGTCCTTAAGAAACAAAAAGCTTTATTCTTTTTCACAAGAATTAAATGCTTGAAATTGCTTCTTTCTTTAAATAAAATTCAATGACATAGATTTTGTCAGAAATGTGATGCTCTTTGCGCTTTACGCAAAAGGTAAAATCATTAACAACATTAATTAACTAAACTTCAGAAAAAAAATGTTATTCTTCAAAGAAAGATTTTTCTTTATGTGTAAGCGGAAAGTTATGAATGAATGCAGTAAAAGGATTTAAATTTTAATTAAAACTTTGCTTTGTTTATATTTTCTTTCGTCTCAAGACAAATGCACATGGCAATGAATTTAATTGTTCAGTACCAGTTTCATCGGTTTCATGGTCTAATTATTTTCCCCGCAGCTTTGAGATATTTGACCTGAATTTCAAATTCGCTCATTACTTATAACCCTCGGGTTTATTTCTTTTCAAAATTCAGCGCTGTATTTGACAAATATAATTTAAATTATTCCCGTGAAGAATTGGTTTTGTTGTTCGACTGAGCATTTACCGAGAGGAAATATTGCAAAGTTAAATGCATTGAACTGTCGAACGTAAAACGCATTTCTGTAGCATTAATTAAATCCTTATCTCAACTTACTCAGAATTATGCAAATAGTTTTGTTTATGTATGGAATATTGAAAATAAGTTCGAGGAAATGACACTACGATAGAAATAAGCGAGCACTTTTGTTATGTTTTGAATTACATTCAAAACTTCCGGCTGATTTTAATTTCTAAAGCTTAACATGTGCGTTATTTTTAATAAAACGCAATCATACGCAGATTGTAATAGCACCCTATTAATCAAGTGCTTAAACTTCAGGCAAAATCCAAAGTGAAATTGAACTCTGAGCGCTGCAGAAAATATAGCAATCGTAAAATAAAAATCATGAATAATTTCTCGTTGTTATTAAGCACATAATATTAATAAGTTCAATAAGTCCAAAATCTAAAAACTATTATTGACATTCTTATATTATTTATGTCATTTAATTGTAAAGCCCACAATATGAGTATTGGCTAGCGCATAGGATATCAAGTATGATTTAAATGTAGGAGAGAACTTAAAATATATTGCCTTAACTTTTACATTTTCTGAAAATATTTTGTACATCTAATCAAAGAATGTTGATTAAATAAGCGTGTACTTGATTTTTTGAATTATGAAGTATATATTCATGTTTTATCTATTTATAATTCTACACCAAACAATAACGAATGGGTACGTCTCTGCTCTTCGGAACTGAAGTATGTATATTCGAATCTCATTACTCACATAAATATTTTCAATCGCTTGGAATCGTCTTTGACCAATAGGTCCCCTTATCTCGCGTGTAGCAAAATAGCTCACCGTTGTCTCTAAACCAAATGAAACAAAACATCCCCTATATAATAATAGCCTAAGGGCCGGTCTCAGCAAAGTCGTTTAACGGCTAATCGCGATTAATCTGTGTTTAAATGGAGAATTGAGTACCACCATTTGTTGGCACCATGGATTAATCACGGTTAGCCATTAAACGACTTTGTTTAAATCGGCCCTTAGTTATCTATCCGTCTGTCATCTAATTCATGAAGCGGTTAGACCTGGAATGGATAGACGCATCCTTATTCGATTATTGGTGAGTTAGGGTTAGCAAAATTCAAAGCGAGCAAAACGTTCGAAATCCACCCCTTCCCCCTTTTCGAGCGTGTAATGTCCTTATTTCAAGCCCTATTTTCCCAGGTTAAGAGCAGGCGATTAAATTTATCACATAATAAATAGGTAAAAATAACATTTTTTTCTATCATT